>JAVLUU010000041.1:1200000-2400000 GCA_032206185.1 Columba guinea | reverse complement strand
TGTGTGTCACAAACCCCCGTGGACAGTGTGTGTGTCACAAACACCAATGGACAGCGTGTGTGTCAAAACCCCATTGGACAGTGTGTGTGTCACAAACCCCACTGGACAGCGTGTGTGCCACAATCCTCATTGGACAGCGTGTGTGTTACAAACCCCATTGGACAGTGTGTGTGTGTCACAATACCCATTGTGCAGTTTGTGTGTCACAAGCCCCATTGGACAGAGTTTGTCTCACCAACCCCCGTGGACACTGTGTGTGTCACAAACCCCATTGGACAGTGTGTGTGTCAAAAACCCCACTCTAAAGCATGTGTTCAACGAACACCATAGGACAGAGTGTGTGTCACAAGACTCATTGGAGAGAGTGTGTGTGTAACAAAACCCATTGGATAGTGTGTGTGTCACAAAGCCAATTGGACAGCGTGTGTGTCATAAACCCCCATGGACACTGTGTGTGTCACGAATGCCATTTGACACTGTTTGTGTCACAAACCCCCCTGGACAGTGAGTGTGTCACAATCCCCAGTGGACAGTGTGTGTGTCAATACCCCATTGGACAGTGTGTGTGTCACAAACCCCATTGGACAGCGTTTGTGCGTCACGAACCCCATTGCACAGCATGTGTGTCACAAGCGCCATTGGACAGAGTGTATGTGTTACAAACACCATTGGACAGCGTGTGTATGTAACAATACCCAATGGACAATGTGTGTGTCACAATCCCCGGTGGACAGCGTGTGTGTCGAAACCCCATTGGACAGTGTGTGTGTCACAAAACCCACTGGACAGCGTGTGTGTCACAACCCCATTGGACAGCGTGTGTGTCACAAACCCCATTGTACAGCGTGTGTGTCACAGTCCCCATTGGACAGCGTGTGTGTCACAAACCCCATTGTACAGCTTGTGTGTCACAGTCCCCATTGGACACCGCGTGTGTCACAAACACCATTGGTCAGCGTGTGTGTGTCGCAATCTCCATTGGACAGAGTGTGTGTCACAAATACCACTGGACAGTGTGTGTGTTTAAATCCCCATTGGACAGCGTGTGTGTGTTACAAACCCCATTGGACAGCGTGTGTGTCACAAACCCCACTGGACAGCGTGTGTGTCACAAACCTCACTGGACAGCGTGTGTGTCACAAACACCCATGGACAGTGTGCGAGTCAGAAACACCATTGGAGAGCGTATGTGTCACAAGCCCATTGGACAGAGTGGGTGTGTCACAAAACCTACTAGACAGCGTGTGTGTCACAAACCCCATTGGACAGTGTGTGTGTCACAAACCCCACTGGAGATTTTTTGTGTCAGTTACCCCACTGGACAGCGTGTGTGTCACAAACACCCATGGACAGTTTGCGTATCACAAACCCCATTGGACATCGTGTGTGTCACCAACCCCATTGGAAATTGTACGTGTCACAACCCCCATTGGTTAGCGTGTGTGTGTCACAAACCCTCCTGGTCGGTGTGTGTGTCAAAAATCGCATTGGACAGCATGCATGTCACAAACACCATTGGACAGTGTGTATGTAACAAACCCAATTGGTCAGCGTGTGTGTCACAAACCCCTTTGGACAGCGTGTGTGTGTAACAATACCCAATGGACAGTGTGTGTGTCACAAACCCCATTAAACAGCGTGTGTGTCACAAACCCCCGTGGACACTGTGTGTGTTACGAACGCCAGTGGACAGTGTGTGTGTCACAAAACCCACTGGACAGTGTGTGTGTCACAAACCCCATTTGAAAGTGTGTGTGTCACAAACACCCATGTAGAGTGTGAGTGTCACAAACCCCATTGGACAGAGTGTGTGTCACAAACCCCTTTGGAAAGTGTATGTGTCACAAACCCCATTGGATAGCGTGTGTGTGTCACAAACCCTATTGGACAGTGTGTGTGTCACAAAACCCACTGGACAGTGTGTGTGTCACAAACCCCTTTGGACAGCGTGTGTGTCACAAAACCATTGGATATTGTGTGTGTGTCACAATCCCCATTGGACAGTGTGTGTGTCACAAAACCCATGGGACTGAGTGTGTGTCACGAACACCATTGGATAGTGTGGGTGTAACAAGCGACATTGGACAGAGTGTGTATCTCACAAACCCCATCGGAAAGTGTATGTGTCACAAAACCCATTTGATATTGTGTGTGTGTCACAATCCCCATTGGACAGTGTGTGTGTCACAAACCCCATGGGACTGAGTGTGTGTCACGAACCCCATTGGACAGCGTCTGCGTCACAAACCCCATTGGACAGCGACAGTGTTCACAAACACCATTGGACAGCGTGCTTTCACAATCCCCATTGGATTGTGTGTATGTGACAAACCCCATTGGACAACGTGTGTGTGTCACAATCACCATTGGAGACTGTGTGTTTCAGAAACACGACTGGAAAGCGTCTGTGTGTCAAAAACCCCATTGGAAAGTGTGTGTGTCACAACACCCACTGGAGAGCGTGTGTGTCACAAACCCCATTAGAAAGTTTGGGTGTCACAAACCCCACTGTACAGCATGTGTGTCACGAACACCATTGGACAGCATGCGTGTCACAAACACCATTGTGCAGCGCGTGTGTTTCGCAATCTCCATTGGACAGCGTGTGTGTCACAAATCCCGTGGGACAGAGTGTGTGTCACGAAGCCCATTGTACAGCATGTGTGTCACAAGACCCATTGGACAGCGTGTGTGTCACAATCGCCATTGGATAGCGTGTGTCTCTCAAACCCCATTAAAAAGTGTGTGTGTGTTACAGACCCCATTGGACAGCGTGTGTGTCACAAACCCCCGTAGACACTGTGTGTCACAAACCCCATTGGACATCGTGTGTGTCATAAACCCCATTGGACATCGTGTGTGTCACAAATCCTTTTGGACAGTGTGTGTCTCACAAACCCCGCTGGACAGCGTGTGTGTCACAAACACCCATGGACAGTGTGCGTGTCACAAACCCCACAGGACATCATGTGTGTCACAAACCCCTTTGGAGAGTGTGTGTGTCACAAACCCCATTGCACAGCGAGTGTGTCTCACAATTCCCATGGGACAGTTTTTGTGTGTCACAAACCCCATCGGACAGCGTCTGTGTCACAAACCCCTTTGGCCAGTGTGTGTGTCACAAACCCCGTTGGACAGAGTGTGTGTGTCACAAACGCCATTGGACAGCGTGTGTTTCATAAACCCCATTGGACAGCGTGTGTGTTTCACAAACCCCATTGGACAGAGTGTGTGTGTCACAAACGCCATTGGACAGTGTGTGTGTCACAAACCCCATTGGACAGTGTGTGTGATGTCACAATCCGCATTTTACAGCGTGTGTGTCACAAGCCCCATTGAACAGCGTGTGTATCACAAGCCCTATTGGACAGCTTGTGTGTCACAAGCACCACAGGACAACGTGTGTGCGTAACAATACCCATTGGACAGTGTGTGTGTCACAAACCCCCGTAGACGCTGTGTGTTTCACAAACCCCTTTGGACAGTGTGTGTGTCACAAACCCCACTGGACATCTTGTGTGTCATAAACCCCATTGTACATCGTGCGTGTCACAAATCCTTTTGGACAGTGTGTGTTATCACAAACGCCGCTGGACAGCGTGTGTTTCACAAACACCCATGGACAGTGTGCGTGTCACAAACCCCATTGGACATCGTGTGTGTCACAAACCCCATTGGACAGCGTGTGTGTCACAAACACCGATGTACAGTGTGCGTGTCACAAACCCCATTTGACATCGTGTGTGTCACAAACCCCATTGGACAGCGTGTGTGTGTCACAAACCCTATAGGACAGTGTGTGTGTCAGAAAACCCACTTGACAGCGTATGTGTCACAATCCCCATTGGACAGCATGTATGTAACAAACCCCATTGAACAGAGTTTGTGTCACAAACCCTATTGGACAGCGTGTGTGTCAAAAACACCATTGGACAGTGTGTGTTCCACAAACCCCATTGGACAACGTGTATGTCACAAATCCCATTGGAGAGCGAGTGTGTCACAATCCCCATTGGACAGCGTGTGTGTCACAAAACCCTTTGGATAGCGTGTTTGTGTCACAAACCCCACTGGACAGCGTGTGTTTTCCGAACCCCATTGGACAACTTGTGTGTCACAAGACTCATTGGACAGAGTGTGTGTGTCTCAAACCCCATTGGACAGCGTGTGTGTCACAATCCCGACTGGATAGTGTGTGTGTCACAAAACCCACTGGACAGCGTGTGTGTCACAAACCACATTGGACAGAGTTTGTGTGTAACAATAACCAATGCACAGTGTGTGTGTCGCAAACCCCACTGGATAGCGTGTGTGTCACAAACCCCATTGGATAGCGCGTGTGTGTCAAAAACCCCATTGGAATGTGTGTGTGTGACAAACCCCATTGGACAGTGTATTTGTGTCACAAACCCATATTGGACAGCGTGTGTTTCACAAACCCCATTGGACAGCTTGTGTTTTACAAGACCCATTAGACAGAGTGTGTGTGTCACAAACCCCATTGGACAGTGAGTGTGTAACAAACCCAATTGGTCAGCGTGTGTGTCACAAACCCCATGGGACAGCGTGTGTGTGTCACAATCCCCATTGAACAGTGTGTGTGTCACAAACCCTATTGGACAGTGTGTGTGTCACAAGATCATTGGACAGAGTGTGTTTGTCACAAAACCCACTTGACAGCGTGTGTGTTCACGAACCCCATTGGACAGCGTGTGTGTCACAAACACCATTGGAGAGCGTGTGTGTGTAACAATACCCTTTGGACAGTGTGTGTGTGTGTCACAAACCCCATTGGACAGTGTGTGTGTCACAAACGCCCGTAGACACTGTGTGTGTCACAAACCCCATAGGATATTGTGTGTGTCGCAAATCCTTTTGGACAGTGTGTGTCTCACAAACCCCGCTGGACAGCGTGTGTGTCACAAACACCCATGGACCGTGTGCGTGTCACAACCCCACTGGACATCATGTGTGTCACAAACCCCTTTGGAGAGTGTGTGTTTCACAAACCCCATTGGACAGCGTGTGTGTGTCACAATGCCCATTGGACAGTGTGTGTGTGTGTCAGAAACCCCATTGGACAGTGAGTGTGTCTCATAAACCACATTGGACAGCGTGTGTGTGTCACAATCCCCATCGGATACCATATGTGTGTCACAAACCCCCCTGGACAGTGTGTGTGTCACAAAACCCATTGGAAAGCGTGTGTGCGTCACAATACCCATTTTACAGCGTGTCTGTCACATACACCACTGGACAGTGTTTTGTCACAAACCTCACTGGAAAGCGTGTGTGTTTCACAATCCCCATTGGACAGAGTGTGTATGACAAACCCCAATGGACAGTGGGTGTTTCAATAACCCCCTGGACAGTGTGTATCTCAGAAACCACATTTGACCGCGCGTGGTTCACAAATACCACTGGACAGCGTGTGTATGTCACAAACCCGACTGGAAAGTGTGTGTGTCACAAAACCCATTGGTCATAGTGTGTGTGTCACAAACCCCATTGGACAGCGTGTGTGTCACAAACCCCCCTCGACAGTGTGTGTATCACAAACCCCATTGGAGAGCATGTGTGTCACAAATCCCATTGGAAACTGCGTGTGTTACAAACCCCATGGGACAGAGTGTGTGTCACAAGCCCCATTGGACAGAGTGTCTCTGTCACAAACACCGTGGGAAAGCGTAATTGTCACAATGCCCATACGATAGCGTGTGTGTGACACAAACCCTATTGGACAATGTGTGTGTCGCAAAACCCACTTGACAGCGTCTCTGTCATGAACCCCATTGCACAGCGTGTGTGTCACAAGCCCCTTTGGACAGAGTGCGTGTGTGACAAACCCCATTTGACAGCGTGTGTGTCACAAAACCCCCTGGACAGTGTGTGTGTCACAAACCCCATTTTTACAATGTGTTTGTGTCACAGTACCCATTGGACAATATGTGTCTCACAAACCCCACTGGACAGTGTGTGTGCCACAAACTCACCTGGACAGCATGTGTGTCACAAGTGCTATTGGACAGTGTGCGTGTCACAAACCCCATTGGACAGTGTGTCTGTCACAAACCACATGGGACAGAGTGTATGTCACAAGCCCCATTGGTCAGATTGTGTCTGTGACAATCCCCATTGGACAGAGTGTGTGTGACAAACCCCATTGGACAGTGTGTGTATCACAATCCCCATTGGACGGCGTGTGTGTCACAAACCCCCGTGGACACTGTGTGTGTCACAAACCCTATTGGACAGTGTGTGTGTCACAAACCCCACTGGACAGCGTGTGTGTCACAAACACCCATGGACAGTGTGCGTATCACAAACACCTTTGGACAGCGTGTGTGTCACAAGCCCACTGGACAGAGTGTGTCTGTCACAAAACCCACTGGACAGCGTGTGTGTCACAAACCCCATTGGATAGCGTGTGTGTCACAAGCCCCATTGGACAGCGTGTCTGTCACAAACACCATTGGACAGCGTGTGTGCGTAACAATACCCATTGGACAGTGTGTGTGTCACAAACCCCGTTGGAGAGCGTGTGTGTCACAAACCCCCCTGGACACTGTGTGTGTCACAAACCCCATTGGACAGTGTTTTTGTCACAAACCCCACTGGACATCGTGCGAGTTACAAACCCTTTTGGACAGTGTGTGTGTCAGAAACCCCACTGGACAGCGTGTGTGTCACGAACCCCACTGGACAGCTTGTGTGTCACAAGACCCATTGGACAGAGTGTGTGTGTCACAAACTCCAATGGACAGCGTGTGTGTCACGAACACCATTGGACAGCTTGTGTGTCACAAGACCCATTGGACAGAGTGTTTGTGTCACAAACTCCGTTGGACAGCGTGTGTGTCACAATACCTATTGGACAGCGTGTGTGTCATAAACCCCATTGGACACCGTGTGTGTGTCAGAATCCCCATTGGACAGTGTGTGTGTGTCACAAACCCCATTGTACAGCGTCTGTGTCACAAACCCCTTTGGACAGTGTGTGTGTCATAAACCCCATTTGACAGCGTTTGCGTGTCACAATCCCCATTGGACAGTGTGTGTGTCACAAACCCCATGGGACAGAGTGTGTGTCACAAACACTATTGGACTGCGTGTGTGTGTCACAAGCCCATTGGACAGAGTGTGTTTGTAACAAAACCCACTGGACAGCATGTGTGTCACGAACCCCATTGGACACCGTGTGTGTCACAAGCACAATTGGACAGAGTGTGTGTCATGAACCCCATTGGACAGCATGTGTGTCTCAAGCGCCATTGGACAGAGTATGTGTGTCACAAACCCCATTGGAAAGTGTGTGTGTCACAAACCCTATTGGACAGTGTGTGTGTCACAAACCCCACTGGACAGCATGTGTGTCACGAACCCCATTGGACAGCGTGTGTGTCACAAACCCCACTGTACAGCGTCTGTGTCACAGTCCCCATTGGACAGCGTGTGTGTCACAAACACCATTGGACAGCATTGGTGTCACAAACACCATTGCACAGCGTGTGTGTGACGCAATCCCCATTGGACAGAGTGTGTGTCACAAACCCCAGTGGACACTGTGTGTGTCACAATCCTCATTAGAGAGAGTGTGTGTGTCCCAATTCCCATTGGACAGTGTGTGTGTCAGAAAGCCCATTGGACAGCGTGTGTGTCACAAGCGCCATTGGACAGAGTGTGTGTGTCACAAACCCCATTGGAAAGCGTATGTGTCACAAAACCCATTAGATAGCGTGTGTGTGTCACAAACCCTCCTGGTCAGTGTGTGTGTCACAAAACCCATTGGACAGCATGAGTGTCACAAACACCATTTCACAATGTGTGTGTAACAAACCCAATTTTTCAGCGTGTGTGTCACAAACCTCATGGGACAGCGTGTGTGTGTCACAAGCCCATTGGACAGTGTCTGTGTCACAAACCCCATTGGACAGCGTTTGTGTCACAAACACAATTGGACAGCATGTGTGTGTCACAAAACCCCATTGTACAGAGTGTGTGCAAAAACTCCCGTGGACACTGTGTGTGTCACGAATGCCATTGGACAGTGTGTGTGTCACAAACCCCCCTGGACAGTGTTTGTGTTACAATCCCCAGTGGACAGCGTGTGTGTCACAAACCCTTTGGACAGTGTGTGTGTCACAAAACCCATTGGACAGCGTGCGTGTCACAAACCATTTGGACAGCGTGTGTGTCACAAATCCCACTGGACAGCGTGTGTGTCACAAACAGCCATGGACATTGAGCGTGTCACAAACGTCATGGGACATCGTGTGTGTCACAAATCCCACTGGACAGCGTGTGTGTCACAAACAGCCATGGACATTGAGCGTGTCACAAACGTCATTGGACATCGTGTGTGTCACAAACCCCTTTGGAAAGTGTGTGTGTCACAAACCCCATTGGACAGCGTGTGTGTGTCACAAACACCATTGGACAGCATGTGTGTCACAAGCACCATTGGACAGCCTGTGTGTCACAAACACCATTAAACAGCGTGTGTGTGTCACAAACACCATTGGACAGCGTGTGTGTGTAAGAATACCCATTGGACAGTGTGTGTGTCACAAACCCCATTGGACAGCGTGTGTGTCACAAACCCTTGCATACACTGTATGTGTCAAAAACCCATTGGACAGTGTGCGTGTCACAAACCGCTCTGGACAGCGTGTGTGTCACAATCCCCATTGGACAGCGTGTGTGTCACAATCCCCATTGCACAGAGTGTGTGTCAGAAACCCCATTGGACAGTGTGTGTGTGTCAAAAACCCCATTAGACATCGTGTGTGTCACAAACCCTTTTGGACAGTGTGTGTATCAGAAACCCCACTGGACAGTGTGCGTGTCACATAACCCATTGGACATCGTGTGTGTCTCAAACCCCATTGGACAGAGTGTGTGTTTCACGAACCCCATTGGACAGCTTGTGTGTCACAATCCCCACTGTACAGTGTTTGTGTGTCACAAACCCCATTGGACAGCCTGTGTGTCTCAAACCCCATTGGACAGAGTGTGTGTGTCACAAACCCCATTGGAAAGTGTGTGTCACAAAACCCATTGGATAGCGTGTGTGTGTCCAAACTCTATTTGTCAGTGTGTGTGTCACAACCCCTATTGGACAGCGTGAGTGTGTAACAATAATCATTGGACTGTGTGTGTGTAACAATACCCATTGGACAGTGTGTGTGTCAGAAACCCCATTGGACAGCGTGTGTGTCATAAACCCCCGTGGACACTGTGTGTATCACAATCCCCATTGGACAGAGTTTGTGTCACAAACCCTATTGGACAGCGTGTGTGTATCACAAACCCTCCTGGTCAGTGTGTGTGTCACAAACCCCATTGGACAACGTGATTGTTACAAACCCCATTTGACAGAGTGTGTGTCACAAACACCTTTGGACAGTGTGTGTGTCACAAACCCCATTGGACAGCGTGTGTGTGTCACAAACCCTCCTGGTCAGTGTGTGTGTCACAAACCCCACTGGACAGCGTGTGTGTCACAAACCCCATTGGACAGCGTGTGTGTGTCACAAACCCCTTTGGAAAGTGTATGTGTCACAAACCCCATGGGACAGCGTGTGTGTGTCACAAACCCCATTGGAAAGTGTGTGTGTCAAAAACCCCATTGGATAGCGTGTGTGTGTCACAAAACCAATTATAAAGTGGGCGTGTCAAAAACCCCATTGGATAGCCTGTGTGTGTCACAAACCCTAGTGTGTAGGTCACAATCCACATTGGACAGCGTCTATGTCACAAACGCCATTGGACAGCGTCTGTGTCACAAACCCCATTGGACAGCATGTGTGCATGATCCCCATTGGACAGAGTGTGTGTACCAAGACCCATTGGACAGAGTGTGTGTGTCACAGACCCCATTGGACAGGGTGTGTGTCACAAACCCCATTGGACAGTGTGTGTGTCACAAACCCCATTGGACAGCGTGTGTGTGTAACAATACCCATTGGACTGTGTGTGTGTCACAAACCCCATTGGACAGCGTGTGTGTGTAACAATAAACATTGGAGAGTGTGTGTCACAAATCCCGCTGTACAGCGTGTGTACAACGATCCCCATTGGACAGAGTGTGTGTCACAAGACCCATTGGACAGAGTGTGTGTGTCACAAACCCCATTGGGCAGCGTGTGTGTCACAAAACCCATTGGACTGTGTGTGTGTCACAATCCCCATTGGACAGCGTGTGTGTCATACACCCCCGTGGACACTGTGTGTGTCACGAATGCCATTGGACAGTGTGTGTGTCACAAACCCCACTGGACATTGCGTGTGTCACAATCCCCACTGGACGGTGTGTGTGTCAAAAACCCCAATGGACAGCGTGTGTGTGTCACAAACCCCATGGGACAGCGTGTAGTGTCAGAAACCCCATTGGACAGTGTGTGTCACAAATCCCATTGGACAGCTTGTGTGTGTCACAAACCCCATTGTACAGCGTGTGTGTGTCACAAACCCTCCTGCTCAGCGTTTGTTTCACAAACCCCATTGGAAGGTGTGTGTGTCACAAACCCCATTGGAAAGTGTGTGTGTCACAAACCCCATTGGATAGCGTGTGTGTGTCATAAAACCCATTAAAGAGTATGCGTTTCACAAAACACATTGGATTCCGTGGGTGTGTCACAAACCCCATTAGAAAGTGTGCCTGTCACAAACCCCATTTGAAAGTGTGTGTGTCACAAACCCCATTGGATAGCATGTGTGTGTCAAAAACCCCATTAGAAAGTTTGCGTTTCACAAACCCCATTGGATAGATTGTGCGTGTCACAAACCCTATTGGACAGTATGTATGTCACAGTCCCCATTGGACAGCGTGTGTGTCACAAACACCATTGGAAAGCGTGTGTGTGTCACAATCCCCTTTTGAATGTGTATGTGTTCACAAACCCCATTGGATAGCATTAGTGTGTCACAAACCCTTGTGGACACTGTTTGTGTCACAAACCCCATTAGACAGTGTGTGTGTCACAACCCCATCTGGACAGCGTGTGTGTCACAATCCCCATTGGACAGATCGTGTGTGTCACAAACCCCATTGGACATCGAGTGTAAAGAGTATGCGTTTCACAAAACACATTGGATTCTGTGTGTGTGTCACAAACTCCATTAGAAAGTGTGCGTGTCACAAAACCCATTTGAAAGTGTGCGTGTCACAAACCCAATTAGAAAGTGTGCGTTTCACAAACCCCATTGTATAGAATGTGCGTGTCACAAATCCCATTGGACAGCGTGTGTGTCACAAACCCCTTTGGACAGAGTGTGCGTGACAAACCCCATTGGACAGTGTGTGTGAATAACAGTACCCATTGGAAAGTGTGTGTGACAAACCCCATTGGACAGCATGTGTGTCACAAACCCACGTTGACACCGTGTGCGTCACAAACGCCATTCGACAGTGTGTGTGTCACAAACCCCCCTGGACAGTGTGTGTATCACAATCCCCAGTGGACAGCGTGTGTGTCACAAACCCGCGTGGACAGTGTGTGTGTCCAAACCCCATTCGACAGTGTGTGTGTCACAAAACCCATTAGATAGCATGCGTGTCACAAACACAATTGGACGGTGTGTGTGTAACAAAACCAATTCGTCAGCGTGCGTGTCACAAACCCCATGGGACACCGTGTGTGTGTCACAAAACCCATTGTATAGCATGTGTGTGTCACGAACCCCATTGGACAGCTTGCGAGTCAAAAGACCCATTGGTCAGTGTGTGTGTCACAAACCCCATTGGACAGCGTGTGTGTGTCACATTCCCCATTGGACAGTGTGTGTGTCACAAAACCCATTAGATAGCATGCGTGGCACAAACACCATTGGACAGTGTGTGTGTAACAAAACCAATTCGTCAGCGTGTGTGTCACAAACGCCATGGGACAGCGTGTGTGTGTCACAAAGCCCATTTGAAAGTGTGTGTGTCACAGTCCCCATTGGAGAGTGTGTGTGTCACAAAACCCATTGGATAGCGTGTGTGTCACAATCCCAATTGGAAAGTGTGTGTGTCTCACAAACACCATTGGACAGCATGTGTGTCAGAAACCCCATTGGACAGAGTGTGTGTGTCACAAACCCCACTGGACAGTGTGTGTGCGTCGCAAACCCCATTGGAGAGTGCGTGTGTCACAAAACCCTTTGGATAGCATGCGTGTCACAAATACCATCGGACAGTGTGTGTGTAACAAAACCAATTTGTCAGCGTGTGTGTCACAGGCAACATTGGACAGTGTGTGTGTCACAAACCCCATTGGAAAGTGTATGTGTCACAAACCCTATTGCGTAGCGTGTGTGTGTCACAATACCCATTGAACAGTGTGTGTGTCACAAACCCCATTGGACAGATTTTGTGTCACAAATCCCTTTGGACAGTGTGTGTGTCACAATCCTTATTGGACAGTGTGTGTGCAACAAACCCCATTGGACAGCCTGTGTGTGTCACAATACCCATGGGACAGCTTGTGTGTCACAAACCCCTTTGAACAGTGTGTGTGTCACAAAACCCATTGGACAGCGTGTGTGGTACAAACCCATTGGACAGAGTGTGTGTGTCACAAAACCCCGTGGACACTGTGTGTGTCACGAACGCCATTGGACAGTGTGTGTGTCACAAACCCCCCTGGACAGTGTGTGTGTCACAAACCCCATTGGACAGTGTGTGTGTCACAAACCCCATTGGATAGCGTGTGTGTGTCACAAACCCTATTGGGCAGTGTCTGTGTCACAAAACCCACTAGGCAGCGTGTATGTCACATACCCCATTGGACAGCGTGTGTGTCACAAACCCCAATATGACAGTGTGTGTGTATAACAAACCCCATTGGACAGTGTGTGTGTCACAAACCCCATTGGACACCGTGTGTGTCAAAAGCCACATTGGACAGAGTATGTGAGTCACAAACCCATTGGACAGCGTGTGTGTGTCACAATGCCCATTGGACAGTGTGTGAGTCACAAACCCCATTGGACAGTGTGTGTGTCACAAACACCATGGGAAAGCGTGTGTGTTTCAAACACCATTGGACACTGTGTGTGTCAGAAACCCCATCGGACAGCGTCTGTGTGTCACAATCCCTCCTGGTCAGTGTGTGCGTCACAAAAACCATTGGACAGCGAGTGTGTCAGAAACCCCATTGCACAGTGTGTGTCACAAATCCCATTGGACAGTGTGTGTGTCACAAACCCCTTTGGACAGTGTGTGTGTCACAAACCCCATTGGACAGCGTGTGTGCAACAAACCCCATTGGACAGCGTGTGTGTGTCACAATACCCATGGGACAGCTTGTGTGTCACAAGCCCTTTGGACAGAGTGTGTGTGTCACAAAAACTACTGGACAGCGTTTGTGTCACGAACCCCATTGGACAGCGTGTGTCACAAGCACCATTGGACAGAGTGTGTGTGTCAGAAACCCCATTGGAAAGTGTACATTTCACAGAGCCCGTTGGATAG
Organism: Columba guinea; assembly: GCA_032206185.1. Taxonomy (NCBI): domain Eukaryota; kingdom Metazoa; phylum Chordata; class Aves; order Columbiformes; family Columbidae; genus Columba; species Columba guinea. The sequence goes on along the minus strand of JAVLUU010000041.1, from coordinate 2,386,544 downwards.
CGTGTGTGTGTCACAAGCCCTATTGGACAGTGTGTGTGAAACACAAAACCCACTGGACAGCGTCTGTGTCAAAAACCCCATTGGACAGCATGTGTGTCAAAAACCTCATTGGATAGCGTGTGTGAGTCACAAAACCCATTGTACAGCATGTGTTTCACAAGCCCATTGGACAGTGTGTGTGTGTCACAAAACCCCGTGGACAATGTGTGTATCACGAACACCATAGGACAGCGTGTGTGTCACAAAACCCACTGGACAGCGTGTATGTCACATACCACATTGGACAGCGTGTGTGTCACAAACCCCAATATGTCAGCGTGTGTGTGTAACAAACCCCTTTGGACAGTGTGTGTGTCACAAACCCCACTGGACAGTGTGTGTGTCACAAACCCCATTAGACAGCGTGTGTGTCACAAAACCCAGTGGACACTGTGTGTGTCACGAATGTCGTTGGACAGTGTGTGTGTCACAACCACCCCTGGACAGTGTGTGTGTCACAATGCCCAGTGGACAGAGTTTGTGTCACAAACCCAATTGGACAGTGTGTGTGTCCAAACCCCATTCGACACCATGTGTGTCACAAGCACCATTGGACATAGTGTGTGTGTCAGAAACCCCATTGGAAAGTGTATGTTTGACAAACCCCATTGGACAGCGTGTGTGTCAAAAGCCACATTGGACAGAGTTTGTGTCACAGACCCTATTGGACAGCGTGTGTGTCACAAACCCCATTGGACAGCGTCTGTGTCACAAACCCCTTTGGAAAGTGTATGTTTCACACAGCCCATTGGATAGCGTGTGTGTGTAACAAGCCCTATTGGACAGAGTGTGTGTCACAAAACACACTGGACAGCGTGTGTTCCAAAATCCCCATTGGACAGCATGTGTGTCAAAAACTTCATTGGATTGCGTGTGTGAGTTACAAACCCCATTGTACAGCGTGTTTGTCAGAAGCCCATTGGACAGAGTGTGTGTGTCACAAACCCCATTGGACAGCGTGTGTGACACAAGCCCTTTGGACAGAGTGTGTGTGTCACAAAATTCCGTGGACACTGCGTGTATCACGAACGCCATTGGACAGTGTGTGTGTCACAAACCCCATTGGACAGATTTTGTGTCAAAAACCCCATTGGACAGTGTGTGTGTCAAAAATCCCCGTGGACACGGTGTGTGTCACGAATGCCATTGGACAGTGTGTGTGTCACAACCTCCCCTGGACAGTGTGTGTGTCACAGTCCCCAGCGGACAGAGTTTGTGTCACAAACCCCATTGGACAGTGTGTGTGTCACACACCCCATTCGACAGCGTGTGTGTCACAAGCACAGAGTTTGTGTGTCAGAAACCCCATTGGAAAGTGTATGTGTCACAAACCCAATTGGATAATGTCTGTGTGTCACAAACCCTATTGGACAGTGTGTGTGTCACAAAACCCACTGGACAGCGTTTGTGTCACAAACCCCATTGGACAGCGTGTGTGTCAAAAGCCACATTGGACAGCGTATGTGTGTCACAAACCCATTGGACAGCCTGTGTGTTACAATCCCCATTGGACAGTGTGTGAGTCACAAACCCCATTGGAAAGTGTGAGTGTCACAAACCCTATTGGACAAAGTTTGTGTCATAAACCGCATTAAATAGCGTGTGTGTGTCACAAACCCCATTGCACAGCGTCTTTGTCACAATCCTCACTGGACAGCGTGTGTGTCGCAGAGCCCATTGGACATCGTGTGTGTCACAAACCCCATTGGACAGTGTGTGTGTCACAAACCCCATTAGACAGATTTTGTGTCACAAACCCCATTGGACAGCGTGTGTGTCACAAACCCCATTGGACAGTGTGTGTGTAACAAACCCCCCTGGACAGTGTGTGAGTCACAATCCCCATTGGACACCGTGTGTGTCTAAAACCCCCGTGGACACTGTGTGTGTCACAAAATCCCATTGGACAGAGTGTGTGTGTCACAAACCCCACTGGAAAGTGTATGTGTCAAAAACCCCATTGGATAGCGTGTCTATTTCACAAACCCTATGGGACAGCCTGTGTGCCACAAACACCATTGGACAGTGTGTGTGTCACAATCCCGATTGGACAGCGTGTGTGTGTCACAAACCCTATTTGACAGAGTGTGTGTCACAAACACCATTGGACACTGTCTGTGTAAAAAACGCAGTAGGTCAGCGTGTGTGTCACAAACTCCATGGGACAGCGTGTGTGTGTCACAAACCCCATTAGAAAGGGTGTGTGTCACAAACCCCATTGGATTGCGTGTGTTTGTCACAAACCGAATTGGACAGTGTGTGTGTTTCACAAACCCCATTGGACATCGTGTGTGTCACAATCCCCATTGGACAGTGTATGTGTCACAAACCCCATTGGACAGAGTGTTTGTCACAAACACTATTGGACAGCGTGTGTGTCACAAGCCCATTGGACAGAGTGTGTGTGTCAGAAAACCCACTGGACAGCGTGTCTGTCACGAATCCCATTGGACAGAGTGTGTGTCACAAGCACCATTGGACAGAGTGTGTGTGTAACAAACCCCATTGGAAAGTGTATGTGCCACAAACCCCATAGGACTGCGTGTGTGTATCACAAACCCTATTGGACAGTGTGAGTGTCACAAAACCCACTGGACAGCGTGTGTCATGAACCCCATTGGACAGCTTGTGTGTCACAAGACCTATTGAAAAGAGTGTGTGTGTCACAATCCCCATTGGACAGCGTGTGTGTCACAATCCCCATTGGACAGTGTGTGTGTCATAAACCCCATTGGACAGCGTGTGTATTTCACAATCCCCATTGGACAGTGTTCGTGTGTAACAAACCCCATTAGACAGAGTGTGTGTCACAAGCCCCATTGGACAGAGTGTATGAGTCACAAACCCCATTGGACAGCGTGTGTGTCACAATCCCCATTGGACAGCGTGTGTGTCACAAACCACATTGGACAGTGTGTTTGTGTCACAATACCCATTGGACAGTGTGTGTGTCACAAACACCACTGGAAAGCGTATGTGTCACAAACACCCATGGACAGTGAGCGTGTCACAAATCCCATTGGACATCGTGTGTGTGTCACAATCCCCATTGGACAGTGTGTGTGTTACAAAATCCATTCGATAGAGTGTGTTTGTCACAAACCCTCCTGGTCAGTGTGTGTGTCACAAAACTTATTGGACAGCATGCGTGTCATAAACACCATCGGGCAGTATGTGTGTAACAAACCCAATTGGTCAGCGTGTGTGTCACAATCCCCATTGGATAGCGTGTGTGTGTCACAAACCCCATTAGAAATTATGCGTGTCACAAACCGCATTGGATAGCATGTGTGTGTCACAAACCCCATTAGAAAGTGAGCGTGTCACAAACCCCATTGGAAAGTGTCTGTGTCACAAACACCATTGGACAGCGTGTGTGATGTCACAAACCCTATTGGACAGTGTGTGTGTCACAAACCCCATTGGACAGCGGTTGTGTCACAAACCCCATTAGAAAGTGTGTGTCACAAAGCCCATTGGACAGCGTGTGTGTCAGAAACACCATTGGACAGCGTGTGTGTGTCACAATCCCCATTGGACAGTGTGTGTGTGTCACAATCCCCACTGGACAGTGTGTGTGTCACAAAACCCATGGAACAGAGTGTTTGTCACAAACACTATTGGACAGCATGTGTGTCACAAGCCCATTGGACATAGTGTGTGTGTCACAAAACCCACTGGACTGCGTGTGTGTCACGAATCCCATTGGACAGCATGTGTGTCACAAGCACCATTGGAGAGAGAGTGGTGTCACAAACCCCATTGGAAAGTGTACGTGTCACAAACCCCATTGGATAGCGTGTGTGTGTCACAAACCCTATTGGACAGTGTGTGTGTCACAAAACCCACTGGACAGTGTGTGTGTCACAAACCCCATTGGACAGCGGGTGTGTCATAAGCCCCATTGGACAGAGTGTGTGTCACAAATCGCATTGGACAGCGTGTGTGTCAAAAACCCCAATGGACAGAATTTGAGTCACAAACCCCATGGGATAGAGTGTGTGTCACGAACTCAATTGGACAGCGTGTGTGTGACATAATCCCCATTAGACAGTGTGTGTGTTCACAAAACCCATTGGATAGCGTGTGTGTCACAAAACCCACTGGACTGCACATGTGTCGCGAACCACACTGGACAGCGTGAGTGTCACAAGACCCATTGGACAGAGTGTGCGTATCACAAACCTATTGGACAGCGTGTGTGTGTCACAAACCCCGTTGGACAGCTTGTGTGTCAAATGCCCCATTGGGCAGAGTGTATGTGTTCACAATCCCCATTGGACAGTGTTTGTGTCACAATCCCCATTGGACAGCGTGTGTGTCACAAACCCCATTGGACAGAGTTTGTGTCAGAAACCCCATTGGATAGCGTGTGTGTCAGAAACACCATTGGACAGTGTGTGTGTCACAAACCCTATTGACTGAGTGTGTGTGTCACAAACCCTATTGGACAGAGTGTGTGTCATAAACCCCATTGGATAGCGTGTGTGTGTCACAAACCCCATTGGACAGTGTGTGTGAGTCACAAACCCCATTGGACAGCTTGTGTGTCACAATCCCCAGTGGACAGATTGTGTGTAAAAACCCCAGTGGACAGTGTGTGTCCAAATCCACCTGGACAGTGTGGGCGTCACAAACCCATTTGGACAGTGTTTGTGTCACAAACACCACTGGATAGCGTGTGTGTGTCACAGTCCCCATTGGACAGCGTGTGTGTCACAAGCCTGTTGGACAGAGTGTGTGTGTCACAAAACCCAGTGGACAGCGTTTGTGTCACGAACCCCATTGGACAGCGTGTGTGTTACAAACACCCATGGACAGTGTGCGTGTCACAAACCCCTTTGGACATTGTGTGTGTCACAAACCCCTTCGGACAGAATGTGTGTGTCACAATCCCCATTGGGAAGCGTGTGTCACAAACCACATGGGACAGAGTGTGTTTCACGAGCCCCATTGGACAGCATGTGTGTCACAATCCCCTTTGAACAGCTTGTGTGTCACAAATACCATTGGACAGCGTGTGTGTGTAACAATACCCATTGGACAGTGTGTGTGTCACAAACCCCATGGGACAGAGTGTGTGTGACGAACCTCATTGGACCGCGTGTGTGTCAAAAGCGCCATTGGACAGAGTGTGTGTCACATATCCCCGTGGACACTGTGTGTGTCACAAACCCCATTGGACAGTGTGTGTGTCACAAACCCCACTAGACAGCATGTGTGTCACAAACACCCATTTACAGTATGCGTGTCACAAACCCCATTGGACATAGTGTGTGTCATAAACGCCTTTGGACAGTGTGCGTGTCACAAACCCCATTGGACATAGTGTGTGTTACAAACACCAAAGGACAGTGTATGTGTCAAAGACCCCATTGGACAGTGTGTGTATCACAAACCCCATAGGACAGAGTGTGTGTGACGAACCTCATTGGACAGCGTGTGTGTCACAAACCCCATGAGACAGCGTGTATGTGTCAAAAACCCCATTAGAAACTCTGTGTGTCACAAACCCCATTGGAGAGAGTGTGTGTGTCACAATCTCCATTAGACAGTGTGTGTGTCACAAAACCCATTGGATAGCGTGTGTGTCACGAACCCCATTAGAAAGTTTGTGTGTCACAAACCCCATTGGATAGCGTGTGTGTGTCCAAACCGTATTGGACAGTGTGTGTGTCAGAAACACCATTGGACAATTTGTGTGTCACAATCCCCATTGTAGAGTGTGTGTGTCACAAACCCCATTGGACTGCGTGTGTGTCACAAACCAGCTGGATAGCGTGTGTGTGTCACAAACCCTCCTGGTCAGTGTGTGTGTCACAAACAGCATTGGACAGTGTGTGTGTCACAAACCGAATTGGTCAGCGTGTGTGTCGCAAACCCCATTGGAAAGTGTGTGTCACCAACCCCATTGGATAGCATGTGTGTGTGAAAAACGCCATTAGAAAGTATGTGTGTCACAAACCCCATTGGATAGCATGTGTGTGTCACAAACCCTATGGGACAGTGTGTATGTCACAATCCCCATTGGACAGCGTCTGTGTCACAATCCCCATTGGACAGTGTGTGTGTCACAAAACCCTTTGGAAAGTGTGTGTGTGTCACAAACCCCATGGGATACCGTGTGTGTGTCACGAACCCAATTGGAAACCGTGTGTGTGACACAATCCCCATTGGACAGTGTGTGTGTCACAAGCACCATTGGAGAGAGTGTGGTGTCACAAACCCCATTGGAAAGTGTCTGTGTCACAAACCCCATTGGATAGCGTTTCTCTTTCACAAACCCTATTGGACAGTGTGTGTGTCACAAATCCCATTGGAGAGAGTGTGTGTGAGAAACCCCATTGGACAGCGTGTGTGTCACAAATCCCATTGGACAGCGTGTGTGTCACAAATCCCATTGGACAGCGTGTGTGTGTCACAAACCCCATTTGACAGCGTGTGTGTGTAACAATAGCTATTGGACAGTGTGTCTGTCACAAAACCCAATGGACAGCGTGTGTGTGTAACAATACGCATTGGACAGTGTGTGTGTCACAATCCCCAGTGGACAGCGTGTGTGTCAAAACCCCAGTGGACAGTGTGTGTGGCACAAAACCCACTGGACAGCGTGTGTGTCACAGACACCATGGGACAGCGTGTGTGTGTAACAATACCCATTGGACAGTGTGTGTGTCACAAACCACATTGGACATCGTGTGCGTCACAAACCCCATTGGACATCGTGTGTGTCACAAACCCCACTGGACAGCGTGTGTGTGTCACAATCCCCATTGGACAGTGTATGTGTCACAAACCACATGGGACAGAGTGTTTGTCACAAGCACTATTGGACAGCGTGTGTGTCACAAGCCCATTGAACAGAGTGTGTGTGTCACAAAACCCACTGGACAGCGTGTGTGTCACGAACCCCATTGGACAGTGTGTGTGTCACAAACCCTATTGGACTGAGTGTGTGTGTCACAAACTCCATGGGACAGAGTGTGTGTCACGAACCCCATTGAACAGCGTGTGTCTCACAAGAACCATTGGACAGAATGTGTGAGTCACAAACCCCATTGGACAGCGTGTCTGTCACAATCCCCATTGGACAGCGTGTGTGTGTAACAATAGCTATTGGACAGTGTGTGTGTCACAATCCCCATTGGACAGCGTGTGTGTCACAAGACCCATTGGACAGAGAGTTTGTGTCACAAAACCCAGTGGACAGCGTGTGTGTCACGAACCCCATTGGACAGCGTGTGTGCCTGAATCACCATGGGACAGAGTGTGTGTGTCACAAACCCCATTAGAAAGTGTATGTGTCAGAAACCCCATTGGATACCGTCCGTGTGTCACAAACCCTATTGGACAGTGTGTCTGTCACAAATCGCACTGGACAGCGTGTGTGTTCAAAAATCCCTTTGGACAGCGTGTGTGTTACAAGACCCATTGGAAGAGTGTGTGTGTCACAAACCGCATTGGACATCGTGTGTGAAACAATCCCCATTGGACAGCTTGTGTGTCACAAACACCATTGGACAGCGTGTGTGTGTAACAATACCCATTGGACAATGTGTGTGTCACAATCCCCATTGGACAGCTTGTGTGTCACAAACCCCATTGGACAGCGTGTGTGTCACAAATCCCCGTGGACACTGTGTGTGTCTCAAAACCCATTGGACAGTGTGCGTGTCACAAACCCCATTGGACAAAATGTGTGTAACAAACCCCTTTGGACATTGCGCATGTCACAAACCCCATTGGACATCGTGTGTGTTACAAACACGCAAGGACAGTGCGTGTGTCACAAACCCCATTGGACAGTGTGTGTGTCTCAAACCTCATGGGACAGAGTGTGTGTCACAAACCCCATTGGACAGTGTATGTGTCACAAACCCAATTGGATAGCGTGTGTGTGTCACAAACCCTCCTGGTCAGTGTGTGTGTCACAAAACCAATTGGGCAGCATGTGTGTCACAAACACCATTGAACACTGTGTGTGTAAAAAACCCAATTGTTCAGCGTGTGTGTCACAAACCCCATGGGACAGCGTGTGTGTGTCACAAACACCATTAGAAAGTGTGTGTCACAAACCCCATTGGAGAGCATGTGTTTGTCACAATCCCCTTTCGACAGAGTGTGTGTCACAAACACCATTGGACAGCTTGTGTGTGTCACAATCCTCATTAGACAGTTTGTGTGTCACAAACCCCATTGGATAGCGTGTGTGTGTCACAAACCTTATTGGACAGTGTGTGTGTCACAATCCCCAGTGGACAACGTGTGTGTCAAAACCCCAAGGGACAGTGTGTGTGTCACAAACCCCATTGGACAGCGTGTGTGTCACCAACCCCTTTGGACAGTGTGTGTGTCACAAACCCCATTGGACAGCGTGTGTGTGTCACAATCCCCATTTGAAAACGTGTGTGTCAAAAACCCCCGTGGACACTGTATGTGTCACAAACCCCATTAGAAAGTGTGTGTGTCACAAACCCCATTGCATAGCATGTGTGTTTCACAATCCCCATTGGACAACGTGTGTGTCATCTAACCCCCGTGGACACTCTATGTGACACGAACGCCAATGGACAGTGTGTGTGTCACAAACCCCATTGGACAGCGTGTGTGTGATAGCAATAGCCTTTGTACCATGTGTGTGTCACAAACTCCATTGGACAGCGTGTGTGTGTAACAATACGCATTGGACAGTGTGTGTTTCAAAACCCTAGTGGACAGCATGTGTAGCACAAAACCCACTGGACAGCGTGTGTGTCACAAACACCCATGGACAGTATAAGTGTCACAAACCTCATTGGACAGCGTGTGTGGCACAAACCTCTTCGGACAATGTGTGTGTCACAAACCCCATTAGACAGCGTGTGTGTGTCAGGAACCCCATTGGACAGCATGTGAGTCTCAAGCGCCATTGGACACCGTTTGTGTCACAAACCCACTGGACAGCGTGTGTGTCACAAACCCCTTTGGACAGTGTGTGTGTCACAAGCCCCATTGGACACCGTGTGTGTCACAAACCCAGTTGGACAGAGTGTGTGTGTCACAAACCCCATTGGACAGAGTTTGTGTCACAAACCCCACTGGACAGCGTGTGTGCCACAATCCTCATTGGACAACGTGTGTGTCACAAACCCCATTGGACAGTGTGTGTGTGTCACAAACCCCATTGGACAGAGTTTGTCTCACCAACCCCCATGGACACTGTGTGTGTCACAAACCCCATTGGACAGTGGGTGTCTCACAATCTCCACTGGACAGCGTGTGTGTCACAAACACCCATGGACAGTGTGCGTGTCACAAACCCCATTGGACATCGTGTGTGTCACAAACCCCTTTGGACAGTGTGTGTAACAAACCCCATTGGACAGCGTGTGTGTCACAAACCCCATTCGATAGTGTGTGTATGTAAAAAACCCCATTAGAAAGTTTGTGTGTCACTAACCCCATTGGATAGCGTGTGTGTGTCACAAACCCTATTGGACAGAGTGTAGGTCACAGTCCCCACTGGACAGCGTCTGTGTCACAAACCCCATTGGCCAGCGTGTGTGTTCACAAACACCATTGGACAGCGTGTGTGTGTCACAATCCCCATTGGTCAGTGTGTGTGTCACAAAACCCATTGGATAGTGTGTGTGTCACGGAAACCATTAGAAATTGTGTGTGTCACAAACCCTAGTGGACAGAGTGTGTGTGTCACACACCCCATTATCAGCGTGTGTGTCACAAACCTCTTCGGATAATGTGTGTGTCACAAACCCCATTGGACAGCGTGTGTGTCACATTCAGCATTGGACAGTGTGTATGTCACAAACCCCATGGGACACAGTGTGTGTCACGAAACCCATTGGAAATTGTATGTGTCACAAAAACCATTGGATGGCCTGTGTGTGTCACAAACCCTCCTGGTTAGTGTGTGTGTCACGAAAACCATTGAACAACATGCGTGTCACAAACACTATTGGACAGTGTGTATAACAAAAACAATTGGTCAGCGTGTGTGTCACAAAACCCATTGGATAGAGTGTGTGTGTCACAAACCCCATTGGACAGAGTGTGTGTCACAAACCCCAGTGGACACTGTGTGTGTCACAAACGCTATTGGACAGCGTGTGTATGTCACTATCCCCATTGGACAGAGTATGTGTGACAAACCCCATTGGACCTTGTGTGTGTCAGAAACCCCATTGGACAGCGTGTGTGTCACAAGCGCCATTGGACAGAGTGTGTGCGTCACAAACCCCATTGGAAAGCATATGTGTCACAAACCCCATTAGATAGCGTTTGTGTGTCACAAACCCTCCTGGTCAGTGTGTATGACACAATGCCCATTGGACAGCGTCTGTGTCACAAACCCCAATGGACAGCGTGTGTGTTACAAACACCATTGGACAGCGTGTGTATGTCACAATCCCCATCGGACAGTGTGTGTGTCTACAAAACCCATTGGATAGCGTGTGTGTCACAAACCCCATTAAACTGTGTGTGTCACAAAACCCATTGGATAGCGTGTGTGTGTCACAAACCCCATTGGAAAGCGTGTGTGTCACAAACCCAATAAGTCAGCGTGTGTGTGTCACAAACCCAATTGGACAGCGTGTGTGTCAAAAACGCCCCTGGACAGTGTGTGTGTCACAAACCCCTTTGGACAGCATGTGTGTGTCAAACAACCCTGGACAGCGTGTCTGTTCACAATCCCCATTGGAAAGCGTGTGTGTCAGAAACCCCATTGGAGAGTGTGTGTCAGAAACCCCATTGGACAGCGAGAGTGTCACAAACACCATTGGACAGCGTGTGTGTGTCACAAACCCCATTGGAATGTGTGTGTGTCACAAACCCCACTGTACAGCGTCTGTGTCACAGTCCCCATTGGACACCGTGTGTGTCACAAACACCATTGGACAGCATGCGTGTCACAAACACCATTGAACAGCGTTTGTGTGTCGCAATCTCCATTTGACAGCGTGTGTGTCACAAATCCCATGGGACAGTGTGTGTTTCAAAGTCTCCATTGGACAGCGTGTGTGTGTCACAATCCCCATTGGACAGAGTGTGTTTCACAAACCCCATTGGACACTGTGTGTGTCATAAAAGCCATTGAACAGCAAGCGTGTTACGAACACCATTGGACAGCGTGTGTATTTTACAATCCCCATTGGACAGCCTGTGTGTCAAAAACCCCTTTCGACCTTTTGTGTGTCACAATCCCCATTGGACATTGTGTGTGTATCCCAATTCTCATTGGACAGTGTGTGTGTCACAAACCCCAACGGACAGCGTGTGTGTCATGAGCCCCGTTGGACAGCGTATGTGCCACAAGCCCCATTGGACATAGTGTGCGTGTCACAAAACCCATCGGACACCGTGTGTGTCACAACCCAATAGGACAGTGTGTGTGTCAAAAAACCCCCTGTACATTGTGTGTGTCACAAACCCCTTTGGAGAGTGTGTCTGTCACAAACCCTACTGTACAATGTCTGTGTCTCAAAACCAATTGGACAGCATGTGTGTCACAATCCCCACTGGACAGCGTGTCTTGTGTGTTTCACAAAACCCATTGGAAAGTGTGTGTGTCACAAACACCATTGTATAGTGTGTGTGTGTCACAAAAACCATTAGAAAGCTTGTGTGTCACAAACACAATAAGATAGCATGTCTGTGTTACAAACCCTATTGAACAGTGTGTGTGTCACAAACCCTACTGGACAGCATGTGTGTCACGAACCCCATTTGACAGCGTGTGTATCAGAAACCCCATTGGAAAGTGTGTTTGTCACAAACCCCATTGGCCTGAATGCGTGTCACAAAACACATTGGACAGCATGTGTGTCACAAATCCCATTGGACAGTGTGTGTGTTACAATCCCCCGTGTACAATGTCTGTGTCACAAACCCCATTGGACAGCGTGTGTGTCACAAACACCGTTGGACAGCGTGTGTATGTCATAAACCCCATTGGACAGAGTGGGTGTGACAAACCCATTGGATAGCGTGTGTGTGTCACAAACCCAATAGGACAGCGTGTGTGTCACAAACCCCACTGGACAGTGCGTTTGTAACAAACCCAATTGGTCAGCGTGTGTGTGTCGCAAAAGCCATTGGTCAGTGTGTGTGTCACAAACCTCCCTGGACAGCGTGTGTGTCACAATCCCAGTTGGACAGAGTTTTTTTCAGAAACCCCATTGGAGAGTGTGTGTGTCAAAAAGCCCATTAGACAGCGAGTGTGTCACAAACACCATTGGACAGCGTGTGTCTGTCACAATCCCCATTGGAGAATGTGTGTATCACGAACCCCACTGGACAGCATGTGTGTCACGAACCCCATTTGACTGCGTGTGTGTCACAAACACTATTGCACAGCACGCGAGTCACAAATACCATTGGATAGTGTGTGTGTGTCACAATCTCCATTGGACAGCGTGTGTGTCACAAATCCCATTGGACAGTGTGTGTGTCACAAGCCCCATTGGACAGAGTGTGTGTCACAAACCCCATGGGACAGCGTGTGTGTGTCACAAACGCCATTGAAAAGTGTGTGTCACAAACCCAATTGGATAGCATGTGTGTGTCAAAAACCCCTTTAGAAAGTATGTGTGTCACAAACCCCATTGGATAGAGTGTGTGTGTCACAAACACCATTATAAAGTGTGCGTGTCACAAACCCAATTGGATAGCGTGTGTGTGTCACAAACCCCATTGGAAAGTGTGCGTCACAAACCCCATTGGATAGCATGTGTGTGTCAGAAACCCTATGGGACAGCCTGTAGGTCACAATCCCCTTTGGACAGCGTCTGTGTCACAAACCCCATTGGACAGAGTTTGTGTCACAAACACAATTGGACAGCATGTGTGTGTCACAAAACCCCATTGTACAGAGTGTGTGTCACAAACCCCCGTGGACACTGTGTGTGTCACGAATGCCATTGGACAGTGTGAGTGTCACAAACCCCCCTGGACAGTGTGTGTGTTACAATCCCCAGTGGACAGCGTGTGTGTCAAAACCCCATTGGACAGTGAGTGTGTCACAAAACCCAATGGACAGCGTGTGTGTCACAAACCCCATTGGACAGTGTCTGTGTCACAAACCCCTTTGGACAGTGGGTGTGTCACAAACCCCATTAGAAAATATGTGTGTCACTAACCCCATTGGATAGCGTGTGTGTGTCACAAACCCCATTGGATAGAGTGTGTGTGTCACAAACCCCATTAGAAAGTATCCGTGTCACAAACCCCATTGGATAGCGTGTGTGTGTGTGAGAAACCCTATTGGAAAGTGTGTGTGTCACAAAACCCACTGGATAGCGTGTGAGTCACAAACTCCATTGGACAGCGTGTGTGTCACAAACCTCATTGGACAGAGTTTGTGTCACAAACCCCCATGGACACTGTGTGTGTCACAATCCCCATTGGACAGCGTGTGTTTCACAAACCCCATTGCACAGGGTGTGTGTGTCACAAAACCCATTAGAAAGTGTGCGTGTCACAAACCCCATTGGATAGCATGTGTGTGTCACAAACACCATTGGACTGTGTGTGTGTCACAAAACCCACTGGACAGCGTGTGTGTTCACAAACCCCATTTAACAGTGTGTGTGTCACAAACCTCATTGGACATAGTTTGTGTCCAAACCCCCATGGACACTGTGTGTGTCACAAACCCCATTGGATAGCATGTGTGTGTCAAAAACACCATTGGACAGTGCGTGTGTGTCACAAACCCCATTAGACAGCGGGTGTGTCACAAAGCCCTTCGGACAGTGTGTGTCACAATCCCCATTGGATAGCGTGTGTGTCACAAACCCAACTGGACAGTGTGTGTGTGTCACAAAACCAACTGGATAGCATGTGTTTCACAAACCCCATTGGACAGCGTGTGTGTCACAAGCCCCATTGTACAGAGTGTAATTGTCACAAAGCCCACTGGACAGCGTGTGTGTCACAAACCCCTTTGGACAGTGTGTGTGTCACAAACTCCATTGGACAGCGTGTGTGTGTCACAATCCCCATTGGACAGTGTGTGTGTCACAAAACCCATGGCACAGATTGTGTGTCACAAACACTATTGGTCAGCGTGTGTGTGTCACAAACCCCATTGGACAGCGTGTGTTGTTGCACAAACTCTATTGGACAGTGTGTGTGTCACAAAACCCACTGGACAGCGTGTGTGTCACAAACCTTATTGGATAGTGTGTGTGTCACGAGCCCCATTGGACAGCGTGTGTGTCACAAACCCCATTGGACAGCGTGTGTGTCACAAACCCCCGTGGACACTGTGTGTGTCACAAACCCCATTGCACAGTGTGTGTGTCACAATCCCCACTGGACAGCGTGTCTGTCACAAACACCCATGGACAGTGTGCGTGTCAATACCCCATTGGACATCGTGTGTGTCACAAACCCTTTTGGACAGTGTGTGTGTCACAAACCCCACTGGACAGCGTGTGTTTCACAAACACCCATGGACAGTGTGCGTCTCACAAACACCATTGGACATCCTGTGTGTCACAAACCCCTTTGGACAGTGTGTGTGTCACAAACCCCATTGAACAGCGTGTGTGTGTCACAGTCCCCATTGGACAGCGCGTGTGTCACAAACCCAATGGGACAGAGTGTGTGCCACGAACCCCATTGGACAGCGTGAGTGTCACAAGCGCCATTGGACAGAGTGTGTGTGTCGCAAACCCCATTGGAAGTGTATGTGTCACAAACCCCATTGGATAGCGTGTGTGTGTCACAATCCACATTGGACAGCGCGTGTGTCACAAACCCAATGGGACAGAGTGTGTGCCACGAACCCCATTGGACAGCGTGAGTGTCACAAGCGCCATTGGACAGAGTGTGTGTGTCACAAACCCCATTGGATAGCGTGTGTGTGTCACAAACCCTCCTGGTCAGTGTGTGTCACAAAACCCATTGGACAGCATGCGTGTCACAAACACCATTGGACAGTGTGTGTGTAACAAACCCAATTGGTCAGCGTGTGTGTCACAAACCCCATGGGACAGCGTGTGTGCGTTACAAACCCCATTGGAAAGTGTGTGTTTCACAAACCCCACTAGAAAATATGCGTCTCACAAACCCTATTGGATAGTGTGTTTGTGTCACAAACCCCATTGGAAAGCGTGTGTGTCATAAACCCCATTGGATACAGTGTGTGTGTCACAAACCCCATTGGACATCGTGTGTGTCACAAAGCCCCGTGGACACTGTGTGTGTCACGAACGCCATTGGACAGTGTGTGTGTCACAAACCCCCCTGGACAGTCTGTGTGTCACAATCCCCATTGGACATCGTTTGTATCATAAACCCCTCTGGAAATTGTGTGTGTCACAAACACCATTGGACAGCCTGTGTGTGTCACAATCCCCATTGGACAGTGTGTGTGTCACAAAACCCATTGGATAGCATGTGTGTCACAAACCCCATTAGAAAGACTGTGTGTCAAAAACACCATTGGATAGCGTGTGTGATGTCACAAAACCTGTTGGACAGTGTGTGTGTCACAAACCCCATTGGACAGCGTGCGTGTCACAATCCCCATTAGAAAGTCTGTGTGTCAAAAATACCATTGGATAGCGTGTTTGATGTCAGAAACCCTGTTGGTCAGCGTGTGTGTCACAATCCCCATTTGACAGCGTGTGTGTCACAATCCCCATTGGACAGCGTGTGCGTCACAAACCACATTGGACAGTGTGTTTGTGTCACAAAACCCATTGGACATCGTGTGTGTGTTACAATCCTATTGGACAGTGCGTGTGTCACAAACCCCATGGGACAGAGTGTGTGTCACGAACCCCTTTGGACAGTGTGTGTGTCACAAAATCCATTGGATAGAGTGTGTGTCACAAACCCTCCTGTTCTGTGTATGTGTCACAAAACCCATTGGACAGCATGCGTGTCATAAACACCATCGGGCAGTGTGTGTGTAACAAACCCAACTGGTCAGCGTGTGTGTCACAAACCCCATTGGATAGCGTGTGTGTGTCACAATCCCCACTGGACAGTGTATCTGTCACAAAACCCATTGGATAGCGTGTGTGTCATGAATCCCATTATAAAGTGTGTGTGTCACAAACCCCATTGGATAATGTATGTATGTCACAAACCCTATTGGACAGCGTGTGTGTCATAAAACCCATTGGATACTGTGTGCGTGTCACAAACCCCATGGGAAAGTGTGTGTGTCACAAACACCATTGGACAGCGTGTGTGTGTCACAATACCCATTGGACAGTGTGTGTGTCACAAAACCCATTGGATAGCGTGTGTTTCACAAAACCCATTAGAAAGAGTGTGTGTCACAAACACCAAAGGATAGTGTGTATGATGTCACAAACCCTACTGGACAGTGTGTGTGTCACAAACCCCACTGGACAGCATGTGTGTCACCAACCCCATTGGTCAGCTTGTGTTTCACAAGACCTATTTGACAGAGTATGTGTGTGTCACAAACCCCACTGGACAGTGTGTGTGTCATAAACCCTATTGGACAGCATGTGTGTGTCACAAACCCCATTAGAAAGTATGCGTGTCACAAACCACATTGGATAGCGTGTGTGTGTCACAAATTCCACTGGACAGCATGTGCGCCACAAACCCCATTGGATAGCGTGTGTTTGTCAAAAACCCAATTAGAAAGCATGTGTGTCATATACCCTATTGGACAGTGTGTATGTCACAATCCCCATTGGACAGCGTCTGTGTCACAAACCCCATTGGACAGCGTGTGTGTCACAAACACCATTGGACAGAGTGTGCGTGTCACAAACCCCATTGGAAAGTGTGTGTGTTACAAACCCCATTGGAAAGAGTTTGTGTCACAAACTCCACTGGACAGAGTGTATGTGTAACAAACTCCATTGGAGAGCGTGTGTATTCACAATCCCCATTGGACAGCGTGTGTGTCACAAACCCCATGGGACAGCGTGTGTGTGCCACAAACGCCATTGAAAAGTTTGTGTCACAAACCCAATTGGATAGCATGCGTGTGTCAAAAACCCCTTTAGAAAGTATGTGTGTCACAAACCCCATTGGATAGAGTGTGTGTGTCACAAACCCCATTATAAAGTGTTCGTGTCACAAACCCAATTGGATAGCGTGTGTGTGTCACAAACCCCATTGGAAAGTGTGCGTCACAAACACCATTGGATAGCATGTGTGTGTCAGAAACCCTATGGGACAGCGTGTAGGTCACAATCCCCTTTGGACAGCGTCTGTGTCACAAACCCCATTGGACAGCGTTTGTGTCACAAACACAATTGGACAGCGTGTGTGTGTCACAAAACCCCATTGTACAGAGTGTGTGTCACAAACCCCCGTGGACACTGTGTGTGTCACGAATGCCATTGGACAGTGTGAGTGTCACAAACCCCCCTGGACAGTGTGTGTGTTACAATCCCCAGTGGACAGCGTGTGTGTCAAAACCCCATTGGACAGTGAGTGTGTCACAAAACCCAATGGACAGGGTTTGTGTCACAAACCCCATTGGATAGCGTCTGTGTCACAAACCCCTTTGGACAGTGTGTGTCTCACAAACCCCATTGGACAGCGTGTGTAGTCTTAAAACCCATTGGACACTGTGTGTGTGTCACAATCCCCATTGGACAGTGTGTGTGTGTCAAAAACCCTATTGGACAGCGTGTGTGTCACAAACCCCTTTGGACAGCATGTGTGTGTCACAAACCCCACTGGACAGCGTGTGTGTCACAAACACCCATGGGCAGTGTGCCTGTCACAAACCCCATTGGACAGCGTCTGTGTCACAAACCCCCATGGACATAGTGTATGTCACAAACCCCACTGGACAGTGTGTGTGTCACAAACTCCACTGGACAGCATGTGTGTGTCATAATCCCCATTGGACAGTGTGTGTGTCACAAAACCCATGGGACAGAGTGTGTGTCACAAACCCCATTGGACAGCGTGTGTGTGTAACAATACCCTTGGAAAGTGTGTGTGTGATAAACCCCACTGGATAGCGAGTGTGTTGCAAATCCCATTGGACAGCGTGTTGGTCACAAACACCATTGGACAGCGTGTGTGTGTAACAATACCCATTGGACACTGTGTGCGTCACAAACCCCAATGGACAGCGTCTGTGTCGCAAAAACCCATGGACAGTGTGCGTGTCAGAAACCCCATTGCACATCGTGCGTGTCACAAACCCTTTTGGACAGTGTGTGTGTCACAAACCTCATTGGACAGCGTGTGTGTGTCACAAACCATATTGAACAGTGTGTGTGTCACAAACCCCAGTGGACAGCGTGTGTGTCAAAACCCCATTGGACTGTGTGTGTGTGACAGAACCCACTGGACAGCGTGTGTGTCACAAACACCCATAGACAGTGTGAGTGTCTCAAGCCCCATTGGACAGCGTGTCTGTGTCACAAACCCTTTTGGACAGCGTGTATGTCACAAACACCCATTAGACAGTATACGTGTCACAAACCCCATTGGACATGGTGTGTGTCACAAATCTCTTCCGACAATGTGTGTGTCACAAACCCCATTGGATAGCGTGTGTGTGTCAAAAACCCCATTAGAAAGTATGTGTGTCACAAACCCCAATGGATAGCGTGTGTGTGTCACAAACCCTATTGGACAGTGTGTAGGTCACAATCCCCATTGGACATCATGTGTGTCACAAACCCCATTGTACATCGTGTGTGTCACAAACCCTTTTGAACAGCGTGTGTGTCACAAAAACCCATGGACAGTGTGAGTGTCACAAACCCCATTGTACATCGTGTGTTTCACAAACCCTTTTGGACAGTGTGTGTGTCACAAAACCCACTGGACAGCGTGTGTGTCACAAACACCCATGGAAAGTGTGTGTGTCAGAAACCCCATTGGACATCGTGTGTGTCACAAATCCCTTTGGGCAGTGTGTGTCACAAACCCCATTGGAAAGTGTATGTTTCACAAACCCCATTGGATAGCGTGTGTCTGTCACAAACCCTTTAGGACAGTGTTTGTCACAAAACCCACTGGACACCGTGTGTGTTCACAAACCCCATTGGACAGCGTGTTTGTCGCAATCCCCACTGGACAGCGCCTGTGTCACAAACCCCATTGCACAATTTGTGTGTCACAAACCCCATGGGACAACGTGTGTGTGTCACAAACCACATTGGACAGCATGTGTTTGTAACAATCCCCATTGGACAGTGTGTGTGTCACAAACACCTTTGGACAGCATGTGTTTGTAACAATACCCATTGGACAGTGTGTGTGTCACAAACACCATTGGACAGCATGTGTTTGTAACAATACCCATTGGACAGTGCATGTGTCACAAACCCCATTGGACAGTTTGTGTCACAAACTCCACTGGATAGAGTGTGTGTCACAAACCCCACTGGACAGCGTGTGTGTCACAAACCCCATTATAAATGTGCGTGTCACAAACCCCATTTGATAGCGTGTGTGTGTCACAAGCCCTATTGGACAGTGTGTAGGTCACAATCCCCATTGGACAGCGTCTGTGTCACAAACCCCACTACACAGTGTGTTTGTCACAATCCCCATTGGACAGCGTGTGTGTCACAAAAACCATTGGACAGCGTGTGTGTGTAACAATACCCATTGGACATCGTGTGTGTCACAAACCCCTTTGGACACCGTGTGTGTCACAAACCTCATTGGACAGCGTGTGTGTGTCACAATCCATATTGGACAGTGTGTGTGTCACAAACCGCATTGGACAGCGTCTGTGTCACAAACCCCCGTGGACACTGCGTGTGTCACAAACCCCATTGGACAGTGTGTGTGTCACAAACTCCACTGGACAGCCTGTATGTCACAAACACCCATGGACAATATGCGTGTCACAAACCCCATTGGACATCGTGTGTGTCACAAACCCCTTTGGACAGTGTGTGTGTCACAAAACCCATTGGACAGCGTGTGTGTGTCACAATCCCCATTGGACAGTGTGTGTGTCACAAACCCCATGGGACAAGGTGTGTGTGTCACAAAACCCATTGGAAACTGTGTGTCACAAACCCAATTGAATAGCGTGTGAGTGTCACAAACCCCATTATAAAGTGTACGTGTCACAAACCCCATTTGATAGCGTGTGTGTGTCACAAACCCTATTGGACAGTGTGTAGGTCACAATCCCCATAGGACAGCATCTGTGTCACAAACCCCATTGGACAGCGTCTGTGTCACAAACACCATTGGACAGCGTGTGTGTTTCACAGTCCCCATTAGACAGTGTGTGTGTCACAAACCCCAGTGGACAGCGTGTGTGTCAAAAACCATTGGACAGCGTGTGTGTCACAAATCCCATTGGACATTGTGTGTGTGTCACAATCCCCATTGGACAGTGTGTGTTTTACAAACACCATGGGAGAGAGTGTGTGTCACAAACACTATTGGGCAGCGTTTGTGTGTCACAAGACCATTGGACAGAGTGTGTGTGTCACAAAACACACTGGACAGCGTGTGTGTCACGAACCCCATTGAACAGCGTGAGTGTCACAAGCGACATTGGACAGACTGTGTGTGTCACAAAACCCATTGGACAGTTTGTATGTCACAAAACCCCATTGGACAGCGTGTGTGTCAGAAACCCCTTTGGACAGGGTGTGTGTAACAAACCCCATTGGACAGCGTGTGTGTCACAAACCCATTGGAAAGTGTATGTGTCACGAACCCCATTGGACAGCATGTGTGTCACAAGACCCATTGGACTGAGTGTGTGTGCAACAAACCCCATTTGACAGCATGTGTGTCACAATCCCCATTGGACTGCGTGTGTGTCACAAACACCATTGGACAGTGTGTGTGTGTCACAAACCCCACTGGACAGCGTGTGTGTCATAAACCCCATTGGACAGCGTGTGTGTGTCACAATTGCCATTGGACAGTGTGTGTGTGTCACAATCCCCATTGGACAGCGTGTGTGTGTCACAAACCCCATTGGACAGCATCTGTGTCACAAACCCCATTGCATAGAGTGTGTGTGTAACAAACCCTATTAGAAAGTGTGTCTGTCACAAACCCCTTGGATAGCGTGTGTGTGTCACAAACCCTGTGGGACAATGTGTGTGTCACAAAACCCACTGGACAACGTGTGTGTCATGAACCCCATTGGACAGCGTGTGTGTCACAAGACCCATTGGACAGAGTTTGTGTGTCACAAACCCCATTGGACAGGGTGTGTGTCACGAACCCCATTGGACAGCGTGTGTGTGTCACAATCCTCATTGGACAGTGTATGTGTCACTAAACCCATTGATAGCGTGTGTGTCACAAACCGCATTAGAAAGTATGTGTATCACAAACCCCATTGGATAGCGTGTGTGTGTCACCAACCCTATTGGACAGTGTGTGTGTCACAAACCCCACTGGACAGTGTGTGTGTCACGAACCCCATTGGACAGCGTGTGTTTCACAAACCCTATTGGACACATTGTGTGTGTCACAAACTCCACTGGACAGCTTGTGTGTCACAAACCGCATTGAATAGCGTGTGTGTGTCACAAACCGCATTGTACAGAGTGTTTGTCAGAAGCCCATTGGACAGAGTGTGTGTGTCACAAACCCCATTGTACAGCGTGTGTGTCACAAACCCCATTGTACAGCGTGTTTGTCACAATCCCCATTGTACAGCGTGTGTGTCACAAACCCCATTGGACAGATTGTGTGTGTCAAAAAAACCATTGGACAGCATGCGTGTCACAAACACCATTGGACAGCGTGTGTGTGTCACAATCCCCATTGCACAGCGTGTGTGTCACAAAACACATTTGAAAGCGTGTGTGTCACAATCCACATTAGACAGCGTGTGTGTCACAAACCCCATTGGACAGATTGTGTGTGTCACAAACCCCATTGGGCAGCGAGTGTGTCACAAACCTCTTTGGACAGTGAGTGTTTCACAAACCCCTTTGGACAGAGTTTGTGTGTCACAATCCACATTGGAAAGTGTGTGTATCACAAAAACCATGGCACAGCGTGTGTGTCACAAATCCCATTGGGCAGAGTGTGTGTGTCACAAACCCCATTGGACAGCATGCGTGTCACAAACACCATTGGACAACGTTTGTGTGTCACAAACCCCATTGGACAGCGAGTGCGTCATAAACCCCATTGGACAGTGTGTGTGTCACAAAACCATTTGGACTGCGTGTGTGTGTCACAATCCCCATTAGACAGAGTGTGTGTGACAAACCCCCCTGTACAGTGTCTGTGTCACAATCCCCATTGGACAGCGTCTGTGTCACAACCCCCATTGGACTGCGTGTGTGTGTCACAAACCCCATTAGACAGTGTGTGTGACAAACCCTATTCGACATCGTGAGTGTCACAAAACCCATTGTACAGTCTGTGTGTCAGAAACCCCCCTTTACAGTGTGTGTCTCACAGTCCCCATTGGACAGCGTGTGTGTGTCACAAACCCCACTGGACAGCGTGTCTGTCACAATCCCCTTTGGACAGAGTGTTTGTGTCACAAACCGCACTGGACTGCGTGTGTGTCACGACCACCATTGGACAGCGTGTGTGTCACAAACACCTCAGGACAGTGTGTTTGTCACATACCCCATTGGAAAGTGTGTGTGTTCACAAACACCATTGGACAGAGTGTTTGTGTCATAAACCCCATTGGATAGAGTGTGTGTGTCACAAACCCTAGTGGTCAGTGTGTGTGTCACAAACCCCACTATACAGCATGTGTGTCACGAACCACATTCGACATCGTGTGTGTCACAAACCCCATTGGACAGTGTGTATGTCAGAAACCCCCCTGTACATTGTGTGTCTCGCAATCCCCATTGGACAGAGTGTGTGTCACAAACCCTATTGGACAGTGTCTGTGTCACAATCCCCACTGAACAGCATGTGTGTCAGGAACCCCATTCAACATCGTTTCTGTCACAAACCCCTTTGGACAGTGTGTGTGTCACAAACCATATTGGACAGCGTGTGTGTCACAATCCCCATTGGACCCTTTGTGTGTGACAAACCCCATCGGAAAGTGTATGTGTCACAAACCCCACTGGACAGCGTTTGTGTCACGAACCCCGTTGGACAGCGTGTTGACATAAGGCCCATTTGACAGTGTGTCTGTGTCGCAAACCCCATTGGACAGCATGCGTCTCACAAACACCATTGGACAGCGTTTGTGTGTCATAAACCCCTTTGGACAGCAAGTGTGTCACAATCCCCGTTGGGCAGCGTGTGTGTCACAAAACCCGTTGGACTGCGTGTGTGTGTCACAATTCCCATTAGACAGAGTGTGTGTGACAAACCCCCCTGTACAGTATGTGTGTCACAAACCCTATTGGACAGTGTGTGTGTCACAAACCCCACTGGACAGCATGTGTGTCACGAACCCCATTCGACATCGTGTGTGTCACAAACCCCTTTGGACAGTGTGTGTGTCACAAACCCCTCTGGACAGTGTGTGTTTCACATACCCCATTGGACAGAGTGTGTGTTGGAAACCCCATTGGACAGTTTGTGTGTATCACAATACCCGTAGGACAGAGTCTGTGTCACATACCCCTCTGGACAGCGTGTTTGTCACAAACACCCTTGGAGAGTCTCTATATAACAAATTCCATTGTACAGCGTGTGTGTCACTAACTCACCTGGACAGTGTGTGTGTTACAAACCCCACTGGACAGCGTCTGTATCACAATCCCCATTGGACAGTGTGTCTGTTTCAAAACCCATTGGACTGCGTGTGTGTGTCAAAATCCCCATTAGACAGAGTGTGTGTGACAAACCCCCCTGTACAGTGTGTGTGTCGCAATAACCATTGGACAGTGTGTGTGTCACAAACCATATTGGAGAGTGTGTGTGTTACAAACCCCACTGGACTGCGTGTGTGTCATTAACCCCATTGGAGAGTGTGTGTGTCACAATCCCCTTTAAACAGAGTGTGTGTGTCACAAACCCCACTGCAATGCGTGTGTGTCACAAAGCCCATTGGAAAGTCTGTGTTTCACAAACCACATTGTACAGCATGTGTGTCACAATCCCCTCTGGAAAGAGTGTGTGTGTCACAAACCCCTTTGGACAGTGTGTGTGTCAAAAAACGCACTGGACATCGTGTGTGTCACAAGCCCCATTGGACTGCCTCTGTGTCACAAACAACCCTGGAGTGTCTCTGTGTAACAAATTCAATTGTACAGTGTGTGTGTCACAAACTCACCTGCACAGTGTGTGTGTCACAAACCCCATTGGACAGTGTGTGTGTCACAAACCCCATTGTAGAGTCTGAGTGTCACAAAACCCATTGGACTGAGTGTGTATAACAATCCCCATTAGACAGAGTGTGTGTGACAAACCCCCCTGTACAGTGTTTGTGTCACAATCCCCATTGGACAGTGTGTGTGTCACAAACCCTATTGGAGAGTTTGTGTGTCACAAACCCCACTGGACTGCATGTGTGTCACGAATCCCATTGGAAAGTGTGTGTGTCACAAACCCCATTGGATAGCGTGTGTGTGTAACAAACCCCATTGGACAGAGTGTGTGTGTCACAAACCTAATTGGAATATGTGTGTGTCACAAACCCCACTGGACAGCGTCTGTGTCACAAGCCCCATTGGACAGCATGTGTGTCACAAACCCCATTGGACAGTGTGTGTGTCACAAACCCCATTGGACAGAGTGTGTGTATCACAATACCCGTTGGACAGAGTGTGTGTCACAAACCCCTCTGGACAGCGTGTTTGTCACAAACCCCATTGGACAGTGTGTGTGTCAGAAAACCCACTGGACAGCGTGTGTGTCACAAAACCCATTGGACAGAGTGTGTGTGTCACAAACCTAATTGGAATATGTGTGTGTCACAAACCCCACTGGACAGCGTCTGTGTCACAAGCCCCATTGGACAGCATGTGTGTCACAAACCCCATTGGACAGTGTGTGTGTCACAAACCCCATTGGACAGTGTGTGTGTCACAGACCGCATTGGACAGAGTGTGTGTATCACAATACCCGTTGGACAAAGTGTGTGTCACAAACCCCTCTGGACAGCGTGTTTGTCACAAACCCCATTGGACAGTGTGTGTGTCACAAACCCTATTGGAGAGAGTATGTGTCACAAACCCCAATGAACTGCGTGTGTGTCATGAACCCCATTGGACAGTGTGTGTGTCACAAGCCTCAGTGGACAGCGTGTTTGTGTCACAATCCCCTTTGGACAGAGTGTGTGTGACAAACCCCCCTGTACAGCATGAGTGTCACGAACCCCATTCGACTTCGTGTGTGTCACAAACCCCATTGGACAGCGTGTCACAATGCCCTTTAAACAAAGTGTGTGTGTCACAAACCCCACTGGAATGCGTATGTGTCACGAACCCCATTGGACAGCGTGTGTGTCACAAACCCCATTTGACAGGAAATGTGTCACAATCCCCATTGGAACTAGTGTGTGTGTCACAAACCCCTTTGGACAGTGTGTCTGTCACAAACCACCCTGTACAGTCTGTGTGTCACAAACCCCTCTGGACAGCGTGTCTGTCACAAACACTCCTGAAGGGTCTCTGTGTAACAAATTCAACTGTACAGCGTGTGTGTCACAAACCCCATTGGACAGCGTCCGTGTCACAAACCCCATTGGACAGTGTGTCTTTCCCAAAACCCTTTGGACTGCTTGTGTGAGTCACAATCCCCATTAGACAGAGTGTGTGTGACAAACCCCCCTGTACAGTGTTTGTGTCAAAATCCCCATTGGACAGTCTGTGTGTCACATAACCTATTGGAGAGTGTATGTCACAAACCCCACTGGACTGCGTGTGTGTCATGAACCCCAGTAGACAGCGTGTGTGTCACAATCCCCATTGGACAGAGTGTGTGTGACAAACCCTACGGAACAGTGTGTGTGTCACAAACCCCACGGGACAGTGTGTGTGTCCCAATCCCCATTGGACAGCGTGTGTGTCACAAACCCCATTGGACAGTGTGTGTGTCACAAACCCCCCTGTACAGTGTGTGTGTCACAAACCACATTGGACAGCATCCGTGTCAGAAACACCATTGGACAGCGTGTGTGTCACAAACCCTATTGGACAGCATGTGTCACAAACCCCATTGGACAGTGTGTGAGTCACAAACCCCATTGGAAAGTGTGTGTGTCACAAACCCCATTGGACAGTGTGTGTGTCACAAACCCCATTGGACAGTGTGTGAGTCACAAACCCCATTGGAAAGTGTGATTGTCACAAACGCCATTGGATAGCCTGTGTGTGTCACAAACCCCACTGGACAGCGTGTGTGTCACAATCCCCATTGGACAGCGTGTGTGTGTCACAAACCCCTTTGGACAGCGTGTGTGATGTCACAAACCCTATTGGAAAGCGTGTGTGTCACAAACCCCACTGGACAGCGTGTGTCATGAACCCCATTGGACAGCGTGTGCGTCACAAACCCCATTGGACAGTGTGTGTGTCATAAACCCCATTGGACAGCGTGTGTACTTCACAATCCCCATTGGACAGTGTTCGTGTGTAACAAACCCCATTAGACAGAGTGTGTGTCACAAGCCCCATTGGACAGAGTGTATGTGTCACAAACCCCATTGGACAGCGTGTGTGTCACAATCCCCATTGGACAGCGTGTGTGTCTCAAACCACATTGGACAGTGTGTGTGTCACAAACTCCACTGGAAAGCGTGTGTGTCACAAACACCCATGGACAGTGTGCGTGTCCCAAACCCCATTGGACATCGTGTGTTTGTTACAATCCCCACTGGACAGTGTGTGTGTCACAAACCCCATGGGACACAGTGTGTGTCACAAACCCCATTGGACAGTGTGTGAGTCACAAACCCCATTGGAAAGTGTGATTGTCACAAACGCCATTGGATAGCCTGTGTGTGTCACAAACCCCTTTGGACAGCGTGTGTGATGTCACAAACCCTATTGGAAAGCGTGTGTGTCACAAACCCCACTGGACAGCGTGTGTCATGAACCCCATTGGACAGCGTGTGCCTCACAAACCCCATTGGACAGTGTGTGTTTCATAAACCCCATTGGACAGCGTGTGTACTTCACAATCCCCATTGGACAGTGTTCATGTGTAACAAACCCCATTAGACAGAGTGTGTGTCACAAGCCCCATTGGACAGAGTTTATGTGTCACAAACCCCATTGGACAGCGTGTGTGTCACAATCCCCATTGGACAGCGTGTGTGTCTCAAACCACATTGGACAGTGTGTGTGTCACAAACTCCACTGGAAAGCGTGTGTGTCACAAACACCCATGGACAGTGTGCGTGTCCCAAACCCCATTGGACATCGTGTGTTTGTTACAATCCCCACTGGACAGTGTGTGTGTCACAAACCCCATGGGACACAGTGTGTGTCACGAACCCCTTTGGACAGTGTGTGTGTCACAAACCCCATTGGATACCGTGTGTGTCTGTCGAGGGTTAAGATTGCGGGGTGACAATAAAACCCTGGCAGATGTATTGTTAACCCCCTCTTCCCCCCCCACTCCCCCCTTCCTCTTTGCCCCTCCCTCTCCCCCCTTTCCACTAAGGAGAGGCGATTGGGAGGAAAGAAGGACTGAGAGAAGAGAGTTGGAAAAAATTAAAGATGTTTTACTAATGCTACTAATAAGAAGAGAGAAAATAATACAAAATATACAAAACCAATCTTGAAAGTCTCAGCAACTGCAGAGCCGGCACCCAAAGTCCTGGATTAGACTCTGCAGCCAATCGGAGCTGGATTCAGTCTCTCACTAGGCCTCAGTTCGCAGGGACGACTAGCAAGGTCCTCTTCTAATGTCGGCCATAAGCAGAAGGGAAAAAGGCAAAAAGGGAAAAGCTAACGAGATCCTCGTGATCTCCCACTTTTATATGAAGTATTCACGTGAATGGAATGTTATACACAGTTGGTCAGTTTCTTGCTCACTTGTTTCTCGTCGCCCCTCTCGCAAGATGTCCATCCGTGCTTATCAATAAGTTTGCATTCCATTGCTAGGTTTACCAAAACATGTGTCTGGTTCTCCAGGAAAATGCAGTTAATATGAAGGCTTTAGCTGACAGGAAAAATTCACTGAAAGAGAAACTTGTTTTTTAACAAAACCAGGACAGTGTCTCAAACCGCTTTGGACAGTGTGTCTGTCACAACCCCCATGGGACAGAGTGTGTGTCACAAACACCATTGGATAGCATGTGTGTCACAAACCCCTTTGGAAAATGTGTGTGTCACAAACCCCATTGGACAGCTTGTGTGTCACAAACACCCATGGACAGTGTGCGTGTTCACAATCCCCATTGGACATAGTGTGTGTGTCAAAATCCCCATTGGACAGTGTGTGTGTCACAAACCCCATGGGACTGAGTCTGTGTCACGAACCCCATTGGACAGCGTCTGTGTCACAAGCGCCATTGGACAGAGTGTGTGTGTCACAAAACCTTTTGGACAGTGTGTGTGTCACAAACCCCCGTGGACACTGTGTGTGTCACGAACGCCATTGGGCAGTGTGTGTGTCACAAACCCCCGTGGACAGTGTGTGTGTCACAATCCCCAGTGGACAGCGTGTGTGTCAATACCCCATTGGACGGTGCGTGTGTGACAAAACCCACTAGACAGCGTGTGTGTCACAAACACCCATGGAGAGTGTGAGTATCACAAGCCCCATTGGATAGCATGTGTGTCTCAAACCGCTTTGGACAGTGTTTGTGTCACAAACACCATTGGACAGCGTGTGTGTCACGAGCCCGATTGGACAGCGTGTGTGTCTCAAGCTCCATTGGACAGAGTGTGTGTGTCAAAAACCCCATTGGAAAGTGTATGTATCACAAACCCCATTCAATAGCGTGTGTGTTCACAAACCCCTTTGGACAGCTTGTTTTTAACAACTCCCATTGTACAGAGTATGTGAGTCACAAAACCCACTGGACAGCGTGTGTGTCACAAACACCCATGGACAGTGTGAGTGTCACAAACCCCATTGGACAGCGTGTTTGTCACAATCCCCATTGTACAGCGTGTGTGTCACAAACACCATTGGACAGCATGTGTGTGTAACAATACCCATTGGACAGTGTGTGTGTCACAAACCCCATTGTACAGTGTGTGTGTCTCAAACTCCACTGGACAGTTGTGTGTCACAAACACCCATGGACAATGTGCGTGTCAGAAACCCCATTGGACATCGTGTGTGTCACAAACCCCTTTGGACAATGTGTGTGTCACAAACCCCATGGGACAATGTGTGTGTGTCACAAACCCCATTGGAAAGTGTGTGTCACAAACCCCATTGAATAGCGTGTGTGTGTTTCAAAAACCCCATTAGAAAGTATGTGTGTCACAAACCCCATTGGATAGAGTGTGTATGTCACAAACCCCATTATAAAGTGTGCGTGTCACAAACCCCATTTGATAGCGTGTGTGTGTCACAAACCCTATTGGACAGTGTGTAGGTCACAATCCCCATTGGACAGCGTCTGTGTCACAAACCCCATTGGACAGCGTGTGTGTCAAAAACACCATTGGACAGCATGTCTGTGTCACAAATCCTGTTTGACAGTGTGTGTGTCACAAACCGCACTTGACAGCGTGTGTGTCACAAACTCCCATGGACAGTGTGCGTGTCACAAACCCTATTGTACATCGTGTGTGTCACAAACCCTTTTGCACAGTGTGCGTGTCACAAACCCCAATGGATATCGTGTGTGTCACAATCCTCTTCGGACAATGTGTGTGTCACAAACCCCATTGGTCAGCGTATGTGTGTCAAAATCCCCAATGGACAGTGTGTGTGTCACAAACCCCATGGGACAAGGGTGTGTCACGAACCCCATTAGACATCGTGTGTGTCACAAACCCCATTGGACAGCGTGTGTGTTACAAATCCAATGGGAAAGAGTGTGTGTCACGAACCCCATTGGACAGCGTGTGTGTTCACAAGCGCCATTGCACACACAGAGTGTGGTGTCACAAACCCCATTGGAAAGTGTATGTGTCTCAAACCCCATTGGATAGAGTGTGTGTGTCACAAACCCTATTGGACAGTGTGTGTGTCACAAAACCCACTGGAGAGCGTGTGTGTGTCACAAACACCCACGTACAGTGTGAGTGTCACAAACCCCAATGGATAGCGTGTGTGTCACAAACCACTTTGGACAGTGTGTGTGTCACAGACACCATTGGACAGTGTGCGTGTGTCACAATCCCTATTGGACAGTGTGTGTGTCACAAATATTATTGGACTGCGTATTTATCACAAGCTCATTGGACAGAGTGTGTGTGTCAAAAACCCCTATGAAAAGTGTGTGTGTCACCAACCCCATTGTACAGCGTGTGTGTCACAAGCACCATTGGACAGAGAGTGTGTGTCACAAACCCCATTGTAAAGTGTATGTTTCACAAAACCCATTGGATAGCGTGTGTCTGTCAAAAACCCCTTTGGACAGTGTGTGTGTCACAAAACCCACTGGACACCCTGTGTGTTCAGAATCCCCATTGGACAGCGTGTTTGTCACAATCCCCATTGGACAGCGTGTGTGTCACAAATACCATTGGACAGCGTAAGTGTTTCACAATACCCTTTGGAAAGTGTGTCAGTCACAAACCCCATGGGACAACGCGTGTGTGTCACAGTCCCCATTGGACAGCCTGTGTGTCACAAAACCGATTGGATAGCGTGTGTGTCACGAATCCCATTAGAAAGTGTGTGTATCACAAACCCCATTGGATAGTGTGTGTGTGTCACAAACCCTATTGGACAGCGTGTGTGTCATAAACCCCATTGGATACCGTGTCTGTGTCACAAACCCTATTATAAAGTGTGCGTGTTACAAACCCCATTGGACAGCGTGTGTGTCACAAACCCCATTGGACAGAGTTTGTGTTTAACAATACCCAGTGGACAGTGTGTGTATCACAATCCCCCTTGTACAGCGTGTGTGTCACAATCCCCATGGTACAGCGTCTTTGTGTCACAAACGCCATTGAAATGTGTGTGTCACAAACCCAATTGGATAGCATGTGTGTGTCAGAAACCCCATTAGAAAGTATGTGTGTCAAAAACCCCATTGGATAGCGTGTGTGTGTCACAAACCCCATTATAATGTGTGCGTGTCACAAACCCCATTGGATAGCGTGTGTGTGTCACAAACCCCATTGGATAGCATGTGTGTGTCATAATCCCCATTGGACAGTGTCTGTGTCACAAAACCCACTGGACAGACTGTGTGTCATGAATCCCATTGGACAGCGTGTGTGTCACAAAACCCATTGGATAGCGCGGGTTTTACAAACCCCATTAGAAAGAGTGTGTGTCACAAACCCCATTGGATAGCGTGTGTGATGTCACAAACCCTATGGGACAGTGTGTGTGTCACAAACCCCACTGGACAGCGTGTGTGTCACAAACCCCATTGGACAACGTGTGTGTCAAAATACCCATTGGACAACGTGTGGGTCAAAAACACCATTGGACAGCGTGTGTGTGTCACAATCCCCATTGGACAGAGTGTGTGTCACAAACCCCATTGGACAGCATGTGTGTCACAAGCCCATTGGACAGAGTGTGTGTGTCACAAAACACATTGGACAGGGTGTGTGTCACAAACCCCATTGGACAGCGTGTGTGTGTCACAATCCCCATTGTACAGTGTCTGTGTCACAAACCCCATGGGGTAAGGTGTGTGTCACAAACCCCTTTGGACAGTGTGTGTGTCACAAACCCCATTGGACAGTGTGTGTGTGTCACAATTCCCATTTTACAGTGTGTGTGTCACAAACACCATTGGACAGCGTGTGTGTGTAACAATACCCATTGGACAGTGTGTGTGTCACAAACCCCATTGGACATCGTGTGTGTCACAGTCACCCATGGACAGTGTGCGTGTCGCAAACCACATTGGACATCGTGTGTGTCACAAACCTCTTCGGACAATGTGTGTGTCACAAACCCCATTGGACAGCGTGTGTGTCACATTCCGCATTGGACATTGTGTGTGTCACTAACCCCATGGGACAGAGTGTGTGTCATGAACCCAGTTGGTCAGAGTGTGTGTCACAAACTCCATGGGACAGCATGTGTGTGTCACAAACCCCATTGGAAAGTGTGTGTGTCACAAACTCCATTAGAAAGTATGCGTGTCACATACCCCATTGGATAGCGTGTGTGTGTCACAAATCCCATTAAAAACTTTGCATGTCACAAACCCCATTGGAAAGTGTATGTGTCACAAGCCCCATTGGAGAGAGTTTGTCTCACCAACCCCCGTGGACACTGTGTGTGTCACAAATCCCATTGGACAGTGGGTGTGTCACAAACTCCACTGAACAACGTGTGTGCCACAATACTCATTGGACAGCGTGTGTGTCACAAACCCCATTGGACAGTGTGTGTGTCTCACAATACCCATTTGGCAGTGTGTGTGTCACAAGCCCCATTGGAGAGAGTTTGCCTCACCAACCCCCGTGGACACTGTGTGTGTCACAAACCCCATTGGACAGTGGGTGTGTCACAAACTCCACTGGACAGCGTGTGTGTCACAAACATCCATAAACAGTGTGCGTGTCACAAATCCTATTGGGCAGCGTGTGTGTGTCACAATCCCCATTGGATAGTGTGTGTGTCACAAACCCCATTGGATAGCGTGTGTGTGTCACTGGCCCTTTTGGACAGTGTGTGTGTCACAAATACCATTGGACAGCGTGTGTGTGTAACAATACCCATTGGACAGCTTGTGTGTGTCACAAACCCCATTGGACAGTGTGTGTGTCACAAACCCAATTGGATAGCGTGTGTGTAACAAATACCCATGGACAATATGCTTGTCACAAACCCCTTTGGACAACGTCTGTGTCACAAACTCCCGAGGACAATGTGAGTGTCACAAACCCCACTTGACAGCGTGTGTGTCACAAACACCCATGGACATTGTGAGTGTCACAAACGCCATTGGACACTGTGTGTGTCACAAACCCCATTGGACAGTGGGTGTGTTACAAACTCCACTGGACAGCGTGTGTGTCACAAACACCCATAAACAGTGTGCGTGTCACAAATCCTATTGGGCAGCGTGTGTGTGTCACAATCCCCATTGGATAGTGTGTGTGTCACAAACCCCATTGGACAGCGTGTGTGTGTCACAATCCCAATTGGACAGTGTGTGTGTCACAAAACCCATGGGACAGAGTGTGTGTCATGAACCAGACTGGGCAGCATGTGTCTCACAAGCGCCATTGGACAGAGTGTGTTTGTCACAAACCCCATTGGAAAGTGTGTGTGTCACAAACACCATTGGACAGCTTGTGCGTGTCACAATCACCATTAGACAGTGTGTGTGTCACAAAACCCATGGATAGCGTGTGTGATGTCACAAACCCTATTGGACAGTGTGTGTGTCGCAAACACCATTGGAGAGCGTGTCTGTGTCACAATCCCCATTAGACAGCTTTTGTGTCTCAAGACCTATTGGACAGAGTGTGTGTGTCACAATACCCATTGGACACCTTGTGGGTCACAAACCCCATTGGACATCGTGTGTGTCACAATCCCCATTGGACTCCGTGTGGGTCGCAAACCCCATTGGACAGCGTGTGTGTCACAAACCTCTTCGGATAATGTGTGTGTCACAAACCCCATTGGACAGCGTGTGTGTCACATTCCGCATTGGACAGTGTGTGTGTCACAAACCCCATTGGACAGCGTGTGAGTCACAAACGCCGTTGGACAGAGTGTGTGTGTCACAAACCCTATTGGAAAGTGTATGTGTCACAAACCCCATTGGATAGCCTGTGTGTCTCACAAACCCTCCTGGTAAAGTGTGTGTGTCACGAAACCCATTGAACAGCATGCGTGCCACAAACACTATTGGACAGTCTGTGTGTAACAAACCCAATTGGTCAGCGTGTGTGTCACAAACCCCATTGGATAGCGTGTGTGTGTTACAAACCCCATTGGAAAGAGTGTGTGTCACAAACACCATTGGACAGCGTGTGTGTGTTACAAACCCCATTGGAAAGAGTGTGTGTCACAAACACCTTTGGACAGCGTGTGTGTGTCACAAACCCTATTTTACAGTGTGTGTGTCACAAACCCCATTGAACAGCATGTGTGTGTTTCACAATCCCCATTGGACAGTGTGTGTGTCACAAACCCCATGGGAATAAGTGTGTGTCACGAACGCCATTGGACAGCGTGTGTGTCACAAGCGCCATTGGACAGAGTGTGTGTGTCACTAACCCCATTGGAAAGTGTATGTGTCACAAACCCCATTGGATAGCGTGTGTGTGGCACAAACCCTATTGGACAGTGTGTGTGTCACAAAACCCACCGGACAGCGTGTGTGTCACAAACCCTTTTGGACAGTGTGTATGTCACAATCCCCATTGGACAGCGTGTGTGTCACAAACCCCTGTGGAAACTGTGTGTGTCACAAACACTATTGGACAGTGTGTGTGTAACAAAGCCATTTGGTCACCGTGTGTGTCACAAACCCCATGGGACAGTGTGTGTGTCACAATCCCCATTGGACAGCGTGTGTGTCACAAACACCATTAGAAAGTGTGCGTGTCACAAACCCCATTGGAAAGTGTGTGTGTCACAAAATCCATTGGATAGTGTGTGTGTCACAAACCCCATTTGATAGCGTGTGTGTGTCAGAAACCCTACTGGACTGTGTGTAGGTCACAATCCCCATTGGTCAGCCTGTGTGTCACAAACCCCATAGGACAGTGTGTGTGTCACAGACCCCATGGGACAGCGTGTGTGTGTCACAAACCACATTGGAAAGTGTGTGTGTCTCAAACCCCATTGGACAGCGTGTCTGTGTCACAGTACCCTTTGGACAGCGTGTGTGTGTCACAAACCCTATTGGACAGCGTGTGTGTCACAAACACCCATGGATATTGTGCGTGTCACCAGCCCCATTGGACAGCGTGTGTGTCAAAAACGCCATTGGACAGCGTGTGTGTGTAACAATACCCATTGGACATTGTTCGTGTCACGAACCCCATTGGACAGCGTGTCTGTCACAAGCGCCATTGGACAGAGTGTGTGTGTCACAAACCCCATTGGAAAGTGTATGTGTCACAAACCCCATTGGATAGCGTGTGTGTGTCACAAACCCTTTTGGACAGTGTGTGTGTTCACAAAACCCACTGGACAGCGTGTGTGTCACAAACACCCATGGACATGGTTCGTGTCACGAACCCCATTGGACAGCGTGTCTGTCACAAGTGCCGTTGGACAGAGTGTGTGTGTCACAAACCCCATTGGAAAGTGTATGTGTCACAAACCCCATTGGATAGCGTGTGTGTGGCACAAACCCTATTGGACAGTGTGTGTGTCACAAAACCCACCGGACAGCGTGTGTGTCACAAACCCTTTTGGACAGTGTGTATGTCACAATCCCCATTGGACAGCGTGTGTGTCACAAACACCATTAGAAAGTGTGCGTGTCACAAACCCCATTGGAAAGTGTGTGTGTCACAAACCCCGGTGGATAGCGTGTGTGTCACAATCCCTATTGGACACTGTGTGTGTCACAAAACCCACTGGACACCGCGTGTGTCAAGAACCCCATTGGACAGCGTGTGTGTCACAAGCACCGTTGGACAGAGTGTGGTGTCACAATCCCCGTTGGACAATGCGTGTGTGTGTCACAAAACCCATTGGATAGCGTGTGTGTCACAAACCCCCGTGGAAACTGTGTGTGTCACGAAATCCATTGGACAGTGTGTGTGTCAAAAACCCCCCTGGACTGTGTGTGTCACAATCCCCAGTGGACAGCCTGTGTGTCAAAACCCCATTGGACTGTGTGTGTGTGACAAAACCCACTGAACAGCGTGTGTGTATCACAAACACCCATGGACAGTGTGAGTGTCTCAAGCCACATTGGACAGCGTGTCTGTGTCACAATCCCCATTGAACAGTGTGTGTGTCACACACACCATTGGATAGCGTGAGTGTCACGAACTCCATTGGATAGTGTGTGTGTCACAAGCACCATTGGACAGAGTGTGTGCGCCACAAACCCCATTGGAAAGTGTATGTGTCACAAACCCCATTGGATAGAGTGTGTGTTCACAAAACCCATTGGACAGCGTGGTTTTCACAAGACCCATTGTACAGAGTGTGTCTGTCACAAAGCCCATTGGACAGAGTGTGTGTCACAATACCCATTGGACACCGTGTGGGTCACAAACCCCACTGGATAGCGTGTGTGTCACAATCCCCATTGGACTCCGTGTGGGTCACAAACCCCATTGGACAGAGTGTGTGTCACGAATTCCATTGGACAGCATATGTGTCACAAGCACCATTGGAAAGAGTCTGTGTGTCACAAACCCCATTGGAAAGTGTATGTGTCACAAACCCCATTGGACAGCGTGTGTGTGTCACAAACCCCATTGGACAGATTTTGTGTCACAAACCCCATTGGACAGCGTGTGTGTGTCACAAACCTCCTGTTCAGTGTGTGTGTCACAAACCCCATTGGACAGCATGTGTGTGTCACAATCCCCTTTGGACAGTGTGTGTGTCACAAACACCATTGGACAGCGCGTGTGACACAAGCCTATTAGACAGAGTGCGTGTGTCACAAAACCCAATGCACAGTGTGAGTGTCACGAATGCCATTGGACAGCGTGTGTGTCACAAGCACCATTGGACAGAGTGTGTGTGTCACAAACCCCATTGGAAAGTGTATGTGTCACAAACCCGATTGGATAGCGTGTGTGTGTCGCAAACACTATTGGACAGTGTGTGTGTCACAAAACCCACTGGACAGTGTGTGTGTCACAAACCCCATTGGACAGCGTTTGTGTCACAAACACCATTGGACAGCGTGTGTATCAAAAGCCACATTCGACAGAGCATATGTGTCACAAACCCCATTGGACACGTGAGTGTTACAATATCCATTGGTCAGAGTGTTTTCACAAACCGAATAGGACAGTGTGTTTGTCACAAACCCCATTTGACAGACTTTGTGTGACAAACCCCTTTGGACAGTGTGCGTGTCATAAATCCCATTGGAAAGTGTATGTGTCACAAACCGCATTGGATAGCGTGTGTGTTTCACAAACCCATTGGACAGCGTGTGTATCACAAGCCCATTGGACAGAGTGTGTGTGTCACAATACCCATTTGACAGTGTGTGTGTCACAAACCCGTTTCGAGAGAGTTTGTGTCACAAACCCCATTGGACAGCGGTTTTGTCACAAGCACTATTTTACAGAGTGTGTGTGTCACAAAACCCATTCGAAAGTGTATGTGTCACAAACCCCATTGGATAGCGTGTGTGTGTCAAAAACACTACTGGAGAGTGTGTGTGTAACAAACAACATTGGACAGCGTGTGTATCAAAATAAACATTGGACAGAGTGTGTGTGTCACAAACCCCATTGGACACTGTGTGTGTCACAAACCCCATTGGACAGAGTTTGTGTGACAAACCCCATTGGGCAGTGTGTGTGTCATAAACCCCATTGGAAAGTGTATGTGTCACAAACCGCATTGGATAGCGTGTGTGTGTCACAAACACCATTGGACAGCGTGTGTGTCACAAGCCTATTGGACAGAGTGCATGTGTCACAAAACCCACTCGGCAGCGTGTGTGTCACGAACCCCATTGGACAGCGTGTGTGTCACAAGCACCATTGGACACCGTGTGTGTCACAAACCCCTTTGGACAGCGTGTGTGTCACAAACCCCATTGGACAGCGCGTGTGTGTCACAAAGCCTATTTAAGAGTGTGTGTAGTCACAAAACCCACTGGAGAGCGTGTGTGTCACAAACCCCATTGGACAGCGTGTGTGTAACAAACCTCTTTGGACAGTGTATGTGTGTCACAAACCTCCTGGTCAGTGTCTGTGTCACAAACCCAATTGGACAGAGTGTGTGTCACAAACCCCTTGGGACAGCGTGTGTGTCACAAACCCCATTGGACAGCGTGTGTGTGTCACAATACCCATTGGTCAGCAAGTGTGTCACAAGACCATTGGACAGAGTGTGTGTGTCACAAAACCCACTGCACAGCGTGTGTGTGACAAACACTATTGCACAGTGTGTGTGTCACAAAACCAACTGGACAGTGTGTGTGTTACAAACCCCATTGGACAGCATGTGTATCAAAAGCCACATTCGACAGAGTGTATGTGTCACAAACCCCATTGGACACATGTGTGTCACAAAACCCATTGGACAGCGTGTGTGTCACAAACCCCATTGTACAGTGTGTCTGTCACAAATCCCTTTGGACAGAGTTCGTGTCACAACCCCCATTGGACAGCGTGTGTGTCACAAACCTCACAGGAAAGTATACGTGCAACAAACCGCATTTCATAGCGTGTGTGTGTCACAAACCCCATTGTACAGCGTGTTTGTCACAAGCCCTTTGGACAGAGTGTGTGTGTAACAAACCCCATTATACAGTGTGTCTGTCACAAACCCCGTTGGACAGAGTGTGTGTCACAAACCCCATTGTACAGCGTGTTTTTCACAAGCCCTTTGGACAGAGTGTGTGTGGCACAAATCCCATTGTACAGCTTATTTGTAATAATCCCCGTTGCACAGCGTGTGTGTCACAAACCCCATTGGACAGAGTGTGTATGTCTAACCACATTGGATAGAGTGTGTGTCACAAACCCCATTGGACAGAGTGTGAGTGACAAACCCCATTTTACAGTGTATGTGTCACAAACCCCATTGGACAGCGAGTGTGACACAGACACCATTGGACAGAGTGTGTGTGTCACAAAACCCACTGCACAGTGTGTGTGTCACAAACCGCTTTGGACAGAGTTCGTGTCACAAACACCATTGGAAAGTGTATGTGTCACAAACCGCTTTGGATAGCGTGTGTGTGACACAAACCCCATTGTACAGCGTGTTTGTCACAAGCCCTTTGGACAGAGTGTGTGTGTCACAAACCCCGTTGGACAACGTGTATGTCAAAAACCCCTTTAGACAGTGTGTGTGTCACAAAGCACATTGTACAGCGTGTGTGTCACAAGCACCATTGGACAGAGTGTGTGTGTCACAAACCCCATTGGATAGAGTGTGTGTGACAAACCCCATTGGACAGCGTGTGTGTCATGAACCCCATTTGAAAACTTGTGTGTCACAAGCACCATTGGACAGAGTGTTTGTGTCACAAACATCATTGGAAAGTGTATGTGTCACGAACCTCATTGGACAGCGTGTGTGTCACAAACACCCATGTACCGCGTGCGTGTCACAAACCCCATTGGACATAGTGTGTGTCACAAACCCCATTGGACAGCGTGTGTGTGTCACAATCCCCATTGGACAGTGTGTGTGTCACAAACCCAATGGGACAGAGTGTTTGTCACAAACACTATTGGACTCCGTGTGTGACAAGCCCATTGGACAGAGAGTGTGTGTCACAAAACCCACTGGACAGCGTGTGTGTCACAGTCCTATTTGGACAGCATATGTGTCACAAACCCCATTGGACAGCGTCTGTGTTTCAAACCCCATTGAACAGTGTGTGTGTCACAAACCGCATTGGACAGTGTCTATGTGTAACAATACCCATTGGACAGCGTGT
The DNA here is from genome assembly GCA_032206185.1 of Columba guinea. Lineage (NCBI taxonomy): Eukaryota > Metazoa > Chordata > Aves > Columbiformes > Columbidae > Columba > Columba guinea. The sequence goes on along the minus strand of JAVLUU010000041.1, from coordinate 2,347,006 downwards.
GTGTCATAAACCACCGTGGACACTGTATGTGTCACGAATGCCATTGGACAGCGTGTGTGTCACAAGACCCATTGGAGAGAGTGTATGTGTCACAATACCCATTAGAAAGTGTGTGTGTCAATACCCCATTGGACATTGTGTGTGTCACAAAACTCACTGGACAGCGTGTGTGTCACAAACACCCATGGAGAGTGTGTGTGTCACAAACCCCATTGCACAGTGAGTGTGTGTCACAAACCCCATTGGAAAGTGTGTTTGTCACAAACCCCATTGGATAGCGTGGGTGTGTCACAAACCCTACTGGACTGTGTGTGTGTCAGAAGCCTCATTAGACAGCCTGTGTGTAGTCACAGTCGCCATTGGACAGTGTGTGTGTCACAAAACCCATTGTATAGCGTGTGTGTGTTACATTCCCTTTAGAAAGTGTGTGTGTCAAAAACCCCATTGGATAGTGTGTGTGTCACAAGTCCCATTGGACAGAGTGAATGTGTCACAAACCCCATTAGACAGTGTGTGTGTCACAATACCCATTGGAAAGCGTGTGTGTCACAGACCCCTTTGGACAGTGTGTGTGTCACAAACCCCATTGGACAGTGCGTGTGTCAGAAAAAACATTGGTCAGTGTGTATGACACAAAACCCACTGGACAGCGTGTGTTTTACAAATCCCCCTGGTCAGTGTGTGTGTCACAATCCCCAGTGGACAGCGTGTGTGGCAAAACCCAATTGGACAGTGTTTGTATCACAAAACCCACTGGACAGCGTGTGTGTCACAATCCCCATTGGACAGCGTGTGTGTCACAAATCCCATTGGACAGCGTGTGTGTGTAACAATACCCATTGTACAGTGTGTGTGTCACAATCCCCATTGGATAGAGTGTGTGTCACAAACACCCCTGGACAGCGTGTGTGTCACAAACATCCATGGACAGTGTGTGTGTCACAAATCCCATTGGACAGCGTGTGTGTGTGATAATCCCCATTGGACAGTGTGTGTGTCACAAACCCCATGGGACAGCGTGTGTGTCAAAAGCCACATTATACAGAGTGTGTGTTTCACAAACCCAATTGGACAGCGTGTGTGTCACAAAAAACATTGGACAGAATTTGTGTGTCACAATACCCATTAGACAGTGTGTGTGGCACAAACACCATTGAACAGAGTTTGTGTCACAAACCCCATTGGACAGCGTGTGTGTCACAAACCGCATTGGATAGCGTGTGTGTGTCACAAACCCCATTGGACAGCGTGTGTGTCACAAACACCATTGGACAGCATGTGTGATTCACAATCACATTGGACAGCGTGTGTGTCACAAAACCCACTGGATAGCGTTTGTATCACAAACCCTATTTGAATGTGTGTGTGTCACAAAACTCATTGGATAGCGTGTGTTTCACAGACCCCATTGGACAGCGTGGGTGTCACAATCCACAATATGACAGCGTGTGTGTGTAACAATAACCATTGGACAGTGTGTGTGTCACAAACCCCATTGGACAGCGTGTGTGTCACAAAACCCGTGGACACTGTGTGTGTCACGAATGCCATTGGACAGTGTGTGTGTCACAACCCCCCCTGGACAGTGTGTGTGTCACAATCCCCAGTGGACAGAGTTTGTTTCACAAATCCCATTGGAAAGTGTGTGTGTCACAAACCCTATTGGACAGCGTGTGTGTCACAAGCACCATTGGAAATAGTGTGTGTGTCAGAAACCCCATTGGAAAGTGTATGTATACAAACCCCATTGGATAGTGTGTGTGTGTCACAAACCCCATTGGATAGTGTCTGTGTGTCACAAACCCTATTGGACAGAGTTTGTGTCACAAACCCCATTGGACAGTGTCTGTGTCACAAACCCCATTGGAAACTGTCTATGTCACAAGCCGCATTGGATAGCGTGTGAGTGTCACAAACCCCATTGTACAGTGTGTTTGTCACAAGAACTTTATACAGAGTGTGTGTGTCACAAACCACATTGTACATCGTCTATGTCACAATCCTCACTGGACAGCATGTGTGTCGCAGACCCCATCGGACAGAGTGTGTGTGACAAACCCCATTGGACAGCGTGTGTGTCACAAGCCCATTGGACAGAGTATGTGTCACAAACCCCACTGGACAGCGTGTGTGTCACAAACCACATTGGACAGTGTGTGTGTCACAAACCCCACTGGACAGCGTGCGTGTCACAAACCCCATTATATATCGTGTTTTTCACAAACCCCTTTAGATAGTGTGTTTGTCATAAACACCATTGGATAGCGTGTGTGTGTCACAAACCCCATTGTACAGAGTGTTTGTCACAAGGTCATTGGACAGCCTGTGTGGTACAAGCCCATTGGACAGAGTGTGTGTGTCACAAACCCCGTTGTACAGCGTCTTTGTCACAATCCTCACTGGACAGCGTGTGTGTCGCAGACCCCATTGGACAGTGTGTGTGTGACAAACCCTATTGGACAGAGTGTGTGTCACAAACAGCATTGGACAGCGTGTGTGTGTCACAAACCCCATTGGACAGCGTGTGTGTTACAATCTCCATTGGACAGCGTGTGTGTCACAAGCCCATTGGACAGAGTGTGTGTATCACAAACCCCCCCTGGACAGTGTGTGTGTCACAAACCCCATTGGAAGGTGTGCGTGTCACAAACCCCATTGGACATCGTGTGTGTCACAAAACCCTTTGGACAGTGTGTGTCACAAACCCCATTGGACAGAGTGTGTCACAAACCCCATGGGACAGAGTGTTTGTCACAAACACTATTATACAGCGTGTGTGTCACAAGCCCATTGGGCAGAGTGTGTGTGTCACAAAACCCACTGGACAGCGTGTGTGTCACGAACCCCATTGGACAGCGTGTGTATCACAAGCACCATTGGACAGAGTGGGTGTGTCACAAAGCCCATTTGAAAGTGTATGTGTCAGTAACCCCATTGGATAGATTGTATGTGTCACAAACCCCATAGGACAGTGTGTGTGTAACAAACGCCATTGTATAGCGTGTCTGTGTCACAAACCCCATTAGAAAGTGTGCGCGTCAAAAACCCCATTGGATAGCGTGTGTGTCACAATCCCCATTGGACAGCGTGTGTGTCACGAACCCCATTGGACAGCGTCTGTGTCACAAGAACCATTGGACAGAGTGTGTGCGACAGAAACCCCATTGCACAGCGTGTGTGTGTCACAAACCCTATTGGACAGTGTGTGTGTCAGAAAACCCACTGGATAGCGTGTGTGTTAAAAACCCCATTGGACAACATGTTTGTCACAAACCTTATTGGACAGCGCGTGTGAGTCACCAACCCCATTATACAGCGTTTTTCAGAAGCCCATTGGACAGAGTGTGTGTGTCACAAACCCCATTGTACAGCGTTTTTGTCACAATCCCCATTGGACAGTGTGTGTGTCACAAGCCCAATGTACAGAATGTGTGTGTCACAAAACCCCGTGGACACTGTGTGTAACACGAACGCCATCGTACAGTGTGTGTGTCACAAACACCATTGGACAGCGTGTGTGTGTCACAAACACCATTGGACAGCGTGTGTGTGTCACAATCCACATTGGACAGTGTGTGTGTCTCAAAACCCACTGGACAGCGTGTGTGTCACAAACCCCCCTGGACAGTGTGTGTGTCACAAACCCCATTGGACAATGTGTGTGTCACAAACCCCATTGGACATCGTGTGTGTCACTAACACCTTTGCACAGTGTGTGTGTCACCAACCCCTTTGGACAGTGTGTGTGTCACAAACCCCGTTGGATAGCGTGTGTGTGTCACAAAACCTATTGGACAGTGTGTGTGGCACAAGACCCACTGGACAGCGTGTATGTCACATACCCCATTGGATGGCGTGTCTTTCACAACCCCCATTGGACAGTGTGTGTGTCACAAACCCCATTGTACAGCATGTGTGTCTGTCAAAACACCCATTGGACAGTGTGTGTGTCAAAAGCCACATTGGACAGAGCGTGTTTGTCACAAACCCCATTGGACAGCCTGTGTGTCACAAACCATAATATGACTGCGTGTGTGTGTCACAATACCCATTGGACAGTGTGTGTGTCACAAACCCCATTGGACAGAGTTTGTGTCACAAACCCCATTGGACAGCGGGTGTGTCACAAACACCATTGGACAGAGTGTGTGTCACAAACCCCATTGGACAGCGTGTTTGTGTAACAATCCCTCCTGGTCAGTGTGTGTGTTCACAAAACCCATTGGACAGCGAGTGTGTCAGAATCTCCATTGGACAGTGTGTGTCACAAATCCCATTGGAAAGCGTGTGGGTCACAAACCCCATTGGACAGCGTGTGTGTGTCACAATACCCATGGGACAGCGTGTGTGTCACAAGCCCATTGGACAGCGTGTGTGTCAGAAGCACCATTGGACAGAGTGTGTGTGTCAGAAACCCCATTGCAAAGTGTATTTGTCACATACCCCATTGGATAGCGTGTGTGTGTCACAAACCCCTTTGGACAGTGTGTGTGTCACTAACCCCTTTAGACATTGTGTGTGTCACAAACAACCTTGGATAGCGTGTGTGTGTCACAAACCCTCCTGGTTAGTGTGTGTGTCACAAACACCATTGGACAGTTTGTGTGTCACAAACCCTATGGGACAGTGTGTGTGTGTCACAAACCCCATTATAAAGTGTGCGTGTCAAAACCCTATTAGATAGCGTGTGTGTATCACAAACCCCATTGGACAGTGTGTAGGTCACAATCCCCATTGGACAGCGTCTGTGTCACAAACCCAATTGGACAGCGTTTTTGTCACAAACACCATTGGACAGCATGTGTGTGTCCCAATCCCCTTTGGACAGTGTGTATGTCACAAAACCCATTGGATAGTGTGTGTGTCACAAACCCCATTTGAAAGTGTGTGTGTCATAAACCCCATTGGACAGCGTGTGTGTGTCACAATCCCCATTGAACAGTGTTTGTGTGTCTCAAACCCCATTGGACAGCGTGTGTGTCACAAACCCAATTGGACAGCGTTTTTGTCACAAACACCATTGGACAGCATGTGTGTGTCCCAATCCCCTTTGGACAGTGTGTATATCACAAACTCCATTGGATAGCGTGTGTGTGTCACAAATCACACTGGACAGCGTGTATGTGTCACAAACCCTATTGGACAGTGCGTGTGTCACAAATACTTTTGGACAGTGTGTGTCTCACAAACCCCACTGGACAGCGTGTGTGTCACAAAAACCCATCGACAGTGTGCGTGTCACGAACCCCATTGGACATCATGTGTGTCACAAACCCCATTGGACAGCGTGTGTGTCACAAACCCTTTTGGACAGTGTGTGCCTCACAAACCCCTTTGGACAGTGTGTGTTTCACAAACCCCATTGGACAGTGTGTGTGATGTCACAATCCGCATTGGACACCGTGTATGTCACAAGCCCCATTGCACAACGTGTGTCACAAGCACCATTAGACAGCGTGTGTCTGTAACAATACCCATTGAACAGTGTGTGTGTCACAAACCCCATTGGACAGAGTTTGTGTGTCACAATCCCCATTCGACAGTGTGTGTGTGACACCATCCCCTTTGGACAGTGAGTGTCACGAACCCCATTGAACGGAGTGTGTGTCATAAACCCCATTGTACAGCGTGTGTGCGTCACAATCCCCATTGGACATTTTTTGTGTATCACAAACCCCATTGGACAGCGTGTGTGACACAATCCCCATTGGACAGTGTGTGTGATGTCGCAATCCTCATTGGACAGCGTGTGTGTCACAAGCCCCATTGGACAGCGTGTGTGTCACAAGCACCATAGGACAGCGTGTGTGTATAACAATACCCATTGGACAGCGTGTGTGTCACAAACCCTTTTGGACAGTGTGTGCCTCACAAACCCCTTTGGACAGTGTGTGTTTCACAAACCCCATTGGACAGTGTGTATGATGTCACAATCCCCATTGGACATTTTTTGTGTATCACAAACCCCATTGGACAGAGTGTGTGTGTCACAAACGCCATTTGACAGCGTGTGCCTCATAAACCCCATTGGACAGTGTGTGTGTGTCACAATCCCCATTGGACAGTGTTTGTGTGTCACAAACCCCATTGGACAGCGTGTGTGTCACAAACCCCTTTGGACAGTATTTGTGTCAAAAACCCCATTGGACAGCGTGTGTGTGTCACAAACCCTATTGGAAAGTGTGTGTGATGTCACAATCCGCATTGGACAGCGTGTGTGTCACAAGCCCCATTGGACAGCGTGTGTATCACAAGCCCCATTGGTCAGCGTGTGTGTCACAAGCACCATAGGACAGCGTGTGTGTGTAACAATACCCATTGGACAGTGTGTGTTTCACAAACCCCATTGGACAGCGTGTGTGTCACAAACCCCATTGGACAGAGTGTTTGTCACAAAGACTATTGGGCAGCGTGTGTGTCACAAGCCCATTGGACAGAGTGTGTGTGTCACAAAACCCACTGGACAGTGTGTGTGTCACGAATCCCATTGGGCAGCGTGTGTGTCACAAGCACAGTTGGAGAGAGTGTGGTGTCACAAACCCCATTTGAAAGTGTACGGGTCACAAACCCCATTGGATAGCGTGTGTGTGTCACAAACCCTATAGGACAGTGTGTGTGTCACAAAACCCACTTGACAGCGTGTATGTAACAAACCCCATTGGACAGAGTTTGTGTCACAAACCCTATTGGACAGTGTGTGTGTCACAAACACCATTGGACAGTGTGTGTTTCACAAACCCCATTGGACAGCGTGTGTGTGTCACAAATCCACTGGACAACGTGTATGTCGCAAATCCCATTGGAGAGAGTGTATGTCACAATCCCCATTAGACAGTGTGTGTGTCACAAAACCCACTGGACAGCGTGTGTCTCAGAAACCGCATTGGACAGCGTGTGTGTGTCACAAGCGCAATTGAACAGAATGTGTGTGTCACAAACCCCATTAGAAAGTGTGCGTGTCACAAATCTCATTTGAAAGTGTGTATGTCACAAACCCCATTGGATAGCGTGTTTGTGTCACAAACCCCACTGGACAGCGTGTGTTTTCCGAACCCCATTGGACAGCTTGTGTGTCACAAGACCCATTGGACAGAGTGTGTGTGTATCAAATCCCATTGGACAGAGGGTGTGTCTCACAAAACCCATTGGACAGCGTGTGTGTTCACAAACCCCATTGGAAAGCGTGTGTGACACAAACCCCATTGGACAGCGTGTGTGTGTCACAATTCCCATTAGACAGCGTGTGTGTCACAAACCCCATTGGACAGCGTGTGTGTGTCACAATCCCCATTAGACAGCGTGTGTGTCACAAACCCCATTGGACAGCGTGTGTGTCACAAACACCATTAGACAGCGTGTATGTCAGAAACCCCATTGGACAGCGTGTGTGTGTCACAAACCCCATTGGACAGGGCGTGTGTGTCACAATCCCCATTGGACAGGGCGTGTGTGTCACAATCCCCTTTAGACAGTGTCTGTGTCACAAACCCCTTTGGACAGTGCGTGTGTCACAAACCCCATTGGACAGCGTGTGAGTGTCACAATCCCCTTTGGACAGTGTGTGTGTCACAAAACCCATTGGGTGGCGTGTGTGTGTCACAAACCCTATTGGACAGCGTGTGTGTGTCACAAGCCCATTGGACAGCGTGTGTGTCACAATCCCCATTTGACAGCGTGTTTGTCACAAACACCATTGGACAGCATGTGTGTCAGAAACCCCATCGGACAGTTTGTGTGTCATAAACCCCATTGGACAGAGTGTGTATGTCACAAAGCCGATTGGAAAGCGTGTGTGTCACAAAAACCATTGGACAGAGTGTGTGTCACAAATCCCATTGGACAGCGTGTGTGTGTCACAATTCCCATTAAACAGTGTGTGTGTCACAAACCCCTTTGGACAGTGTGTGTGTCAGAATCCCCATTGGACAGCGTGTGTGTGTCACAATCCCCATTGGACAGCGTGTGTTTTACAAACACCATGGGACAGAGTGTTGTGTCACAAACCCCATTGCAAAGTGTATTTGTCACATACCCCATTGGATAGCGTGTGTGTGTCACAAACCCTATTGGACAGTGTGTGTGTCACAAAAACCACTGGACAGTGTGTGTGTCACAAGCCCCATTTGACACAGTGTATGTGTCACAAACCCCATTGGACAGTATGTGTGTCACAGTCCCCATTGGACAGCGTGTGTGTCACAAACCCCATTGAACAGATTGTGTGTTATAAACACCATTGGACAGCCTGTGTGTGTCACATTCCACATTGGACAGCGTGTGTGTCAAAAACAATCTGGACAGTGTAGTGTGTCACAAACACAACTGGACAGTGTGTCACGAACCCCATTAGAAAGTGTATGTTTCACTAACCCCATTGGATAGCGTGTGTCTGTCACAAACCCTTTTGGACAGTGTTTGTCACAAAACCCACTGGACAACGTGTGTGTTCACAAACCCCTTTGGACAGCGTGTTTGTCACAATCCCCACTGGGCAGCGTCTTTGTCACAAACCCCATGGGACAACGTGTGTGTGTCACAAACCCCAGTGGAAAGTGTGTCACAAACCCCATTGGACAGTGTGTGTGTCACAAACACCATTGGACAGCGTGTGTGTGTCACAAACCCTATTGGACAGAGTGTGTTTGTCACAAACCCCTTTAGAAAGTGTGCGTGTCACAAACCCCATTGAATAGCACGTGTGTGTCACAAACCCTATTGGACAGTGTGTATGACACAAACCCCATTGGACAGCGTGTTTGTCACAAACCCAAAGGGACAGAGTGTGTGTCACAAACACTCTAGGACAGCGTGTGTGTGTCACAAGCCCATTGGACAGAGTGTGTGTGTCACAAAACCCACTGGACAGCGTGTGTGTCACAAACCCCACTGGACAGCGTGTGTGTCACAAGCACCATTGGACAGCGTGTGTGTCACAAACCCCATTTGATAGAGTGTGTGTGTCACAAACGCCATTAGAAAGTATGCGTGTCACAAACCCCATTGGATAGCGTGAGTGTGTCACAAGCACGGTTGGACAGAGTGTGGTGTCACAATCCCCATTGGACAGCATGCGTGTCACAAACCCCATTGGACAGTGTGAGTGTGTCACAAGCCCCATTGTACAGAGTGTATTTGTCACAAAGCCCACTGGATAGCGTGTGTGTCACAAAACCCTTTGGACAGTGTGTGTGTCACAAACCCCATTGGACAGCGTGTGTGTCACAAACCCCATTGGACAGGGTGTGTGTGTCACAATATCCATTGGACAGTGTGTGTGTCACAAACCTCATTGGACAGAGTTTGTGTCACAAACCCCCGTGGACACTGTGTGTGTCACAAACCCCATTGGACAGTGTATGTGTCACAAACTCCACTGGACAGCGTGTGTGTCACAAACACCCATGGACAGTGTGCGTGTCACAAACCCCATTAGACAACGTGTGTGTGTCACAAAACCCCTTTGGACAGTGTGTGTGTCAGAAACCCCATTGGACAGCGTGTGTGTGTCACAATCCACATTGGACAGTGTGTGTGTCACAAACCCCATTGGACAGCGTGTGTGTCACATGCGCCATTGGACAGAGTGTATGTGTCACAAACCCCTTGGACAGTGTGTGTGTCACAAACTTTTTTGGACAGTTTGTATGTGACAAACAGCGTGGGACAGAGTGTGTGTCACAAACACTATTGGACAGCGTGTGTGTGTCACAAGCTCTTTGGACAGCGTGTGTGTGTCACAATACCCATTAGACAGTGTGTGTGTCACAAACCCCATTGGACAGCGTTTGTGTCACAATGCCCAGTGGACAGCGTGCGTGTCACGAAACCCCCTGGTCAGTGTGTATGTCACAATCCCCAGTGGAAAGCGTGTGTGTCAAAACCCCATTGGATAGTGTGTGTGTAACAAAACCCACTGGACAGCGTGTGTGTCACAAACACCCTTGGACAGTGTTAGTGTCACAAACCCTATTGGACCATGTGTGTGTCACAAACCCCTTTGGACAGTTTGTGTGTGTCACAAAACCCACTGGACAGCGTGTGTGTCACGAACACCATTGGACAGCGTGTGTGTGTCACAATCCCCATTAGACAGCGTGTGTGTCAAAACCCAATTGGACAGTCTGTGTGTGACAAAACCCACTGGACCGCTTGTGTGTCACAAACCCCATTGGACAGCGTGTGTGTGTCAAAATCCCATTGGACAGTGTGTGTGTCACAAGCCGATTGGACAGAGTGTGTGTGTCACAAACCCTTTGGAAAGTGTATGTGTCACAAACCATATTCGATAGCGTGTGGCACAAATCCAATTGGAAAGTGTGTGTGTCGCAAACCCCACTGGACAGTGTGTGTGTCACAAAGCCCATTGGACAGCGTGTGTGTCACAATCCCCATTGTACAGCGTGTGTGTCACAAACATCATTGGACAGCGTGTGTGTGTAACAATACCCATTGGACAGCGTGTGTGTCACAAAACCTATTGGACAGAGTGTGCGTTTCAAAAACCCCATTGGACAGCGTGTGTGTCACAAACCCCATTGGACAGGGTGTGTGTCACAAACCACATTGGACAGCGTGTGTTTCACAAACCCCATTGGACAGGGTTTGTGTGGCACAATACCCATAGGACAGTTTGTGTGTCACAAACCTCATTGGATAGAGTTTGTATCACAACCTCCCGTGGACACTCTGTGTGTCACAAACCCCATTGGACAATGTGTGTGTCACAAACTCCACTGGACAGTGTGTGTGTGTCACAAACCCCATTGGATAGAGAGTGTGCGTCACAAACCCCATTAGAAAGTATGTGTGTCACAAACCTCATTGGATAGCATGTGTGTGTCACAAACCCCATGTGACAGAGTGTGTGTCACAATCCCCATTGGACAGTGTGTGTGTGTCACAAACCCCATTAGACAGCGTGTGTGTCACAAACCCCTTTGGACAGTGTAGTGTGTCACAAACCCCATTGGACAGCCTGTGTGTGTAAAAATCCCGATTGGACAGTGTGTGTGTCGCGAACCCCATTGGACAGAGTGTGGTGTCACAATCCCCATTGGACAGCCTGTGTGTCACTAACCCCATTGGACAGTCTGTGTGTGTCACAAACCCCATTGGACAGAGTTTGTTTCACAAACCCCATTGGACAGCATGTGTGTCAGAAACACCATTGGACACTGTGTGTGCCACAAACCCCATTGGACAGTGTGTGTGTCACAAACTCCACTGGACAGCGTGTGTGTCAAAAACACCCGTGGACAGTGTGCGTGTCACAAATCCCATTGGACAGTGTGTGTGTGTCACAAGCGCCATTGTACAGAGTGTGTGTGTCACAAACCCCATTTGAAAATGTTAGCGTCACAAACCCATTGGATAGCGTGTGTGTGTCACAAACCCTATTGGACATTGTTTGTGTCACAAAACCCACTGGATAGCGTGTGTGTCAGACACCCCATGGGACAGAGTGCGTGTCACGAACCCCATTGGACAGCGTGTATGTCAGAAGCGTTATTGGACAGAGTGTGTGTGTCAAAAACCCGATTAGAAAGTATGAGTGTCACAAACCCCATTGGATAGCGTGTGTGTCACAAACCCCATTGGACAGCGTGTGTGTGTCAAAATCCCATTGAACAGTGTGTGTGTCACAAGCCGATTGGACAGAGTGTGTGTGTCACAAAACCCACTGGACAGCGTGTGTGTCACGAACCCCATTGGACAGCGTGTGTGTCACAAGCACCGTTGGACCGAGTGTGGTGTCACAATCCCCATTGGACAGCGTGTGTGTCACAAACCCCATTGGACAGTGTGTGTGTGTCACAAACCCCATTGGATACAGTGTGTGTGTCACAAACCCCATTAGAAAGTATGCGTGTCACAAACCGCATTGGATAGCGTGAGTGTGTCACAAGCACCATTGGACAGAGTGTGGTGTCACAATCCCCATTGGACAGCGTGTGTGTCACAAACCCCATTGGACAGTGTGAGTGTGTCACAAACCCAATTTGATAGAGTGTGTGTGTCACAAACCCCATTGGAAAGTGTGTGTGTCACAAAACCCACTGGATAGCATGTGTGTCACAAACCCCATTGGACAGCGTGTGTGTCACAAGCCCCATTGTACAGATTGTATTTGTCACAAAGCCCACTGGACAGAGTGTGTGTCACAAACCCCTTTGGACAGTATGTGTGTCTCAAACCCCATTGGACAGAGTGTGTGTGTCACAAACACCCATGGACAGCGTGCGTGCCACAAACCCTGTTGGATATCGTGTGTGTCACTAACCCCTTTGGACAGTGTGTGTGTCACAAACCCCTTTGTACAGTGTGTGTGTCACAAACCCCATTGCATAGTGTGTGTGTCACAAGCACCATTGGACATGTGTGTGTTAAAAACCCCATTGTATAGCGTCTGTGTGTCACAAACCCTATTGGACAGTGTGTGTGTCACAAAACCCACTGGACAACGTTTGTGTTACAAACCCCATTGGACAGCGTGTGTGTCAAAATCCACATTGGACAGAGTATATATGTCACAAACTCATTGGGCAGCGTGTGTGTCACAATCCCCATTGGACAGCGTGTGTGTCACAAACCCATTGGACAGCGTGTGAGTCACAAACCCCTTTAGACAGTGTGTGTGTCGCAAACCCTATTGGACAGCGTCTGTGTCACAAACCCCATTGGAATGTGTCTATGTCAAAAACCGGATTGGATAGCGTGTGTGTGTCACAAACCCGATTGTACAGCGTGTTTGTCACAAGACCTTTATACAGAGTGTGTGTCACAAACCACATTGTACATCGTCTGTGTCACAATCCTCACTGCACAGCGCGTGTGTCGCAGACCCCATTGGACAGTGTGTGTGACAAACCCCATTGGACAGAGTGTGTATCACAAACCCCTTTGGACAGTGTGTGTGTCATAGACACCATTGGATAGCGTGTGTGTGTCACAAACCCCATTGTACAGAGTGTTTGTGACAAGCTCATTGGACAGAGTGTGTGTGTCACAAACCCCATTGGACAGTGTGTTTGTCACAATCTCCATTGGACAGGGTGTGTGCTACAAGTCCATTTTACAGAGTCTGTGTGTTACGAACACCATTGGACAGTGTGTGTGTCACAATCCCTATTGGACAGCATCTGTGTCTCAAACCCCCGTGGACACTCTGTGTGTCACAAACCCCACTGGACAACGTGTGTGTCACAAGCACTATTGGACAGAGCGTGTGGGTCAGAAACCACATTTTAAAGTGTATTTGTCACACAGCCCATTGGATAGCGTGTGTGTGTCACAAACCCCATTGTACAGCATGTTTGTCACAATCCCCATTGGACAGTGTGTGTGTCACAAGCCCAAGGTACAGAATGTGTGTGTCACAAAACCCCGTGGACACTGTGTGTAACACGAACGCCATCGGACAGTGTGTGTGTCACAAACACCATTGGACAGCGTGTGTGTGTCACAAACCCCATTGGATAGCGTGTGTTTTTCAAAAACCCCATTAGAAAGTATGTGTGTCACAAACCCCTTTGGACAGAGTGTTTGTCACAAACACTATTGGACAGCGGGCGTGTCACAAGCCCATTAAACAGCGTGTGTGTGTCACAAAACCCACTGGACAGCGTGTGTGTCACGAAACCCATTGGACAGCATTTGTGTCACAAGCACCATTGGAGAGAGTGTGGTGTTACAAACCCCATTGAAAAGTGTATGTGTCACAATATGCATTGGACAGTGGGTGTGTCACAAACCCCATTGGACAGAATTTGTGTCACAAACCCCATTGGACAGCGTGTGTGTCACAAACCACATTGGACAGCATGTGTGTCACAAACCCCATTGGACAGCATGTGTGTGTCACAATACGCATTGGACAGTGTGTGTGTCACAAACCCCATTGGACAGAATTTCTGTCACAAACCCCATTGCACAGCGTGTGTCTCACAAACCCCACTGGACAGCGTGTGTGTGTCACAAACCATATGGGACAGTGTGTGTGTGTCACAAACCCCATTATAAAGTGTGCGTGTCAAAACCCCATTGGATAGCGAGTGTGTGTCACAAACCCCATTTGGAGAGAGTGTGTGTATTGGAGAGAGTGTGTGTGTCACACACCCCATTGCCAGCGTGTGTGTCTCAAGCCCCATTGGACAGGGTGTCTGTGTCACAATCCCCATTGCGCAGTGTGTGTGTCACAAACACCATTGGACAGCGTGTGTGTCACAAACCCCATTGGATAGCGTGTGTGTTCACAAAACCCTTTGGACAGCGTGTGTGTCACAAAGCCCATTGGACAGCGTGTGTGTCACAATACCCATTGGACACCGTGTGGGTCACAAACCCCATTGGACAGCGTGTGTGTCACAATCCCCATTGGACTCCGTGTGGGTCACAAACCCCATTGCACAGTGTGTGTGTCACAAACACCATTGGACAGCGTGTGTGTCACAAGCACCATTGGACAGAGTGTGTGCGCCACAAACCCCATTGGAAAGTGTATGTGTCACAAACCCCATTGGATAGCGTGTGTGTCACAATCCCCATTGGACTCCGTGTGGGTCACAAACCCCATTGGACAGCGTGTGTGTCACAAACACCATTGGACAGCGTGTGTGTGTCACAATCCCCATTGGACAGTGTGTGTGTCACAAAAACTATTGGATAATGTCTGTGTCACGAAAACCATTAGAATTTGTGTGTGTCACAAACCCTATTGGACAGAGTGTGTGTGTCACACACCCCACTGGCAGCGTGTGTGTCACAAACCCCAGTGGATAGTGGGTGTGTCACAAGCCCCATTGGTCAGCGTGTGTGTCACAAACACCATTGGACAGCGTGTGTGTGTCACAATCCCCATTGGACAGTGTGTGTGTCACAAACTGCCCTGGACTGTCTGTGTGTCAGAATCCCCAGTAGACAGCGTGTGTTTCAAAACCCCATTGGACGGTGTGTGTGTGACAAAACCCACTGGACAGCGTGTGTGTCACAAACACCCATGGACAGTGTGAGTGTCACAAGCCCCATTGCATAGCGATTTTGTCTCAAACCGCTTTGGAAAGTGTGTCTGTCACAATTCCCATTGGACAGTGTGTGTGTCACAAACACCATTGGACAGCGTGTGTGTCACAAGCCTATTGGACAGAGTGCGTGTGTCACGAAACTCGCTTGACAGCGTGTGTCTCACAAACCCCATTAGACAGAGTTTGTGTCACCAACCACCATGGACACTGTGTGTGTCACAAACCCCATTGGACAGTGTGTGTGTCACAAATCCCACTGGACAGCGTGTGTGTCACAAACCCCTTTGAACAGAGTGTGTGTCACAAACCACATTAGAAAGAGTGTGTGTCACAAACCCCATTGGATAGCGTGTGTGATGTCACAAACCCTATTGGACACTGTGTGTGTCACAAACCCCACTGGACAGCCTGTGTGTCAGGAACCCCATTGGACAGCTTGTATATCACAAGACCTATTGGACAGAGTGTGTGTGTCACAAACAACATTGGACTGGGTGTGTGTGTCACAAACCCTATTGGACAGTGTGTGTGTCATAAACCCCATTGGAGAGCGTGTGTGTTTCACAATCCCCATCGGACAGAGTGTATGTGTCACAAACGACATTGGACAGCGTGTGTGTCACACACCCCATTGGACAGTGTGTGTGTCACAAACCCCACTGGAGAGAGTTTGTGTCACCAACCCCCATGGACACTGTGTGTGTCACAAACCCCTTTGGACAGTGTGTGTGTCACAAACCCCATTGGACAGTGTGTGTGTCACCAACACCCATGGACAGTGTGCGTGTCACAAACCCCATTGGACAGAGTGTATGTGTCACAAACCCCATTGGACAGCGTGTGTGTCACAACCCCATTGGACAGTGTGTGTGTCACAAACCCCATGGGACAGAGTGTGTGTCACGAACCCCATTGGAAAGTGTATGTGTCACAAACCCCATTGGATAGCCTGTGTGTGTCACAAACCCTCCTGGTCAGTGTGTGTGTCACAAAACCCATTGGACAGCATGCGTGTCACAAACACTATAGGACAGTCTGTGTGTAACAAACCCAATTGGTCAGCGTGTGTGTCACAAACCCCATTGGATAGCGTGTGTGTGTCACAAACCCCACTGGACAGCGTGTGTGTGTCACAATCCCCATTGGACAGTGTGTGTGTCACAAAACCCATTGGATAGCGTGTGTGTCACAAACCTCTTTTGAAAGAGTGTGTGTTACAAATCCCATTGGATAACGTGTGTGATGTCACAAACCCTATTGGACAGTGTGTGTGTCACGAACGCCATTGGACAGCGAGTGTGTCACAAGCGCCATTGGACAGAGTGTGTGTGTCACTAACCCCATTGGAAAGTGTATATTTTACAAACCCCATTGGATAGTGTGTGTGTGTCAAAAACCCTATTAGAAAGTATGTGTGTCACAAACCCCATTGGGCAGCGTCTGTGTCACAAACCACATTAAACATCGTGTGTGTCACAAACACAGTTGGACAGCGTGTGTGTGTCAAAATCCCCATTGGACAATGTGTGTGTGTGTCACAAAACCCATTGGATAGCGTGTGTGTCACAAACCCCCGTGGACACTGTGTGTGTCACGAACAGCATTGGACAGTGTGTGTGTCAAAAACCCACCTGGACAGTGTGTGTGTCTCAATCCCCAGTGGACAGCGTGTGTGTCAATACCCCATTGGAGTGTGTGTGTGTGACAAAACCCAATGGACAGCGTGTGTGTCACAAACACCCATGGACAGTGTGACTGTCTCAAGCCCCATTGGACAGCGTGTCTGTGTCACAATCCCCGTTGGACAGTGTGTGTGTCAGAAACACCATTGGACAGCGTGAGTGTCACGAACTCCATTGGACAGCGTTTGTGTCACAAGCACCATTGGACAGCGTGTTTTTCACAAGACCCATTGGACAGAGTGTGTGTGTCACAAAGCCCATTGGACAGCGTGTGTGCCACAATCCCCATTGGACAGCGTGTGTGTCACAAACCCCATTGGACAGAGTTTGTGTCACCAACCACCGTGGACAATGTGTGTGTCACAAACCCCTTTTGACAGTGTGTATGTCACGAACTCCACTGGACAGTGTGTGTTTCACAAGCCCCATTGGACACCGTGTGTGTCACAAACCCCTTTGGACAGCGTGTGTGTCACAAACCCCATTGGACAGCGCGTGTGTCACAAACCCCATTAGAAAGAGTGTGTGTCACAAACCCAATTGGATAGCGTGTGTGATGTCACAAACCCTATTGGACACTGTGTGTGTCACAAACCCCACTGGAAAGTGTGTGTAACATATCCCATTGGACAGCGTGTGTGTCACAAACCCCATTAGAAACTATGTGTGTCACAAACCACATTGGATAGCGTGTGTGTGTCACAAACCCCATTATAAGGTATGCATGTCACAATCCCCGTTGGACAGCGTCTGTGTCACAAACCCCATTGGACAGCGTGTGTGTCACAAACCCTCCTGGTCAGTTTGTGTGTCACAAAACCCACTGCACAGCATGTGTGTCACGAATCCCATTGGACAGCGTGTGTGTCAAAAGCACCAATAGACAAGGTGTGTGTGTCACAAACCCCACTGGACAGTGTATGTGCCACAAACCCCATTGGACACGTGTGTGTCACAATACCCTTTGGACAGTGTGTGTTTCACAAACCCCATTAGACAGAGTTTGTGTGACAAACCCCATTGGACAGCGTGTGTGTCATAAACCCCATTGGAAAGTGTATGTGTCACAAACCGTATTGGATAGCGTGTGTTTGTCACAAACCCCATTGGACATCGTGTGTTTCACAAGCCCATTGGACAGAGTGTGTGTGTCAAAAAACCCAGTAGACAGCATGTGTGTCATGAACCCCATTGGACAGCGTGTGTGTCTCAATCTCCATTGGACAGAGGGTTTGTCTCACAAACATCATTGGAAAGTGTATGTATCACAAACCCCATTGAATAGCGTGTGTGTCACAATCCCCATTAGACAGCGTGTGTGTCACAAACCCCATCGGACAGCTTGTGTGTGTCACAATACCCACTGGACAGTGTGTGTGTCACAAACCCGTTTGGAGAGAGTTTGTGTCACAAACCCCATTGGACAGCGTGTGTATCATAAACCCCATTGGAAAGTGTATGTGTCACAAAGCGCATTTTATAGCGTGTACGTGTCACAAACCACACTTGATAGCATGTGTGTGTCACAGACAGAATTGTACAGCATGTTTGTCACAAGCCCTTTGTACAGACTGTGTGTGTTGCAAACCCCGTTGTACAGCGTGTTTGTCATAATCCCCATTGGACAGCGTTTGTGTCACAAACCCCATTGGGCAGAGTGTGTGTTTCAAACCACATTGGACAAAGTGTGTGTCACAAACCCCATTGGACAACGTGTGTGTGACAAACCCCATTGGACAGTGTAGGTGTCACAAACCCCATTGGTCAGAGAGTGTGACACAAGCGCCACTGGACAGAGTGTGTGTGTCACAAACCCCATTGTACAGCGTGTTGGTCACAATCCCAGTTTTACAGCGTGTGTGTCACAATACCCATTGGACAGTGTGTGTTTCACAAATCCCACTGAACAGCGTGTGTGTCACAAACCCCTTTGAACAGTGTGTGTGTCACAAACCCCATTGGAAAGGGTATGTGTCACAAACCCCATTGGACAGTGTGTGTGTCACAAACCCCATTGGACATCCTGTGTGTCACAAACCCCTATGGAAAGTGTGTGTGTCACAAACCCCGTTGGACAGCCTGTGTGTCACAAACACCCATGGACAGTGTGCATGTTACAAACCCCATTGGACCGTGTGTGTGCCACAAACCCCATTGGACCGTGTGTGTGTCACAATACCCATTGGACAGCAAGTGTGTCACAAGACCATTGGACAGAGTGTGTGTGTCACAAAACTTACTGCACAGCGTGTGTGTCACGAATCCCATTGGACAGCATGTGTGTCACAAGCACCATTAGAAAGAGTGTGTGTGTCACAAACCCCATTGGAATGTGTATGTGTCACAAACCCCTTTGGACAGCGTGTGTGCGTCACAATACCCATTGGACAGTGTGTGTGTCACAAATCCCATTGGACAGAGTTTGTGTCACAAACCCCAGTGGACAGTGTGTGTTTCACAAACACCATTGGACTGTGTGTGTGTCACAAACCCCATTGGAGAGCGTGTGTGTCACAAACCTCCTGGTCAGGGTGTGTGTCACAAACCCCATTGGACAGCGTGTGTGTGTCACAATCCCCATTGGACAGTGTGTGTGTCACAAACACCATTGGACAGAGTTTGTGTGACAAACCCCATTGGACAGTGTGTCTGTCACAAACCCCTTTGGACAGCGTGTGTGTGTCACAACCCCTCCTGGTCAGTGTGTGTTTCACAAACCCCATTAGAAACCCCATTGGAAAGTGTGTGTGCCACAAATCCCATTGCATAGCGTGTGTGTGACAAACTCCATTATAAAGTAGTGCGTGTTCACAAACCCCACTGGATAGAGTGTGTGTGTCACCAACCCTATTGGACAGCGTGCAGGTCACAATCCCCATTGGACAGCGTCTGTGTCACAAACCTTGTTGGACAGCGTGTGTGTCACTTACACCATTGGACAGCGTGTGTGTGTCACAATCCCCATTGGACAGTTTGTGTGTCACAAACCCCATTGGATAGCATGTGTTTCACAAAACCCAGTTGAAAGTGTGTGTGTCACAAACCCCAACGGATAGCGTGTGTGTGTCACAATACCCATTGGACAGTGTGTGTGTCAGAATCCCCATTGGACAGAGTTTGTGTCACAAACCCCATTGGACAGCGTGTGTGTCTCAAACACCATTGGACAGTGTGTGTGTGTCACAAATTCCATTGGATAGCATTTGTGTGTCAGAAATCCCATTGGACAGCGTGTGTGTCACAAACCCCATTGGATAGCGCGTGTGTGTCACAGAGCCTGTTTGACAGAGTGTGTGTCACAAACACCATTGGACAATGTGTGCGTAACATACCCGATTGTTCAGAGTGTGTGTAACAATCTCCATGAGACAGCGTGTGTGTGTCACACACCTCGTTGGAAAGTGTGTGTGTCACAAACGCCATTTTATATCGTGTGTGTGTCACAAAACCCATTATAAAGTGTGTGTGTTACAAACCCCAGTGGATAGCGTGTGTGTGTCACAAACTTCATTGGACAGCGTGTGTGTCACATTACACATTGGACAGTGTGTGTGTCACAAAACCCATTGGACAGTGTGTGTGTCACAAAACCCATTGGATAGTGTGTGTGTGTCACAAACACCATTGGACAGCATGTGTGTGTCACATTCCCCATTGGACAGTGTGTGTGTCACAAAACCCTTTAGATAGCATGCGTGTCACAAATACCATGGGACAGTGTGTGTGTAACAAAAGCAATTTGTCAGCGTGTGTGTCACAAGCACCATTGGACAGTGTGTGTGTCACAAACCCCATTGGAAAGTGTATGTGTCACAAACCCCATTGCGTAGCGTGTGTGTGTGACAAACCCCATTGTACAGCTTGTGTGTCACAAGCCCCATTGGACAGAGTGTGTGTGTCACAAACCCCATTGGACAGCGTGTGTGTCACAATCCTCATTTGACAGCGTGTGTGTCACAAACCCCATTGGACAGAGTGTGTGTGTCACAAACCCCATTGGACAGCGTGTGTGTCATAAACCCCATTGGACAGCGAGTGAGTGTCACAATCCCCATTGGACAGTGTGTGTGTGTCACAAAACCCACTGGACAGCGTGTGTGTCACAATCCCCATTGGACAGTGTGTGTGTCACAAACCCCATGAGACAGACTATGTGTCACCAACACTATTGGACAGCGTTTGTGTCAAAAGCCCATTGGACAGAGTGTGTGTGTGTCACAAAACCCACTGGACAGTGTGTGTGTCACGAACCCCATTGGACAGCGTGTGTGTCATAAGCACCATTGGACAGAGTGTGGTGTCACAAACCCCATTGGAAAGTGTATGTGTCACAAACACCATTGTATAGCGCGTGTGTGTCACAAGCCATATTGGAAAGTGTGTGTGTCGCAAAACCCACTGCACCGCCTGTGTGTCACAAACCCCATTGGACAGCATGTGCGTTTCACAATCCTATTGGACAGTGTGTGTGTCACAAACACCATGGGACAGATTGTGAGTGTCACAAACCCCATTGGATATTTTGTGTGTCACAAACCCCATTAGAAAGTGTGTATTTCACAAACCCCATTGGATAGCGTGTGTGTGTCACAAACCCTATTGGACTGCGTGTGTGTAACAATCCCCATTGGACAGCGTGTGTGTCACGAACCCCATTGGACAGCGTGTGTGTCACAAGCACCATTGGACAGAGTGTGTGTGTCACAAACCCCATTGTATAGCGTTTGTGTCACAAACCCCATTGGATAGTGTGTGTGTGTCACAAACCCTATTGGACAGAGTGTGTGTCACATAATCCACAGGACAGCGTGTGTGTCACAATCCCCGTTGTACAGCATGTGTGTCAAAAGCCACACTGGACAGAGTGTGTGTTTCACAAACCCCATTGGACAGCATTTGTGTGTCACAATACCCATTAGACAGTGTGTGTGGCAGAAACACCATTGAACAGAGTTTGTGTCACAAACCCCATTGGACAGCGTGTGTGTCACAAAAACCATTGGACAGCGTGTGTGTCACAAACACCATTGGACAGCATGTGTGTGTCACAACCACATTGGACAGCGTGTGTGTCACAAAACCCACTGGATAGCGTTTGTGTCACAAACCCTATTTGAAAGTGTGTGTGTCACAAATCTCATTGGATAGCGTGTGTGTCACAAGACCCATTGGACAGAGTGTGTGTGTCACAAACCCTATTGGACAGCGTGTATGTCACAAAACCCATTGGACAATGTCTATGTGTCACAATACCCGTTAAGCAGTGTGTGTGTCACAAACCCTAATGGACAGAGTTTGTGTCACAAAACCCATTGGACAGCGTGTGTGTCACAAACACCATTGGACAGTGTGTGTGTCACAAAACCCCGTGGACACTGTGTGTGTCACGAATGTCATTGGACAGTGTGTGTGTCACAACCACCCCTGGACAGTGTGTGTGTCACAATGCCCAGTGGACAGAGTTTGTGTCACAAACCCCATTGGACAGTGTGTGTGTCCAAATCCCATTCGACAGCATGTTTGTCACAAGCACCATTGGACGTAGTGTGTGTGTCAGAAACCCCATTGGAAAGTATATGTGTCACAAACCCCATTGGATAGCGTGTGTGTGTTACAAACCCTATTGGACAGTGTGTGTGTCACAAAACCCACTGGACAGCGTTTGTGTGACAAACCCCATTGGACAGTGTGTGTGTCAAAAGCCACATTGGACAGCGTGTGTGTGTCACAAACCCATTGGAAAGCGTGTGTGTCACAATCCCCATTGGACAGAGTTTATATCACAAACCCCATTGGACAGCGTGTGTGTGTCACAAACCCCATTGGACAGAGTGTTTGTGTCACAAACCCCGTTGTACAGCGTCTTTGTCACAATCCTCACTGGACAGCGTCTGTGTCGCAGACCCCATTGGACAGAGTGTGTGTGACAAACCCCATTGGACAGAGTGTGTGTCAGAAACCACTTTGGAGAGGGTGTGTGTCACGAACACCATGGGAAAGCGTGTGTGTTTCAAAATCCCCATTGGACCGTGTGTGTGTGACACAATCCTTCCTGGTCTGTGTGTGTGTCACAAACCCCATTGGACAGCATGTGTTTCACAAACCCCATTGGACAGTGTGTGTGTGTCACAATACCCATTGGTCAGTGTGTGTGTCACAAACCCCGTTGCACAGATTTTGTGTCACAAAACCCATTGGACAACGTGTCTGTCACAAACACCATTGGACAGTGTGTGTGTCACAAACCTTATTGGACAGCGTGTGTGTGTCACAATCCCTCCTGGTTAGTCTGTGTCACAAAACCCACTGGACAGCGAGTGTGTCAGAAACCCCATTGGACATTGTGTGTCACAAATCCCATTGGACAGTGTGTGTGTCACAAACCCCTTTGGCCAATGTGTGTGTCACAATCCCCATTGGACAGTGTGTGTGCAACAAACCCCATTGGACAGCGTGTGTGTGTCACAATAGCCATGGGACAGCTTGTGTGTCACAAGCCCATTGGACAGAGTGTGTGTGTCACAAAAACCACTGGACAGCATTTGTGTCACGAACCCCAATGGACAGAGTGTGTGTCACAAGCCCTTTGGACAGAGTGTGTGTGTCAAAAATCCCCGTGGACACTGTGTGTGCCACGAATGCCAATGGACAGTGTGTGTGTTACAACCCCCCCAGTGGACAGAGTTTGTGTGTCAGAAACCCCATTGGAAAGTGTATGTGTCACAAACCCAATTGGATAGCGTCTGTGTGTCACAAACCCTATTGGACAGTGTGTGTGTCACAAACCCATTGAACAGCCTGTGTGTCACAATCCCCATTGGACAGTGTGTGAGTCACAAACCCCAATGGACAGTGTGAGTGTCACAAACCCTATTGGACAAAGTTTGTTTCACAAACCCCATTGGACAGCGTCTGTGTCACAAACCCATTGGAAAGTGTCTGTGTCATAAACCGCATTAAATAGCGTGTGTGAGTCACAAACCCCATTGTACAGCGTGTTTGTCACAAGCCCTTTGGACAGAGTGTGTGTGTCACAAACCCCATTGTACAGCGTCTTTGTCACAATCCTCACTGGACAGCGTGTGTGTTGCAGACCCGATTGGACAGAGTGTGTGTGACAAAACCCATTGGACAGTGTGCGTGTCACAAACCCCATTGGACATCGTGTGTGTCACAAACCCCTTTGGACAGTGTGTGTGTCACAAACCCCTTTGGACAGCGTGTATGTCACAAATCCCATTGGACAGCGTGTGTGTGTCACAAAACCCATTTGACAGAGTGTGTGTCACAAACACCATTGGACAGTGTGAGTGTCACAAACCCCATTGGACAGCGAGTGTGTGTCACAAACCCTCTTGGTCAGTGTGTGTGTCACAAACCCCATTGGACATCGTGTGTGTCACAATACCCATGGGACAGCTTGTGTGTGTCACAATCCCCATTGAATAGTGTGTGTGTCATAAAACCCATTTGAAAGTGTGTGTGACACAAACCCCATTTGATAACGTGTGTGTGTGTGACAAACCCTATTGGGCAGTGTGTGTGTGTCACAATACCCATTGGACAGAGTGTGTGTCACAAACCCTTTGGAAAGCGTGTGTGTCACAATCCCCATTGGACAGAGTGTTTGTCACAAACCCCTTGGACATCGTGTGTGTCACAAACCCCTTTGGGCAGTGTGTGTGTCACAAACCCCATTGGACAGCATGTGTGTGTCACAATCCCCATTGGACAGAGAGTGTGTTTCATAAACCCCTTTGCACAGTGTGTGTGTCACAATACCCATTGGACACTGTGTGTGTCACAAACCCCATTGGTCAGTGTGCGTGTCACAAATCCCATTGGACATCGTGTGTGTCACAAACCCTTTTGGACAGTGTGTGTCTCACAAACCCCATTGGAAAGAGTTTGTGTCACAATACACATTGGACAGTGTGCGTGTCACAAACCCCATTGGACATCGTGCGTGTCACAAACCCCATTGGACAGAGTGTGTGTGTCACAATCCCCATTGGACAGTGTGTGCGTCACAAACCCCATGGGACATCATGTGTGTTACAAACCCCTTTGGACAGTGTGTGTGTCACTAAACCCTTTGGACAGCGTGTGTGTCACAAACCCCATTTGAAAGAGTGTGTGTCATCAACCCCATTGGACAGCGTGTGTGTCACAAACCCCTTTGGACAGTGTGTGTGTCACAAAACCCATTGGACAGCGTGTGTGTTACAAGCACCAGTGGACAGCGTGTGCAACACAAACAGCCATGTACAGTGTGAGTGTCACAATCCCCATTGGACTGCGTGTGTGTCAGAAACTCCATTGGACAGAGTGTGTGCTTCACAAACACCATTGGACAGTGTGTGTGTCACAAACCCCATTGGACAGCGAGTGTGTGTCACAAACCCTCCTGGTCAGTGTGTGTGTCGCAAACCCCATTGGACAGCGTGTGTGTCACAAACCCCATTGGACAGTGTGTCTGTAACAAACCTAATTGGTCAGAGTGTGTGTCACAAACCCCATGGGACAGCGTGTTTGTGTCACAAACCCCATTATAAATTGTGCGTGTCACAAACCCCATTGGATAGCGTGTCTGTGTCACAAACCCTACTGGACAGTGTGTAGGTCAAAATGCCCATTGGACAGCTTTTGTGTCACAAACACCATTGGACAGCGTGTCTGTGTCACAAACCCTATTGGACAGTGTGTGTGTCACAAAACCCACTGGACAGCGTGTGTATCAGAAACCCCGTTGGACAGCGTGTGTGTCACAATACCTATAGGACAGCGTGTGTGTGTTACAAAAACCATTGGACAGTGTGTGTGTCACAAACCCCATTGGACATAGTTTGTGTCACAAACCCCATTGAACAGCATGTGTATCACCTACCCCGTTGGATAGCATGTGTGTTTCACAAACCGCATTGGAAAGTGTGTGTGTCACCAACCCCATTGGATAGTGTGTTACAAACTCTACTGGACAGTGTTTGTGTCACGAACCCCATTATGCAGCATGTGTGTCACTACCCCCCCTGGACAGAGCCTGTGTCACAATCACCATTGGATAGCGTGTGTGTGCCGCAATACCCATTGGACAGCGTTTGTGTCACAAACAACATTGGACAGTGTTTGTTTCACAAACCCCAGAGTACAGAGTTTGTGTGTCACAAGCACAATTGGACAGAGTGTGTGTGACATCCCCCATTGGACAGTGTATGTGTCACAAACCCCCCTGGACAGTGTTTGTGTCACAAACCCCATTTCACGACGTGTGTGTGTCACAAACACTATTGGACAGCATGTGTGTGTCAAAAAAACTTTGGACAGTGTATGTGTCAAAAACCCCACAGGACAGTGTGTGTGTCACAAACGCCCCTGGACAGTGTGTGTGTCACAATCCCCATTGGACAGCGTGTGTTTCAGAAACCCCATTGGACAGTCTGTGTGTCACAAACACCTCTGGACAGCTTGTGTGTCACAAAAACCCCTGGACAGTGTGTATGACACAAACCCCATTGGACAGCATGTGTGTCTCTCAATTCCCATTGGACAGTGTGTGTCACAAACCCCATTGGACAGAGTTTGTGTCACAATCCCATTTCGACAGAGTTACAAGCCCGATTGGACAGAGCATGTTTTTCACGAACCCCATTGGATAGCGTGTGTATTTCACAAACCCCATTGGATACCATATGTTTGTCAAAAACCCCCCTGGACAGTGTGTGTATCAGAAACCCAATTTGACTGCGTGTGTTTCACAAATACCACTGGACAGCGTGTGTATGTCACAAACCCGACTGGAAAGTGTATGTGTCACAAAACCCATTGGTCAGAGTGTGTGTGTCACAAACCCCATTGGACAGCGTGTGTGTCACAAATCCCCCTGGACAGTGTTTGTGACACAAACCCCATTGGAGAGCATGTGTGTCACAAATCCCATTGGAAACTGCGTGTGTCACAAACCCCATGGGACAGAGTGTGTGTCACAAGCGCCATTGGACAGAGTGTGTCTGTCACAAACACCATTGGAAAGCGTAAGTGTCACAATACCCATACGATAGCGTGTGTGTGACACAAACCCTATTTGACAGTCTGTATGTCACAAAACCCACTTGACAGCGTCTGTCTCATGAACCCCATTGCACAGCGTGTGTGTCACAAGCCCCTTTGGACAGAGTGCATGTGTGACAAACCCCATTTGACAGCGTGTGTGTCACAAACCCCATTTTTACAACGTGTTTGTGTCACAGTACTTTTTCGACAATATTTGCCTCACAAACCCCACTGGACAGCGTGTGTGCCACAAACTCACCTGGACAGCATGTGTGTCACAAGTGCTATTGGACAGTGTGCGTGTCACAAACCCCATTGGACAGTGTGTCTGTCACAAACCTCATGGGACAGAGTGTATGTCACAAGCCCCATTGGTCAGAGTGTGTCTCTGAAAATCCCCATTGGACAGAATGTGTGTGACAAACCCCACTGGACAGTGTGTGTATCACAATCCCCATTGGACAGCGTGTGTGTGTCGCAATACCCATTGGACAGCGTGTGTGTCACAAACCCCACTGGACAGCATGTGTGTCACGAACCCCATTGGACAGTGTGTGTGTCACAAACCCCACTGTACATCGTGTGTGTCACAGTCCCCATTGGACAGCGTGTGTGTCACAAACCCCACTGTACAGCATGTGTGTCACAGTCCCCATTGGACAGCGTGTGTGTCACAAACACCATTGGACAGCATTGGTGTCACAAACACCATTGCACAGCGTGTGTGTGTCGCAATCACCATTGGACAGCGTGTGTGTCACAAACACCATTGGACAGCATTGGTGTCACAAACACCATTGCACAGCGTGTGTGTGTCTTAATCACCATTCGACATTGTGTGTGTGTCACAAACCCCATTGGACAGAGTGTGTGTCACAAACCCCAGTGGACACTGTGTGTGTCACAAACGCCATTGGACAGCGTGTGTATGTCACAATCCCCATTGGACAGCGTATGTGTGACAAACCCCATTGGACCTTGTGTGTGTCACAATCCTCATTAGAGAGTGTGTGTGTGTCCCAATTCCCATTGGATAGTGTGTGTGTCAGAAACCCCATTGGACTGCGTGTGTGTCACAAAACCCATGGGACAGAGTGTGTGTCATGAATCCCATTGAAAAGTTTATGTGTCACAAACCCCATTGGACAGCGTGTGTGTGTCACAATCCCCTTTGGTCAGCGTGTGTGTCACAAACACCATTGGACAGCATTGGTGTCACAAACACCATTGCACAGCGTGTGTGTGTCGCAATCCCCATTGGACAGCGTGTGTGTCACAAGCGCCATTGGACAGAGTGTGTGTGTCACAAACCCCATTGGAAAGCGTATGTGTCACAAACCCCATTAGATAGCGTGTGTGTGTCACAAACCCCCCTGGTCAGTGTGTGTGTCACAAAACCCTTTGGACAGCATGAGTGTCACAAACACCATTTCACAGTGTGTGTGTAACAAACCCAATTGGTCAGCGTGTGTGTCACAAACCTCATGGGGCAGCGTGTGGGCGTCACAAACCCCATTGGAAACTGTGTGTGTCACAAACCCCATTGGATAGCGTATATGTGTCACAAACTCCATTAGAAAATGTGCATGTCACAAACCCCATTGCATAGCATGAGTGTGTCACAAACCCTACTGGACAGTGTGTATGACACAATGCCCATTGGACAGCGTCTGTGTCACAAACCCCAATGGACAGCGTGTGTGTTACAAACACCATTGGACAGCGTGTGTATGTCACAATCCCCATCGGACAGTGTGTGTGTCACAAAACCCATTGGATAGCGTGTGTATGTCACAAAGCCCATTGGAATGCGTGTGTGTAACAAACCCAATTGGACAGCGTGTGTGTCAAAAACGCCCCTGGACAGTGTGTGTGTCACAAACCCCGTTAGACAGCATGTGTGTCTCAAACAACCCTGGACAGCGTGTGTGTGTCAAAATCACCATTGGAGACTGTGTGTGTCACAAACACCATTGGAAAGCGTGTGTGTGTCACAAATCCCATTGGAAAGTGTGTGTGTGTGACAAACCCCAATGGACAGTGTGTGTTTCACAAAACCCATTGGAAAGTGCGTGTGTCACAAACCCCATTGCATAGCGTGTGTGTGTCACAAAAACCATTAGAAAGTTTTTGTGTCACAAACGCAATAAGATAGCGTGTTTGTGTTACAAACCCTATTGGTCAGTGTGTGTGTCACAAACCCTACAGGACAGCATGTGTGTCACGAACCCCATTGGAAAGTGTGAGTGTCACAAACCCCATTGTATAGCGTGTGAATGTCACAAACCCCTTTAGAAAGTGTGCATGTCACAAACACAATTGGATATCGTTTGTGTGTCACAAACCCTATTGGATAGTGTGTGTGTCACAAACCGCACTGGACAGCGTGTGTGTCACAGTCCCCATTGGACAGAGTGTGTGTCACAAACACCATTGCACAACATGCGTGTCACAAACACCATTGGACAGCGTGTGCGTGTCGCAATCTCCATTGGACAGCGTGGGTGTCACAAATCCCATTGGACAGTGTGTGTGTCAAAATCCCCATTGGACAGCGTGTGTGTGTCGGAAACCACAATGGACAGAGTGTGTGTCACAAACCCCAATGGATAGAGTGTGTGTGTTACAAACCCCATTAGAAAGTATGCGTGTCACAAACCCCATTGGACAGTGTGTGTGTCACAATCCCCGTTGGACAGTGTGTGTGTCTCAAAACACATTGGAGAGCGTGTGTGTCACAAACCCCATTAAAGTGTGTATGTCACAAACCCCATTGGATAGCGTGTGTGTGTCACGAACCCTATTGGACAGTGTGTGTGTCACAAACCCCACTGGACAGCGTGTGTGTTCACGAACCCCATTAGACAGCATGTGTGTCACAAGACCCATTGGACAGAGTGTGTGTGTCACAAATCCCATTGGATACCGTGTCTATGTCACAAACCACATCAGAAAGTGTGCGTGTCACAAACACCATTTCATAGCGTGTGTGTTTCACAAAGCCTATTGGACAGTGTGTGTGTCACAAACCCCCCTGGAGAGGGTGACTGTCACGAAAACCATTGGATAGCGTGTTTGTCACAAGACCCATTGGGCAGCGTGCGTGTCACAGTCCCCATTGGACAGGGTGTGTGACACAAACCCCATTGGACAACTTGTGTGTCATAAACGCCATTGGACAGTGTGTGTGTGTCACAAATCCCATTGGACAGCATGCGTGTCACAAACACCATTGGACAGTGTGTTTGTAACAAACCCAAATGGTCAGAGTGTGTGTAACAAACACCATGGGACAGCGTGTGTGTGTCACAAACCCCTTTGGAAAGTGTGAGACACAAACCCCTTTGGATAGCATGTGTTTGTCAAAAACCTCTTTAGAAAGTATGTGTGTCACAAAACCCATTGGATAGCATGTGTGTGTCACATACCCTATTAGACAGAATGTGTGTGGCGCAAACCCCATTGGGCAGCGTGTGTGTCATAAACCTCATTGGATAGCGTATGTGTCACAAGCGACATTGGACAGAGTGTGTGTCTCACAAACCCCATTGGAAAGTGTATGTGTCACAAACCCCGTTGGATACCGTATGTGTGTCACAAGACCCATTGGACAGAATGTGTGTCACAAACACAATTGGTCAGTGTGTGTGTAACAAACCCAATTGGTCAGCGTGTGTGTCACAAACCCCATTGGACAGCGTGCGTGTCACAAACCCCATTGGATAGCGTGTGTGTGTCACAAACCCGTTGGATAGCGTGTGTGTGTCAGAAACCCCATTAGAAAGTGTGCGTGTCGCAAACCCCATTGGATAACGTGTGTGTGTCATGAACCCTCCTGGTCAGTGTGTGTGTTGCAAAATCCATTGCACAGCATGCGTGTCACAAACACCATTGGACAGCGTGTGTGTGTCACAAACCTGACTGGAAAGTGTGTGTCACAAAACCCTTTGGATAGAGTGTGTGTGTCAAAAATCCCATTAGAAAGTATTTGTGTCACAAACCCCATTGGATAGCATGTGTGTGTCACGAACCCTATTGGACAGAGTGTGTGTTTCACAAACCCCATTGGACAGAGTGTGTGTCACAAACCCCATTGAACAGCGTGTGTGTGTCGCAAACCCCATGAAAGAGATTGTGTGTCACAAACCCCATTGGACAGCGTGTGTGTCACAAAACCCTTTGGACAGTGTGTGTGTCACAAACCCCATTGGACAGTGTTTGTGTCACAAACCCCATGGGACAGAGTATTTGTAACAAACACTATTGGTCAGCGTGTGTGTGTCACAAGCCCATTGGACAGAGTCTGTGTGTCACAAAAACCACTGCGCAGCGTGTGTGTCACGAACCCCATTGGACAGCATGTGTGTCACAAGCCCCATTGGACAGCGTGTGTGTCACAAACCCCAGTGGACAGGGTGTGTGTCACAAACTCCACTGGACAGCGTGTGTGTCACAAACACCCATGGACAGTGTGCGTGTCACAAAACCCATTGGACATCGTGTGTGTCACAAACCCCATTGGACAGCGTGTGTGTGTCACAATCCCCATTGGACAGTGTGTGTCTCAAACCTAATTGGACAGAGTTTGTGTCACAAACCACTGTGGACACTGTGTGTGTCACAAACCCCATTGGACAGTGTGTGTGTCACAAACTCCACTGGACAGCGTGTGTGTCACAAACACCCATGGACAGTGTGTGTGTCACAAACCCGATTGGACAGCGTGTGTGTAATAAACCCCATTGGACAGCGTGTGTGTCTAGAACTCCATTGGACAGTGTGTGTGTCACAAACCCCTTTGGGTAGCGTGTGTGTGTCACAAACCCTCCTGGTCAGTGTGTGTTTACAAAACACATTGGACGTCATGCGTATTACAAACACCATTGGACAGCGTGTGTGTGTCACAATCCCCAGTGGACACAGTGTGTGTGTCACAAACCCCATGGGACAGAGTGTGTGTCACAAACCCCATTGGATATCATGTGTGTGTCACAAACCCTATTGGACATTGTGTATGACACAATCCCCATTAGATAGCGTCTTTGTCACAAACCCAATGGGACAGAGTGTGTGTCACAAACCCCATTGGACAGCGTGTGTGTCACAAGCCCATTGGACAGAGTGTGTCTGTCACAAAACACACTGGACAGCGTGTGTGTCACAAGCACCATTGGACAGAGTGTGGTGTCACAAACCCTATTGGAAAGTGTATGTGTCACAAACCCCATTGGATAGAGTGTGTGTGTCACAATCACCATTGGACAGTGTGTGTGTCAGAAACCCCATTAAAAAGTATGTGTGTCACAAACCCCATTGGACAGCGTGTGTGTAATAAACCCCATTGGACAGCGTGTGTGTGTCACAATCCATATTGGACAGTTTGTGTGTATCACAATCCCCATTGGACAGTGTGTGTATCACAAACCCCATGTGACAGAGTGTGTGTCACAAACACCATAGGACAGAGTGTGTGTCACAAACACTATTGGTCAGCGTGTGTGTGTCACAAGCCCATTGGACAGAGTTTGTGTGTCACAAGCACCCATGGACAGCGTGTGTGTCACAAACCCCATTGGACACCGTGTGTGTCACAATCCCCTTTGGACAGTGTGTGTGTCACAAACACCATTGGACAGCATGTGTGTCACATAAACCCATGGACAGTGTGCGTGTCACAAACCTCATTGGACAACGTGTGTGTCACAAACCCCTTTGGACAGTGTGTGTGTCAAAAACCCCATTGGACAGCGTGTGTGTATCACAATCCCCATTGGACAGAGAGTGTGTTTCACAAACCCCATGGGACAGAGTGTGTGCCACGAACCCCATTGGACAGCGTGTGTGTTACAAGCGCCATTGGACAGAACGCGTGTGTCACAAAACCCATTAGAAAATGTTCGTGTCACAAACCCCATTGGATAGCATGTGTGTATCACAAACCCTATTGGACAGAGTGTGTGTTTAACAAACCCCATTGGACAGCGTGTGTGTCACAAACCCCATTAGACAGCTTGTGTGTGTCGAAAACACCATGGGACAGTGTGTGTGTCACAAACCCGATTGGACAGCGTGTGTGTAATAAACCCCATTGGACAGCGTGTGTGTCTAGAACTCCATTGGACAGCGTGTGTGTCACAAACCCCTTTGGGTAGCGTGTGTGTGTCACAAACCCTCCTGGTCAGTGTGTGTTTACAAAACACATTGGACGTCATGCGTATTACAAACACCATTGGACAGCGTGTGTGTGACACAATCCCCAGTGGACACAGTGTGTGTGTCACAAACCCCATGGGACAGAGTGTGTGTCACATACCCCATTGGATATCATGTGTGTGTCACAAACCCTATTGGACATTGTGTATGACACAATCCCCATTAGATAGCGTCTTTGTCACAAACCCAATGGGACAGAGTGTGTGTCACAAACCCCATTGGACAGCGTGTGTGTCACAAGCCCATTGGACAGAGTGTGTCTGTCACAAAACACACTGGACAGCGTGTGTGTCACAAGCACCATTGGACAGAGTGTGGTGTCACAAACCCCATTGGAAAGTGTATGTGTCACAAACCCCATTGGATAGAGTGTGTGTGTCACAAACACTATTGGACAGTGTGTGTGTCACAAAACCCACTGGATAGCGTGTGTGTCACAAACTCCATTGGACAGTGTGTGTGTGTCACAAACCCCATTAGAAAGTATGCGTGTCACAAACCCCATTTGATAGCGTGTGTGTCACGAGCACCATTGGACAGAGTGTGGTGTCACAATCCCCACTGGACAGCGTGTGTGTCACAAACCCCTTTGGACAGTGTGTATGTGTCACAAACCCCCTTTGATAGAGTGTGTGTGTCACAAACCCTATTGGACAGTGTATGTGTCACAAAACCCACTGGATAGCATGTGTGTCACAAACCCCACTGGACAGCGTGTGTGTCACAAGCCTCATTGTACAGAGTTTAATTGTCACAAAGCCCACAGGACAGCGTGTGTCTCACAATCCGCTTTGGACAGTGTGTGTGTCACAAATCCCATTGGACAGCGTGTGTGTTTCACAATCCCCATTGGACAGTGTGTGTGTCACAAACGCCATTGGATAGCGTGTGTGTCACAAACACTATTGGTCAGCATTTGTGTGTCACAAGCCCATTGGACAGAGTGTGTGTGTCACAAACCCCATTGGACAGTGTGTGTCTGTCACAAACCCCATTGGATAGCGTGTGTGTGTCACAAGCGCCATTGGACAGAGTGTGGTGTCACAAACCCCATTTGAAAGTGTATGTGTCACAAACCCTATTGGACAGGGTGTCTGTCACAAAACCCACTGGACATCTTGTTTGTCACAAGCCCCATTGGACAGAGTGTATTTGTCACAAAGCCCATTGGAGAGCGTGTGTGTCACAATCCCCATTGGACAACGTGTGTGTCACAAACCCCATTGGAGAGGGTGTGTGTGTCACAATACCCATTGGACAGAGTTTGTGTCACAAACCCCCGTGGACACTGTGTGTGTCACAAATCCCTTTGGACAGTGTGTGTGTCACAAACCCCATTGGACAGCGTGTGTGTGTCACAATCCCCATTAGAGAGTGTGTGTGTCACAAACCCCATGGGACAGAGCGTGTGTCACAAAACCCAGTGGACACCTTGTGTGTCACGAACCCCATTGGACAGCGTGTGTGTCACAGGCACCGTTGGACAGAGTGTGGTGTAACAATCCCCTATGGACATCGTGTGTGTCACAAACCCCATTAGACAGTGTGTGTGTGTCACAAACCGCATTAGAAAGTATGCGTGTCACTAACCCCATTGGAGAGCGTGTCTGTGTCACAAGCACCATTGGACAGAGTGTGGTTTCACAATCCCCAATGGACAGTGTGTGTGTCACAAACCCCATTGGATACCATGTGTGTGTCACAAGCACCATTGGACAGAGTGTGGTGTCAAAATCCCCATTGGACAGCGTGTGTGTCACAAACACCCATGGAGAGTGTGCGAGACACAAACCCCATTGGACAACGTGTGTGTCACAAACCCCTTTGGACAGTGTGTGTGTCACAAACCCAATTGGATAGCGTGTGTGTGTCACGAACCCTCCTGGTCAGTGTGTCTGTCAGAAAACTCATTGGACAGCACGCGTGTCACAAACACCATTGGACAGCGTGTGTGTGTCACAAACCTGATTGGAAAGTGTGTGTCACAAACCCCATTGGATAGCATGTGTGTGTCACAAACCCTATTGGACAGTGTGTGTGTTTCACAAACCCCATTGGACAGCGTGTGTGTCACAAACCACATTGGACAGCGTGTGTGTGTCGCAAACCCCATGGGACAGAGTGTGTGTCACAAACCTCATTGGACAGCGTGTGTGTCACAAGCCCCATTGGACAGAGTGTATTTGTCACAAACCCCATTGGACAGAGTGTGTCTTTCACAAACCCCATTGGACAGTGTGTGTGTGTCACAAACCCCATTAGACAGCGTGTGTGTCACAAACCCTATTGGACAGTATGTGTGTCACAAAACCCACTGGATAGCGTGTGTCTCACAAACCCCATAGGACAGCGTGTGTGTCACAAGCCCCGTTGGACAGAGTGTATTTGTCACAAAGCCCATTGGACAGCGAGTGTCACAATCCCCATTGGACAGTGTGTGTGTCACAAACCCCAGTGGACAAGGTGTGTGTGTCACAATACCCATTGGACACTGTGTGTGTCACAAACCCCATTAGACAGCGTGTGTGACACAAACTCCACTGGACAGCGTGTGTGTCACAAATACCCATGGACAGTGTGCGTGTCACAAACCCCATTGGACATCGTGTGTGTCACAAAGCCCTTTGGACAGTGTGTGTGTCACGAACACCCATGGACAGTGTGCGTGCCACAAACCCCATTGGACAGCGTGTGTGTGTCACAATCCCCAGTGGACACAGTGAGTGTGTCACAAGCCCCATGAGACAGAGTGTGTGTCACGAACCCCATTGGACAGCGTGTGTGTCACAAACCCTATTGGATAGCATGTGTGTGTCACAAACCCCATTGGATAGCGTGTCTGTGTCACAAACACCATTGGAAAGCGTGTCTGTGTCACAAACCCTATTGGACAGTGTGTGTGTCACAAAACCCACTGGATAGCGTGTGTGTCACAAACCCAACTGGACAGAGTGTACTTGTCACAAAGCCCATTGGACAGCGTGTGTGTGACACAAACCCTATTGGACAGCGTGTTTGTCACAAACCCCTCTGGACAGTGTGTGTGTCACAAACCCCATTGGATAGCGTGTGTGTCACAATCCCCATTGGACAGCGTGTGTGTCACAAACCCCATGGGCCAGAGTGTAATTGTCACAAAGCCCACTTGACAGCGTGTGTGTCACAAACCCCTTTGGACAGTGTGTGTGTCACAAAACCAATGGGAGAGAGTGTGTGTCACAAACACTACTGGTCAGCGTGTGTGTGTCACAAGCCCATTGGACAGAGTGTATTTGTCACAAACCCCATTGGACAGCATATGTGTGTCAAAAACCCCATTGGATAGAGTGTGTGTGTCACAAACCCCATTGGATAGCGTGTGTGTGTCACAAGCACCATTGGACAGAGTGTGATGTCACAAACCCCATTGGAAAGTGTATGTTTCACAAACCCCATTGGATAGTGTGTGTGTCACAAGCCCCATTGGACAGAGTGTATTTGTCACAAAGCCCATTGGAGAGCGTGTATGTCACAATCCCCATTGGACAGCGTGTGTGTCACAAACCTCATTGAACAGAGTTTGTGTCACAAACCCCCGTGGACACTGTGTGTGTCACAATCCCCATTGGACAGCGTGTGTTTCACAAACCACATTGCACAGGGTGTGTTTGTCACAAACCCCATTAGAACGTGTGCGTGTCACAAACCCCATTGGATAGCATGTGTGTGTCACAAACCCTATTGGACAGTGTGTATGACACAATCCCCACTGGACAGCGTTTTTGTCACAACCCCAATGGGACAGAGTGTGTGTCACAAGCACAATTGGACAGAGTGTGGTGTCACAAACCCCATTGGAAAGTGTATGTTTCACAAACCCCATTGGATAGCGTGGCTGTGTCACAAACCCTATTGGACAGTGTGTGTGTCACGAAACCCACTGGATGGCGTGTGTGTTACAAACCTAATTGGACAGCATGTGTGTTACAAGCCCCATTGGACAGAGTGTATCTGTCACAAAGCCCATTGGACAGCGTGTGTGTCACAATCCCCATTGGACAGCGTGTGTGTCACAAGCACCATTGGCCAGAGTGTGGTGTCACAAACCCCCTTGGAAAGTGTATGTGTCACAAACCCCATTTGATAGTGTGTGTGTGTCACAAAACCCATTAGCAAGTATGCGTGTCACAAACCCCATTGGATAGCGTGTGTGTGTCACAAGCACCATTGGACAGAGTGTGGTGTCTCAAGCACCATTGGACAAAGTGTGGTGTCACAAACCCCATTGGAATGTGTATGTGTCACAAACCTTATTGGACAGTGTGTGTGTCACAAAACCCACTGCATAGCGTGTGTGTCACAAACACCATTGCACAACGTGTGTGTCACAAGCCCCATTGGACAGAGTGTATTTGTCACAAAGCCCATTGGACAGCGTGTGTGTCACAATCCCCATTGGACAGTGTGTGTGTCACAAACCCCATTGGACAGGGTGTTTGTGTCACAAACCTCATTGGACAGAGTTTGTTTCACAAACCCCATTGGACAGCATGTGTGTCAAAACCCAATTGGAGAGCGTGTGTGTCAAAACCCCCCCTGTTCAGTGTGTGTGTCACAATCCCCAGTGGAAAGCGTGTGTGTCAAAGCCTCATTTGATAATGTGTGTGTCACAAAACTCACTTGACAGCGTGTCTGTCACAAACACCCTTGGACAGTGTGAGTGTCACAAACCCCATTGTACAGCGTGTGTGTGTCACAATTCCCATTGGACAGTGTGTGTGTCACAAACACCATTGGACAGCGTGTGTGTGTAATAATACCCATTGGACAGTGTGCGTGTTTCACAAACCCCATTAGACTGCTTGTGTGTCACAAACCCCTTTGGACAGTGTGTGTGTCACAAACACTATTGGACAGCGTGTGTGTGTCACAAGCCCATTGGACAGAGTGTGTGTGTCACAAAACCCACTGGACAGCGGGTGTGTCACGCACCGCATTGAACAGCGTGTGTGTCACAAGCACCATTGGACAGAGTGCCGTGTCACAAACCCCATTGGAAAGTGTATGTGTCACAAACCCCATTGGACAGCGTGTGTGTGTCACAAACCCCATTGCAGAGTGTGTGTCACAAACCACTTTGGATAGTATGTGTGTAACAAACCCCATTGGACAGCGTGTGTGTAATAAAGCCCTTTGGACAGTGTGTGTGTCACAAACCCCATTGGACAGCGTGTGTGTCACAAGCACCATTGGACAGAGTGCGGTGTCACAAACCCCATTGGAAAGTTTATGTGTCACAAACCCCATTGGATAGCGTGTGTGTGTCACAAACCATATTAGACAGTGTGTGTGTCACAAAACACACTGTCCAGCGTTTGTGTCACAAACCCCATTGGACAGCGTTTGTGTCTCAAGCCCCATTGGACAGCGTGTCTGTGTCACATTTCCCATTGGACAGTGTGTGTGTCACAAACACCATGGGACTGAGTGTGTGTCACGAACTCCATTGGACAGTGTGTGTCACAAGCTCCATTGGACAGCGTGTTTGTGTCACAAACCCTCTTGGTCAGTGTGTGTGTCACAAAACACATTGGACACCATGTGTGTGTCTCAAACTCCATTAGAAAGTATGCGTGTTCACAAACGCCATTGGATAGCATGTGTGTGTCAGAAACCCTATTGGACAGTGTGTATGACACAATCCCCACTGGACAGCGTCTTTGTCACA
This sequence comes from Columba guinea, assembly GCA_032206185.1. Lineage (NCBI taxonomy): Eukaryota > Metazoa > Chordata > Aves > Columbiformes > Columbidae > Columba > Columba guinea. The sequence goes on along the minus strand of JAVLUU010000041.1, from coordinate 2,308,334 downwards.
AACTCAATGGGACAGAGTGTGTGTCACAAACACTATAGGACAGCGTGTGTGTGTCACAAAACCCACTGGACAGCGTGTGTGTCACAAGCACCGTTGGACAGTGTGTGTGTCACATACCCCATTGGATAGAGTGTGTGTGTCACAAACACCTTTAGACAGCGTGTGTGTCACAAACCCCATTGGATAGGGTGTGTGTGTCACAAGCACCATTGGACAGAGTGTGGTGTCACAAACCCCATTGGAAACTGTATGTATCACAAACCCATTGGATAGCGTGTGTGTGTCACAAACCCTATTGGACAGCGTGTGTGTCACAAGCCCCTTTGGACAGTGTGTGTATCAAAAACCCCATTGGACAGGGTGTGTGTGCCACAATACCCATTGGACATTGTGTGTGTCACAAAACTCATTGGACGGTTTGTGTGTCACAAACTCCACTGGACAGCGTGTGTGTTCACAAACACCCATGGACGTTGTGCGTCTCACAAACCCCTTTAGACAACGTGTGTGTCACAAACCCCTTTGGACAGTGTGTGTGTCACAAACCCCATTGGACAGCGTGTGTGTGTCACAAACCCCATTGTAGAGTGTCTGTCACAAACCACATTAGATAGCGTGTGTGTGTCAAAAAACCAATTAGAAAGTATGTGTGTCAAAAACCCCATTGGATAGCATGTGTGTGTCACAAACCCCATGGGACACAGTGTGTGTCACAAACCCCATTGGACAGCGTGTGTGTAATAAACCCCATTGGACAGCGTGTGTGTGTCACAATCCCCATTGGACAGTGTGATTGTGACACAAACCCCTTTAGACAGCGTGTGTGTCACAAACCCCTTTGGACAGTGGGTGTCTCACAAACCCCATTAGACAACGTGTGTGTCACAAACCCCTTTGGACAGTGCATGTGTCACAAACCCAATTGGACAGCGTGTGTGTCACAAGCCCCGTTGGACAGTGTGTGTGTCACAAACCCAATGTGACAGAGTGTGGTGTCACAAACCCCATTAGAAAGTGTGTGTGTCACAAACCCCGTTGTACAGCGTGTTTGTCAAAAACCCCATTGGACAGAGTGTATGTGTCACAAAGCCCATTGGACAACGTGTATGTCACAAACCCCTTTAGACAGTGTGTGTGTCACAAACCTCATTGGACAGGGTGTGTGTCACAATACCCATTGGACAGTGTGTGTGTCACAAACCTCATTGGACAGAGTTTGCGTCACAAACCCCCGTGGACACTGTGTGTGCCACAAACCACATTGGACAGTGTGTTTGTCACAAACACCCATGGACAGTGCGTGTGTCACAAGCCCCATTGGACAGCGTGTGTGTGTCACAATCCCCATTGGACAGTGTGTGTGTCACAAACCCCATTGGACAGAGTGTGTTTCACGAACACCATTGGACAGCGTGTGTTTCACAAGCGCCATTGGACAGAGTGTGTGTTTCACAAACCCATTGGAAAGTGTATGTGTCACAAACCCCATTGGACAGCGTGTGTGTGTCACAATCCCCATTAGACAGCGTGTGTGTCACAAACACTCATGGACAGTGTGAGTGTCACAAATCCCATTGTACAGCGTGTGTTTGTCACAATTCCCATTGGACAGAGTGTGTGTGTCACAAAACCCACTGGACAGCGTGTGTGTGTCACAAACCCCATTAGACAGCCTGTGTGTCACAAGCCCCTTTGGCCAGTATGTGTGTGTCACAAGCCCATTGGACAGAGTGTGTGTGTCACAAAACCCACTGGACAGCCTGCGTGTCACGAAACCCATTGGACAGCGTGTGTGTTCACAAGCACCTTTGGACATAGTGTGAATTTCACAAACCCCATCGGATAGTGTGTGTGTCACAAACACCGCTGGACAGCGTGTGGGTGTAACAATACATATTGGACAGTGTGTGTGTCACAAACCCTATTGGAGAGTGTGTGTGTGTCACACACCCTCCTGGTCAGTGTATGTGTCACAAACCCCATTGGACAGCGTGTAGTGCCAGAAATCCCATTGGACAGTGTGTGTCACAAATCCCATTGGACAGCGTGTGTGTCACAAATCCCATTTGACAGCGTGTGTGTGTAACAATAGCTATTGAACAGTATGTCTGTCACAAACCCCATTGAATGGAGTGTGTGTGTAACAATACGCATTGGACAGTGTGTGTGTAACAATCCCCAGTGGACAGCGTGTGTGTCAAAACCCCAGTGGACAGTGTTTGTGGCACAAAACCCACTGGACAGCGTGTGTGTCACAAAAACCATTGGACAGCGTGTGTGTGTAACAATACCCGTTGGACATTGTGTGTGTCACAAACCCCATTGGACATCGTGTGTGTCACAAACCCCATTGGACAGCATGTGTGTTACAATCCCCATTGGACAGTGTATGTGTCACAAACCCCATGGGACAGAATGTTTGTCACAAACACTATCGGACAGCGTGTGTGTCACAAGCCCATTGAACAGAGCGTGTGTGTCACAAAACCCACTGGACAGCGTGTGTGTCACAAACCCTATTGGAATGAGTGTGTGTGTCACAAACCCTATTGGACAGCGTGTGTGTCACAAGCCTGTTGGACAGCGTGTGTGTCTGAATCACCATGGGACAGAGTGTGTGTGTCACAAATCCCGCTGGAAAGTGTATGTGTCACAAACCCAATTGGATACCGTGTGTGTGTCACAAACCCTATTGGACAGTGTGTCTGTCACAAATCGCACTGGACAGCGTGTGTGTTCACAAACCCTTTTGGACAGCGTGTGTGTCACAATACCCATTGGACAGAGTGTGTGTGTCACAAACCCCTTTGGACAGCGTGTGTGTCACAATCCCCATTGGACAGCTTGCGTGTCACAAACAGCATTGGACAGCGTGTGTGTGTAACAATACCCATTGGACAGTGTGCATGTCAGAAACACCATTGGACATCGTGTGTGTCACAAGCCCATTGGACAGAGTGGGTGTGTCACAAAACCTACTGGACAGCGTGTGTGTGACAAACCCCATTGGACAGTGTGTGTGTTACAAGCCCAATTGGTCAGCGTGTGTGTCGCAAACCCCATTGGATAGCATGTGTGTGTCACAACCCCCACTGGACAGTGTGTGTGTCACAAAACCCATTGGATAGCGTGTGTGTCACAAAACCCACTAAAGTGTGTGTGTCACAAATCCCATTGGATAGCACGTGTGTGTCAGAAACCCTATTGGACAGTGTGTGTGTCACAAATCCCACTGGACAGTGTGTGTATGTCACAAATACAATTGGACAGCGTGTGTGTCACAATCCCCATTGGATAGAGTGTGTGTCACAAACCCCATGGGCCAGAGTGTGTGTCACAAACACTATTGGACAGAGTGTGTGTCACAAACCCCATTGGACAGGGTGTGTGTGTCACAAAACCCACTGGACAGCGTGCGTGTCACAAACCCCATTGGAAAGTGTATGTGTCACAAACCGCATTGGATAGAGTGTGTGTCACAAACCGCATTGTACAGCGTGTTTGTCACAAGCGGCATTGTACAGAGTGTGTGTGTCACAAACCCCATTGTACAGCGTGTTTGTCACAATCCTCATTGGACAGCGTGGGTGTCACAAACCCCATTGGACAGAATGTGTGTGACAAACCCCTTTGGACAGAGTGTGTGTCACAAAACCCATTGGACAGAATGTGTGTGACAAACCCCATTGGACAGAGTGTGTGTGACAAACCCCATTGGACAGTGTGTGTGTCACAAGCCCCATGGGACAGAATGTTTGTCACAAACACTATCGGACAGCGTGTGTGTCACAACTCCAATCTGACCGAATGTGTGTGTCACAAAACCCAGTGGACAGCATGAGTGTAACAAACACCACTGGACAACGTGTGTGTGTCACAAACCCCATTGGACAGCGTGTGTGTGTCACAAACGCCATTGGACAGCGTGTGTATCACAAACGCCATTGGACAGCGTGTGTGTCATAAACCCCATTGAATAGCGTGTGTGTGTCACAATCCCCACTGGACAGTGTGTGTGTGTAACAAATCCTATTAGAAAGTGTGTGTGTCACAAACCCCTTGGATAGCGTGTGTGTGTCACAAACCCTATTGGACAATGTGTGTGTCACGAACCCCATTGGATAGCTTGTGTGTGTCACCAACCCTGTTGGACAGTGTGTGTGTCACAAACCCCACTGGACAGCGTCTGTGTCACAATCCCTATTGGACAGCGTGTGTTTCACATACCCCATTGGACAGATTGTGTGTGTCACAAAACCCACTAGACAGCATGTGTGTCATAAACCCCATTGGACAGCGTGTGTGTGTCACAAACCCATTGGACAGGGTGTGTGTGTCACAAAACCCACTGGACGCCGTGTGTGTCACAAACCACATTGGATAGCGTGTGTGTGTCACAAACCTCATCCTACAGAGTGTTTGTCACAAGCCCATTGGACAGTGTGTGTGTGTCACAAACCCCTTTGGACAGTGTGTGTGTCACAATCCCCATTGGAGAGCGTGTGTGTCGCAAACACAATTGGACAGATTGTGTGTATCACAAACGCCATTGGACAGCGTGTGTGTCATAAACCCCATTGGACAGCGTGTGTGTGTCACAATCCCCATTGGACAGTGTGTGTGTGTAACAAACCCTATTACAAAAGTGTGTGTGTCACAAACCCCTTGGATAGCGCATGTGTGTCACAAACCCTATTGGACAATGTGAGTGTCACAAACCCCACTGGACAGCGTGTGTGTCACAATCCCCATTGGACAGAGTCTGTGTGTCACAAACCCCATTGGACAGGGTGTGTGTCAGGAACCCCATTGGACAGCGTGTGTGTGTCACAATCCTCATTGGACAGTGTATGTGTCACAAAACCCATTGATAGCGTTTGTGTCACAAACCGCATTAGAAAGTATGTGTGTCACAAACCCCATTGGATAGCGTGTGTGTGTCACCAAACCTGTTGGACAGTGTGTGTGTCACAAACCCCACTGGACAGTGTGTGTGTCACAATCCACATTGGACAGGGTGTTTTTCACAAACCCCATTGGACAGCGTGTGTGTCATAAACCCCATTGGAAAGCGTGTGTGTATCACAAGCCCATTGGACAGGGTGTGTGTGTCACAAAAACCACTGGACAGCGTGTGTGTCACAAACCCCATTGGAAAGTTTATGTGTCACAAACCGCATTGGATAGCGTGTGTGTGTCACAAACCTCATTGTACAGGTGGTGTGTCACAAACCCCATTGTACAGCGTGTGTGTCACAACCCCCATTTGACCAAATGTGTGTGTCACAAAACCCATTGGACAGCATGCTTGTCACAAACACCATTGGCCAGAGTGTGTGTGTCACAATCCCCATTGCACAGTGCGTGTGTCACAAACCCCATTTGACAGCGTGTGTGTCACAATCCCCATTTCACAGTGAGTGTGTCACAAACCCCATTCGATAGCGTGTGTGTGTCACAATCCCAACTGCACAGTGTGTGTGTCACAAACCCCATTGGAAAATGTGTGTGTCACAAACCCTATTGGACAACGTGTGTGTCACAAACCCCATTGGACATCGTGTGTGTGTCACAATCCCCATTTGACAGCGTGTGTGTCACAAACACCATTGAACAGCGTGTGTGTCTCACAATCCCCATTGCACAGTGTGTGTGTCTCAAACTCCATTTGACATCGTGTTTGTCACAATCCCCATTGGATAGCGTGTGTGTGTCATAAATCCTATTGGACAGTGTGTATGTCACAATTCCCATTGGACAGCCTCTGTGTCACAATCCCCATTGGACAGTGTGTGTGTCACAAAACCCATTGATAGCGTGTGTGTCACAAACCCTATTAGAAAGTGTGTGTGTGACAAACCCCATTGGACAACGTGTGTGTCACAAACTCCATTGGACCGATTGTGTGTGTCACAAACCCCATTGGGCAGCGAGTGTGTCACAAACCTCTTTGGACAGTGTGTGTGTCACAAACACCATGGGACAGCATGTGTGTCACAAACCCCATTGGACAGAGTGTGTGTGTCACAATCCACATTGGAAAGTGTGTGTGTCACAAACACCATGGGACAGCGTGTGTGTCACAAACCCCGTTGGACAGAGTGTGTGTCACAATCCCCATTGGAGAGCCTGTATGTCACAAACCCCATTGGACAGCGTGTGTGTGTCACAATACCCATTGTACAGTGTGTGTGTCAAAAACCACATTTAACATGGTGTTTGTCACAATCCCCATTGGATAGCGTATGTGTGACACACCCCATTAGAAAGCGTGCGTGTCACAAACCCCATTGTATAGCGTGTGTGTGTCACAAACCCTATTGGACAGTGTGTATGTCACAATCCCCATTGGGCAGCGTCGGTTTCACAAACCCCATTGCATGGCGTGTGTGTGTTACAAACCCTATTAGAAAGTGTGTGTGTCACAAACCCCACTGGACAGCGTGTGTGTCACGAGCCTCATTGGACAGTGTGTGTGTCACAAGACCCAACTGGAGAGCGTGTGTGTGTCACAATCCCCACTGGACAGTGTGTGTGTCACAAACCCCATTGGATAGCGTGTGTGTGTTACAAACCCTATTGGACAGCGTGTGTGTCACAAAACCCACTGGACAGCGTGTGTGTCACAAACCCAGTTGGACAGCGTGTGTGTCACAAGCCTCATTGGAAAGAGTGTGTGTGTCACAAACCCATTTGAGAGCTTGTGTGTCAGAAACACCACGTGATAGCGTGTGTGTGTCACAATATCCATTGTACAGTGTGTGTGTCACAATCCCCATTGGACAGCGTGTGTGTCGCAATCCCCATTGTACAGTGTGTGTGTCACACACCCCATTGGACAGCATGAGTGTCACAAACACCATTGGACAGCGTGTGTTTGTCACAATCGCCATTGCACAGTGTGTGTGTCACAAACCCCATTTGACAGCGTGTTTGTCACAATCCCCACTGGACAGCGTGTGTGTCACAAACCCCATTGGACAGAGTGTGTGTGACAAATCCCATTGGACAGAGTGTGTCTCACAAACTGCATTGGACAGCGTGTGTGTCATAAACCCCATTGGACAGCGTGTGTGTGTCACAATCCCCATTGGACAGTGTGTGTGTGTAACAAACCCTATTACAAAAGTGTGTGTGTCACAAACCCCTTGGATAGCGCATGTGTGTCACAAACCCTATTGGACAATGTGAGTGTCACAAACCCCACTGGACAGCGTGTGTGTCACAATCCCCATTGGACAGAGTCTGTGTGTCACAAACCCCATTGGACAGGGTGTGTGTCAGGAACCCCATTGGACAGCGTGTGTGTGTCACAATCCTCATTGGACAGTGTATGTGTCACAAAACCCATTGATAGCGTTTGTGTCACAAACCGCATTAGAAAGTATGTGTGTCACAAACCCCATTGGATAGCGTGTGTGTGTCACCAAACCGGTTGGACAGTGTGTGTGTCACAAACCCCACTGGACAGTGTGTGTGTCACAATCCACATTGGACAGGGTGTTTTTCACAAACCCCATTGGACAGCGTGTGTGTCATAAACCCCATTGGAAAGCGTGTGTGTATCACAAGCCCATTGGACAGGGTGTGTGTGTCACAAAAACCACTGGACAGCGTGTGTGTCACAAACCCCATTGGAAAGTTTATGTGTCACAAACCGCATTGGATAGCGTGTGTGTGTCACAAACCTCATTGTACAGGTGGTGTGTCACAAACCCCATTGTACAGCGTGTGTGTCACAACCCCCATTTGACCAAATGTGTGTGTCACAAAACCCATTGGACAGCATGCTTGTCACAAACACCATTGGCCAGAGTGTGTGTGTCACAATCCCCATTGCACAGTGCGTGTGTCACAAACCCCATTTGACAGCGTGTGTGTCACAATCCCCATTTCACAGTGAGTGTGTCACAAACCCCATTCGATAGCGTGTGTGTGTCACAATCCCAACTGCACAGTGTGTGTGTCACAAACCCCATTGGAAAATGTGTGTGTCACAAACCCTATTGGACAACGTGTGTGTCACAAACCCCATTGGACATCGTGTGTGTGTCACAATCCCCATTTGACAGCGTGTGTGTCACAAACACCATTGAACAGCGTGTGTGTCTCACAATCCCCATTGCACAGTGTGTGTGTCTCAAACTCCATTTGACATCGTGTTTGTCACAATCCCCATTGGATAGCGTGTGTGTGTCATAAATCCTATTGGACAGTGTGTATGTCACAATTCCCATTGGACAGCCTCTGTGTCACAATCCCCATTGGACAGTGTGTGTGTCACAAAACCCATTGATAGCGTGTGTGTCACAAACCCTATTAGAAAGTGTGTGTGTGACAAACCCCATTGGACAACGTGTGTGTCACAAACTCCATTGGACCGATTGTGTGTGTCACAAACCCCATTGGGCAGCGAGTGTGTCACAAACCTCTTTGGACAGTGTGTGTGTCACAAACACCATGGGACAGCATGTGTGTCACAAACCCCATTGGACAGAGTGTGTGTGTCACAATCCACATTGGAAAGTGTGTGTGTCACAAACACCATGGGACAGCGTGTGTGTCACAAACCCCGTTGGACAGAGTGTGTGTCACAATCCCCATTGGAGAGCCTGTATGTCACAAACCCCATTGGACAGCGTGTGTGTGTCACAATACCCATTGTACAGTGTGTGTGTCAAAAACCACATTTAACATGGTGTTTGTCACAATCCCCATTGGATAGCGTATGTGTGACACACCCCATTAGAAAGCGTGCGTGTCACAAACCCCATTGTATAGCGTGTGTGTGTCACAAACCCTATTGGACAGTGTGTATGTCACAATCCCCATTGGGCAGCGTCGGTTTCACAAACCCCATTGCATGGCGTGTGTGTGTTACAAACCCTATTAGAAAGTGTGTGTGTCACAAACCCCACTGGACAGCGTGTGTGTCACGAGCCTCATTGGACAGTGTGTGTGTCACAAGACCCAACTGGAGAGCGTGTGTGTGTCACAATCCCCACTGGACAGTGTGTGTGTCACAAACCCCATTGGATAGCGTGTGTGTGTTACAAACCCTATTGGACAGCGTGTGTGTCACAAAACCCACTGGACAGCGTGTGTGTCACAAACCCAGTTGGACAGCGTGTGTGTCACAAGCCTCATTGGAAAGAGTGTGTGTGTCACAAACCCATTTGAGAGCTTGTGTGTCAGAAACACCACGTGATAGCGTGTGTGTGTCACAATATCCATTGTACAGTGTGTGTGTCACAATCCCCATTGGACAGCGTGTGTGTCGCAATCCCCATTGTACAGTGTGTGTGTCACACACCCCATTGGACAGCATGAGTGTCACAAACACCATTGGACAGCGTGTGTTTGTCACAATCGCCATTGCACAGTGTGTGTGTCACAAACCCCATTTGACAGCGTGTTTGTCACAATCCCCACTGGACAGCGTGTGTGTCACAAACCCCATTGGACAGAGTGTGTGTGACAAATCCCATTGGACAGAGTGTGTCTCACAAACTGCATTGGACAGTGTGTGTGTCACAAACCCCACTGGACAGTGTGTGTGTCACAAACCCCTTTGGACAGTGTGTGTGTCACAAACCCCACTGGACAGTGTGTGTGTCACAAAACCCATTGGATAGCGTGTGTGTCACAAAACCCACTAAAGTGTGTGTGTCACAAATCCCATTGGATAGCGCGTGTGTATCAGAAACCCTATTGGACAGTGTGTGTTTCACAAATCCCACTGGACAGTGTGTGTATGTCACAAATACAATTGGACAGCGTGTGTGTCACAATCCCCATTGGATAGCCTGTGTCATAAGCACCATTGGACAGTGTGTGTGTCACAAACCCCCCTTTACAGCGTGTGTGTCACGAACCCCTTTGTACAGCATGTGTGTCGCAAGACCCATTTGACAGCGTGTGTGTCACAATCCCCATTGGACAGTGTGTGTTTCTCAAACCCCATTGGACAGTTTGTGTGTCACAAATCCCATTGGACAGTGTGTGTGTGTCACAATCCCCATTGGACAGTCTGTGTGTCACAAACCCCATTGGACAGTGTGTGTGTGTCACAAACACTATTGGACAGCGTGTGTGTCACAAATCCCACTGGACAGTGTGTGTATGTCACAAATAAAATTGGACAGCGTGTGTGTCACAATCCCCATTGGACAGCGTGTGTGTCATAAGCACCATTGGACAGAGTGTGTGTGTCACAAACCGCCCTTTACAGCGTGTGTTTCACGAACCCCATTGTACAGCACGTGTGTCACAAGACCTATTGGACAGCGTGTGTGTCACAAACCCCATTGGACAGTGTGTGTGTCACAAACCCCATTGGACAGTGTGTGTGTGTCACAATCCCCATTGGACAGTCTGTGTGTCACAAACCCCATGGGACTGAGTGTGTGTCACAAACACTATTGGACAGCGTGTGTGTCACAAGCCCATTGGACAGAGTGTGTATGTCAAAAAAAACACTGGATAGCGTGTGTGTCACAAACACCCATGAACACAGTGTGTGTCACAAACCCCATTGGACAGTGTGTGTGTCACAAACCCCACTGGACAGCGTGTGTGTGACAAACACCCATGGACAGTGTGCGTGTCACAAACCTCATTGGACATATTGTGTGTCCCAAACCCCTTTGGACAGTGTGTGTGTAACAAACCCAATTGGTCAGCGTGTGCGTCACAAACCCCATGGGACAGCGTGTGTGTGTCACAAACCCCATCGGAAAGTGTGTGTGTCACAAACCCCATTGGCTAGCGTGTGTGTGTCACAAACCCTTTAGAAAGTGTGCGTGTCACAAACCCCATTGGAAAGTGTGTGTGTCACAAACCCCATTGGATAGCGTGTGTGTGACAAAAACCCTATTGGACAGTTTGTGTGTCACAAAACCCACTGGACAGAGTGTGTGTAACAATACCCATTAGACAGTGTGTGTGTCACAATCCCCATTGGACCGCGTGCGTGTCACAAACCCCCGTGGACACTGTGTGTGTCACAAACCCCATTGGACAGTGTGTTTGTCACAAACCCCACTGTACAGCGCGTGTGTCACAAACACCCATGGACAGTGTGCCTGTCAAAAACCCCATTGGACATCGTTCGTGTCAGAAACCCCTTTGGACAATGTGTGTGTCACAAGCAGCATTGGACAGAGTGTGTGTGTCACAAACCCCTTTGGAAAGTGTATGTGTCACAAAACCCATTGGATATTGTGTGTGTGTCACGAACCCCATTGGACAGTGTGTGTGTCACAATCCCCATGGGACTTAGTGTGTGTCACGAACCCCATTGGACAGCGTAAGTGTCACAAGCGCCACTGGACTGCGTATGTGTTCACAAGCGCCATTGGACATCGTGTGTGTCACAAACACCATTGGACAGCGTGTGTGTGTCACAATAATAACCTAATGAAATTTAACAAGGGAAAGTGTAGAGTCCTGCATCTGGGCAGGAACAACCCCAGGTTCCAGTATAGGTTGGGAAATTACGTATTAGAGAGCAGTGTAGGGCAAAGGGACCTGGGGGTCCTGGTGGACAACAGGATGACCATGAGCCAGCACTGTGCCCTTGTGGCCAGGAAGGCCAATGGCATCCTGGGGTGTATTAGAAGGGGGGTGGCTAGTAGATCGAGAGAGGTCCTCCTTCCCCTCTACTCCGCCCTGGTGTGACCACATCTGGAATATTGTGTCCAGTTCTGGGCCCCTCAGTTCAAGAAGGACAGGGAACTGCTAGAGACGGTCCAGCGTAGGGCAACCAAGATGATTAAGGGAGTGGAGCACCTCCCTTAGGAAGAAAGGCTGAGGGAGCTGGGTCTCTTTAGTTTGGAGAAGAGGAGACTAAGGGGGGACCTCATTAATGTTTATAAATATATAAAGGGTGAGTGCCATGAGGATGGAGCCAGGCTCTTCTCGGTGGCAAACAATGATAGGACAAGAGGTAATGGGATCAAGCTGGAACACAAGAGGTTCCACTTAAATTTGAGAAAAAACTTTTTTTCAGTAAGGGTGACAGAGCTCTGGAACAGGCTGCCCAGGGAGGTTGTGGAGTCTCCTTCCCTGGAGACATTCAAAACCCACCTGGACATGTTCCTGTGCGACCTCACCTAGGCGTTCCTGCTCCAGCAGGGGGATCGGACTAGATGATCTTTTGAGGTCCCTTCCAATCCCAAACATACTGTGATACTGTGATACTGTGATACAAGACCCAATGGACAGAGTGTGTGTGTCACAAACCCCATTGGACAGCGTGTGTGTCACAATCCCCATTGGACAGCGTGTGTGTCACAAACCCCATTGGACAGATTGTGTGTGTCACAAACCACATTGTAGAGCGTGTGTGTGTCGCAAACCCTATTAGACACTGTGTGTGTCACAAAACCCAATGGACAGCGTGTGTGTCACAAACCCAATTGGACAGCGTGTGTGTCACAATCCCCATTGGACAGCGTGTGTGTCACAAACCCCATGGGCCAGAGTGAGTGTCACAAACACTATTGGACAGAGTGTGTGTCACAAACCCCATTGGACAGGGTGTGTGTGTCACAAAACCCACTGGACAGCGTGTGTCACAAACCCCATTGGAAAGTGTATATGTCACAAACTGCATTGGATAGCGTGTGTGTCACAAACCGCATTGTACAGCGTGTTTGTCACAAGCGGCATTGTACAGAGTGTGTGTGTCACAAACACCAGTGGACAGCGTGTGTATCACAAACGCCATTGGACAGCGTGTGTGTCATAAACCCCATTGAACAGCGTGTGTGTGTCACAATCCCCATTGGACAGTGTGTGTGTGTAACAAACCCTATTAGAAAGTGTGTGTGTCACAAACCCCTTGGATAGCGTGTGTATGTCACAAACCCTATTGGACAATGTGTGTGTCACGAACCCCATTGGACAGCGTGTGTGTGTCACAATCCTCATTTGACAGTGTATGTGTCACAAAACCCATTGATAGCGTGTGTGTCACAAACCGCATTAGAAAGTATGTGTGTCACAAACCCCATTGGATAGCTTGTGTGTGTCACCAACCCTGTTGGACAGTGTGTGTGTCACAAACCCCACTGGACAGCATGTGTGTTACAATCCCTATTGGACAGCGTGTGTTTCACATACCCCATTGGACAGATTGTGTGTGTCACAAAACCCACTAGACAGCATGTGTGTCATAAACCCCATTGGACAGCGTGTGTGTGTCACAAACCCATTGGACAGGGTGTGTGTGTCACAAAACCCACTGGACGGCGTGTGTGTCACAAACCCCATTGAAAAGTTTATGTGTCACAAACCACATTGGATAGCGTGTGTGTGTCACAAACCTCATTGTACAGAGTGTTTGTCACAAGCCCATTGGACAGTGTGTGTGTGTCACAAACCCCTTTGGACAGTGTGTGTGTCACAATCCCCATTGGAGAGCGTGTGTGTCACAAACACAATTGGACAGATTGTGTGTATCACAAACGCCATTGGACAGCGTGTGTGTCATAAACCCCATTGGACAGCGTGTGTGTGTCACAATCCCCATTGGACAGGGTGTGTGTGTAACAAACCCTATTACAAAAGTGTGTGTGTCACAAACCCCTTGGATAGCGTATGTGTGTCACAAACCCTATTGGACAATGTGTGTGTCACAAACCCCACTGGACAGCGTGTGTGTCACAATCCCCATTGGACAGAGTCTGTGTGTCACAAACCCCATTGGACAGGGTGTGTGTCAGGAACCCCATTGGACAGCGTGTGTGTATTACAATCCTCATTGGACAGTGTATGTGTCACAAAACCCATTGATAGCTTGTGTGTCACAAACCGCATTAGAAAGTATGTGTGTCACAAACCCCATTGGATAGCGTGTGTGTGTCACCAAACCTGTTGGACAGTGTGTGTGTCACAAACCCCACTGGACAGCGTGTGTGTCATAAACCCCATTGGAAAGCGTGTGTGTGTCACAAGCCCATTGGACAGGGTGTGTGTGTCACAAAAACCACTGGACAGCGTGTGTGTGTCACAAACCTCATTGTACAGGGTGTGTGTCACAAACCCCATTGTACAGCGTGTGTGTCACAACCCCCATTTGACCAAATGTGTGTGTCACAAAACCCATTGGACAGCATGCTTGTCACAAACACCATTGGCCAGAGTGTGTGTGTCACAATCCCCATTGCACAGTGAGTGTGTCACAAACCCCATTTGACAGCGTGTGTGTCACAATCCCCATTTCACAGTGAGTGTGTCACAAACCCCATTTGACAGCGTGTGTGTGTCACAATCCCAACTGCACAGTGTGTGTTTCACAAACCCCATTGGAAAATGTGTGTGTCACAAACCCTATTGGACAACGTGTGTGTCACAAACCCCATTGGACATCGTGTGTGTGTCACAATCCCCATTTGACAGCGTGTGTGTCACAAACACCATTGAACAGCGTGTGTGTCTCACAATCCCCATTGCACAGTGTGTGTGTCTCAAACCCCATTTGACATCGTGTTTGTCACAATCCCCATTGGATAGCGTGTGTGTGTCACAAACCCTATTGGACAGTGTGTATGTCACAATCCCCAATGGACAGCCTCTGTGTCACAATCCCCATTGGACAGTGTGTGTGTCACAAAACCCATTGATAGCGTGTGTGTCACAAACCCTATTAGAAAGTGTGTGTGTGACAAACCCCATTGGACAACGTGTGTGTCACAAACTCCATTGGACCGATTGTGTGTGTCACAAACCCCATTGGGCAGCGAGTGTGTCACAAACCTCTTTGGACAGTGTGTGTGTCACAATCCCCATTGGAGAGCCTGTATGTCACAAACCCCATTGGACAGCGTGTGTGTGTCACAATACCCATTGTACAGTGTGTGTGTCAAAAACCCCATTTAACATGGTGTTTGTCACAATCCCCATTGGATAGCGTATGTGTGACACACCCCATTAGAAAGCGTGCGTGCCACAAACCCCATTGTATAGCGTGTGTGTGTCACAAACCCTATTGGACAGTGTGTATGTCACAATCCCCATTGGACAGCGTCGGTTTCACAAACCCCATTGCATGGCGTGTGTGTGTTACAAACCCTATTAGAAAGTGTGTGTGTCACAAACCCCACTGGACAGCGTGTGTGTCACGAGCCTCATTGGACAGTGTGTGTGTCACAAGACCCAATTGGAGAGCGTGTGTGTGTCACAATCCCCACTGGACAGTGTGTGTGTCACAAGCACCACTGGACAGAGTGTGTGTGTCACAAACCCCATTGGAAAGTGTATGTGTCACAAACCCCATTGGATAGCGTGTGTGTGTTACAAACCCTATTGGACAGCGTGTGTGTCACAAAACCCACTGGACAGCGTGTGTGTCACAAACCCAGTTGGACAGTGTGTGTGTCACAAGCCCCATTGGAAAGAGTGTGTGTGTCACAAACCCATTTGAGAGCTTGTGTGTCAGAAACCCCACTGGACAGCGTGTGTGTCACAAACCCAGTTGGACAGCGTGTGTGTCACAAGCCTCATTGGAAAGAGTGTGTGTGTCACAAACCCATTTGAGAGCTTGTGTGTCAGAAACACCACGTGACAGCGTGTGTGTGTCACAATACCCATTGTACAGTGTGTGTGTCACAATCCCCATTGGACAGCGTGTGTGTCGCAATCCCCATTGTACAGTGTGTGTGTCACACACCCCATTGGACAGCATGAGTGTCACAAACACCATTGGACAGCGTGTTTGTCACAATCCCCACTGGACAGCGTGTGTGTCACAAACCCCATTGGACAGAGTGTGTGTGACAAATCCCATTGGACAGAGTGTGTCTCACAAACTGCATTGGACAGTGTGTGTGTCACAAACCCCACTGGACAGTGTGTGTGTCACAAACCCCTTTGGACAGTGTGTGTGTCACAAACCCCATGGGACAGAGTGTGTGTGTCACAAACCCCATTGGACAGCGTGTGTGTCACAATCCCCATTGGACAGTGTGTGTGTCACAGACCTCATGGGACAGAGTGTGTGTCACAAACACTATTGGACAGCGTGTGTGTCACAAGTAACATTGGACAGAGTGTGTGTGTCACAAACCCCATTGGACAGCGTGTGTGTCACAAACCCCATTGGACAGTGTGTGTGTCACAAACCCCATTGGACAGCGTGTGTGACACAAACCCCATTGGAGAGCGTGTGTGTGTCACAATACCCTTTGGACAGTGTGTGTGTCGCAAACCCCATTGGACAGTGTGTCTGTCACAGATGCCACTGGACAGAGTTTGTGTCACAAACCCCATTGTTGAGTGTGTGTGTGTTACAAGCCCATTGGACAGAGTGTGTGTGTCACAAACCCCTTGTACTGTGTGTTTGTCACAATCCCCATTGGCCAGTGTGTGTGTCACAAACCCCTTTGGACAGAGTGTGTGTGTCAAACCCCGTTGGACAGAATGTGTGTCACAAACCCCATTGGACAGAGTGTGTGTGACAAACCCCATTGGACAGTGTGTGTGTCACAAATCCCATTGAACAGCCTGTGTGTGACAAACCCCACTGGACAGCGTGTGTGTCACAATCCCCATTGGACAGCATGTTTGTCAGAAAACCCACTGGAGAGTGTTTGTGTCACAAACTCCATTGTAAAGTGTATGTGTCACGAACCACATTGGTCAGCGTGTGTGTCACAACCCCCATTTGACCGAGTGTGTGTTTCACAAACCCCATTGGACAGCGTGTATCTCACAAACCCCCATGGACAGTGCGTGTGTGTCGCAGAATGCAACCCCCCTCCCTCCTTCACTATGGCACATCTCCCCCTTTCTCTGCTACTTGAGGCTAACAGCTTCTTTTGTTTGGCCCAGAGCACCCTGGCTCCTGGGACATTAGCAGAAGGGAGTGCCAAGGCACACTGAGCCGCGCCCAGTGTGGGGGATGTTTGAAGGCTTCAGGGGCACCCACACTCAGTGTGGGGGGTGCAGAGAAGCTTCTACAATGCCTACAGTCAGGTCTGATCAGATAACAAAAACGGGACTCTCGTCGAGACTCCGCCCATTGCCGCGGGTCTCTTGGAGCACGAGCGAGATGCTGCCGCCGAGAGCCCCCCTCCCCGGGATGGAGACTCCGCTTGCCTCGCCGCCACGGGTGTAAGTAAAACTTCTCGCAGGATTGCGAGTATATTTATACTTTTCGTGCACATTTGCACGTATAACTTTCCGCGTTCCATATGAGCGTGTGTAAAATTAATCCTCGCAGAATCGCGGGTGTATTTTCTTTCCGTGCACATTTGCACAAGTATTTTATTCCTCGCACAATTGCGAGTGGCCGCCGAGAGCCCCCCGCACAGTCGCGAGTGTAATTTCCTCCCGTGCTTCCACATAAGCACGTGTAGGATTCCGTGCACATTTGCACGTGTAAAATAACTCTCGCAGGACTGCGAGCGTATTGTAAATTTACTCTGGCGGAATCGCGAGTGCACACTTTCCGTACTCACTACGAGTACGTGTATCTCTACAAAAATAATCCCACACCATGTTTAGGCAAGTGAGTACTCCTCGGGGACTCGGGGGCGGCTCAGGCATTGTTTTGGTGAAGCCACGTGCATGCACTCTGTGGACCGCCCCTCTCAATAATTTCCTCCACTGATATCCGAACCTGCATTTAAGTCACTTTTGGAGTGCTAAAACCCTGTTCGTCGCCGGTCTAATAAAAGTTGTTTTTGGACCTTGTTGTCCCTTAAATTGACCTGTGGGTTGCCTTCGTGACAGTGTGTCACAAACCCAATTGGACAGCGTGTGTGTCAAAAGCCCCATTGGACAGCGTGTGTGTCACAAACCCCCGTGGATACTGTGTGTGTCACAAACCCCATTGGACAGTGTGTGTGTCACAAACCCCACTGGACAGCGTCTGTGTCACAAACACCCATGGACAGTGTGCGTGTCACAAACCCCATTGGACATCGTGTGTGTCACAAACCCTTTTGGACAGTGTGTGTGTCACAAACCCCATTGGACAGTGTGTGTGTGTCACAATGCCCATTGGACAGTGTGCATGTCATAAACCCCATTGAACATAGTGTGTGTCACAAACCCCTTTAGACAGTGTGGGTGTTTCACAAAGCCCATTGGACAGCGTGTGTGTCACAAACCCCATGGGACAGAGTGTGTCTCACAAACAGTATTGGACAGCGTGTTTGTGTCACAAGCCCATTGGACAGAGTGTGTGCGTCGCAAAACCGACTGGACAGCGTGTGTGTCATGAACCCCATTGGACAGCGTGAGTGTCACAAGCACCATTGGACAGAGTGTGGTGTCACAAACCCCGTTGGACAGTGTATGTGTCACAAAAATGACTGGACAGCGTGTGTGTCACAAACCCACCTGGACAGTGTGTGTGTCACAAACCCCAGTAGACAGCATGTATTTCAAAACCCCATTGGACAGTGTGTGTGTCACAACACCCACTGGACACCGTGTGTGTTCACAAACCCCATTGGACAGCTTGTTTGTCACAAGACCCATTGGATATAGTGTGTGTGTCACAAAGCCCATTGGACAGCGTGTGTGTCACAATCCCCATTGGACAGTGTGTGTGTGACAAACACCATTGGACAGTGTGTATGTGTAACAATACCCACTGTACAGTGTGTGTGTCACAAACTCCACTGGACAGCGTGTGTGTCACAAACACCCATGGACACTGTGCGTGTCAGAAAACCCATTGGACATTGTGTGTGTCACAAACCCCATTGGACAGCGTGAGTGTGTCACAAACCCCATTGGACAGTGTGTGTGTCACAAACCCCATGGGACAGCGTGTGTGTTTCACAAACCCCATTGGACAGCGTGTGTGTGTCACAAACCCCCTGGTCGCTGTGTGTGTCAGAAACCCCATTGGACAGCGTGTGTGTCACAAACCCCATTGGACAGTGTGTGTCTAACAAACCCAACTGGTCAGTGTGTGTCACAAAACCCATTAGAAAGTGTGCGTGTCATAAACCCCATTGGATAGCGTGCGTGTGTCACAAACCCTATTGGACAGTGTGTCGGTCACAATCCCCATTGGACAGCGTCTCTGTCACAAACCCCATTGGAAAGTGTGTGTGTGTCAAAAAAGCCATTAGAAAGCATGTGTGTCACAAACCCCGTTGGATAGAGTGTGGGTTTCACAAACCCCATTATAAAGTGTGCGTGTCACAAAACCCATTTGATAGCGTGTGTGTGTCACAAACCCTATTGGACAGCGTGTGTCTGTCACAATCCCCATTGGACAGTGTGAGTGTCACAAACCCCAGTGGACAGCGTGTGTGTCAAAACCCCATTGGACAGTGTGTGTGTCACAAACCCCTTTGGACAGTGTGTGTGTCACAAACCCCAGTGGACAGCGTGTGTGTCAAAACCCCATTGGACAGTGTGTGTGTCACAAACCCCTTTGGACAGTGTGTGTGTCACAATCCCCATTGGTCAGTGTGTGTGTCACAAACCCCATGGGACAGAGTGTTTGTCACAAACACTATTGGACAGCGTGTGTGACAAGCCCATTGGACAGAGAGTGTGTGTCACAAAAAACACTGGACAGCGTGTGTGTCACAATCCTAATTGGACAGCATGTGTGTCACAAACCCCATTGGACAGTGTGTGTGTGTAACAATACCCATTGGACAGTGCGTGTGTCACAAAACCCATTGGACAGCGTGTGTGTCATAAACCCCCGTGGACACTGTATGTGTCACGAATGCCATTGGACAGTGTGTGTGTCACAAACCTTCCTGGACAGTGTGTGTGTCACAATCCCCAGTGTACAGTGTGTGTGTCAACACCCCATTGGACATTGTGTGTGTCACAAAACCCACTGGACAGCGTGTGTGTGTCACAATCCCCATTGGACAGGGTGTGTGTCACAAGCCCATTGGACAGCGTGTGTGTCACAAAACCCACTGGACCGCGTTTGTGTCACGAACCCCATTGGACAGAGTGTGTGTCACAAGACCCATTGGACACAGTGTGTGTGTCACAATACCCATTAGACAGTGTGTGTGTCAATACCACATTGGACATTGTGTGTGTCACAAAACTCACTGGACATTGTGTGTGTCACAAACCCCATGGCACAGCGTGTGTGTGTCACAAGCCTCATTAGACAGCGTGTGTGTAGTCACAGTCGCCATTGGACAGTGTGTGTGTCACAAAACCCATTGTATAGTGTGTGTGTGTCACAATCCCCAGTGTACAGTGTGTTTGTCAACACCCCATTGGACATTGTGTGTGTCACAAAACCCACTGGACAGCGTGTGTGTGTCACAATCCCCATTGGACAGGGTGTGTGTCACAAGCCCATTGGACAGAGTGTGTGTGTCACAAAACCCACTGGACCGCGTTTGTGTCACGAACCCCATTGGACAGAGTGTGTGTCACAAGACCCATTGGACACAGTGTGTGTGTCACAATACCCATTAGACAGTGTGTGTGTCAATACCACATTGGACATTGTGTGTGTCACAAAACTCACTGGACATTGTGTGTGTCACAAACCCCATGGCACAGCGTGTGTGTGTCACAAGCCTCATTAGACAGCGTGTGTGTAGTCACAGTCGCCATTGGACAGTGTGTGTGTCACAAAACCCATTGTATAGTGTGTGTGTGTTACAATCCCCTTTAGAAAGTGTGTGTGTCACAAACCCCATTGGATAGTGTGTGTGTGTCACAAACTCTATTGGACAGTGTGCGTGTCACAAAACCCACTGGACCGCGCATGTGTCACGAACCCCATTGGACAGCATGTGTGTCACAATCCCCATTGGACACTGTGTGTCACAAACCGCATTGAACAGAGTGTGTGTCAAAGACACCAATGGACAGGCTGTGTGTCATAAACACCATTGGACAGCGTGTGTGTGTCACAATCCCCATTGGACAGTGTTTGTGTTTCACGAACTCCATTGGACAGCGTGTGTGTCACAAACCCCTTTGGACAGTGTGTGTGTCACAAACACCATTGGACAGCGTGTGTGTGTCACAATCCCCTTTGGACAATGTGTGTGTCAAAAAACCCATTGGACAGCGTGTGTGTCATGAACGCCATTTGAAAGCGTGTGTGTCACAAGCACCATGTTACAGAGACTATGTGTCACAAACACCATTGGAAAGTGTATGTGTCACGAACCCCATTGGATAGGATGTGTGTGTCACAAACCCTATTGGACAGTGTGTGTGTCACTAAACCCACTGGACAGCGTTTTTGTCACAAGCCCCATTGGACAGCGTGTGTGTCAAAAACACCATTGGACAGCGTGTTTGTGTAACAATACCCGTTGGACAGTGTGTGTGTCACAAAACCTATTGGACAGCGTGTCTGTCACAAACCCCATTGGACAGTGTGTTTGTCACAAACACCCATGATCAGTGTGCGTGTCACAAACCCCGTTGGACATCGTGTATGTCACAAACCCCATTGGACAACGTGTGTGTCACAAACCCCATTGGTCAGATTTTATGTCACAAACCCTATTGGACAGTGTGTGTGCAACGAACCCCATTGGATAGAGTGTGTGTCACAAGACCCATTGGACAGAGTGTGTGTGTCACAAACCCCATTGGACAGCGTGTGTGTCACAAACCCCCCTGGACAGTGTGTGTGTCACAATCCCCAGTGTACAGTGTGTGTGTCAATACCCCATTGGACAGTGTGTGTGTCACAAAACCCACTGGACAGAGTGTGTGTCACAAACCCCCATAGAGAGTGTGAGTGTCACAAACCCCATTTTACAGCCTGTGTGTCACAAACCCCTTTCGACAGTGTGTTTATCACAAACACCATTGGACAGCGTGTGTGTGTCACAAGCCCATTGGACAGAGTGTGTGTGTCACAAACTCCATTGGAAAGTGTATGTGTCACAAACCCCATTGGATAGCGTGTGTGTGTCCCAAATCCTATTGGACACTGGACCGCGTGTGTGTCACAAACCAATTGGATATAGTGTCTGTGTCACAACCACTCCGCGTCAGTGTGTGTGTCACAAAACGCATTGGACAGTGTCTGTGTCACAAACCCCATTGGACATCGTGTGTATCACAAACACCATTTTACAGCGTGTGTGTGTCACAATCCCCACTAGACAGTGTGTGTGTCACAAAAACCATTGGATAGCGTGTGTGTGTCACAAAATCCTTTTGAAAGTATGTGTGTCACAAACCCTATTGGATTGCGTGTGTGTGTCACAAACCCTATTGGTCAGTGTGTGTGTCACAAACCCCATTGTACAGTGTGTGTGTCACAAACCCCGTAGGACAGCTTGTATGTGTAACAATACCCATTGGACAGTGTGTGTGTCAGAAACCTCATTGGACAGCGTGTGTGTTTAAAAATACCCATTGGGCAATGTTTATGTCATTAACCCTCATGAACAGTGTGTGTGTCACGAACGCCACTGGACCGTGATGTGTGTCACAAAACCCGCTGGACAGTGTGTGTATCACAAACCCCTTTGGACAGTGTCTATTTCACAAAACCCAGTGGACAGCGTGTGATGTCACAATCCCTATTGGACAGCGTGTGTGTCACAAACCCCATTGGACAGAGTGTGTGTGTCACAAACTCCATTGGAAAGTGTATGTGTCACAAACCCCATTGGATAGCGTGTGTGTGTCCCAAATCCTATTGGACACTGTGTAGGACACAATCCCCACTGGACAGCGTTTGTGTCACAAACACCATTGGACAGCGTCTGTGTGTCACAAACCCCATTGGATAGCATGTGTGTGTCACAAACCGTATTGGACAGTGTGTGTGTAACAATACCCATTGGACAGTGTGTGTGTCACAAACCCCATTGGACAGCGTGTGTGTGTAACAATACCCATTGGACAGTGTGAGTGTCACAAATCCTATTGGATAGTGTGTGTGTGTCACAAACCCTCCTGCTCAGGGTGCGTGTCTCAAAACCCATTGGACAGCATGCGTGTCGCAAACACCATTGGACAGTGTGTGTGTAAGAAACCCAATTGGTCAGCGTGTTTGTCACAAACCTCATTGGAAAGTGTGTGTGTCACAATCCCCATTGGACAGTGTGTGTGTCACAAAGCCCAATGGATAGCTTGTGTGTGTCACAAACCCCGTTAGAAATTGTGCGTGTCACAAACACCATTGAGAAATATGTGTGCCACAAACCCCATTGGATAGCATGGGTGTGTCACAAACCCTATTGTACAGTGTGTGTGTCACAATCCCCACTGGACAGCGTGTGTGCAACGAACCCCATTGGACAGCGTGAGTGTCAGAAACCCCACTCGACAGAGTGTGTGTGTCACAAACCCCATTGAACAGAGTGTGGTGTCAAAAACCCCACTGGATAGCATGTGTGTGTCACAAACCCTATTGGAAAGTGTGTGTGACACAAAACCCACTGGACAGCGTGTGTGTGTCACAAACCCCATTGGACAGAGTTTGAGTCAGAAACCCCATTGGACAGCGTGTGTGTCACAAACACCATTGGACATCGTGTGTGTCACAAATCCCATTAGAGAGCGTGTGTGTGTCACAAACCCCAATTGACAGAGCGTGTGTCACACACAAACACATCTGTGTGTCACAATCTCCTTTTGTCAGTGTGTGTTTGTCACAAAACCCATTGGACAGCGTGTAGTGTCAGAAACCCCATTGGATAGTGTGTATCACAAAACCCTTTGGACAGCGTCTGTGTCACAAATCCCATTAGAGAGCGTGTGTGTGTCACAAACCCCAATTGACAGAGCGTGTGTCACAAGCACCATTGGACAGTGTGTGTGTCACAAACCCAATTGGACAGCGTGGGTGTGTCACAAACCACATTGGACAGTGTATGTGTGTAACAATCGCCTTTGGACAGTTTGTGTGTCTCAAACCCCATGGCACCAAGTATTTGTCACAAACACTATTGGACAGCGTGTGTGTCATAAACCCCATTGAACAGCATGTGTGTGCCACAATCCTCATTGGACAGCGTGTGTGTCACAAACACCATTGGACAGTGTGTGTGTGTCACAAACTCCACTGGACAGCGTGTGTGGCACAAACACCCATGGGCAGTGTGCGTGTCACAAACCCCATTGGACATCGTGTGTGTCACAAACCCCTTTGGACAGCGAGTGTGTCACAACCGCATTGGACAGCGTGTGTGTCACAAACACCCATGGACAGAGTTCGTGTCACAAACCCCATTGGACAGCGTGTGTGTGTCACAATCCTCATTGGACAGTGTGTGTGAGTCACAAACCCCATGGGACTAAGAGTGTGTCACGAACGCCATTGGACAGCGTGTGTGTCACAAGCGCCATTGGACAGAGTGTGTGTGTCACTAACCCCATTGGAAAGTGTATGTGTCACAAACCCCATTGGATAGCGTGTGTGTGTCAAAAACCCCATTAGAAAGTATGTGTGTCACAAACACCATTGGATAGCATGTGTGTGTCACAAACCCTATTGGACAGAGTGTGTGTCACAAAACCCATTGGACAGCGTCTGTTTCACAAAACCCATTGGACAGCGTTTGTGTCACAAACACCTTTGGACAGCGTGTGTGTGTCACAATCCCCATTGGACAGTGTGTGTGTGTCAAAAAACCCAATGGATAGCGTGTGTGTCACAAACACCCGTGGACACTGTGTGTGTCACGAACACCATTGGACAGTGTGTGTGTCAAAAACGCCCCTGGACACTGTGTGTGTCACAATCCCCAGTGGACAGCGTGTGTGTCAAAACCCCATTGGACTGTGTGTGTGTGACAAAACCCACTGGACAGTGTGTGTGTCACAAACACCCATGGACAGTGTGAGTGTCTCAAGCCCCAGTGGACAGCGTGTCTGTGTCAAAATCCCCATTGGACAGTGTGTGTGTCACAAACACCATTGGACAGAGCGCGTGCGCTACAAACCCCATTGGAAAGTGTGTGTCACAAACCCCATTGGATAGCGTGTGTGTGTCACAAAGCCCATTGGACAGCGTGTGTGTCACAAACCCCCATGGACACTGTGTGTGTCACAAACCCCATTGGAAAGTGTGTGTCACGAACCCCATTGGTTAGAATGTGTGTGTCATAAACCCTATTGGACAGTGTGTATGTCACAAACCCCATTGGCCAGCGTGTGTGTCACAAACACCATTGGACAGCGTGTGTGTGTCACAATCCCCATTGGACAGTGTGTGTGTCACAAAACCCATTGGATAGTGTGTGTGTCACGAAAACGATAAGAAATTGTGTGTGTCACAAACCCTATTGGACAGAGTGTGTGTGTCACACACCCCATTGGCAGCGTGTGTGTCACAAACACCATTGGATAGTGGGTGTATCACAAGCCCCATTGGTCAGCGTGTGTGTCACAAACCTCTTCGGATAATGTGTGTGTCACAAACCCCATTGGACAGTGTGTGTGTCACATTCAGCATTGGACAGTGTGTGTGTCACGAACCCCATTGGAAAGTGTATGTGTCACAAACCCCATTGGATAGCGTGTGTGTCACAAACCTCTTTTAAAAGAGTGTGTGTTACAAATCCCATTGGATAACGTGTGTGAATTCACAAACCCTATTGGACACTGTGTGTGTCACAAACCCCATTGGACAGCGTGTGTGTGTCACAATCCCCAGTGGACAGCGTGTGTGTCAAAACCCCATTGGACTGTGTGTGTGAGACAAAACCCACTGGACAGCGTGTGTGTCACAAACACCCATGGACAGTGTGAGTGTCTCAAACCCCATTGGACAGCATGTCTGTGTCACAAACCCTTTTGGACAGTGTGTGTGTCACAAACCCCACTGGACAGCGTGTGTGTCACAAAATCCTTCGGACAATGTGGGTGTCACAAACCCTATTGGATAGCGTGTGTGTGTCACAAACCCTATTGGACAGTGTGTAGGTCACAATCCCCATTGGACAGCGTCTGTGTCACAAACCCCATTGTACAGCGTGTGTGTCACAAACACCATTGGACAGCGTGTGTGTGTCACAATGCACATTTGACAGTGTGTGTGTCACAAAAGCCACTGGACAGCGTGTGTTTCACAAACCCCCCTGGACAGTGTGTGTGTCACAAACCCGAGTGGACAGCGTGTGTGTCAAAACCCCATTGGACAGCATGTCTGTCACAAACACCAATGGAGAGTATTCGTGTCACACACCCCATTGGAAAGCGTGTGTGTCACAAACCCCACTGGACAGCGTGTGTGTTACAAACACCCATGGACAGTGTGCGTGTCACAAGCCCCATTGTACATCGTGTGTGTCACAAACCCTTTTGGACAGTGTGTGTGTCACAAACCCCACTGGACAGCGTGTGTGTCACAAACAGCCATGGACAGTGTGCGTGTCAGAAAACTCATTGTACATCGTGAGTGTCACAAACCTCTTCGGACAATGTGTGTGTCACAAACCCCATTGGACAGCCTGTGTGTGTCCCAATACCCATTGGACAGTCTGTGTGTCACAAACCCCATGGGAGAGAGTGTGTGTCACAAGCGCCATTGCACAGAGTGTGGTATCACAATCCCCATTGGAAAGTGTGTGTGTCACAAACCCCATTGCATAGAGTGTGTGTGTCACAAACCCTATTGGACAGTGTGAGTGTCACAAAACCCACTGGACAGCGTGTGTGTTCACAAACCTCCCTGGACAGTGTGTGTGTCACAAACCCCAGTGGACAGCATGTGTGTCAAAACCCCATTGGACAGTGTGTGTATCACAAACCCCATTGGATAGCGTGTGTGTTACAAACATTATTGGACAGCGTGTGTGTCACAAACCCCATTGGATAGATTGTGTGTGTCTACAAACCCCATTAGAAAGTGTGCGTGTCACAAACCCCATTGGATAGCGTGTGTGTGTCACAAGCACCATCGGACAGAGTGTGGTATCACAAACCCCATTGGAAAGTGTATGTGTCACAAACACCTTTGGATAGCGTGTGTGTGTCACAAACCCCTTTGGACAGAATGTATGTGTCACAAACCCCATTGGACAGCATGTGTGTGTCACAATTCCCTTAGGACAGTGTGTGTGTCACAAACACCATGGGACTGAGTGTGTGTCACGAACTCCATTGGACAGTGTGTGTCACAAGCACCATTGGACAGCGTGTTTGTGTCACAAACCCTCCTGGTCAGTGTGTGTGTCTCCAAACCCATTGGACAGCATGTGTGTCACAAACACAATTTGACAGTGTGTGTATAACAAACCCAACTGGTCAGCGTGTGTGTCACAAACCCCATTGGACACCGTGTGTGTGTCACAAACTCCATTAGAAAGTATGCGTGTTCACAAACGCCATTGGATAGCGTGTGTGTGTCACAAACCCTATTGGACAGTGTGTATGACACAATACCAATTGGACAGCGTCTTTGTCACAAACTCAATGGGACAGAGTGTGTGTCACAAACATTATAGTACAGCGTGTGTGTGTCACAAAACCCACTGGACAGCGTGTGTGTCACAATCCACATTGGACAGCGTGTGTGTCACAAGCTCCATTGGATAGAGTGTGGAGTCACAAACCCCATTGGAAAGTGTATGTGTCACAAACCCCGTTGGATAGCGTGTGTGTGTCACAAAACCTCTTGGACACTGTGTGTGTCACAAAACCCATTGTACATTGTGTGTCAAGAACCCCATTGGACAGCATGTGTGTCACAAGCACCGTTGGACAGAGTGCGGTGTCACAAACCCCATTGGAAAGTGTATGTGTCACAAACCCATTGGATAGCGTGTGTGTGTCACAATACCCATTGGACAGTGTGTGTGTCACAAACCTCATTGGACAGAGTTTTCGTCACAAAACACCGTGGACACTGTATGTTTCACAAACCCCTTCGGACGGTTTGTGTGTCACAAACTCCACTGGACAGCGTGTGTGTTCACAAACACCCATGGACGTTGTGGGTTTCACAAACCCCATTAGAAAACGTGTGTGTCACAAACCCATTTGGACAGCATGCGTGTCACAAACACCATTGGACAGCGTGTCTGTGTCACAAACCTGATTGGACAGCGTGTGTGTAATAAACCCCATTGGACAGCGTGTGTGTGTCACAATCCCCATTGGACAGTGTGTGCGTGACACAATCCCCATTAGACAGCGTGTGTGTCATAAACCCCTTTGGACAGTGGGTGTCTCACAAACCCCATTAGACAACGTGTGTGTCACAAACCCCTTTGGACAGTGCATGTGTCACAAACCCCATTGGATAGCGTGTGTGTGTCACAAGACCCATTGGACAGTGTGTATCACAAGCGCCATTGGACAGACTGTATGTGTCACAAACCCCGTTGGATAGCGTGTGTGTGTCACAAACCCTCCTGGTCAGTGTGTGTGTCAAAAAACACATTGGATAGCATGCGTCTCACAAACACAATTGAAAAGTGTGTGTGTCACAAACGCCATTGGATAGCGTGTGTGTGTCACAATCCCCATTGGACAGTGTGCGTGTGTCACAAACCCCATTAGACTGCGTGTGTGGCACAAACCCCTTTGGACAGTGTGTGTGTCACAAACCCCATTGGACAGCGTGTGTGTGTCACAATCCCCATTGGACAGTGTGAGTTTCACAAACCACATGGGACAGAGTGTGTGTCACAAACACTATTGGACAGCTTGTACGTGTCACAAACCCATTGGACAGAGTGTGTGTGTCACAAAACCCACTGGACAGCATGTGTGTCATGAACCCCATTGGACAGCGTGTGTGTCACAAGCACCATTGGACAGAGTTTGGTGTCACAATCCCCATTGGACAGCATGTGTGTCACGAACCCCATTGGACAGCGTGTATGTCACAAGCACCATTGTACAGAGTGTGTTTGTCACAATTCCCATTGGACAGTGCGTGTGTTACAAATACCATTGGACAGCGTGTGTGTCACAAACCCCATAGGACAGCGTGTTTGTCACAAGCACCATTGGACAGAGTGTGAATGTCACAAACCCCATTAGAAAGTGTGTATATCACAAACCCCATTGGGTAGCATGTGTGTGTCACAAACCCTATTGGACAGTGTGTGTCTCACAAACCCCATTGAACAGCATGTGCGTCACGAAACCCATTGGACAGTGTGTGTGTCACAAGACCCTTTGGAAAGAGTGTGGTGTCACAAGCCCAATTGGAAAGTGTATGTGTCACAAACACCATAGGTCATCGTGTGTGTCACAAACCCCTATGGACAGTGTGTGTGTCACGAACACCATTGGACAGCATGTGTGTTTCACAATCCCCATTGGACAGCGTGTGTGTCAAAACCCCATTGGACAGTGTGTGTGTCACAATCCCCATTGGACAGCGTGTGTGTGTGACAAGCCCACTGGACAGAGTGTGTGTGTCACAAAACCCACTGGACAGCGTGTGTGTCACGATCCCCATTCAACAGTGTGTGTGTCAAAACAAAATTGGACAGAGTGTGGTGTCACAAACCCCATTGGATAGCGTGTGTGTGTCACATACCCCATTGGATAGAGTGTGTGTGTCACAAACCCTATTGGACAGCGTGTGTGTCAAAATCAAATTGGACAGTGTGTGTGTCACAAAACCCATTGGACAGCGTGTGTGTCACAAGCACCATTGGACAGAGTGTGTGTCACAAAACCCAGTGGACAGCGTGTGTGTCATGAAACTCACTGTACAGCGTGTGTGTCACAAGCACTATTGGACAGAGTGTGAGTGTCACAAACCCCATTGGATAGCGTGTGTGTCACAAAACCCATTAGAATTTGTCTGTGTCACAAAACCCATTGGATAGCGTCTGTGTGTCACAAACCATATTGGTCAGTGTGTGAGTTACAAACCCCATTGAACAGCATGTGTGTCACGAATCCCATTGGACAGCGTGTGTGTCACAAGACCCATTGGACAGAGTGTGTTTGTCACAATCCCCATTGGACAGCGTGTGTGTCAAAACCCAATTGGACAGTGTGTGTGTCACAAAACCCACTGGACAGCGTGTGTGTCACAAACCCCGTTGGACAGTGTGTGTGTCACAAAACCCACTGGACAGCGTGTGTGTCACAATCCCCATTAGACAGCGTGTGTCTCACAAACCCCTTTAGACAGTGCGTGTGTCACAAACCCCATTGGACAGCGTGTGAGTGCCACAATCCCCATTGGACAGTGTGTGTGTCACAAACCCCATTGGGTGGCGTGTGTGTGTCACAAACCCTATTGGACAGCGTGTGTGTGTCACAAGCCCATTGGACAGCGTGTGTGTCACAATCCCCATTTGACAGCGTGTTTGTCACAATCACCATTGGACAGCATGTGTGTCACAAACACTATTGGACAGTTTGTGTGTCATAAACCCCATTGGACAGAGTGTGTGTGTCACAAACCCCACTGGACAGCGTGTGTGTCACAAACCCCATTGGACAGCGTGTGTGTGTCACAATTCCCATTAAACAGTGTGTGTGTCACAAACCCCTTTGGACAGTGTGTGTGTCACAATCCCCATTGGACAGCGTGTGTGTGTCACAATCCCCATTGGACAGTGTGTGTTTTACAAACACCATGGGACAGAGTGTGTGTCACAATCCCCATTGGACAGCGTGTGTGTGTGACAAGCCCACTGGACAGAGTGTGTGTGTCACAAAACCCACTGGACAGCGTGTGTGTCACGATCCCCATTCAACAGTGTGTGTGTCAAAACAAAATTGGACAGAGTGTGGTGTCACAAACCCCATTGGATAGCGTGTGTGTGTCACATACCCCATTGGATAGAGTGTGTGTGTCACAAACCCTATTGGACAGCGTGTGTGTCAAAATCAAATTGGACAGTGTGTGTGTCACAAAACCCATTGGACAGCGTGTGTGTCACAAGCACCATTGGACAGAGTGTGTGTCACAAAACCCAGTGGACAGCGTGTGTGTCATGAAACTCACTGTACAGCGTGTGTGTCACAAGCACTATTGGACAGAGTGTGAGTGTCACAAACCCCATTGGATAGCGTGTGTGTCACAAAACCCATTAGAATTTGTCTGTGTCACAAAACCCATTGGATAGCGTCTGTGTGTCACAAACCATATTGGTCAGTGTGTGAGTTACAAACCCCATTGAACAGCATGTGTGTCACGAATCCCATTGGACAGCGTGTGTGTCACAAGACCCATTGGACAGAGTGTGTTTGTCACAATCCCCATTGGACAGCGTGTGTGTCAAAACCCAATTGGACAGTGTGTGTGTCACAAAACCCACTGGACAGCGTGTGTGTCACAAACCCCGTTGGACAGTGTGTGTGTCACAAAACCCACTGGACAGCGTGTGTGTCACAATCCCCATTAGACAGCGTGTGTCTCACAAACCCCTTTAGACAGTGCGTGTGTCACAAACCCCATTGGACAGCGTGTGAGTGCCACAATCCCCATTGGACAGTGTGTGTGTCACAAACCCCATTGGGTGGCGTGTGTGTGTCACAAACCCTATTGGACAGCGTGTGTGTGTCACAAGCCCATTGGACAGCGTGTGTGTCACAATCCCCATTTGACAGCGTGTTTGTCACAATCACCATTGGACAGCATGTGTGTCACAAACACTATTGGACAGTTTGTGTGTCATAAACCCCATTGGACAGAGTGTGTGTGTCACAAACCCCACTGGACAGCGTGTGTGTCACAAACCCCATTGGACAGCGTGTGTGTGTCACAATTCCCATTAAACAGTGTGTGTGTCACAAACCCCTTTGGACAGTGTGTGTGTCACAATCCCCATTGGACAGCGTGTGTGTGTCACAATCCCCATTGGACAGTGTGTGTTTTACAAACACCATGGGACAGAGTGTGTGTCACAATCCCCATTGGACAGCGTGTGTGTGTGACAAGCCCACTGGACAGAGTGTGTGTGTCACAAAACCCACTGGACAGCGTGTGTGTCACGATCCCCATTCAACAGTGTGTGTGTCAAAACAAAATTGGACAGAGTGTGGTGTCACAAACCCCATTGGACAGTGTGTGTCTAACAAACCCAACTGGTCAGTGTGTGTCACAAAACCCATTAGAAAGTGTGCGTGTCATAAACCCCATTGGATAGCGTGCGTGTGTCACAAACCCTATTGGACAGTCTGTCGGTCACAATCCCCATTGGACAGCGTCTCTGTCACAAACCCCATTGGAAAGTGTGTGTGTGTCAAAAAAGCCATTAGAAAGCATGTGTGTCACAAACCCCGTTGGATAGAGTGTGGGTTTCACAAACCCCATTATAAAGTGTGCGTGTCACAAACCCCATTTGATAGCGTGTGTGTGTCACAAACCCTATTGGACAGCGTGTGTCTGTCACAATCCCCATTGGACAGTGTGAGTGTCACAAACCCCGCTGGACAGTGTGTGTGTCACAAACCCCAGTGGACAGCGTGTGTGTCAAAACCCCATTGGACAGTGTGTGTGTCACAATCCCCATTGGTCAGTGTGTGTGTCACAAACCCCATGGGACAGAGTGTTTGTCACAAACACTATTGGACAGCGTGTGTGACAAGCCCATTGGACAGAGAGTGTGTGTCACAAAAAACACTGGACAGCGTGTGTGTCACAATCCTAATTGGACAGCATGTGTGTCACAAACCCCATTGGACAGTGTGTGTGTGTAACAATACCCATTGGACAGTGCGTGTGTCACAAAACCCATTGGACAGCGTGTGTGTCATAAACCCCCGTGGACACTGTATGTGTCACGAATGCCATTGGACAGTGTGTGTGTCACAAACCTTCCTGGACAGTGTGTGTGTCACAATCCCCAGTGTACAGTGTGTGTGTCAACACCCCATTGGACATTGTGTGTGTCACAAAACCCACTGGACAGCGTGTGTGTGTCACAATCCCCATTGGACAGGGTGTGTGTCACAAGCCCATTGGACAGAGTGTGTGTGTCACAAAACCCACTGGACCGCGTTTGTGTCACGAACCCCATTGGACAGAGTGTGTGTCACAAGACCCATTGGACACAGTGTGTGTGTCACAATACCCATTAGACAGTGTGTGTGTCAATACCACATTGGACATTGTGTGTGTCACAAAACTCACTGGACATTGTGTGTGTCACAAACCCCATGGCACAGCGTGTGTGTGTCACAAGCCTCATTAGACAGCGTGTGTGTAGTCACAGTCGCCATTGGACAGTGTGTGTGTCACAAAACCCATTGTATAGTGTGTGTGTGTTACAATCCCCTTTAGAAAGTGTGTGTGTCACAAACCCCATTGGATAGTGTGTGTGTGTCACAAACTCTATTGGACAGTGTGCGTGTCACAAAACCCACTGGACCGCGCATGTGTCACGAACCCCATTGGACAGCATGTGTGTCACAATCCCCATTGGACACTGTGTGTCACAAACCGCATTGAACAGAGTGTGTGTCAAAGACACCAATGGACAGGCAGTGTGTCATAAACACCATTGG
Organism: Columba guinea; assembly: GCA_032206185.1. Classification (NCBI taxonomy): domain Eukaryota; kingdom Metazoa; phylum Chordata; class Aves; order Columbiformes; family Columbidae; genus Columba; species Columba guinea. Next base: position 2,274,974 of record JAVLUU010000041.1, on the reverse strand, counting down.
ACAGCGTGTGTGTGTCACAATCCCCATTGGACAGTGTTTGTGTTTCACGAACTCCATTGGACAGCGTGTGTGTCACAAACCCCTTTGGACAGTGTGTGTGTCACAAACACCATTGGACAGCGTGTGTGTGTCACAATCCCCTTTGGACAATGTGTGTGTCAAAAATCCCATTGGACAGCGTGTGTGTCATGAACGCCATTTGAAAGTGTGTGTGTCACAAGCACCATTTTACAGAGACTATGTGTCACAAACACCATTGGAAAGTGTATGTGTCACGAACCCCATTGGATAGGATGTGTGTGTCACAAACCCTATTGGACAGTGTGTGTGTCACTAAACCCACTGGACAGCGTTTTTGTCACAAGCCCCATTGGACAGCGTGTGTGTCAAAAACACCATTTGACAGCGTGTTTGTGTAACAATACCCGTTGGACAGTGTGTGTGTCACAAAACCTATTGGACAGCGTGTCTGTCACAAACCCCATTGGACAGTGTGTTTTTCACAAACACCCATGATCAGTGTGCGTGTCACAAACCCCGTTGGACATCGCGTATGTCACAAACCCCATTGGACAACGTGTGTGTCACAAACCCCATTGGACAGATTTTATGTCACAAACCCTATTGGACAGTGTGTGTGCAACGAACCCCATTGGACAGAGTGTGTGTCACAAGACCCATTGGACAGAGTGTGTGTGTCACAAACCCCCCTGGACAGTGTGTGTGTCACAATCCCCAGTGTACAGTGTGTGTGTCAATACCCCATTGGACAGTGTGTGTGTCACAAAACCCACTGGACAGAGTGTGTGTCACAAACACCCATAGAGAGTGTGAGTGTCACAAACCCCATTTTACAGCCTGTGTGTCACAAACCCCTTTCGACAGTGTGTTTATCACAAACACCATTGGACAGCGTGTGTGTGTCACAAGCCCTTTGGACAGAGTGTGTGTGTCACAAACTCCATTGGAAAATGTATGTGTCACAAACCCCATTGGATAGCGTGTGTGTGTCCCAAATCCTATTGGACACTGGACCGCGTGTGTGTCACAAACCAATTGGATATAGTGTCTGTGTCACAACCACTCCGCGTCAGTGTGTGTGTCACAAAACGCATTGGACAGTGTCTGTGTCACAAACCCCATTGGACATCGTGTGTATCACAAACACCATTTTACAGCGTGTGTGTGTCACAATCCCCACTAGACAGTGTGTGTGTCACAAAAACCATTGGATAGCGTGTGTGTGTCACAAAATCCTTTTGAAAGTATGTGTGTCACAAACCCTATTGGATTGCGTGTGTGTGTCACAAACCCTATTGGACAGTGTGTGTGTCACAAACCCCATTGTACAGTGTGTGTGTCACAAACCCCGTAGGACAGCTTGTATGTGTAACAATACCCATTGGACAGTGTGTGTGTCAGAAACCTCATTGGACAGCGTGTGTGTTTAAAAATACCCATTGGGCAATGTTTATGTCATTAACCCTCATGAACAGTGTGTGTGTCACGAACGCCACTGGACCGTGATGTGTGTCACAAAACCCGCTGGACAGTGTGTGTATCACAAACCCCTTTGGACAGTGTCTATTTCACAAAACCCAGTGGACAGCGTGTGATGTCACAATCCCTATTGGACAGCGTGTGTGTCACAAACCCCATTGGACAGAGTGTGTGGGTCCCAAATCCTATTGGACACTGTGTAGGACACAATCCCCACTGGACAGCGTTTGTGTCACAAACACCATTGGACAGCGTCTGTGTGTCACAAACCCCATTGGATAGCATGTGTGTGTCACAAACCGTATTGGACAGTGTGTGTGTAACAATACCCATTGGACAGTGTGTGTGTCACAAACCCCATTGGACAGCGTGTGTGTGTAACAATACCCATTGGACAGTGTGAGTGTCACAAATCCTATTGGATAGTGTGTGTGTGTCACAAACCCTCCTGCTCAGGGTGCGTGTCTCAAAACCCATTGGACAGCATGCGTGTCGCAAACACCATTGGACAGTGTGTGTGTAAGAAACCCAATTGGTCAGCGTGTTTGTCACAAACCCCATTGGAAAGTGTGTGTGTCACAATCCCCATTGGAGAGTGTGTGTGTCACAAAGCCCAATGGATAGCTTGTGTGTGTCACAAACCCCGTTAGAAAGTGTGCGTGTCACAAACACCATTGAGAAATATGTGTGCCACAAACCCCATTGGATAGCATGGGTGTGTCACAAACCCTATTGTACAGTGTGTGTGTCACAATCCCCACTGGACAGCGTGTGTGCAACGAACCCCATTGGACAGCGTGTGTGTCAGAAACCCCACTCGACAGAGTGTGTGTGTCACAAACCCCATTGGACAGAGTGTGGTGTCAAAAACCCCACTGGATAGCATGTGTGTGTCACAAACCCTATTGGAAAGTGTGTGTGACACAAAACCCACTGGACAGCGTGTGTGTGTCACAAACCCCATTGGACAGAGTTTGAGTCAGAAACCCCATTGGACAGCGTGTGTGTCACAAACACCATTGGACATCGTGTGTGTCACAAATCCCATTAGAGAGCGTGTGTGTGTCACAAACCCCAATTGACAGAGCGTGTGTCACACACAAACACATCTGTGTGTCACAATCTCCTTTTGTCAGTGTGTGTTTGTCACAAAACCCATTGGACAGCGTGTAGTGTCAGAAACCCCATTGGATAGTGTGTATCACAAAACCCTTTGGACAGCGTCTGTGTCACAAATCCCATTAGAGAGCGTGTGTGTGTCACAAACCCCAATTGACAGAGCGTGTGTCACAAGCACCATTGGACAGTGTGTGTGTCACAAACCCAATTGGACAGCGTGGGTGTGTCACAAACCACATTGGACAGTGTATGTGTGTAACAATCGCCTTTGGACAGTTTGTGTGTCTCAAACCCCATGGCACCAAGTATTTGTCACAAACACTATTGGACAGCGTGTGTGTCATAAACCCCATTGAACAGCATGTGTGTGCCACAATCCTCATTGGACAGCGTGTGTGTCACAAACACCATTGGACAGTGTGTGTGTGTCACAAACTCCACTGGACAGCGTGTGTGGCACAAACACCCATGGGCAGTGTGCGTGTCACAAACCCCATTGGACATCGTGTGTGTCACAAACCCCTTTGGACAGCGAGTGTGTCACAACCGCATTGGACAGCGTGTGTGTCACAAACACCCATGGACAGAGTTCGTGTCACAAACCCCATTGGACAGCGTGTGTGTGTCACAATCCTCATTGGACAGTGTGTGTGTGTCACAAACCCCATGGGTCTAAGAGTGTGTCACGAACGCCATTGGACAGCGTGTGTGTCACAAGCGCCATTGGACAGAGTGTGTGTGTCACTAACCCCATTGGAAAGTGTATGTGTCACAAACCCCATTGGATAGTGTGTGTGTGTCAAAAACCCCATTAGAAAGTATGTGTGTCACAAACACCATTGGATAGCATGTGTGTGTCACAAACCCTATTGGACAGAGTGTGTGTCACAAAACCCATTGGACAGCGTCTGTTTCACAAAACCCATTGGACAGCGTTTGTGTCACAAACACCTTTGGACAGCGTGTGTGTGTCACAATCACCATTGGACAGTGTGTGTGTGTCAAAAAACCCAATGGATAGCGTGTGTGTCACAAACACCCGTGGACACTGTGTGTGTCACGAACACCATTGGACAGTGTGTGTGTCAAAAACGCCCCTGGACACAGTGTGTGTCACAATCCCCAGTGGACAGCGTGTGTGTCAAAACCCCATTGGACTGTGTGTGTGTGACAAAACCCACTGGACAGTGTGTGTGTCACAAACACCCATGGACAGTGTGAGTGTCTCAAGCCCCAGTGGACAGCGTGTCTGTGTCAAAATCCCCATTGGACAGTGTGTGTGTCACAAACACCATTGGACAGAGCGCGTGCGCTACAAACCCCATTGGAAAGTGTGTGTCACAAACCCCATTGGATAGCGTGTGTGTGTCACAAAGCCCATTGGACAGCGTGTGTGTCACAAACCCCCATGGACACTGTGTGTGTCACAAACCCCATTGGAAAGTGTGTGTCACGAACCCCATTGGTTAGAATGTGTGTGTCATAAACCCTATTGGACAGTGTGTACGTCACAATCCCCATTGGCCAGCGTCTGCGTCACAAACCCCATTGCCAGCGTGTGTGTCACAAACACCATTGGACAGCGTGTGTGTGTCACAATCCCCATTGGACAGTGTGTGTGTCACAAAACCCATTGGATAGTGTGTGTGTCACGAAAACGATAAGAAATTGTGTGTGTCACAAACCCTATTGGACAGAGTGTGTGTGTCACAAACCCCATTGCCAGCGTGTGTGTCACAAACACCATTGGATAGTGGGTGTATCACAAGCCCCATTGGTCAGCGTGTGTGTCACAAACCTCTTCGGATAATGTGTGTGTCACAAACCCCATTGGACAGTGTGTGTGTCACATTCAGCATTGGACAGTGTGTGTGTCACGAACCCCATTGGAAAGTGTATGTGTCACAAACCCCATTGGACAGCGTGTGTGTCACAAACCCCACTGGACAGCGTGTGTGTCACAAAATCCTTCGGACAATGTGGGTGTCACAAACCCTATTGGATAGCGTGTGTGTGTCACAAACCCTATTGGACAGTGTGTAGGTCACAATCCCCATTGGACAGCGTCTGTGTCACAAACCCCATTGTACAGCGTGTGTGTCACAAACACCATTGGACAGCGTGTGTGTGTCACAATGCACATTTGACAGTGTGTGTGTCACAAAAGCCACTGGACAGCGTGTGTTTCACAAACCCCCCTGGACAGTGTGTGTGTCACAAACCCGAGTGGACAGCGTGTGTGTCAAAACCCCATTGGACAGCATGTCTGTCACAAACACCAATGGAGAGTATTCGTGTCACACACCCCATTGGAAAGCGTGTGTGTCACAAACCCCACTGGACAGCGTGTGTGTTACAAACACCCATGGACAGTGTGCGTGTCACAAGCCCCATTGTACATCGTGTGTGTCACAAACCCTTTTGGACAGTGTGTGTGTCACAAACCCCACTGGACAGCGTGTGTGTCACAAACAGCCATGGACAGTGTGCGTGTCAGAAAACTCATTGTACATCGTGAGTGTCACAAACCTCTTCGGACAATGTGTGTGTCACAAACCCCATTGGACAGCCTGTGTGTATCCCAATACCCATTGGACAGTCTGTGTGTCACAAACTTCATGGGAGAGAGTGTGTGTCACAAGCGCCATTGTACAGAGTGTGGTATCACAATCCCCATTGGAAAGTGTGTGTGTCACAAACCCCATTGCATAGAGTGTGTGTGTCACAAACCCTATTGGACAGTGTGAGTGTCACAAAACCCACTGGACAGCGTGTGTGTTCACAAACCTCCCTGGACAGTGTGTGTGTCACAAACCCCAGTGGACAGCATGTGTGTCAAAACCCCATTGGACAGTGTGTGTATCACAAACCCCATTGGATAGCGTGTGTGTTACAAACATTATTGGACAGCGTGTGTGTCACAAACCCCATTGGATAGAGTGTGTGTGTCACAAACCCCATTAGAAAGTGTGCGTGTCACAAACCCCATTGGTTAGCATGTGTGTGTCACAAGCACCATCGGACAGAGTGTGGTATCACAAACCCCATTGGAAAGTGTATGTGTCACAAACCCCATTGGATAAAGTGTGTGTGTCACAAACCCTATTGGACAGTGTCTGTGTTACAAAACCCACTGGATAGCGTGTGTGTCACAAACCCCATTGGACAGCGTGGGTGTCACAAGCCCCATTGGAGAGAGCGTATTTGTCACAAAGCCCGTTGGAGAGGGTGTGTGTCACAATACCCATTGGACAGTATGTGTGTCACAAACCTCATTGGACAGAGTTTGTGTCACAAACCCCCATGGACACTGTGTGTATCATAATCCCCATTGGACAGCGTGTGTTTCTCAAACCCCATTGCACAGGGTGTGTGTGTCACAAACCCCATTAGAAAGTGTGCGTGTCACAAACCCCATTAGAAAGTGTGCGTGTCGCAAACCCCACTGGATAGCATGTGTGTGTCACAAACCCCATTGGACAGTACATGTGTGTCACAAACCCCATTGGACAGCGTGTTTGTCACAAACCCCTTTGGACAGTGTGTGTGTCACAAACCCCATGGGACTAAGAGTGTGTCACGAACGCCATTGGACAGCGTGTGTGTCACAAGCGCCATTGGACAGAGTGTGTGTGTCACTAACCCCATTGGAAAGTGTATGTGTCACAAACCCCATTGGATAGTGTGTGTGTGTCAAAAACCCCATTAGAAAGTATGTGTGTCACAAACACCATTGGATAGCATGTGTGTGTCACAAACCCTATTGGACAGAGTGTGTGTCACAAAACCCATTGGACAGCGTCTGTTTCACAAAACCCATTGGACAGCGTTTGTGTCACAAACACCTTTGGACAGCGTGTGTGTGTCACAATCACCATTGGACAGTGTGTGTGTGTCAAAAAACCCAATGGATAGCGTGTGTGTCACAAACACCCGTGGACACTGTGTGTGTCACGAACACCATTGGACAGTGTGTGTGTCAAAAACGCCCCTGGACACTGTGTGTGTCACAATCCCCAGTGGACAGCGTGTGTGTCAAAACCCCATTGGACTGTGTGTGTGTGACAAAACCCACTGGACAGTGTGTGTGTCACAAACACCCATGGACAGTGTGAGTGCCTCAAGCCCCAGTGGACAGCGTGTCTGTGTCAAAATCCCCATTGGACAGTGTGTGTGTCACAAACACCATCGGACAGAGCGCGTGCGCTACAAACCCCATTGGAAAGTGTGTGTCACAAACCCCATTGGATAGCGTGTGTGTGTCACAAAGCCCATTGGACAGCGTGTGTGTCACAAACCCCCATGGACACTGTGTTTGTCACAAACCCCATTGGAAAGTGTGTGTCACGAACCCCATTGGTTAGAATGTGTGTGTCATAAACCCTATTGGACAGTGTGTATGTCACAATCCCCATTGGCCAGCGTCTGTGTCACAAACCCCATTGCCAGCGTGTGTGTCACAAACACCATTGGACAGCGTGTGTGTGTCACAATCCCCATTGGACAGTGTGTGTGTCACAAAACCCATTGGATAGTGTGTGTGTCACGAAAACGATAAGAAATTGTGTGTGTCACAAACCCTATTGGACAGAGTGTGTGTGTCACACACCCCATTGGCAGCGTGTGTGTCACAAACACCATTGGATAGTGGGTGTATCACAAGCCCCATTGGTCAGCGTGTGTGTCACAAACCTCTTCGGATAATGTGTGTGTCACAAACCCCATTGGACAGTGTGTGTGTCACATTCAGCATTGGACAGTGTGTGTGTCACGAACCCCATTGGAAAGTGTATGTGTCACAAACCCCATTGGATAGCGTGTGTGTCACAAACCTCTTTTAAAAGAGTGTGTGTTACAAATCCCATTGGATAACGTGTGTGAATTCACAAACCCTATTGGACACTGTGTGTGTCACAAACCCCATTGGACAGCGTGTGTGTGTCACAATCCCCAGTGGACAGCGTGTGTGTCAAAACCCCATTGGACTGTGTGTGTGAGACAAAACCCACTGGACAGCGTGTGTGTCACAAACACCCATGGACAGTGTGAGTGTCTCAAACCCCATTGGACAGCATGTCTGTGTCACAAACCCTTTTGGACAGCGTGTGTGTCACAAACCCCAATGGACAGCGTGTGTGTCACAAAATCCTTCGGACAATGTGGGTGTCACAAACTCTATTGGATAGCGTGTGTGTGTCACAAACCCTATTGGACAGTGTGTAGGTCACAATCCCCATTGGACAGCGTCTGTGTCACAAACCCCATTGTATAGCGTGTGTGTCACAAACACCATTGGACAGCGTGTGTGTGCCACAATGCACATTTGACAGTGTGTGTGTCACAAAAGCCACTGGACAGCGTGTGTTTCACAAACCCCCCTGGACAGTGTGTGTGTCACAAACCCGAGTGGACAGCGTGTGTGTCAAAACCCCATTGGACAGCATGTCTGTCACAAACACCAATGGAGAGTATTCGTGTCACACACCCCATTGGAAAGCGTGTGTGTCACAAACCCCACTGGACAGCGTGTGTGTTACAAACACCCATGGACAGTGTGCGTGTCACAAGCCCCATTGTACATCGTGTGTGTCACAAACCCTTTTGGACAGTGTGTGTGTCACAAACCCCACTGGACAGCGTGTGTGTCACAAACAGCCATGGACAGTGTGCGTGTCAGAAAACTCATTGTACATCGTGAGTGTCACAAACCTCTTCGGACAATGTGTGTGTCACAAACCCCATTGGACAGCCTGTGTGTGTCCCAATACCCATTGGACAGTCTGTGTGTCACAAACCCCATGGGAGAGAGTGTGTGTCACAAGCGCCATTGTACAGAGTGTGGTATCACAATCCCCATTGGAAAGTGTGTGTGTCACAAACCCCATTGCATAGAGTGTGTGTGTCACAAACCCTATTGGACAGTGTGAGTGTCACAAAACCCACTGGACAGCGTGTGTGTTCACAAACCTCCCTGGACAGCATGTGTGTCAAAACCCCATTGGACAGTGTGTGTATCACAAACCCCATTGGATAGCGTGTGTGTTACAAACATTATTGGACAGCGTGTGTGTCACAAACCCCATTGGATAGAGTGTGTGTGTCACAAACCCCATTAGAAAGTGTGCGTGTCACAAACCCCATTGGATAGCGTGTGTGTGTCACAAGCACCATCGGACAGAGTGTGATATCACAAACGCCATTGGAAAGTGTATGTGTCACAAACCCCATTGGATAAAGTGTGTGTGTCACAAACCCTATTAGACAGTGTCTGTGTTACAAAACCCACTGGATAGCGTGTGTGTCACAAACCCCATTGGACAGCGTGGGTGCCACAAGCCCCATTGGAGAGAGCGTATTTGTCACAAAGCCCGTTGGAGAGGGTGTGTGTCACAATACCCATTGGACAGTATGTGTGTGCCACAATGCACATTTGACAGTGTGTGTGTCACAAAAGCCACTGGACAGCGTGTGTTTCACAAACCCCCCTGGACAGTGTGTGTGTCACAAACCCGAGTGGACAGCGTGTGTGTCAAAACCCCATTGGACAGCATGTCTGTCACAAACACCAATGGAGAGTATTCGTGTCACACACCCCATTGGAAAGCGTGTGTGTCACAAACCCCACTGGACAGCGTGTGTGTTACAAACACCCATGGACAGTGTGCGTGTCACAAGCCCCATTGTACATCGTGTGTGTCACAAACCCTTTTGGACAGTGTGTGTGTCACAAACCCCACTGGACAGCGTGTGTGTCACAAACAGCCATGGACAGTGTGCGTGTCAGAAAACTCATTGTACATCGTGAGTGTCACAAACCTCTTCGGACAATGTGTGTGTCACAAACCCCATTGGACAGCCTGTGTGTGTCCCAATACCCATTGGACAGTCTGTGTGTCACAAACCCCATGGGAGAGAGTGTGTGTCACAAGCGCCATTGTACAGAGTGTGGTATCACAATCCCCATTGGAAAGTGTGTGTGTCACAAACCCCATTGCATAGAGTGTGTGTGTCACAAACCCTATTGGACAGTGTGAGTGTCACAAAACCCACTGGACAGCGTGTGTGTTCACAAACCTCCCTGGACAGCATGTGTGTCAAAACCCCATTGGACAGTGTGTGTATCACAAACCCCATTGGATAGCGTGTGTGTTACAAACATTATTGGACAGCGTGTGTGTCACAAACCCCATTGGATAGAGTGTGTGTGTCACAAACCCCATTAGAAAGTGTGCGTGTCACAAACCCCATTGGATAGCGTGTGTGTGTCACAAGCACCATCGGACAGAGTGTGATATCACAAACGCCATTGGAAAGTGTATGTGTCACAAACCCCATTGGATAAAGTGTGTGTGTCACAAACCCTATTAGACAGTGTCTGTGTTACAAAACCCACTGGATAGCGTGTGTGTCACAAACCCCATTGGACAGCGTGGGTGCCACAAGCCCCATTGGAGAGAGCGTATTTGTCACAAAGCCCGTTGGAGAGGGTGTGTGTCACAATACCCATTGGACAGTATGTGTGTCACAAACCTCATTGGACAGAGTTTGTGTCACAAACCCCCATGGACACTGTGTGTATCATAATCCCCATTGGACAGCGTGTGTTTCTCAAACCCCATTGCACAGGGTGTGTGTGTCACAAACCCCATTAGAAAGTGTGCGTGTCACAAACCCCATTAGAAAGTGTGCGTGTCGCAAACCCCACTGGATAGCATGTGTGTGTCACAAACCCCATTGGACAGTGCATGTGTGTCACAAACCCCATTGGACAGCGTGTTTGTCACAAACCCCTTTGGACAGTGTGTGTGTCACAAACCCCATTGGACAGCGTGTGTGTGTCAAATTCTCCACTTGACAGTGTGTGTGTCACAAAACCCATGGTACAGAGTGTGTGTCACAAACACTATTGGTCAGCGTGTTTGTGTCACAAGACCATTGGACAGAGTGTGTGTGTCACAAACCCCATTGGAAAGCGTGTGTGTGTCACAAACTCCATTGGATAGAGTGTGTGTGTCACAAACCCCATTAGAAAGTATGCGTGTCACAAACCCCAATGGATAGCGTGTGTGTGTCACAAACCCCAAAGGACAGCGTGTGTGTCACAAGCCCCATTGGACAGAGTGTATTAGTCACAAAGCCCATTGGAGAGCGTGTGTGTCACAATCCCCATTGGACAGCGTGTGTGTCACAAACCCCATTGGACAGAGTTTGTGTCACAAACCCCCGTGGACACTGTGTGTTTCACAATCCCCATTGGACAGCATGTGTTTCACAAACCCCATTGCACAGGGTGTGTGTGTCACAAACCCCATTAGAAAGTGTGCGTGTCACAAACCCCATTGGATAGCATGTGTGTGTCACAAACCTTATTGGACAGTGTGCATGACACAATCCCCATAGGACAGCGTCTTTGTCACAAACCCAATGGGACAGAGTGTGTGTCACAGACACTATAGGACAGCGTGTGTGTGTCACAAGCCCATTGGACATAGTGAGTGTGTCACAAAACCCACTGGACAGCGTGTATGTCACGAACCCCATTGGACAGCGTGTGTGTCACAATCCCCATTTCACAGTGAGTGTGTCACAAACCCCATTCGACAGCGTGTGTGTGTCACATTCCCAACTGCACAGTGTGTGTTTCACAAACACCATTGGAAAATGTGTGTGTCACAAACCCTATTGGACAACGTGTGTGTCACAAACCCCATTGGACATCGTGTGTGTGTCACAATCCCCATTTGACAGCGTGTGTGTCACAAACACCATTGAACAGCGTGTGTGTCTCACAATCCCCATTGCACAGTGTGTGTGTCTCAAACCCCATTTGACATCGTGTTTGTCACAATCCCCATTGGATAGCGTGTGTGTGTCACAAACCCTATTGGACAGTGTGTATGTCACAATTCCCAATGGACAGCCTCTGTGTCACAATCCCCATTGGACAGTGTGTGTGTCACAAAACCCATTGATAGCGTGTGTGTCACAAACCCTATTAGAAAGTGTGTGTGTGACAAACCCCATTGGACAACGTGTGTGTCACAAACTCCATTGGACCGATTGTGTGTGTCACAAACCCCATTGGGCAGCGAGTGTGTCTCAAACCTCTTTGGACAGTGTGTGTGTCACAATCCCCATTGGAGAGCCTGTATGTCACAAACCCCATTGGACAGCGTGTGTGTGTCACAATACCCATTGTACAGTGTGTGTGTCAAAAACCCCATTTAACATGGTGTTTGTCACAATCCCCATTGGATAGCGTATGTGTGACACACCCCATTAGAAAGCGTGCGTGTCACAAACCCCATTGTATAGCGTGTGTGTGTCACAAACCCTATTGGACAGTGTGTATGTCACAATCCCCATTGGACAGCGTCGGTTTCACAAACCCCATTGCATGGCGTGTGTGTGTTACAAACCCTATTAGAAAGTGTGTGTGTCACAAACCCCACTGGACAGCGTGTGTGTCACGAGCCTCATTGGACAGTGTGTGTGTCACAAGACCCAATTGGAGAGCGTGTGTGTGTCACAATCCCCACTGGACAGTGTGTGTGTCACAAGCACCACTGGACAGAGTGTGTGTGTCACAAACCCCATTGGAAAGTGTATGTGTCACAAACCCCATTGGATAGCGTGTGTGTGTTACAAACCCTATTGGACAGCGTGTGTGTCACAAAACCCACTGGACAGCGTGTGTGTCACAAACCCAGTTGGACAGTGTGTGTGTCACAAGCCCCATTGGAAAGAGTGTGTGTGTCACAAACCCATTTGAGAGCTTGTGTGTCAGAAACCCCACTGGACAGCGTGTGTGTCACAAACCCAGTTGGACAGCGTGTGTGTCACAAGCCTCATTGGAAAGAGTGTGTGTGTCACAAACCCATTTGAGAGCTTGTGTGTCAGAAACACCACGTGACAGCGTGTGTGTGTCACAATACCCATTGTACAGTGTGTGTGTCACAATCCCCATTGGACAGCGTGTGTGTCGCAATCCCCATTGTACAGTGTGTGTGTCACACACCCCATTGGACAGCATGAGTGTCACAAACACCATTGGACAGCGTGTGTGTGTCACAATCGCCATTGCACAGTGTGTGTGTCACAAACCCCATTTGACAGCGTGTTTGTCACAATCCCCACTGGACAGCGTGTGTGTCACAAACCCCATTGGACAGAGTGTGTGTGACAAATCCCATTGGACAGAGTGTGTCTCACAAACTGCATTGGACAGTGTGTGTGTCACAAACCCCACTGGACAGTGTGTGTGTCACAAACCCCTTTGGACAGTGTGTGTGTCACAAAACCTATTGGACAGTGTGTGTGTCACAAACCCCACTGAACAGCGTGTGAGTCACGAAGCCCATTGGACAGCGTGTGTGTCACAAGACCCATTGGACAGAGTGTGTGTGTCACAAACCCCATTGGACAGCGTGTGTGTCACAATCCCCATTGGACAGTGTGTGTGTCACAGACCTCATGGGACAGAGTGTGTGTCACAAACACTATTGGACAGCGTGTGTGTCACAAGCAACATTGGACAGAGTGTGTGTGTCACAAACCCCATTGGACAGCGTGTGTGTCACAAACCCCATTGGACAGTGTGTGTGTCACAAACCCCATTGGAAGCTCTATGTAGTCATAAACCGCATTGGATAACGTGTGTGTGTCACAAAGCCCATTGCACAGAATGTTTGTCATAAACCCCATTAGACAGCGTGTGTGTGTCACAATCCCCATTGGACAGTGTGTGTGTGTCACAAACCCCATTGGACAGCGTGTGTGTCACAAACCCCTTAGGACAGTGTGTGTGTCGCAGACCTCATAAGACAGAGTGTGTGTCACAAATACTATTGGACAGCGTGTGTGTCACAACCCCATTGGATAGAGTGTGTGTTTCACAAAACCCACTGGACAGCGTGTGTGTCACAAACCCCATTGGAGAGCGTGTGTGTGTCACAAACCCCATTGGACAGCGTGTGTGACACAAACCCCATTGGAGAGCGTGTGTGTGTCACAATACCCTTTGGACAGTGTGTGTGTCGCAAACCCCATTGGACAGTGTGTCTGTCACAGGCGCCACTGGACAGAGTTTGTGTCACAAACCCCATTGTTGAGTGTGTGTGTGTCACAAGCCCATTGGACAGAGTGTGTGTGTCACAAACCCCTTGTACTGTGTCTTTGTCACAATCCCCATTGGCCAGTGTCTGTGTCACAAACCCCTTTGGACAGAGTGTGTGTGTCAAACCCCGTTGGACAGAATGTGTGTCACAAACCCCATTGGACAGAGTGTGTGTGACAAACCCCATTGGACAGTGTGTGTGTCACAAATCCCATTGAACAGCCTGTGTGTGACAAACCCCACTGGACAGCGTGTGTGTCACAATCCCCATTGGACAGCATGTTTGTCAGAAAACCCACTGGAGAGTGTTTGTGTCACAAACTCCATTGTAAAGTGTATGTGTCACGAACCACATTGGTCAGCGTGTGTGTCACAACCCCCATTTGACCGAGTGTGTGTTTCACAAACCCCATTGGACAGCGTGTATCTCACAAACCCCCATGGACAGTGCGTGTGTGTCGCAGAATGCAACCCCCCTCCCTCCTTCACTATGGCACATCTCCCCCTTTCTCTGCTACTTGAGGCTAACAGCTTCTTTTGTTTGGCCCAGAGCACCCTGGCTCCTGGGACATTAGCAGAAGGGAGTGCCAAGGCACACTGAGCCGCGCCCAGTGTGGGGGATGTTTGAAGGCTTCAGGGGCACCCACACTCAGTGTGGGGGGTGCAGAGAAGCTTCTACAATGCCTACAGTCAGGTCTGATCAGATAACAAAAACGGGACTCTCGTCGAGACTCCGCCCATTGCCGCGGGTCTCTTGGAGCACGAGCGAGATGCTGCCGCCGAGAGCCCCCCTCCCCGGGATGGAGACTCCGCTTGCCTCGCCGCCACGGGTGTAAGTAAAACTTCTCGCAGGATTGCGAGTATATTTATACTTTTCGTGCACATTTGCACGTATAACTTTCCGCGTTCCATATGAGCGTGTGTAAAATTAATCCTCGCAGAATCGCGGGTGTATTTTCTTTCCGTGCACATTTGCACAAGTATTTTATTCCTCGCACAATTGCGAGTGGCCGCCGAGAGCCCCCCGCACAGTCGCGAGTGTAATTTCCTCCCGTGCTTCCACATAAGCACGTGTAGGATTCCGTGCACATTTGCACGTGTAAAATAACTCTCGCAGGACTGCGAGCGTATTGTAAATTTACTCTGGCGGAATCGCGAGTGCACACTTTCCGTACTCACTACGAGTACGTGTATCTCTACAAAAATAATCCCACACCATGTTTAGGCAAGTGAGTACTCCTCGGGGACTCGGGGGCGGCTCAGGCATTGTTTTGGTGAAGCCACGTGCATGCACTCTGTGGACCGCCCCTCTCAATAATTTCCTCCACTGATATCCGAACCTGCATTTAAGTCACTTTTGGAGTGCTAAAACCCTGTTCGTCGCCGGTCTAATAAAAGTTGTTTTTGGACCTTGTTGTCCCTTAAATTGACCTGTGGGTTGCCTTCGTGACAGTGTGTCACAAACCCAATTGGACAGCGTGTGTGTCAAAAGCCCCATTGGACAGCGTGTGTGTCACAAACCCCCGTGGATACTGTGTGTGTCACAAACCCCATTGGACAGTGTGTGTGTCACAAACCCCACTGGACAGCGTCTGTGTCACAAACACCCATGGACAGTGTGCGTGTCACAAACCCCATTGGACATCGTGTGTGTCACAAACCCTTTTGGACAGTGTGTGTGTCACAAACCCCATTGGACAGTGTGTGTGTGTCACAATGCCCATTGGACAGTGTGCATGTCATAAACCCCATTGAACATAGTGTGTGTCACAAACCCCTTTAGACAGTGTGGGTGTTTCACAAAGCCCATTGGACAGCGTGTGTGTCACAAACCCCATGGGACAGAGTGTGTCTCACAAACAGTATTGGACAGCGTGTTTGTGTCACAAGCCCATTGGACAGAGTGTGTGCGTCGCAAAACCGACTGGACAGCGTGTGTGTCATGAACCCCATTGGACAGCGTGAGTGTCACAAGCACCATTGGACAGAGTGTGGTGTCACAAACCCCGTTGGACAGTGTATGTGTCACAAAAATGACTGGACAGCGTGTGTGTCACAAACCCTCCTGGACAGTGTGTGTGTCACAAACCCCAGTAGACAGCATGTATTTCAAAACCCCATTGGACAGTGTGTGTGTCACAACACCCACTGGACACCGTGTGTGTTCACAAACCCCATTGGACAGCTTGTTTGTCACAAGACCCATTGGATATAGTGTGTGTGTCACAAAGCCCATTGGACAGCGTGTGTGTCACAATCCCCATTGGACAGTGTGTGTGTGACAAACACCATTGGACAGTGTGTATGTGTAACAATACCCACTGTACAGTGTGTGTGTCACAAACTCCACTGGACAGCGTGTGTGTCACAAACACCCATGGACACTGTGCGTGTCAGAAAACCCATTGGACATTGTGTGTGTCACAAACCCCATTGGACAGCGTGAGTGTGTCACAAACCCCATTGGACAGTGTGTGTGTCACAAACCCCATGGGACAGCGTGTGTGTTTCACAAACCCCATTGGACAGCGTGTGTGTGTCACAAACCCCCTGGTCGCTGTGTGTGTCAGAAACCCCATTGGACAGCGTGTGTGTCACAAACCCCATTGGACAGTGTGTGTCTAACAAACCCAACTGGTCAGTGTGTGTCACAAAACCCATTAGAAAGTGTGCGTGTCATAAACCCCATTGGATAGCGTGCGTGTGTCACAAACCCTATTGGACAGTGTGTCGGTCACAATCCCCATTGGACAGCGTCTCTGTCACAAACCCCATTGGAAAGTGTGTGTGTGTCAAAAAAGCCATTAGAAAGCATGTGTGTCACAAACCCCGTTGGATAGAGTGTGGGTTTCACAAACCCCATTATAAAGTGTGCGTGTCACAAAACCCATTTGATAGCGTGTGTGTGTCACAAACCCTATTGGACAGCGTGTGTCTGTCACAATCCCCATTGGACAGTGTGAGTGTCACAAACCCCAGTGGACAGCGTGTGTGTCAAAACCCCATTGGACAGTGTGTGTGTCACAAACCCCTTTGGACAGTGTGTGTGTCACAAACCCCAGTGGACAGCGTGTGTGTCAAAACCCCATTGGACAGTGTGTGTGTCACAAACCCCTTTGGACAGTGTGTGTGTCACAATCCCCATTGGTCAGTGTGTGTGTCACAAACCCCATGGGACAGAGTGTTTGTCACAAACACTATTGGACAGCGTGTGTGACAAGCCCATTGGACAGAGAGTGTGTGTCACAAAAAACACTGGACAGCGTGTGTGTCACAATCCTAATTGGACAGCATGTGTGTCACAAACCCCATTGGACAGTGTGTGTGTGTAACAATACCCATTGGACAGTGCGTGTGTCACAAAACCCATTGGACAGCGTGTGTGTCATAAACCCCCGTGGACACTGTATGTGTCACGAATGCCATTGGACAGTGTGTGTGTCACAAACCTTCCTGGACAGTGTGTGTGTCACAATCCCCAGTGTACAGTGTGTGTGTCAACACCCCATTGGACATTGTGTGTGTCACAAAACCCACTGGACAGCGTGTGTGTGTCACAATCCCCATTGGACAGGGTGTGTGTCACAAGCCCATTGGACAGCGTGTGTGTCACAAAACCCACTGGACCGCGTTTGTGTCACGAACCCCATTGGACAGAGTGTGTGTCACAAGACCCATTGGACACAGTGTGTGTGTCACAATACCCATTAGACAGTGTGTGTGTCAATACCACATTGGACATTGTGTGTGTCACAAAACTCACTGGACATTGTGTGTGTCACAAACCCCATGGCACAGCGTGTGTGTGTCACAAGCCTCATTAGACAGCGTGTGTGTAGTCACAGTCGCCATTGGACAGTGTGTGTGTCACAAAACCCATTGTATAGTGTGTGTGTGTCACAATCCCCAGTGTACAGTGTGTTTGTCAACACCCCATTGGACATTGTGTGTGTCACAAAACCCACTGGACAGCGTGTGTGTGTCACAATCCCCATTGGACAGGGTGTGTGTCACAAGCCCATTGGACAGAGTGTGTGTGTCACAAAACCCACTGGACCGCGTTTGTGTCACGAACCCCATTGGACAGAGTGTGTGTCACAAGACCCATTGGACACAGTGTGTGTGTCACAATACCCATTAGACAGTGTGTGTGTCAATACCACATTGGACATTGTGTGTGTCACAAAACTCACTGGACATTGTGTGTGTCACAAACCCCATGGCACAGCGTGTGTGTGTCACAAGCCTCATTAGACAGCGTGTGTGTAGTCACAGTCGCCATTGGACAGTGTGTGTGTCACAAAACCCATTGTATAGTGTGTGTGTGTTACAATCCCCTTTAGAAAGTGTGTGTGTCACAAACCCCATTGGATAGTGTGTGTGTGTCACAAACTCTATTGGACAGTGTGCGTGTCACAAAACCCACTGGACCGCGCATGTGTCACGAACCCCATTGGACAGCATGTGTGTCACAATCCCCATTGGACACTGTGTGTCACAAACCGCATTGAACAGAGTGTGTGTCAAAGACACCAATGGACAGGCTGTGTGTCATAAACACCATTGGACAGCGTGTGTGTGTCACAATCCCCATTGGACAGTGTTTGTGTTTCACGAACTCCATTGGACAGCGTGTGTGTCACAAACCCCTTTGGACAGTGTGTGTGTCACAAACACCATTGGACAGCGTGTGTGTCATGAACGCCATTTGAAAGCGTGTGTGTCACAAGCACCATGTTACAGAGACTATGTGTCACAAACACCATTGGAAAGTGTATGTGTCACGAACCCCATTGGATAGGATGTGTGTGTCACAAACCCTATTGGACAGTGTGTGTGTCACTAAACCCACTGGACAGCGTTTTTGTCACAAGCCCCATTGGACAGCGTGTGTGTCAAAAACACCATTGGACAGCGTGTTTGTGTAACAATACCCGTTGGACAGTGTGTGTGTCACAAAACCTATTGGACAGCGTGTCTGTCACAAACCCCATTGGACAGTGTGTTTGTCACAAACACCCATGATCAGTGTGCGTGTCACAAACCCCGTTGGACATCGTGTATGTCACAAACCCCATTGGACAACGTGTGTGTCACAAACCCCATTGGTCAGATTTTATGTCACAAACCCTATTGGACAGTGTGTGTGCAACGAACCCCATTGGATAGAGTGTGTGTCACAAGACCCATTGGACAGAGTGTGTGTGTCACAAACCCCATTGGACAGCGTGTGTGTCACAAACCCCCCTGGACAGTGTGTGTGTCACAATCCCCAGTGTACAGTGTGTGTGTCAATACCCCATTGGACAGTGTGTGTGTCACAAAACCCACTGGACAGAGTGTGTGTCACAAACACCCATAGAGAGTGTGAGTGTCACAAACCCCATTTTACAGCCTGTGTGTCACAAACCCCTTTCGACAGTGTGTTTATCACAAACACCATTGGACAGCGTGTGTGTGTCACAAGCCCATTGGACAGAGTGTGTGTGTCACAAACTCCATTGGAAAGTGTATGTGTCACAAACCCCATTGGATAGCGTGTGTGTGTCCCAAATCCTATTGGACACTGGACCGCGTGTGTGTCACAAACCAATTGGATATAGTGTCTGTGTCACAACCACTCCGCGTCAGTGTGTGTGTCACAAAACGCATTGGACAGTGTCTGTGTCACAAACCCCATTGGACATCGTGTGTATCACAAACACCATTTTACAGCGTGTGTGTGTCACAATCCCCACTAGACAGTGTGTGTGTCACAAAAACCATTGGATAGCGTGTGTGTGTCACAAAATCCTTTTGAAAGTATGTGTGTCACAAACCCTATTGGATTGCGTGTGTGTGTCACAAACCCTATTGGTCAGTGTGTGTGTCACAAACCCCATTGTACAGTGTGTGTGTCACAAACCCCGTAGGACAGCTTGTATGTGTAACAATACCCATTGGACAGTGTGTGTGTCAGAAACCTCATTGGACAGCGTGTGTGTTTAAAAATACCCATTGGGCAATGTTTATGTCATTAACCCTCATGAACAGTGTGTGTGTCACGAACGCCACTGGACCGTGATGTGTGTCACAAAACCCGCTGGACAGTGTGTGTATCACAAACCCCTTTGGACAGTGTCTATTTCACAAAACCCAGTGGACAGCGTGTGATGTCACAATCCCTATTGGACAGCGTGTGTGTCACAAACCCCATTGGACAGAGTGTGTGTGTCACAAACTCCATTGGTCAGATTTTATGTCACAAACCCTATTGGACAGTGTGTGTGCAACGAACCCCATTGGATAGAGTGTGTGTCACAAGACCCATTGGACAGAGTGTGTGTGTCACAAACCCCATTGGACAGCGTGTGTGTCACAAACCCCCCTGGACAGTGTGTGTGTCACAATCCCCAGTGTACAGTGTGTGTGTCAATACCCCATTGGACAGTGTGTGTGTCACAAAACCCACTGGACAGAGTGTGTGTCACAAACACCCATAGAGAGTGTGAGTGTCACAAACCCCATTTTACAGCCTGTGTGTCACAAACCCCTTTCGACAGTGTGTTTATCACAAACACCATTGGACAGCGTGTGTGTGTCACAAGCCCATTGGACAGAGTGTGTGTGTCACAAACTCCATTGGAAAGTGTATGTGTCACAAACCCCATTGGATAGCGTGTGTGTGTCCCAAATCCTATTGGACACTGGACCGCGTGTGTGTCACAAACCAATTGGATATAGTGTCTGTGTCACAACCACTCCGCGTCAGTGTGTGTGTCACAAAACGCATTGGACAGTGTCTGTGTCACAAACCCCATTGGACATCGTGTGTATCACAAACACCATTTTACAGCGTGTGTGTGTCACAATCCCCACTAGACAGTGTGTGTGTCACAAAAACCATTGGATAGCGTGTGTGTGTCACAAAATCCTTTTGAAAGTATGTGTGTCACAAACCCTATTGGATTGCGTGTGTGTGTCACAAACCCTATTGGTCAGTGTGTGTGTCACAAACCCCATTGTACAGTGTGTGTGTCACAAACCCCGTAGGACAGCTTGTATGTGTAACAATACCCATTGGACAGTGTGTGTGTCAGAAACCTCATTGGACAGCGTGTGTGTTTAAAAATACCCATTGGGCAATGTTTATGTCATTAACCCTCATGAACAGTGTGTGTGTCACGAACGCCACTGGACCGTGATGTGTGTCACAAAACCCGCTGGACAGTGTGTGTATCACAAACCCCTTTGGACAGTGTCTATTTCACAAAACCCAGTGGACAGCGTGTGATGTCACAATCCCTATTGGACAGCGTGTGTGTCACAAACCCCATTGGACAGAGTGTGTGTGTCACAAACTCCATTGGAAAGTGTATGTGTCACAAACCCCATTGGATAGCGTGTGTGTGTCCCAAATCCTATTGGACACTGTGTAGGACACAATCCCCACTGGACAGCGTTTGTGTCACAAACACCATTGGACAGCGTCTGTGTGTCACAAACCCCATTGGATAGCATGTGTGTGTCACAAACCGTATTGGACAGTGTGTGTGTAACAATACCCATTGGACAGTGTGTGTGTCACAAACCCCATTGGACAGCGTGTGTGTGTAACAATACCCATTGGACAGTGTGAGTGTCACAAATCCTATTGGATAGTGTGTGTGTGTCACAAACCCTCCTGCTCAGGGTGCGTGTCTCAAAACCCATTGGACAGCATGCGTGTCGCAAACACCATTGGACAGTGTGTGTGTAAGAAACCCAATTGGTCAGCGTGTTTGTCACAAACCTCATTGGAAAGTGTGTGTGTCACAATCCCCATTGGAGAGTGTGTGTGTCACAAAGCCCAATGGATAGCTTGTGTGTGTCACAAACCCCGTTAGAAAGTGTGCGTGTCACAAACACCATTGAGAAATATGTGTGCCACAAACCCCATTGGATAGCATGGGTGTGTCACAAACCCTATTGTACAGTGTGTGTGTCACAATCCCCACTGGACAGCGTGTGTGCAACGAACCCCATTGGACAGCGTGAGTGTCAGAAACCCCACTCGACAGAGTGTGTGTGTCACAAACCCCATTGAACAGAGTGTGGTGTCAAAAACCCCACTGGATAGCATGTGTGTGTCACAAACCCTATTGGAAAGTGTGTGTGACACAAAACCCACTGGACAGCGTGTGTGTGTCACAAACCCCATTGGACAGAGTTTGAGTCAGAAACCCCATTGGACAGCGTGTGTGTCACAAACACCATTGGACATCGTGTGTGTCACAAATCCCATTAGAGAGCGTGTGTGTGTCACAAACCCCAATTGACAGAGCGTGTGTCACACACAAACACATCTGTGTGTCACAATCTCCTTTTGTCAGTGTGTGTTTGTCACAAAACCCATTGGACAGCGTGTAGTGTCAGAAACCCCATTGGATAGTGTGTATCACAAAACCCTTTGGACAGCGTCTGTGTCACAAATCCCATTAGAGAGCGTGTGTGTGTCACAAACCCCAATTGACAGAGCGTGTGTCACAAGCACCATTGGACAGTGTGTGTGTCACAAACCCAATTGGACAGCGTGGGTGTGTCACAAACCACATTGGACAGTGTATGTGTGTAACAATCGCCTTTGGACAGTTTGTGTGTCTCAAACCCCATGGCACCAAGTATTTGTCACAAACACTATTGGACAGCGTGTGTGTCATAAACCCCATTGAACAGCATGTGTGTGCCACAATCCTCATTGGACAGCGTGTGTGTCACAAACACCATTGGACAGTGTGTGTGTGTCACAAACTCCACTGGACAGCGTGTGTGGCACAAACACCCATGGGCAGTGTGCGTGTCACAAACCCCATTGGACATCGTGTGTGTCACAAACCCCTTTGGACAGCGAGTGTGTCACAACCGCATTGGACAGCGTGTGTGTCACAAACACCCATGGACAGAGTTCGTGTCACAAACCCCATTGGACAGCGTGTGTGTGTCACAATCCTCATTGGACAGTGTGTGTGTGTCACAAACCCCATGGGACTAAGAGTGTGTCACGAACGCCATTGGACAGCGTGTGTGTCACAAGCGCCATTGGACAGAGTGTGTGTGTCACTAACCCCATTGGAAAGTGTATGTGTCACAAACCCCATTGGATAGCGTGTGTGTGTCAAAAACCCCATTAGAAAGTATGTGTGTCACAAACACCATTGGATAGCATGTGTGTGTCACAAACCCTATTGGACAGAGTGTGTGTCACAAAACCCATTGGACAGCGTCTGTTTCACAAAACCCATTGGACAGCGTTTGTGTCACAAACACCTTTGGACAGCGTGTGTGTGTCACAATCCCCATTGGACAGTGTGTGTGTGTCAAAAAACCCAATGGATAGCGTGTGTGTCACAAACACCCGTGGACACTGTGTGTGTCACGAACACCATTGGACAGTGTGTGTGTCAAAAACGCCCCTGGACACTGCGTGTGTCGCAATCCCCAGTGGACAGCGTGTGTGTCAAAACCCCATTGGACTGTGTGTGTGTGACAAAACCCACTGGACAGTGTGTGTGTCACAAACACCCATGGACAGTGTGAGTGTCTCAAGCCCCAGTGGACAGCGTGTCTGTGTCAAAATCCCCATTGGACAGTGTGTGTGTCACAAACACCATTGGACAGAGCGCGTGCGCTACAAACCCCATTGGAAAGTGTGTGTCACAAACCCCATTGGATAGCGTGTGTGTGTCACAAAGCCCATTGGACAGCGTGTGTGTCACAAACCCCCATGGACACTGTGTGTGTCACAAACCCCATTGGAAAGTGTGTGTCACGAACCCCATTGGTTAGAATGTGTGTGTCATAAACCCTATTGGACAGTGTGTATGTCACAAACCCCATTGGCCAGCGTGTGTGTCACAAACACCATTGGACAGCGTGTGTGTGTCACAATCCCCATTGGACAGTGTGTGTGTCACAAAACCCATTGGATAGTGTGTGTGTCACGAAAACGATAAGAAATTGTGTGTGTCACAAACCCTATTGGACAGAGTGTGTGTGTCACACACCCCATTGGCAGCGTGTGTGTCACAAACACCATTGGATAGTGGGTGTATCACAAGCCCCATTGGTCAGCGTGTGTGTCACAAACCTCTTCGGATAATGTGTGTGTCACAAACCCCATTGGACAGTGTGTGTGTCACATTCAGCATTGGACAGTGTGTGTGTCACGAACCCCATTGGAAAGTGTATGTGTCACAAACCCCATTGGATAGCGTGTGTGTCACAAACCTCTTTTAAAAGAGTGTGTGTTACAAATCCCATTGGATAACGTGTGTGAATTCACAAACCCTATTGGACACTGTGTGTGTCACAAACCCCATTGGACAGCGTGTGTGTGTCACAATCCCCAGTGGACAGCGTGTGTGTCAAAACCCCATTGGACTGTGTGTGTGAGACAAAACCCACTGGACAGCGTGTGTGTCACAAACACCCATGGACAGTGTGAGTGTCTCAAACCGCATTGGACAGCATGTCTGTGTCACAAACCCTTTTGGACAGCGTGTGTGTCACAAACCCCACTGGACAGCGTGTGTGTCACAAAATCCTTCGGACAATGTGGGTGTCACAAACCCTATTGGATAGCGTGTGTGTGTCACAAACCCTATTGGACAGTGTGTAGGTCACAATCCCCATTGGACAGCGTCTGTGTCACAAACCCCATTGTACAGCGTGTGTGTCACAAACACCATTGGACAGCGTGTGTGTGTCACAATGCACATTTGACAGTGTGTGTGTCACAAAAGCCACTGGACAGCGTGTGTTTCACAAACCCCCCTGGACAGTGTGTGTGTCACAAACCCGAGTGGACAGCGTGTGTGTCAAAACCCCATTGGACAGCATGTCTGTCACAAACACCAATGGAGAGTATTCGTGTCACACACCCCATTGGAAAGCGTGTGTGTCACAAACCCCACTGGACAGCGTGTGTGTTACAAACACCCATGGACAGTGTGCGTGTCACAAGCCCCATTGTACATCGTGTGTGTCACAAACCCTTTTGGACAGTGTGTGTGTCACAAACCCCACTGGACAGCATGTGTGTCACAAACAGCCATGGACAGTGTGCGTGTCAGAAAACTCATTGTACATCGTGAGTGTCACAAACCTCTTCGGACAATGTGTGTGTCACAAACCCCATTGGACAGCCTGTGTGTGTCCCAATACCCATTGGACAGTCTGTGTGTCACAAACCCCATGGGAGAGAGTGTGTGTCACAAGCGCCATTGCACAGAGTGTGGTATCACAATCCCCATTGGAAAGTGTGTGTGTCACAAACCCCATTGCATAGAGTGTGTGTGTCACAAACCCTATTGGACAGTGTGAGTGTCACAAAACCCACTGGACAGCGTGTGTGTTCACAAACCTCCCTGGACAGTGTGTGTGTCACAAACCCCAGTGGACAGCATGTGTGTCAAAACCCCATTGGACAGTGTGTGTATCACAAACCCCATTGGATAGCGTGTGTGTTACAAACATTATTGGACAGCGTGTGTGTCACAAACCCCATTGGATAGATTGTGTGTGTCTACAAACCCCATTAGAAAGTGTGCGTGTCACAAACCCCATTGGATAGCGTGTGTGTGTCACAAGCACCATCGGACAGAGTGTGGTATCACAAACCCCATTGGAAAGTGTATGTGTCACAAACACCTTTGGATAGCGTGTGTGTGTCACAAACCCCTTTGGACAGTGTGTGTGTCACAAACCCCATTGGACAGCGTGTGTGTGTCAAATTCCCCACTTGACAGTGTGTGTGTCACAAAACCCATGGTACAGAGTGTGTGTCACAAACACTATTGGTCAGCGTGTTTGTGTCACAAGACCATTGGACAGAGTGTGTGTGTCACAAACCCCATTGGAAAGCGTGTGTGTGTCACAAACTCCATTGGATAGAGTGTGTGTGTCACAAACCCCATTAGAAAGTATGCGTGTCACAAACCCCATTGGATAGCGTGTGTTTGTCACAAACCCCAAAGGACAGCGTGTGTGTCACAAGCCCCATTGGACAGAGTGTATTAGTCACAAAGCCCATTGGAGAGCGTGTGTGTCACAATCCCCATTGGACAGCGTGTGTGTCACAAACCCCATTGGACAGAGTTTGTGTCACAAACCCCCGTGGACACTGTGTGTTTCACAATCCCCATTGGACAGCATGTGTTTCACAAACCCCATTGCACAGGGTGTGTGTGTCACAAACCCCATTAGAAAGTGTGCGTGTCACAAACCCCATTGGATAGCATGTGTGTGTCACAAACCTTATTGGACAGTGTGCATGACACAATCCCCATAGGACAGCGTCTTTGTCACAAACCCAATGGGACAGAGTGTGTGTCACAGACACTATAGGACAGCGTGTGTGTGTCACAAGCCCATTGGACATAGTGAGTGTGTCACAAAACCCACTGGACAGCGTGTATGTCACGAACCCCATTGGACAGCGTGTGTGTCACAAACCCCCATGGACACTGTGTGTGTCACAAACCCCATTGGAAAGTGTGTGTCACGAACCCCATTGGTTAGAATGTGTGTGTCATAAACCCTATTGGACAGTGTGTATGTCACAAACCCCATTGGCCAGCGTGTGTGTCACAAACACCATTGGACAGCGTGTGTGTGTCACAATCCCCATTGGACAGTGTGTGTGTCACAAAACCCATTGGATAGTGTGTGTGTCACGAAAACGATAAGAAATTGTGTGTGTCACAAACCCTATTGGACAGAGTGTGTGTGTCACACACCCCATTGGCAGCGTGTGTGTCACAAACACCATTGGATAGTGGGTGTATCACAAGCCCCATTGGTCAGCGTGTGTGTCACAAACCTCTTCGGATAATGTGTGTGTCACAAACCCCATTGGACAGTGTGTGTGTCACATTCAGCATTGGACAGTGTGTGTGTCACGAACCCCATTGGAAAGTGTATGTGTCACAAACCCCATTGGATAGCGTGTGTGTCACAAACCTCTTTTAAAAGAGTGTGTGTTACAAATCCCATTGGATAACGTGTGTGAATTCACAAACCCTATTGGACACTGTGTGTGTCACAAACCCCATTGGACAGCGTGTGTGTGTCACAATCCCCAGTGGACAGCGTGTGTGTCAAAACCCCATTGGACTGTGTGTGTGAGACAAAACCCACTGGACAGCGTGTGTGTCACAAACACCCATGGACAGTGTGAGTGTCTCAAACCCCATTGGACAGCATGTCTGTGTCACAAACCCTTTTGGACAGCGTGTGTGTCACAAACCCCACTGGACAGCGTGTGTGTCACAAAATCCTTCGGACAATGTGGGTGTCACAAACCCTATTGGATAGCGTGTGTGTGTCACAAACCCTATTGGACAGTGTGTAGGTCACAATCCCCATTGGACAGCGTCTGTGTCACAAACCCCATTGTACAGCGTGTGTGTCACAAACACCATTGGACAGCGTGTGTGTGTCACAATGCACATTTGACAGTGTGTGTGTCACAAAAGCCACTGGACAGCGTGTGTTTCACAAACCCCCCTGGACAGTGTGTGTGTCACAAACCCGAGTGGACAGCGTGTGTGTCAAAACCCCATTGGACAGCATGTCTGTCACAAACACCAATGGAGAGTATTCGTGTCACACACCCCATTGGAAAGCGTGTGTGTCACAAACCCCACTGGACAGCGTGTGTGTTACAAACACCCATGGACAGTGTGCGTGTCACAAGCCCCATTGTACATCGTGTGTGTCACAAACCCTTTTGGACAGTGTGTGTGTCACAAACCCCACTGGACAGCGTGTGTGTCACAAACAGCCATGGACAGTGTGCGTGTCAGAAAACTCATTGTACATCGTGAGTGTCACAAACCTCTTCGGACAATGTGTGTGTCACAAACCCCATTGGACAGCCTGTGTGTGTCCCAATACCCATTGGACAGTCTGTGTGTCACAAACCCCATGGGAGAGAGTGTGTGTCACAAGCGCCATTGCACAGAGTGTGGTATCACAATCCCCATTGGAAAGTGTGTGTGTCACAAACCCCATTGCATAGAGTGTGTGTGTCACAAACCCTATTGGACAGTGTGAGTGTCACAAAACCCACTGGACAGCGTGTGTGTTCACAAACCTCCCTGGACAGTGTGTGTGTCACAAACCCCAGTGGACAGCATGTGTGTCAAAACCCCATTGGACAGTGTGTGTATCACAAACCCCATTGGATAGCGTGTGTGTTACAAACATTATTGGACAGCGTGTGTGTCACAAACCCCATTGGATAGATTGTGTGTGTCTACAAACCCCATTAGAAAGTGTGCGTGTCACAAACCCCATTGGATAGCGTGTGTGTGTCACAAGCACCATCGGACAGAGTGTGGTATCACAAACCCCATTGGAAAGTGTATGTGTCACAAACACCTTTGGATAGCGTGTGTGTGTCACAAACCCCTTTGGACAGAATGTATGTGTCACAAACCCCATTGGACAGCATGTGTGTGTCACAATTCCCTTAGGACAGTGTGTGTGTCACAAACACCATGGGACTGAGTGTGTGTCACGAACTCCATTGGACAGTGTGTGTCACAAGCACCATTGGACAGCGTGTTTGTGTCACAAACCCTCCTGGTCAGTGTGTGTGTCTCAAAACCCATTGGACAGCATGTGTGTCACAAACACAATTTGACAGTGTGTGTATAACAAACCCAACTGGTCAGCGTGTGTGTCACAAACCCCATTGGACACCGTGTGTGTGTCACAAACTCCATTAGAAAGTATGCGTGTTCACAAACGCCATTGGATAGCGTGTGTGTGTCACAAACCCTATTGGACAGTGTGTATGACACAATACCAATTGGACAGCGTCTTTGTCACAAACTCAATGGGACAGAGTGTGTGTCACAAACATTATAGTACAGCGTGTGTGTGTCACAAAACCCACTGGACAGCGTGTGTGTCACAATCCACATTGGACAGCGTGTGTGTCACAAGCTCCATTGGATAGAGTGTGGAGTCACAAACCCCATTGGAAAGTGTATGTGTCACAAACCCCGTTGGATAGCGTGTGTGTGTCACAAAACCTCTTGGACACTGTGTGTGTCACAAAACCCATTGTACATTGTGTGTCAAGAACCCCATTGGACAGCATGTGTGTCACAAGCACCGTTGGACAGAGTGCGGTGTCACAAACCCCATTGGAAAGTGTATGTGTCACAAACCCATTGGATAGCGTGTGTGTGTCACAATACCCATTGGACAGTGTGTGTGTCACAAACCTCATTGGACAGAGTTTTCGTCACAAAACACCGTGGACACTGTATGTTTCACAAACCCCTTCGGACGGTTTGTGTGTCACAAACTCCACTGGACAGCGTGTGTGTTCACAAACACCCATGGACGTTGTGGGTTTCACAAACCCCATTAGAAAACGTGTGTGTCACAAACCCATTTGGACAGCATGCGTGTCACAAACACCATTGGACAGCGTGTCTGTGTCACAAACCTGATTGGACAGCGTGTGTGTAATAAACCCCATTGGACAGCGTGTGTGTGTCACAATCCCCATTGGACAGTGTGTGCGTGACACAATCCCCATTAGACAGCGTGTGTGTCATAAACCCCTTTGGACAGTGGGTGTCTCACAAACCCCATTAGACAACGTGTGTGTCACAAACCCCTTTGGACAGTGCATGTGTCACAAACCCCATTGGATAGCGTGTGTGTGTCACAAGACCCATTGGACAGTGTGTATCACAAGCGCCATTGGACAGACTGTATGTGTCACAAACCCCGTTGGATAGCGTGTGTGTGTCACAAACCCTCCTGGTCAGTGTGTGTGTCAAAAAACACATTGGATAGCATGCGTCTCACAAACACAATTGAAAAGTGTGTGTGTCACAAACGCCATTGGATAGCGTGTGTGTGTCACAATCCCCATTGGACAGTGTGCGTGTGTCACAAACCCCATTAGACTGCGTGTGTGGCACAAACCCCTTTGGACAGTGTGTGTGTCACAAACCCCATTGGACAGCGTGTGTGTGTCACAATCCCCATTGGACAGTGTGAGTTTCACAAACCACATGGGACAGAGTGTGTGTCACAAACACTATTGGACAGCTTGTACGTGTCACAAACCCATTGGACAGAGTGTGTGTGTCACAAAACCCACTGGACAGCATGTGTGTCATGAACCCCATTGGACAGCGTGTGTGTCACAAGCACCATTGGACAGAGTTTGGTGTCACAATCCCCATTGGACAGCATGTGTGTCACGAACCCCATTGGACAGCGTGTATGTCACAAGCACCATTGTACAGAGTGTGTTTGTCACAATTCCCATTGGACAGTGCGTGTGTTACAAATACCATTGGACAGCGTGTGTGTCACAAACCCCATAGGACAGCATGTTTGTCACAAGCACCATTGGACAGAGTGTGAATGTCACAAACCCCATTAGAAAGTGTGTATATCACAAACCCCATTGGGTAGCATGTGTGTGTCACAAACCCTATTGGACAGTGTGTGTCTCACAAACCCCATTGAACAGCATGTGCGTCACGAAACCCATTGGACAGTGTGTGTGTCACAAGACCCTTTGGAAAGAGTGTGGTGTCACAAGCCCAATTGGAAAGTGTATGTGTCACAAACACCATAGGTCATCGTGTGTGTCACAAACCCCTATGGACAGTGTGTGTGTCACGAACACCATTGGACAGCATGTGTGTTTCACAATCCCCATTGGACAGCGTGTGTGTCAAAACCCCATTGGACAGTGTGTGTGTCACAATCCCCATTGGACAGCGTGTGTGTGTGACAAGCCCACTGGACAGAGTGTGTGTGTCACAAAACCCACTGGACAGCGTGTGTGTCACGATCCCCATTCAACAGTGTGTGTGTCAAAACAAAATTGGACAGAGTGTGGTGTCACAAACCCCATTGGATAGCGTGTGTGTGTCACATACCCCATTGGATAGAGTGTGTGTGTCACAAACCCTATTGGACAGCGTGTGTGTCAAAATCAAATTGGACAGTGTGTGTGTCACAAAACCCATTGGACAGCGTGTGTGTCACAAGCACCATTGGACAGAGTGTGTGTCACAAAACCCAGTGGACAGCGTGTGTGTCATGAAACTCACTGTACAGCGTGTGTGTCACAAGCACTATTGGACAGAGTGTGAGTGTCACAAACCCCATTGGATAGTGTGTGTGTCACAAAACCCATTAGAATTTGTCTGTGTCACAAAACCCATTGGATAGCGTCTGTGTGTCACAAACCATATTGGTCAGTGTGTGAGTTACAAACCCCATTGAACAGCATGTGTGTCACGAATCCCATTGGACAGCGTGTGTGTCACAAGACCCATTGGACAGAGTGTGTTTGTCACAATCCCCATTGGACAGCGTGTGTGTCAAAACCCAATTGGACAGTGTGTGTGTCACAAACCCCGTTGGACAGTGTGTGTGTCACAAAACCCACTGGACAGCGTGTGTGTCACAATCCCCATTAGACAGCGTGTGTCTCACAAACCCCTTTAGACAGTGCGTGTGTCACAAACCCCATTGGACAGCGTGTGAGTGCCACAATCCCCATTGGACAGTGTGTGTGTCACAAACCCCATTGGGTGGCGTGTGTGTGTCACAAACCCTATTGGACAGCGTGTGTGTGTCACAAGCCCATTGGACAGCGTGTGTGTCACAATCCCCATTTGACAGCGTGTTTGTCACAATCACCATTGGACAGCATGTGTGTCACAAACACTATTGGACAGTTTGTGTGTCATAAACCCCATTGGACAGAGTGTGTGTGTCACAAACCCCACTGGACAGCGTGTGTGTCACAAACCCCATTGGACAGCGTGTGTGTGTCACAATTCCCATTAAACAGTGTGTGTGTCACAAACCCCTTTGGACAGTGTGTGTGTCACAATCCCCATTGGACAGCGTGTGTGTGTCACAATCCCCATTGGACAGTGTGTGTTTTACAAACACCATGGGACAGAGTGTGTGTCACAATCCCCATTGGACAGCGTGTGTGTGTGACAAGCCCACTGGACAGAGTGTGTGTGTCACAAAACCCACTGGACAGCGTGTGTGTCACGATCCCCATTCAACAGTGTGTGTGTCAAAACAAAATTGGACAGAGTGTGGTGTCACAAACCCCATTGGATAGCGTGTGTGTGTCACATACCCCATTGGATAGAGTGTGTGTGTCACAAACCCTATTGGACAGCGTGTGTGTCAAAATCAAATTGGACAGTGTGTGTGTCACAAAACCCATTGGACAGCGTGTGTGTCACAAGCACCATTGGACAGAGTGTGTGTCACAAAACCCAGTGGACAGCGTGTGTGTCATGAAACTCACTGTACAGCGTGTGTGTCACAAGCACTATTGGACAGAGTGTGAGTGTCACAAACCCCATTGGATAGCGTGTGTGTCACAAAACCCATTAGAATTTGTCTGTGTCACAAAACCCATTGGATAGCGTCTGTGTGTCACAAACCATATTGGTCAGTGTGTGAGTTACAAACCCCATTGAACAGCATGTGTGTCACGAATCCCATTGGACAGCGTGTGTGTCACAAGACCCATTGGACAGAGTGTGTTTGTCACAATCCCCATTGGACAGCGTGTGTGTCAAAACCCAATTGGACAGTGTGTGTGTCACAAAACCCACTGGACAGCGTGTGTGTCACAAACCCCGTTGGACAGTGTGTGTGTCACAAAACCCACTGGACAGCGTGTGTGTCACAATCCCCATTAGACAGCGTGTGTCTCACAAACCCCTTTAGACAGTGCGTGTGTCACAAACCCCATTGGACAGCGTGTGAGTGCCACAATCCCCATTGGACAGTGTGTGTGTCACAAACCCCATTGGGTGGCGTGTGTGTGTCACAAACCCTATTGGACAGCGTGTGTGTGTCACAAGCCCATTGGACAGCGTGTGTGTCACAATCCCCATTTGACAGCGTGTTTGTCACAATCACCATTGGACAGCATGTGTGTCACAAACACTATTGGACAGTTTGTGTGTCATAAACCCCATTGGACAGAGTGTGTGTGTCACAAACCCCACTGGACAGCGTGTGTGTCACAAACCCCATTGGACAGCGTGTGTGTGTCACAATTCCCATTAAACAGTGTGTGTGTCACAAACCCCTTTGGACAGTGTGTGTGTCACAATCCCCATTGGACAGCGTGTGTGTGTCACAATCCCCATTGGACAGTGTGTGTTTTACAAACACCATGGGACAGAGTGTGTGTCACAATCCCCATTGGACAGCGTGTGTGTGTGACAAGCCCACTGGACAGAGTGTGTGTGTCACAAAACCCACTGGACAGCGTGTGTGTCACGATCCCCATTCAACAGTGTGTGTGTCAAAACAAAATTGGACAGAGTGTGGTGTCACAAACCCCATTGGATAGCGTGTGTGTGTCACATACCCCATTGGATAGAGTGTGTGTGTCACAAACCCTATTGGACAGCGTGTGTGTCAAAATCAAATTGGACAGTGTGTGTGTCACAAAACCCATTGGACAGCGTGTGTGTCACAAGCACCATTGGACAGAGTGTGTGTCACAAAACCCAGTGGACAGCGTGTGTGTCATGAAACTCACTGTACAGCGTGTGTGTCACAAGCACTATTGGACAGAGTGTGAGTGTCACAAACCCCATTGGATAGCGTGTGTGTCACAAAACCCATTAGAATTTGTCTGTGTCACAAAACCCATTGGATAGCGTCTGTGTGTCACAAACCATATTGGTCAGTGTGTGAGTTACAAACCCCATTGAACAGCATGTGTGTCACGAATCCCATTGGACAGCGTGTGTGTCACAAGACCCATTGGACAGAGTGTGTTTGTCACAATCCCCATTGGACAGCGTGTGTGTCAAAACCCAATTGGACAGTGTGTGTGTCACAAAACCCACTGGACAGCGTGTGTGTCACAAACCCCGTTGGACAGTGTGTGTGTCACAAAACCCACTGGACAGCGTGTGTGTCACAATCCCCATTAGACAGCGTGTGTCTCACAAACCCCTTTAGACAGTGCGTGTGTCACAAACCCCATTGGACAGCGTGTGAGTGCCACAATCCCCATTGGACAGTGTGTGTGTCACAAACCCCATTGGGTGGCGTGTGTGTGTCACAAACCCTATTGGACAGCGTGTGTGTGTCACAAGCCCATTGGACAGCGTGTGTGTCACAATCCCCATTTGACAGCGTGTTTGTCACAATCACCATTGGACAGCATGTGTGTCACAAACACTATTGGACAGTTTGTGTGTCATAAACCCCATTGGACAGAGTGTGTGTGTCACAAACCCCACTGGACAGCGTGTGTGTCACAAACCCCATTGGACAGCGTGTGTGTGTCACAATTCCCATTAAACAGTGTGTGTGTCACAAACCCCTTTGGACAGTGTGTGTGTCACAATCCCCATTGGACAGCGTGTGTGTGTCACAATCCCCATTGGACAGTGTGTGTTTTACAAACACCATGGGACAGAGTGTGTGTCACAATCCCCATTGGACAGCGTGTGTGTGTGACAAGCCCACTGGACAGAGTGTGTGTGTCACAAAACCCACTGGACAGCGTGTGTGTCACGATCCCCATTCAACAGTGTGTGTGTCAAAACAAAATTGGACAGAGTGTGGTGTCACAAACCCCATTGGATAGCGTGTGTGTGTCACATACCCCATTGGATAGAGTGTGTGTGTCACAATCCCCATTGGACAGCGTGTGTGTGTCACAATCCCCATTGGACAGTGTGTGTTTTACAAACACCATGGGACAGAGTGTGTGTCACAATCCCCATTGGACAGCGTGTGTGTGTGACAAGCCCACTGGACAGAGTGTGTGTGTCACAAAACCCACTGGACAGCGTGTGTGTCACGATCCCCATTCAACAGTGTGTGTGTCAAAACAAAATTGGACAGAGTGTGGTGTCACAAACCCCATTGGATAGCGTGTGTGTGTCACATACCCCATTGGATAGAGTGTGTGTGTCACAAACCCTATTGGACAGCGTGTGTGTCAAAATCAAATTGGACAGTGTGTGTGTCACAAAACCCATTGGACAGCGTGTGTGTCACAAGCACCATTGGACAGAGTGTGTGTCACAAAACCCAGTGGACAGCGTGTGTGTCATGAAACTCACTGTACAGCGTGTGTGTCACAAGCACTATTGGACAGAGTGTGAGTGTCACAAACCCCATTGGATAGCGTGTGTGTCACAAAACCCATTAGAATTTGTCTGTGTCACAAAACCCATTGGATAGCGTCTGTGTGTCACAAACCATATTGGTCAGTGTGTGAGTTACAAACCCCATTGAACAGCATGTGTGTCACGAATCCCATTGGACAGCGTGTGTGTCACAAGACCCATTGGACAGAGTGTGTTTGTCACAATCCCCATTGGACAGCGTGTGTGTCAAAACCCAATTGGACAGTGTGTGTGTCACAAAACCCACTGGACAGCGTGTGTGTCACAAACCCCGTTGGACAGTGTGTGTGTCACAAAACCCACTGGACAGCGTGTGTGTCACAATCCCCATTAGACAGCGTGTGTCTCACAAACCCCTTTAGACAGTGCGTGTGTCACAAACCCCATTGGACAGCGTGTGAGTGCCACAATCCCCATTGGACAGTGTGTGTGTCACAAACCCCATTGGGTGGCGTGTGTGTGTCACAAACCCTATTGGACAGCGTGTGTGTGTCACAAGCCCATTGGACAGCGTGTGTGTCACAATCCCCATTTGACAGCGTGTTTGTCACAATCACCATTGGACAGCATGTGTGTCACAAACACTATTGGACAGTTTGTGTGTCATAAACCCCATTGGACAGAGTGTGTGTGTCACAAACCCCACTGGACAGCGTGTGTGTCACAAACCCCATTGGACAGCGTGTGTGTGTCACAATTCCCATTAAACAGTGTGTGTGTCACAAACCCCTTTGGACAGTGTGTGTGTCACAATCCCCATTGGACAGCGTGTGTGTGTCACAATCCCCATTGGACAGTGTGTGTTTTACAAACACCATGGGACAGAGTTTGTGTCACAAGCCCCATTAAACAGTGTGTGTGTCACAAAACGCATTGGACAGCGTGTGTGTCACAAACCCCATTAGACAGAGTGTAGTGTCAGAAACGCCATTGGACAGTGTGTGTCACAAATCCTATTGGACAGCGTGTGTGTCAGAAACCCCATTGGACAGTGTATGGAACAAACACCATTGGACAGCGTGTGTGTGTCACAAACCCTCCTGGTCAGTGTGTGTGTCACAAAACCCATTGGAAAGTGTGTAGGTCACAATCCCCATTGGACAGTTTGTGTGTTTCACAATCCCCATTGGACAGCGTGTGTGTCACAATCCCCATTAAACAGTGTGTGTGTCACAAACCCCATTGGACAGTGTGTGTGTCACAAACCCCGTTGGACAGTGTGTGTGTCACAAAACCCATTGGACAGCGTGTGTGTGTCACAATCCCCATTTTAAAGTGTATGTGTCTCAAACCCCATTGGATACCGTGTGTGTGTCACAAACCCTTTTGGACAGTGTGTGCGTCAGAAACCCCGCTGGACAGCGTGTGTGTCGCAAACACCCATGGACAGTGTGCGTGTCACAAAACCCTTTGGAGTGTGTGTGTTACAAATCCAATGGGACAGCGTGTGTGTCAGAAACCCCATTGGACAGAGCGTGTGTGTCACAAACCCATTGGAAAGTGTATGTGTCACAAACCCCATTGGATAGCGTGTGTGTTTCACAAAACCCATTAAACAGTATGCGTGTCACAAACCCCATTGGATAGCGTGTGCGTGTCACAAACCCTACTAAAAAAGTGTGAGTGTCACAAACCCCATTGGATAGAATCTGTGTGACACAAAACCGACTGGACAGCGTGTGTGTCACGGACACCATTGGACAGCGTGTGTGTCACAAGTGCCATTGGAAACTGTGTGTGTCACAAACCCCATTGGATAGCGTGTGTGTGTCACAAACCCCATTAGAAAGTGTGCGTGTCACAAACCCCTTTGGAAAGTGTATGTGTCACAAACCACATTGGATAGCGTGTGTGTGTCACAAACTCTTTTGGACATTGTGTATGTCAGAAACCCCAATGGACAGCGTGTGTGTCACAAACGCCATTGGACATTGTGTGTGTCACAAACCCCTTTGGACAGCGTTTGTGTGTCACAAACCCCATTGGACAGCGTTTGTGTCAGAAACACCATTGGACAGCGTGTGTGTGTCACAATCCCCATTGAACACTGTCTGTGTTACAAAACGCATTGTATAGCCTGTGTTTCACAAACCCCATTTGAAAGTGTGTGTGAAACAAACCCCGTTGGATAGCATGTGTGTTTCACAAACCCTATTGGACAGTGTGTGTGCCACAATACCCATTGGACAGTGTGACTGTCTCAGTCCCCATTGGACACAGTTTGTTTCACAAACTCCATTGGACAGCGTGTGTGTCACAAACACCATTGGACAGTGTGTGTGTCACAAACCCCATTGGACAGAGTGTGTGTGTCACAAACCCCGTTGGATAGCATGTGTGTGTCACAAACCCTATTGGACAGTGTGTATGACACAATCCCCATTGGACAGCGTCTGTGTCACAAACCCCATTGGACATCGTGTGTGTCACAAAGCCCATTGGACAGTGTGTGTATCACAATCCCCATTGGACAGTGTGTGTGTCACAAACCCCATGGGACTGAGTTTGTGTCACAAACCCCATTGGGCAGCGTCTGTGTCACAAGAGGCTTTGGACAGAGTGTGCGTGTCACAAACCCTTTTGGACAGTGTGTGTGTCACAAACCCCACTGGACAGCGTGAGTGTTACAAATACCCATGGACAGTGTGCGTGTCAGAAACCCCATTGGACAATGTGTGTCTGTCACAAACCCTTTAGGACAGTGTTTGTCACAAAACCCACTGGACAGCGCCTGTGTCACAATCCCCATTGGACAGTGTGTTGGTCACAAACCCTATGGGACAGCGTGTGGGTCACAATCCCCATTGGACACCATCTGTGTCACAAACCCCATTGGACAGTGAGTGTGTCACAAACCCCATTGGACAGCGTGTGTAGTCATAAACCCCATTGGACAGCGTGTGTGTGTCACAATCCCCATTGAACAGTGTGTGTGTGTCACAAACCCCATTAGACACTGTGTGTGTCACAAACCCCATGGGACTAAGTGTGTGTCACGAACGCCATTGGACAGCGTGTGTGTGTCACTAACCCCGTTGGAAACTGTATGTGTCACAAACCCCATTGGATAGCATGTGTGTGTAACAAACCCTATTGGACAGAGTGTAGGTCACAATCCCCATTGAACAGCGTCTGTGTCACAAAACCCACTGGACAGCGTGTGTGTCACAAACCCCATTGGACAGTGTGTGTGTCAAAATACCCACTGGACAAAGTGTGGGTCACAAACACCATTGGACAGAGTGTGTGTGTCACAATCCACATTGTACAGTGTGTGTGTCACAAACACCATTGGACAGCATGTGTGTCACAAGCCCATTGGACAGAGTGTGTGTGTCACAATCCCCACTGTACAGTGTGTGTGTCACAAACCCCATTGGGTAGCGTGTGCGTCACGAACCCCATTGGACAGCGTGTGTGTCACAAGCACCATTGGACAGAGTGTCTGTGCCACAAACCCCATTGGAAAGTGTATGTGTCACAAGCCCCTTTGGATAGCGTGTGTGTGTCACAAACAATGTTTGACAGTATGTGTGTCACAAAACCCACTGGACAGCGTGTGTGTTCACAAAACAAATTGGATAGTGTGGTTTTCAGAAGACCCATTGTACTGAGTTTGTGTGTGTCACAAAGCCCATTAGACAGTGTGTGTGTCACAAACCCCACTGGATAGCGTGTGTGTCCCAAACACCCAAGGACAGTGTGCGTGTCACAAAACCCATTGTACATCGTGTGTGTCACAAAACCTTTTGGACAGTGTGTGTGTCACAATCCCCCATGGACACTGTTTGTGTCAGAATCCACATTTGAGAGTGTGTGTGTTACAAACCCCCCTGGACAGCGTGTGTGTCAAAACCCCATTGGACAGCGTGTCTGTCACTAACACCCATGGAGAGTATTCGTGTCACAAACCCCATTGGAAAGTGTGTGTGTGTCACAAACCCCACTGGACAGCGTGTGTGTTACAAACACCCATGGACAGTGTGCGTGTCACAAGCCCCATTGTACATCGTGTGTGTCACAAACCCTATTGGACAGTGTGTTTGTCACAAAACCCACTGGACAGATTGTGTGTCACAAACCCCATCAGATAGTGTGTGTGTCACAAGCGCCATTGGAAAGAGTGTGTGTTTAACAATACCCATTGGACAGTGTGTGTGTCACAATCCCCACTGGACAGCGTGTATGTGTAACAAACCCATATTGGTCAGCGTGTGTATCACAAAGCCCATTGGACAGCGTGTGTGTGTAACAGTACCCATTGGACAGTGTGTGTGTCACAAAACCCACTGGAGAGTGTGTGTGCAACAATCCCCAGTGGACAGCATCTGTGTCACAAACACCCATGGACAGTGTGAGTGTCACAAACCCCATTGGATAGCGTGTGTGTCACAAATCCCTTTAGACAGTGTGTGTGTCAATCCCCATTGGACATCGTGTGTGTGTCACAATCCCCATTTTACAGTGTGTGTGTTCACAAACACCATTGGACAGCGTGTGTGTCACAAGCCAATTGGACAGAATGTGTGTGTCACAAAACCCACTGGACAGCGTGTGTGTCACAAACACCATTGGAAAGTCTATGTGTCACAAACCCTGTTGGATAGCGTATTGTGTGTGGCACAAACCCTATTGGACAGTTTGCATGTCACAAAACCCACTGGACAGCGTGTGTGTCACAAACAGCATTTGACAGTGTGTGTGTCACAATCCCCACTAGACAGCGTGTGTGTGTAACAAACGCATATTGGTCAGCCTGTGTGTCACAAAGCCCATTGGACAGCGTGTGTGTGTAACAATAACCATTGGACAGTGTGTGTGTCACAAAACCCATTGGACAGCGTGTGTGTCGCAAACCCCCGTGGACACGGTATGTGTCACAAACCCCATTGGACAGTGTGTGTGTCACAAACCCCACTGGACATCGTGTGTGTAACAAACACCCATGGACAGTGTGCGTGTCACAAACCCCATTGGACAGCGTGTGTGTGTCACAATCCCCATTGGACAGTGTGTTTGTCACAAAACCCATGGGACAGAGTGTGTGTCATGAACCCCATTGGACAGCGTGTGTGTCACAACCGCCATTGGACAGAGTATGTGTGTCACAAACCCCATTGGAAAGTGTGTGTGTCACAAACCCTATTGGACAGCGTGTGTGTCACAAACCCCACTGTACAGCGTGTGTATCACAATCCCCATTGGACAGCGTGTGTGTCACAAATATCATTGCACAGCGTGTGTGTGTCGCAATCCCCATTGGACAGCGTTGTGTGTGTCACAATCACCATTGGACATTGTGTGTGTGTCACAAACCCCATTGGACAGAGTGTGTGTCACAAACCCCAGTGGACACTGTGTGTGTCACAAACGCCATTGGACAGCGTGTGTATGTCACAATCCCCATTGGACAGCGTATGTGTGACAAACCCCATTGGACCTTGTGTGTGTCACAATCATCATTAGAGAGTGTGTGTGTCTCCCAATTCTCATTGGACAGTGTGTGTGTCAGAAACCCCATTGGACAGCGTGTGTGTCACAAGCGCCATTGGACAGAGTGTATGTGTCACAAACCCCATTAGATAGCGTATGTGTGTCACAAACCCTCCTGGTCACTGTGTGTGTCACAAAACCCATTGGACAGCATGGGTGTCACAAACACCATTTCGCAGTGTGTGTGTAACAAACCCAATTGGTCAGCGTGTGTGTCACAAACCTCAAGGGACAGTGTGTGTGTCACAAAACCCATTGGATAGCGTTTGTGTCACAAACCCCATTGGAATGCGTGTGTGTAACAAACCCAATTGGTCAGCGTGTGTTTGTCACAAACGCAATAGGACAGCGTGTGTGTCAAAAACGCCCCTGGACAGTGTGTGTGTCACAAACCCCGTTGGACAGCATGTCTGTCTCAAACAACCCTGGACAGCGTGTCTGTCACAATCCTCATTGGAAAGCGTGTGTGTCAGAAACCCCATAGGAGAGTGTGTGTGTCACAAACCCCATTGGACAGCGAGAGTGTCACAAACACCATTGGACAGCGTGTGTGTGTCAAAATCACCATTGGAGACTGTGTGTGTCACAAACACCATTGGAAAGTGTGTGTGTCACGAACCCCATTGGACAGCGCGTGTGTTCACAAACCCCACTGTACAGTGTCTGTGTCACAGTCCCCATTGGACACCGTGTGTGTCACAAACACCATTGGACAGCATGCGTGTCACAAACACCATTGGACAGCGTTTGTGTGTCGCAATCTCCATTGGACAGCGTGTGTGTCACAAATCCCATGGGACAGTGTGTGTTTCAATATCTCCATTGGACAGCGTGTGTGTGTCACAATCCCCATTGGACAGAGTGTGTTTCACAAAACCCATTGGACAGCGTGTGTATGTTACAATCCCCATGGGACAGCATGTGTGTCAAAAACCCCTTTCAAGCTTTTGTGTGTCACAATCCCCATTGGACAGTGTGTGTGTGTCCCAATTCTCATTGGACAGTGTGTGTGTTACAAACCCCATTGGGCAGAGTGTCTGTCAAAAACCCCATTGGCCAGTGCGTATGTCATAATCCCCATTCGACACTGTGTGTGTCACAACATCTACTGGACAGTGTGTGTGTCACAAACACCAACGGACAGCGTATGTGTCACGAACCCCGTTGGACAGCGTATGTGCCACAAGCCCCATTGGACATAGTGTGCGTGTCACAAACCGAATTGGACAGGGTGTGTGTGTCACAATACCCATTGGACAGTGTGTGTGTAACAAACCTAATAGAACAGAGTTTGTGTTACAAACCCCCGTGGACACTGTGTGTGTCAGAAACCCCATTGGACAGTGTGTGTGTCACAAACTCCACTGGACAGCATGTGTGTCACAAACACCCATGGACAGTGTGCGTGTCACAAACCCCATTGGACATCGTGTGTGTCACAAACCCCTTTGGGCAGTGTGTGTGTCACAAACACCATTGGACAGCATTTGTATCACAAACACCATTGGACAGTGTGCGTGCCACAAGACCCATTGGACAACGTGTGTGTTACAAAGCCCTTTGGACAGTGTGAGTGTCAAAAACCCAATTGGACAGCGTGTGTGTGTCACAATCCCCATTGGACAGCGTCTTTGTCATAAACCCCATGGTACAGAGTGTGTGTCACAAACACTATTGGA
Source organism: Columba guinea (assembly GCA_032206185.1). Taxonomy (NCBI): domain Eukaryota; kingdom Metazoa; phylum Chordata; class Aves; order Columbiformes; family Columbidae; genus Columba; species Columba guinea. The sequence goes on along the minus strand of JAVLUU010000041.1, from coordinate 2,232,864 downwards.
CAGCGTGTGTGTGTCACAAACACCCTTGGAAAGTGTGTGTGTCACAAACCCCATTGGACAGCGTGTCATGTCAGAAATCCCATGGACAGTGTGTGTCACAAATCCCATTGGACAGCGTGTGTAGTCACAAATCCCATTGGACAGCGTGTGTGTGTCACAAACCCCTTTTGAAAGAGTGTGTGTCACAAACACCATTGGACAGTGTGTGTGTCACAAACCCCATTGGACAGCGTGTGTGTCACAAACCCTATTGGAATGACTGTGTGTGTCACAAACCCTATTGGACAGCGTGTGTGTCATAAACCCCATTGGATTCCGTGTGTGTTTCACAAACCCCATTGGACAGCGTGCATGTCACAAGCGCCATTGCACAGAGTGTGTGTGTCACAAACCCCATTGTAAAGTGTATGTGTCACAAACCACATTGGTTAGCGTGTGTGTGTCACAAACCCTCCTGGTCAGTGTGTGTCTCACAAAACCCATTGGAGAGCATGTGTGTCACACACACCATTGGACAGTGTGTGTGTGTAACAAACCCAATTGGTCAGCGTCTGTGTCACAAACCCCATGAGCCAGCGTGTGGGTGTCACAAACTCCATTGGAAAGTGTGTGTCACGAACCCCATTTGATAGCGTGTGTGTTAAAAAAACCCATTAGAAATTATGATTGTCACAAACCCCATTCGACAGCGTGTATGTGTCACAAACCCTATTGGACATTGTGTAGGTCACAATCCCCATTGGACAGCGTGTGTATCACAAACACCATTGGACAGCGTGTGTTGTTGCAGAAACCCTATTGGACATCGTGTCTGTCACAAACCCCTTTGGATAGTGTGTGTGTCACCAGCCCCATGGGACAGCATGTCTGTCACAAAACGCATTGGACAGTATTTTTGTCACAAAAATCATTAGACAGCATGTGTGTCACAAGCCCATTGGACAGAGTGTGTGTGTCAAAAAACCCACTGGACACCGTGTGTGTGTCAAAAAACCCAGTGGACACCGTGTGTGTCACGAACCCCATTGGACAGGGTGTGTGTCTAAAGCGCCATTGGACAGCGTGTGTGTGTAACAATACCCATTGGACACTGTGTGTGTCACAAACCCCTTTGGACAGAGTTTGTGTCACAAACCCCATTGGACAGCGTGTGTGTGTCACAATACCAATTGAACTGTGTGTGTGTCACAAACCCCATTAAAGCGTGTGTGTGTCACAAACTCCATTTGACAGCGTGTGTGTCACAAACACTCATGTACCGCGTGCGTGTCACAAACCCCATTGGACATAGTGTGTCACAAACCCCATTGGACAGCGTGTGTGTGTCACAATTCCCATTGGACAGTGTGTGTGTCACAAACCCCATGGGACAGAGTTTGTGTCACAAACCCTATTGTACAGCGTATGTGTCACAAAAACCATTGGACAGTGTGTGTGACAAGCCCATTGGACCGAGTGTGTGTGTCACAAAACCCACTGGACAGCGTGAGTGTCACAATCCCCATTGGACAGCATGTGTGTCACAAACCCCATTGGACAGAATTTGTGTCACAAACCCTATTGGACAGCGTGTGTGTCACAAACACCATTGGACAGCGTGTGTGTCACAAACCCCATTGGACAGTGTGTGTGTGTCACAAACCCCATTATAAAGTGGACGTGTCACAAACCCCATTGGATAGCGTGTGTGTTTCACAAACCCTAATAGAGAGCGTGTGTGTCAAAAACACCATTGGACAGAGTGTGTGTCACAAACCCCATTGGAAAGTGTGTGTGTGTCACAAACACACCTGGTCAGTTTTTGTGTCACAAACCCCATTGGACAGCGTGTCTGTCACAAACCCCATTGGACAGTTTGTGTGTAACAAACCCAATTGGACAGCGTGTGTGTCACAAACCCCATGGGACAGCGTGTGTGTGTAACAAACCCCACTGGAAAGTGTGTGTCACAAACCCCATTGGATAGTGTGTGTGTGTCACAAACCCCATTATAAACTGGGCGTGTCAAAAACCCCATTGGATAGCCTGTGTGTGTCACAAACCCTATTGGAGAGCGTGTAGGTCACAATCCACATTGGACAGCGTCTATGTAACAAACCCCATTGGACAGCGTCTGTGTCACAAACCCCATTGGACAGTGTGTGTGTCACAAACCCCGTTGGACAGCGTGTGTGTGTAACAATACCCATTGGACTGTGTGTGTGTCACAAACCCCATTGGACAGCATGTGTGTGTGTCACAAACCCCATTGGACAACCTGTTTGTCATAAACCCCCGTGGATACTGTGTGTGTCACGAATGCCATTGGACAGTGTGTGTGTCTCAAACCACCCCGGACAGTGTGTGTGTAACAAAACCCACTGGAGAGCATTTTTGTCACAAGCCCATTGGACAACATGTGTGTCACAAACATCATTGGACAGCGTGTGTGTGTAACAATACCCATTGGACAGTGTGCGTTTCACAAAGCCCATTGGACAGAGTTTGTGTCACAAACCCTATTGGACAGCGTGTGTGTCACAAACACCATTGGACAGTGTGTGTGTCAGAAACCCCATTGGACAGCGTGTGTGTGTCACAAACCCTCCTGGTCAGTGTCTATGTCACAAACCAAATTGGACAGCGTCTGTAACACAAACCCCATTGGACAGCATGTTTCGCAAACACCATTGGACAGCGTGTGTGTGTCACAATCCCCATTGGACAGCGTGTCTGTCACAAACCCCATTGGAGAGTGTGTGTGTCACAAACCCCATTGGACAGCGTATGTGTGTAACAATATCCTTTGGACTGTGTGTGTGTCACAAACCCCACTGGACAGCGTGTGTGTCATAAACCCCCGTGGACACTGTGTGTGTCACGAATGCCATTGGACAGTGTGTGTGTCACAAACCCCACTGGACAGTGTGTGTGTCACAATCCCCACTGGACAGCGTGTGTGTCACAAACCCCATGGGACAGCGTGTGTGTGTCACAAACCCCTTCGAAAACTGTGTGCGTCACAAACCCCATTGGACAGCGTGTGTGCCACATACCCCACTGGACAGCGTGTGTGTCACAAACACCCATGTACAGTGTGCGTGTCACAAACCCCATTGGACATCGTGTATTTCACAAACCCTATTGGACAGCGTATGTGTAACAAACACTCATGGACAGTGTGCGTGTCAAAACCCCATTGGACATCGTGTGTGTCACAAACCCTTTTGGACACTGTGTGTGTGTCACAAACCCCACTGGGCAGCGTGTGTGTGTCACAAACCCCATAGGAAAGTGTGTGTATCACAAACCCCATTGGACAGTGTGTGTGTCAAAAACCCCATTGGACATCATGTGTGTCATAAACCCATTTGGACAGTGTGTGTTTCAAAAACCCCACTGGACAGCGTGTGTGCCACAAATACCCATGAACAGTGTGCGTGTCACAAACCCAATTGGACATCGTGTGTGTCACAAACCCCTTTGGACAGTGTGTGTGTCACAAACCCCATTGCACGGTGTTTGTGTGTCACAATCCCCATTGGTCAGTGTGTGTGTCACAATACGCATGGGACAGAGTGTGTGTCACGAACCCCATTGCACAGCGTGTGTGTCACAAGCGCCATTGGACAGAGTGTGTGCGTCACAAACCCCATTGGAACGTGTATGCGTTACAAAATCCATTGAATAGTGTGTGTGCGTCACAAACCCTCCTGGTAAAGTGTGTGTGTCAGAAAACCCATTGGACAGAGTGCGTGTCACACACACCATTGAACAGTGTGCGTGTCAGAAACCCCATTGTACATCGTGTGTGTCACAAAGCCTTTTGGACAGTGTGTGTGTCACAAACCCCATTGGGTAGCGTGTGTGTGTCAAAAACCCCATTAGAAAGTATGTGTGTCACAAACCCTTTGGATAGCGTGTGTGTGTCACAAACCCTATAGGACAGTGTGTAGGTCACAATCCCCATTGGACAGCGTCTGTGTCACAAACCCCATTGGATAGCGTGTGCGTGTCACAAACCCCATTGGATAGTGTGTGTGTGTCACAAACCCTATTGGACAGTGTGTGTGCCAGAAACCCCATTAGAAAGTGTGAGTGTCACAAATCACATTTGAAAGTGTGTGTGCCAAAATCCCCATTGGACAGTGTGTGTATCACAAACCCCATTGGATAGCGTTTGTGTCACAAACCCTATTGGACACCGCATGTCATAACCCCCATTTTACAGCGTGTGTGTGTTACAATCCCCATTGGACACTGTGCGTGTCACAAACCCCATTGGATATCGTGTGTGTCACAAACCCTTTTGGGGAGTGTGTGTGTCAGAAACACACATGGATAGTGTGCGTGTCACAAACCCAATTGGATAGCGTGTGTGTGTCACAAACCCCATTAGAAAGTGTGGGTGTCACAAACCCCATTTGAAAGTGTGTGTGTCACAAGCGCCATTGGAAAATGTGTGTGTCACAAACCCAATCGGATAGCGTGTGTGTGTCACAAACCCCTTTAGAAAGTGCGCGTGTCACAAACCCCATTGGATACCGTGTGCGTGTGTCACAAAACCTTTTGGAGAGTGTGTGTGTCAGAAACCCCACTGGACAGCGTGTGTGTCACAAACGCCACTGGACAGCGTGTATGTGTCACAAGCACCATTGGAAAGTATGTGTGTCACAAATCCCATTGCATAGCGTGTGTGTCACAAACCCCATGGGACAGTGTGTCTGTGTCAGAATACCCAATGGACAGTGTGTGTGTCACTATCCCCATTGGACAGCGTGAGTATCAGAAACACCATTGGACAGCATGTGTGTGTCACATTCCCCTTTGGACAGTGTATGTTCACAAAACCCATTGGATAGCGTGTGTGTCACAAACCCCATTTTATAGCGTGTGTGTCACAATCCCCATTGGACAGCGTGTGTGTCACAAACCCCACTGGACAGCGTGTGTGTGTCGCAAAGCCCATTGGACAGTGTGTGTGTCACAAACCCCATTGGAATGTGTCTATGTCACAAACCGCACTGGATAACGTGTGTGTGTCACAAACCACATTGTACATCGTCTATGTCACAATCATCACTGGACAGCGTGTGTGTCGCAGACCCCATTGGACAGAGTGTGTGTCACAAACAGCATTGGACAGCGTGTGTGTGTCACAAACCCCATTGAACAGGGTGTGTGTCACAATCCCCATTAGACAGTGTGTGTGTCACAAGCTCATTGGACAGACTGTGTGTCACAAACCCCACTGGACAGCGTGTGTGTCACAAACCCCATTAGACAGCGTGTGTGTCACAAGCCCATTGGACAGACTGTGTGTCACAAACCCCACTGGACGGCGTGTGTGTCACAAACCCCATTGGAAAGCGTGTGTGTCACAATCCCCATTGGACAGACTGTGTGTCACAAAACCCACAGGACAGCGTGTGTTTCACAAACACCCATGGACAGCGTGCGTGTCACAATCCCCATTGGACATCGTGTGTATAACAAACCCCTTTGGACAGTGTGTTTGTCATAAACACCATTGGATAGCGTGTGTGTGTCACAAACCACATTGTACAGACTGTTTGTCACAAGCTCATTGGACTGAGTCTGTGTGTGAAAAACCCCATTGTACAGTGTGTTAACCACAATCCCCATTGGACAGCGTGTGTGTTACAAGCCCATTTTACAGAGAGTGTGTATTACGAACACCATTGGACAGTGTGTGTGTCACAATCCCTATTGGACAGTGTGTGTGTCACAAAATTCACTGGACATCGCATCTGTCACAAACCCCTTTGGATAGCGTGTGTGTGTCACAAACCCCATTGGACAGTGTGTGTGTCACAAGCACCATTGGACAGTGTGTGTGTCACAAACCCCATTGGAAAGCGTGTCTGTGTAACAAACCCGCCTGGTCAGTGTGTGTGTCACAAAACCCATTGGACAGCGAGTGTGTCAGAAACCCCATTGGACAGTGTGTGTCACAAATCCCACTGGACAGCGTGTGTGTCACAAACCCCATTGGACAGCGTGTGTGTCACAAACCCCTTTGGACAGTGTCTGTGCAACAAACCCCATTGGACAGTGTGTGTGTGTCACAAAACCCACTGGACAGCGTGTGTGTCACGAACCCCATTGGACAGCGTGTGTGTCACAGGCACCATTGGACAGAGTGTGTGTGTCAGAAACCCCATTGGAAAGTGTATTTGTCACACAGCCCGTTGGATAGCGTGTGTGTCACAAACCATATTGGACAGTGTGTGTGTCACAAAACCCACTGGACAGCGTGTGTGTCAAAAACCCTATTGGACAGCATGTGTGTCACAAACCTCATTGGATAGCGTGTGTGTCACAAGCACCATTGGACATAGTGTGTGTGTCAAAAACCCATTGGATAGCGTCTGTGTGTCACAAACCCTATTGGACAGTGTGTGTGTCACAAAACCAACTGGACAGTGTTTCTGTGACAAACCCCATTGGACAGCGTGTGTGTCACAATCCCCATTGGACAGCGTGTGTGTCACAAACCCATTGGACAGCGTGTGAGTCACAAACCCATTAGACAGGGTGTGTGTAACAAAACCCATTGGACATCGTGTTTGTCACAAACCCCTTTGGAGTGTGTGTGTTAAAAATCCAATGGGACAGCGTGTGTGTCACAATCCCCATTGGACAGCGTGTGTGTCACAAACCCCATTGGACAGTGTGTGTGTCACAAACCCCATTGGACAGAGTGTGTGTGTCACAAAACCCACTGGACATCGTGTGTGTCACAAACCCCGTTGGAAAGTGTGTGTGTCACAAACCCTATTGGACAGTGTGTGTGTCACAAACACCACTGGACAGCGTGTGTGTGTCACAAACCCCATTGGATAGCATGTGAGTGTGTCACAAACCCCATTGGACAGCGTATAGTGTAAGAAAGCCCATTGGACAGTGTGTGTCACAAATCCCATTGGACAGCATGTGTGTGTCACAAAGCCCAGCTGACAGAGTGTGTTTCACAAACCCCATTGGACAGTGTTTGTGTCACAAACCCCATTGGACAGCGTGTGTGTGTCACAAACCCTCCTGGTCAGTGTGTGTTTCACAAACCCCATTGGAAAGTGTGTGTGTCACAAACCCCATTGGAAAGTGTGGGTGCCACAAACCCCATTGGAAAGTGTGTGTGCCACAAATCCCATTGCATAGCGTGTGTGTGTCACAAACTCCATTATAAAGTAGTGCGTTTTCACAAACCCCACTGGATAGCGTGTGTGTGTCAAAAACCCTATTGGACAGTGTGTAGGTCACAATCCCCACTGGACAGCGTCTGTGTCACAAACCCCATTAGACAGCGTCTGTGTCACTAACACCATTGGACAGTTTGTGTGTCACAAACCCCATTGGATAGCGTGTGTTTCACAAACCCCATTTGAAAGTGTGTGTGTCACAAATCCCAACGGATAGCGTGTGTGTGTCACAAACCCTATTGGACAGTGTGTATGACAAAATCCCCATTGGACAGTGTGTGTGTCACTATCCCCATTGGACAGAGTTTGCGTGTGTGTCTCAAACACCATTGGACATTGTGAGTGTGTAACAAACCCAATTGGTCAGCGTGTGTGTCACAAACCCCATGGGAGAGCGTGTGTGTGTCACGATCCCCATTGAACAGTGTGTGGGTCACAAACCCTATTGGACAGTGTGTGTGTCACAAGACCATTGGACAGAGTGTGTGTGTCACAAAACTCACTGGACGGCGTGTGTGTTCACAAAGCCCATTGGACAGTGTGTGTGTCACAAACACCATTGGAGAGCGTGTGTGTGTAACAATACCCATTGGACAGTGTCTGTGTCACAAACCCCATTGGACACCGTATGTGTGTAACAAACCCCATTGGAAAGTGTATGTGTCACAAACCCCATTGGATATTGCGTTTGTGTGTCACAAACCCTGCTGGTCAGTGTGTGTGTCGCAAAACCCGTTGGACAGCATGCGTGTCGCAAACACCATTGGACAGAGTGTGTGTAAAAAAACCAATTGCTCAGCGTGTGTGTCACAAACCCCACGGGTCATCGTGTGTGTGTCACAATACCCATTGGACAGTATGTGTGTTACAAACCGCATTGGACAGATTGTGTGTCACAAACCCCCGTAGACACTGTGTGTGTCACAAACCCGAATGGACAGTGTGCGTGTCACCAACCCCATTGGACATCGTGAGTGTCACAAACCCTTTTGGACAGTGTGTGTCTCACAAACCCCATTGGACAGAGTTTGTGTCACAAACCCTATTGGGCAGCGTGTGTGTCACAAACACCATTGGACAGTGTGTGTGTCACAAACCCCATTGGACATCGTGTGTGTCACAAACCTCTTTGGACAGTGTGTGTGTCACAAACCCCATTGAACAGCATGTGTGTGTCACAATCCCCATTGGACAGTGTGTGTGTGTCACAAACCCCATTAGACAGCGTGTGTGTCACAAACCCCTTTGCACAGTGTGTGTGTCACAAACACCTTTGAACAGTGTGTGTGTGTGTTTCACAATCCCCATTGGTTAGTGTGTGTGTCACAAAGCCCATTGGACAGCGTGTGTGTCACAAACCCCCCTGGACAGTGTTAGTGTCACAAACCCCAGTGGACAGCGTTTATATCAAAACCCCATTGGACAGTGTGTGTGTCACAAAACCCACTGGACACCGTGTGTGTTCACAAACCTCATTGGACAGGGTAATTGTCACTACACCCATTGGACATAGTGTGAGTTTCACAAAGCCCATTGGACAGCGTGTGTGTCACAAAGCCCATTGGACAGCGTGTGTGTCACAAAGCCCATTGGACAGCGTGTGTGTGACAAACACCATTGGAAAGTGTGTATATGTAACAATACCCATTGTACAGTGTGTGTGTCACAAACCCTTTGGACAGTGTGTGTGTCACAAACTCCACTGGACAGCGTGTGTGTCACAAACACCCATGGACAATGTGCGTGTCACAAACCCCATTGGACATTGTGTGTGTCACAAACCCCATGGGACAGCGTTTGTGTGTCACAATCCCCATTGGACAGTATGTGTGTCACAAACACCACGGGACAGCGTGTGTGTGTCACAAAGCCCATTGGACAGCGTGTGTAGTCATAAACCCCATTGGACAGCGTGTGAGTGTCACAAACGCCATTGGAAAGTGTGTGTCACAAACCCCATTATAAAGTGTGGGACACAAAACCCATTGGATAGCGTGTGTGTGTCAAAAAACCCATTAGAAAGTATGTGTGTCACAAATCCCTTTGGACAGTGTGTAGGTCACAATCCCCATTGGACAGCGTCTGTGTCACAAACCCCAATGGACGGCGTGTGTGTCAGAAACACCATTGGATAGCGTGTGTCTGTCACAATCCCCATTGGACAGTGTGTGTGTCACAAAAATCATTGGACAGCGTGTGTGTCACGAACCCCATTGGACAGAGTGTGTGTCACAAGCACCACTGGACAGAGTGTGTGTGTCACAAACCCCATTGGAAAGTGTATATGTCGCAAAACCCTTTGGATAGCATGTGTGTATCACAAACCCTTTCGGACAGTGTTTGTGTCACAAAACCCACTGGACACCGTGTGTGTTCACAAACGCCATTGGACAGCGTGTTTTTCACAAGAGCCATTGGACAGAGTGTGTCTTACAAACCCCACAGGACAGCGTCTGTGTCACAAACACCATTGGACAGCGTCTCTGTGTAACAAACCCCCGTGGACACTGTGTGTATCACAAACCCCATTGGACAATGTGTGTGTCACAAACTCCACTGGACATCGTGTGTGTCACAAACAACTTTCGACAGTGTGTGTGTCACAAACCCCATTGGACAGCGTGTGTGTCACAAACACCCATGGACAGTGTGTGTGTCACAAACACCCATGGATAATGTGCGTGTCACAAACCCCATTGGACATCGTGTGTGTCACAAACAACTTTCGACAGTGTGTGTGTCACAAACCCCATTGGACAGTGTGTGTGTCACAAACACCCATGGACAGTGTGTGTGTCACAAACCCCATGGTACAGAGTGTGTGTCACAATCCCCTCTGGACATCGTGTGTTTTTCACAAAACTCTTCGGACAACGTTTGTGTCACAAACCCCATTGGACAGCGAGTTTGTGTCACAATCCCCTTTGGACAGTGTGTGTGTCAAAAACCCCATTAGAAAGTATGTGTGTCACAAACCCTCCTGGATAGTATGTGTGTGTCACAAACCCTATTGGACAGTGTGTGTGTCACGAATCCCATTGGACAGAGTGTGTGTGTCACAATCCCCATTGGACAGTGTGTGTGTCACAATACCCATTGGACAGCGTGTGTGTCACAATCCCCTTTGGACAGAATGTGTGTCACAAACCCCATTGGACAGCGTGTGTGTTACAATCCCCATTGGACAGAGTGTGTTTCACAAACCCCGTTGGACATTGTGTGTGTCAAAAACCCCATTGGACAGTGTGTGTATGTCACAAGACCCATTGGAAAGAGTGTGTGTGTCACAAACCCATTGGACAGTGTGTGTGTCACAAACCCCATGGGACAGTGTGTGTGTCTCAAAACCCACTGGACGGCGTTTGTGTCAGAAACCCTTTTGGGCAGTGTGAGTGTCACAAACCCCATTGGACATTGTGTGTGTCACAAACCCCATTGGACAGTGTGTGTGTGTCACAAGACCCATTGGAAAGAGTGCGTGTGTCACAAACCCATTGGACAGTGTGTGTGTCACAAACCCCATGGGACAGTGTGTGTGTCTCAAAACCCACTGGACAGCGTTTGTGTCAGAAACCCTTTTAGACAGTGTGAGTGTCACAAACCCCACAGGACAGCATGTGTCTCACAATCCCCATTGGACAGTGTGTGTGTGTCACAAACCCCATTGGGCAGCGTGTGTGTGTCACAATCCCCATTGGACAGTGTGTGTGTCACAAACCCCATGGGACAGAATTGTGTAACGAACCCCATTGGACAGCGTGTGTTTCACAAGCGCCATTGGACAGAGTGTGTGTGTTACAAACCCTGCTGGTCAGTGTGTGCATCACAAAACCCATTGGACAGCGTGTAGTGTATCGGAAACACCACTGGACATTGTGTGTGTAAGAAACCCAATTGTTCAGCCTGTGTCTCACAAACCCCATGGGACAGCGTGTGTGTGTCACAAACCCCATTGGAAAGTGTGTGTGTCACAAACCCTACTGGACAGCATGTGTGTCACGAACCCCATTGGAAAGTGTGATTTTCACAAACCCCATTGGACAGCGTGTGTGTCACAAACACCATTGGACAGCGTGTGTTTGTCAGAAACCCCATTGGACAGAGTGGGTGTGACAAACCCATTGGATAGCGTGTGTGTGTCACAAACCTCCCTGGACAGCGTGTGTGGCACAATCCCAGTTCGACAGAGTTTGTGTCAGAAACCCCATTGGAGAGTGTGTGTGTCACAAACTCCATTAGACAGCGAGTGTGTCACAAACATCATTGGACAGCGTGTGTGTGTGACAAACCCCATTGAACAGTGTGTGTGTCAAAATCCTCATTGGACAGTGTATGTGTGACAAACCCCATTGGACAGCGTGTGTGTGTCACAATCCCCATTGGAGAATGTGTGTGTCATGAACCCCACTGGACAGCATGTGTGTCACGAACCCCATTGGACTGCGAGTGTGTCACAAACACCATTGGACAGCACGCGAGTCACAAACACCATTGGACAGTGTGTGTGTGTCACAATCTCCATTGGACAGCGTGTGTGTCACAATCCCCATTGGACAGTGTGTGTGTCACAAGCCCCATTGGACAGAGTGTGTGTCACAAACCCCTTTGGACACTGTGTGTGTCACAAACGCCATTGTACAGCATCCATGTCACGAACACCATTTGACAGCGTGTGTGTGTAACAATACCCATTGGACACTGTGTCTGTCACAATCACCATTGGACAGCGTGTGTGTCACAAACCCCCGTGGACACTGTGTGTGTCACAAACCCCATTGGACAGTGTGTGTCTTACAAACCCCACAGGACAGCGTCTGTGTCACAAACACCCATGGACAGTGTGCGTGTCACAATCCCCATTGGACATCGTTTGTATCAGAAACCCCTTTGGACAGTGTGAGTGTCGCAAACCCCATTGGAGAGTGTGTGTGTGTCACAATCCCCATTGGACGGTGTGTGTGTGACAAACCCCATGGGACTGAGTGTGTGTCACGAAATTCGTTGGACAGCGTGTGTGTCACAAGCGCCATTGGACAGAGTGTGTGTGTCACAAACCCCATTGGACAGCGTGTGTGTCACCAACTCCATTGGACAGCTTGTGTGTCACAAGCGCCATTGGAAAGTATGTGTGTCACAAACGCCATTGGAAAGATTGTGTGTCACAAACACCATTTGATAGCGTGTGTGTTTCACAAAGCATATTGGACAGTGTGTGTGTCACAAACCCCCCTGGACAGGGTGTCTGTCACGAACACCATTGGATAGCGTGTGTGTCACAAGACCCATTGGACAGCATTCGTGTCACAATCCCCATTGGACAGGGTGTGTGACACAAACCCCATTGGAGAGAGTGTGTGTGTCACAAACCTCATTGGACAGCTTGTGTGTCATAAAAGCCATTGGACAGCATGCGTGTTACAAACACCATTGGACAGTGTGTGTGTAACAAACCCAAATGGTCAGCGTGTGTGTAACAAACACCATGGGACAGCGTTTGTGTGTCACAAACCCCTTTGGATAGCGTGTGTTTGTCAAATACCTCATTAGAAAGTATGTGTGTCACAAAACCCATTGGATAGCATGTGTGTGTCACAAACCCTATTGGACAGAGTGTGTGTGGCGAAACCCCATTGGACAGCGTGTGTGTCATAAACCTCATTGGATAGCGAGTGTGGGTCACAAACCCCATGAGACAGAGTGTGTGTCACGAACCCCATTGGACAGCGTGTGTGTTACAAGCGCCATTGGACAGAGTGTGTGTGTCACAAACCCCATTGGAAAATGTGGGTGTCACAAATACCATTGGATAGCATGTGTGTGTCACAAAACCTATTGGACAGTATGTATGACACAGTCCCCATTGGACAGCGTCTTTGTCACAAACCCAGTTGGACAGAGTGTGTGTCACAAACACTATTGGTCAGCGTGTGTGTGTCACAAGCCCATTGGACAGAGTGTGTGTGTCACAAAACCCACTGGGCAGCATGTGTGTCACGAACCCCATTGGACAGAGTGTGTGTCACAAACCCCATTGGACAGTGTATGTGTGTCACAATCCCCATTGGACAGTGTGTGTGTGTCACAAACCCCATTAGACAGCGTGTGTTTCACAAACCCCTTTGGACAGTGTGTGTGTCACAAACCCCATGGGACAGAGTGTGTGTCAGAAACACTATTGGTCAGCGTGTGTGTGTCACAAGCCCATTGGACAGAGTGTGTGTGTCACAAAACCCACTGGGCAGCATGTGTGTCACGAACCCCATTGGACAGAGTGTGTGTCACAAACCCCATTGGACTGCGAGTGTGTCACAAACACCATTGGACAGCACGCGAGTCACAAACACCATTGGACAGTGTGTGTGTGTCACAATCTCCATTGGACAGCGTGTGTGTCACAATCCCCATTGGACAGTGTGTGTGTCACAAGCCCCATTGGACAGAGTGTGTGTCACAAACCCCTTTGGACACTGTGTGTGTCACAAACGCCATTGTACAGCATCCATGTCACGAACACCATTTGACAGCGTGTGTGTGTAACAATACCCATTGGACACTGTGTCTGTCACAATCACCATTGGACAGCGTGTGTGTCACAAACCCCCGTGGACACTGTGTGTGTCACAAACCCCATTGGACAGTGTGTGTCTTACAAACCCCACAGGACAGCGTCTGTGTCACAAACACCCATGGACAGTGTGCGTGTCACAATCCCCATTGGACATCGTTTGTATCAGAAACCCCTTTGGACAGTGTGAGTGTCGCAAACCCCATTGGAGAGTGTGTGTGTGTCACAATCCCCATTGGACGGTGTGTGTGTGACAAACCCCATGGGACTGAGTGTGTGTCACGAAATTCGTTGGACAGCGTGTGTGTCACAAGCGCCATTGGACAGAGTGTGTGTGTCACAAACCCCATTGGACAGCGTGTGTGTCACCAACTCCATTGGACAGCTTGTGTGTCACAAGCGCCATTGGAAAGTATGTGTGTCACAAACGCCATTGGAAAGATTGTGTGTCACAAACACCATTTGATAGCGTGTGTGTTTCACAAAGCATATTGGACAGTGTGTGTGTCACAAACCCCCCTGGACAGGGTGTCTGTCACGAACACCATTGGATAGCGTGTGTGTCACAAGACCCATTGGACAGCATTCGTGTCACAATCCCCATTGGACAGGGTGTGTGACACAAACCCCATTGGAGAGAGTGTGTGTGTCACAAACCTCATTGGACAGCTTGTGTGTCATAAAAGCCATTGGACAGCATGCGTGTTACAAACACCATTGGACAGTGTGTGTGTAACAAACCCAAATGGTCAGCGTGTGTGTAACAAACACCATGGGACAGCGTTTGTGTGTCACAAACCCCTTTGGATAGCGTGTGTTTGTCAAATACCTCATTAGAAAGTATGTGTGTCACAAAACCCATTGGATAGCATGTGTGTGTCACAAACCCTATTGGACAGAGTGTGTGTGGCGAAACCCCATTGGACAGCGTGTGTGTCATAAACCTCATTGGATAGCGAGTGTGGGTCACAAACCCCATGAGACAGAGTGTGTGTCACGAACCCCATTGGACAGCGTGTGTGTTACAAGCGCCATTGGACAGAGTGTGTGTGTCACAAACCCCATTGGAAAATGTGGGTGTCACAAATACCATTGGATAGCATGTGTGTGTCACAAAACCTATTGGACAGTATGTATGACACAGTCCCCATTGGACAGCGTCTTTGTCACAAACCCAGTTGGACAGAGTGTGTGTCACAAACACTATTGGTCAGCGTGTGTGTGTCACAAGCCCATTGGACAGAGTGTGTGTGTCACAAAACCCACTGGGCAGCATGTGTGTCACGAACCCCATTGGACAGAGTGTGTGTCACAAACCCCATTGGACAGTGTATGTGTGTCACAATCCCCATTGGACAGTGTGTGTGTGTCACAAACCCCATTAGACAGCGTGTGTTTCACAAACCCCTTTGGACAGTGTGTGTGTCACAAACCCCATGGGACAGAGTGTGTGTCAGAAACACTATTGGTCAGCGTGTGTGTGTCACAAGCCCATTGGACAGAGTGTGTGTGTCACAAAACCCACTGGGCAGCATGTGTGTCACGAACCCCATTGGACAGAGTGTGTGTCACAAACCCCATTGGACAGTGTATGTGTGTCACAATCCCCATTGGACAGTGTGTGTGTGTCACAAACCCCATTAGACAGCGTGTGTTTCACAAACCCCTTTGGACAGTGTGTGTGTCACAAACCCCATGGGACAGAGTGTGTGTCACAAACACTATTGGTCAGCGTGTGTGTGTCACAAGCCCATTGGACAGAGTGTGTGTGTCAGAAAACCCACTGGACAGCGTGTGTGTAACAAACCCCAATGGACAGCGTGTTTGTCACAAGCACCGTTGGAGAGAGTGTTGTGTCACAATCCCCATTAGACAGCGTGTGTGTCACATACCCCATTGGACAGCTTGTGTGTGTCACAATCCCCTTTTGATAGAGTGTGTGTGTCACAAACCCCATTAGAATGTATGCGTGTCAAAAACCCCATTGGATAGCGTGTGTGTGTCACAAGCACCATTGGACAGTGTGTGGTGTCACAAAAACCATTGGACTGCGTGTCTGTCACAAACCCCATTGGATAGTGTGTGTGTGTCACAAACCACATTTGATAGAGTGTGTGTGTCACAAACCCTATTGGACAGTGTGTGTTTCACAAAACCACAGGATACCGTATGTGTCACAAACTCATTGGACAGCGTGTGTGTCACAAACCCCATTGGACAGGGCGTGTGTGTCATAAACCCCATTAGACACCGTGTGTCTCACAAAACCCTTTGGACAGTGCGTGTGTCACAAACCCCATTGGACAGCGTGTGAGTGTCACAATCTCTATTGGACAGTGTGTGTGTAACAAACCCCATTGGGTGGCGTGTGTGTGTCACAAATCCTATTGGACAGCGTGTGTTTGTCACAAACACCATTGGACAGCATGTGTGTCACAAACCCCATTGGACAGTTTGTGTGTCATAAACCCCATTGGACAGAGTGTGTGTGTCACAAAGCCGATTGGACAGCGTGTGTGTTACAATCCCCATTGGACAGCTTGTTTGTCACAAAAACCATTAGACAGAGTGTGTGTCACAAACCCCATTGGACAGCGTGTGTGTGTCACAATTCCCATTAAAGAGTGTGTGTGTCACAAACCCCATTGGACAGCGTGTGTGTGTCACAATCCCCATTGGACAGTGCGTGTTTTACAAATACCATGGGACAGAGTGTTGTATCACAAACCGCAATGGACAGTGTGTTTGTCACAAGACCCATTGGACAGAGTGTGTGAGTCACAAACCCCATTGGACAGCGTGTGTGTCACAGTCCCCATTGGACAGCGTGTGTGTCACAAACCCCATTGAACAGATTGTGTGTCATAAACACCATTGGACAGCCTGTGTGTGTCACAATCCCCATTGGACAGAGTGTGTGTCAAAATCCAATTGGACAGTGTGTGTGTCAGAAAACCCACTGGACAACGTGTGTGTCACAAACACCCATGGACAGTGTGAGTGTCACAAACTCCATTGTAGAGCGTGTGTGTGTCACAATTCCCATTGGACAGTGTGTGTGTCACAAACACCATTGGAGAGCGTGTGTGTCACAAACCCATTGGACAGAGTGTATGTGTCACAAAACCATTTGGAAAGTATATGTGTCACGAACGCCACTGGCTAGCGTGTGTGTGTCACAAACCACATTGGACAGCGTGTTTTTCACGAGACCCATTAGACAAAGTGTGTGTGTCACAAACCCTATTGGACTGTGTGTGTGTCACAAACCCCATTGTACAGCGTGTGTGTCGCAATGCCCTTTGGACAGTGTGTGTGTCACAAACCCCATTGGACAGCGTTTGTGTCACAAACCCCTTTGGACGGTGTGTGTGTCACAAACCCCATTGTACAGCATGTGTGTGTCACAATCCCCATTGGACAGTGTGTTTGTCACAAACACCATTGGACAGCGTGTGTGTCACAAGCCCATTGCACAGAGTGTGCGTGTCACAAAACCCACTGGACAGCGCGAGTTCACGAACCCAATTGGACAGCGTGTGTGTCACAAGCACCATTGGACAGATTGTGAGTGTCACAAACCCCATTGGATATTGTGTGTGTCTCAAATCCCATTAAAAAGTGTGTGTGTCACAAACCCTATTGTACAGAGTGTGTGTGTCACAAACCCCATTGGACACCGTGTGTGTCATAAACCCCATTGGGCAGTGTGTCTGTATCAGAAACCCCAGGGGACAGAGTGTGTGTCACGAACCCCATTGGACAGCGTGTGTGTGACACAATCCCCATTGGACAGTGTGTGTGTCACAAAACCCATTGGATAGCATGTGTGTCACAAACCCCACTGGACCGCATATGTGTCACGAACCACACTGGACAGTGTGTGTGTCACAAGACCCATTGGACAGAGTGTGCGTATCACAAACCCCATTGGACAGCGTGTGTGTGTCACAAACCCCACTGGACAGCGTGTGTGTCAAATGCCCCATTGGACAGAGTGTATGTGTTCACAAACCCTATTGGACAGTGTGTGTTTCACAATCCCCATTGGACAGCGTGTGTGTCACAAACGCCGTTGGACAGTGTGTGTGTGTCACAATGCCCTTTGGAGAGTGTGTGTGTCACAAACCCCATTGGACAGAGTTTGTGTCACAAACCCCATTGGACAGAGTTTGTGTATCACAAACCCAATTGGACAGCGTGTCTGTGTCACATGCCCCATTGTACAGTGTTTGTGTCACAAACAGCATTGGACAGCGTGTGTGTCACAAGTCCATTGGACAGAGTGTGTGTCACAAGCACTATTGGACAGAGTGTGAGTGTCACAAAACCCATTGGAAAGTGTATGTGTCAAAAACCCCATTGGATAGCGTGTCTCTTTCACAAACCCTATTGGACAGTGTGTGTGTCACAAACCCCATTGGAGAGAGTGTGTGTGAGAAACCCCATTGGACAGCGTGTGTGCCACAAACACCATTGGACAGTATGTGTGTCACAAATCCCTTTGGACAGCATGTGTGTGTCACAATCCCCATTGGACATGTATGTGTCACAAACCCCAAGGGACAGAGTGTTTGTTCACAAACACTATTGGACAGCGTGTGTGTAACAAACCAGTTGGATAGCGTGTATGTGTCACAAACGCTCCTGGTCAGTGTGTGTGTCACAAACAGCATTGGACAGTGTGTGTGTCACAAACCGAATTGGTTAGCGTGTGTGTCACAAACCCCATTGGACAGTGTGTGTGTCACAAAACCCCATTGGACAGCATGTGTGTGTCACAATCCCCATTGGACAGTGTGTGTGTCACAAACCACATGAGACAGAGTGTGTGTCACGAACCCCATTGGACAGCGTATGTGTCAGAATCGCCATTGGACAGAGCGTGTGTGTCACAAACGCCATTGGAAAGTGTATGTGTCACAAACCACATTGGATAGCGTGTGTGTGTCACACACCCTCCTGGTCAGTGTGTGTGTCACAAACCCCATTAGAAAGTGTATGTCACAAAAAGTATTGGATAGCGTGTGTGTCACAAACCCAATTAGAAAGTGTGTGTGTCACAAACCCCATTGGATAGCGTGTGTGAGTCACAAACCCTATTAGACAGAGTGTGTGTGTTACAAACCACATTGGACAGCGTTTGTGTCCTAAACCACATTGGATAGCGTGTGTGTGTCACAAACCCCATGGGACAGAGTGTGTGTCACGAACCCCATTGGTCAGCGTGTGTCTCACAAGCGCCATTGGGAAAAGTGTGTGTGTCACAAAATCCCATTGGGGAGTGTGCGTGTCACAAAACCCATTGGAGATCGTATGTGTCACAAACCATTTTGGACAGTGTGTGTGACAGAAACCCCACTGGACATCGTCTGTATCACAATCCCGTTTGGACAGCGTGTATTTACAAAACCCATTGGACAGCGTGTGAGTGTCACAATCCCCTTTGGAATGTGTGTGTGTCACAAAACCCATTGGAAAGTGTGTGTGTCACAAATCCTTTTGGATAGAGTGTGTGTGTCACAATCCCCATTAGACAGTGTGTGTGTCACAAAACCCATTGGCTAGCGCGTGTGTCCCGAACCCCATTGGACGGCTTGTCTGCCACAAGACCTATTGGACAGAGTGTGTGTGTCACAAACCCCATTGGACAGCGTGTGTGTCACAATCCCCATTGGACATATTGTGGGTCACAAACCCCATTGGACAGAGTGTGTGTGTCACAAACACCATTGGACAGTGTGTGTGTCACAAACCCCATTGGACAGCGTCTGTGTTTCACAATCCCCATTGGACAGTGTGTGTCACAAATCCCATTGGACAGAGTTTGTGTCACAAACCCCCGTGGACACTGTGTGTGTCACAAACCCACTGGACAGTGTGTGTGTCACAAACTCCACTGGACATCGTGTGTGTCACAAACACCCATTGACAGTGTGCGTGTCACAAACCCCATTGGACATCGTGTGTGTCACAAACCCCTTTGGACAGTGTGTGTGTAACAAACCCAATTGGTCAGCGTGTGTGTTACAAATCCCACTGAACAGTGTGTCTGTCACAAACCCCATTGGAAAGTGTGTGTGTGTCACAATCCCCATTGGACAGTGTGTCTATCACAAAACCCTTGGATAGCGTGTGTTTCACAAACCCCATTAGAAAGAGTGTGTGTCACAAACCCCATTGGATAGCGTGTGTGTCACGAACCTCATTGGACAGCGTGTGTGTCACAAACCCCATTGGACAGCGTGTGTGTCACAAACCCCATTGGATAGCATGTGTGTGTCACAATCCCCATTGGACAGTGTGTGTGTCACAAAACCTATTGGATAGAGTGTGTGTCACGAACCCCATTTGAAAGTGTGTGTGTCACAAACCCTATTGGACAGAATGTGTGTGTCACACACCCCATTGGACAGCGTGTGTGTTATAAACACCATTGGATAGCGTGTGTTTGTCACAAACCCTATTATAAAGTGTGCGTGTCACAAACCCCTTTGGACACTGTGTGTATCACAAACCTCATTGGACGGTGTGTGTGTCACAAAACCCACTGGACACCGTGTGTGAAACGAACCTCATTGGACAGCGTGTGTGTCACAAGCACCATTGGACAGAGTGTGTGTGTAACAAACCCCATTGGAAAGTGTAAGTGTCACAAACCCCATTAAACTGCGTGTGTGTGCCACAAACCCTCTTGGACACTGTGTGTGTCACAAAACCCACTGGACAGCGTGTGTATTCACAAACCCAATTGGACAGCGTGTTTTTCATAAGACCCATTGGACAGTGTGTTCTTGTCACATAGCCCATTGGACAATGCGTGTGTCACAATCCCCATTGGACAGCGTGTGTGTCATAAACACCATTGGACAGCGTGTGTGTCACAAACCCCATTGGACAGCGTGTGTGTGTCACAATACGCATTGGACAGTGTGTGTGTCACAAACCCCATTGGACAGCGTGTGTGTCACAAACCACATTGGACAGCGTGTGTGTGTCACAATACCCATTGGACAGTGTTTGTGTCACAAACCCATTACAGCGTGAGTGTGTCACAATCCATATTGAACAGTGTGTGTGTCACAAACACCATTGGACAGTGTGTGTGTCACAAGCCCATTGGACAGAGCGTGTGTGTCCCAAAACCCACTGGACACCGTGTGTGTCACGAACTCCATTGGACAGCGTGTGTGTCACAAGCACCATTGGACAGAGTGTGTGTTTCACAAACCCCATTGGAAAGTGTATGTGTCACAATCCCCATTAGAATGAGTGTGTGTCACAAACCCCATTGGACAGCGTGTGTGTCACAATCCCCATTGGACAACGTGTGTGTCACAAACCCCATTGGACAGAGTGTGTGTGTCTACAAACCCCATTCGACAGAGTGTGTGTCATAAAACCCAAGGGACAGCCTGTGTGTTTCACAATCCCCATTGGACAGTGTGTGTGTGTCACAAAGCCCATTGGACAGCGCTTGTGTATCACAATCCCCATTGGACAACGTGTGTGTGTCACAATCCCCATTGGACAGCGTGTGTGTCACAAGCCCATTGTACAGAGTGTGTGTGTCACAAAACCCACTGGACAGCGTGTGTGTCACAAACCCCATTGGACAGCGTGTGTGTCACAAGCACCATTGGACAGAGTGTATGTGTCACAAACCCCATTGGGTAGCGTGTCTCTTTCACAAACCCTATTGGACAGAGTGTGTGTCACAAACCCCATTGGAGAGTGTGTGTGTGAGAAACCCCATTGGACAGCGTGTGTGCCTCAAACAGCATTGGACAGTGTGTGTGTCACAAACCCTCCTGGTCAGTGTGTGTGTCACAAACCCCATTGAACAGCGTGTGTGTCACAAATCCCATTGGACAGCGTGTTTGTGTCACAAACCCCATTTGACAGAGTGTGTGTCATAAACACCATTGGACAGTGTGTGTGTCACAAACCCCATTGGACAGCGTGTGTGATGTCACAAACCCTCCTGGTCAGTGTGTGTGTCACAAACCCCATTGGACAGCGTGTGTGTGTAACAATAGCTATTGGACTGTGTGTCTGTCACAAACCCCATTGGACAGCGTGTGTGTGTAACAATACGCATTGAACAGTGTGTGTGTCATAATCCCCAGTGGACAGCGTGTGTGTCAAAACCACAGTGGACAGTGTGTGTGTCACAAAACCCACTGAAAAGCATGTGTGTCACAAACCCCATTAGGCAGCGTGTGTGTCACAAACACCATTGGACTGTGTGTGTGTCACAAACCCCATTGGACAGCGTGTCGTTTCAGAAACCCCATGGACAGTGTGTGTCACAAATCCCTTTGGACAGCTTGTGTGTCACAATCCCCATTGGACAGCGTGTGTGTCACAAGCCTGTTGGACAGAGAGTGTGTGTCACAAAACCCAGTGGACAGCGTGTGTGTCACGAACCCCATTGGACAACGTGTTTGTCTGAATCACCATTGGACAGAGTGTGTGTATCACAAACCCCATTGTAAAGTGTATGTGTCACGAATCCCATTGGACAGCGTGTGTGTGTAACAATACCCATTGGACAGCGTGTGTGTCACAAATCCCATTGGACATCGTGTGTGTCAGAAACCCCATTGGAAAGCATGAGTGTGTCACAATCCGCATTGGACAGTGTATGTGTCACGAACCCCATGGGACAGAGTGTTTTTCACAAACACTACTGGACAGCGTGTGTGTCACAAACCCTATTGGACAGTGTGTCTGTCACAAATCACACTGGACAGCGTGTGTGTTCACAAACCCCTTTGGACAGCGTGTGTATCACAAGACCCATTGGACAGCGCGTGTGTCACAAACCCCATTGGACAGTGTGTGTGTCACAATCCCCATTGGACAGCTTGTGTGTCACAAAACCCATTCGACAGCGTGTGTGTCACAAATCCCCGTAGACACTGTGTGTGTCACAAACCCCAATGGACAGTGTGTGTGTCACAATCCCCACTGGACAGCGTGTGTGTCACAAACCCCTTCGGACAGCATGTGTGTGTCACAATCCCCATTGGGCAGTGTATGTGTCACAAACCGCATGGGACAGAGTGTGTGTCACGAAACCCATTGGACAGCTTGTGTGTCGCAAATACCTTTGGACTGCGTGTGTGTGTAACAATACCCATTAGACAGCGTGTGTGTCACAAACCCCATTGGACAGCGTGTGTTTCACAAATCCCCGTGGACACTGTGTGTGAACAAACCCCATTGGACAGTGTGTGTGTCACAATCCCTACTGGACAGCGTGTGTGTCACAAACACCCATGGACAGTGTGCGTGTCACAAACCCCATTGGACATAATGTGTGTTACAAACCCCTTTGGAAATTGTGCATGTCACAAACCCCATTGGACATCGTGTGTGTTACAAACACCCAAGGACAGTGTGTGTGTCACAAACCCCATGGGACAGAGTGCGCGTCACGAACCCCATTGGACAGCGAGTGTCTCACAAGACCCATTGGACAGTGTGTGTGAGTCACAAACCCCATTGGACAGCGTGTGTGTCACAATCCCCATTAGAGAGCGTGTGTGTGTAAGAATAGCTATTGGACAGTGTGTGTGTCACAAACCACATTGGACAGCGTGTGTTTCACAAATCCCCGTGGACACTGTGTGTGTCACAAACCCCATTGGACAGTGTGTGTGTCACAATCCCCATTGGACAGCGTTTGTGTCACAAGCCTGTTGGACAGAGCGTGTGTGTCACAAAACCCAGTAAACAGCGTGTGTGTCACGAACCCCATTGGACAGCGTGTGTGTCTGAATCACCATGGGACAGAGTGTATGTATCACAAACCCCATTGGATAGCGTGTGTGTGTCACAAACCCTATTGGACAGTGTGTCTGTCACAAATCGCACTGGACAGCGTGTGTGTTCACAAACCCCTTTGGACAGCGAGTGTGTCACAAGACCTATTGGACAGAGTGTGTGTGTCACAAACCCCATTGGACAGCGTGTGTGTTCACAATCCCCATTGGACAGCTTGTGTGTCACAAACACCATTGGACAGCATGTGTGTTTAACAATACACATTGGACAGTGTGTGTGTCACAATCCCCATTGAACAGCCTGTGTGTCACAAACCCCATGGGACAGCGTGTTTCACAAATCCCCGTTGACACTGTGTGTGTCACAAACCCCATTGGACAGTGTGTGTGTCACAAACCCCACTGGACAGCGTGTGTGTCACAAACACCCATGGACAGTGTGCGTGTCCCAAACCCCATTGGACATAATGTGTGTCAAAAACCCCATTGGACATCGTGTGTGTTACAAACACCCAAGGACAGTGTGTGTGTCACAAACCCCATTGGACAGTGTGTGTGTCACAAACCCCATGGGACAGAGTGTGCATCTCGAATCCCATTGGATAGCGTGCGTCTCACAAGACCCATTGGACAGAGTGTATGTGTCACAAACCCAGTTGGACAGCGTGTGTGTGTAACAATAGCTATTGGACAGTGTGTGTGTCAAAAACCCCATTGAACAGCCTGTGTGTGTAACAATACGCATTGGACAGTGTGTGTGTCACAATCCCCAGTGGACAGCGTGTGTGTCAAAACCCCAGGGGACGGTGTGGGTGTGTCACAATCTCCATTGGATAGCGTTTGTGTCACGAACCCCATTGGACAGCGTGTGTGTCTGAATCACCATTGGACAGAGTGTGTGTGTCACAAACCCCTTTGGGAAGTGTATGTGTCAGGAACCCCACTGGACAGCATGTGTGTGAAACAATACCCATTAGACAGTGTGTGTGTCACAAACCCTATTGGACATCGTGTGTGTCACAAACCCAATTGGACAGCATGTGTGTGTCACAATCCCCATTGGACAGTGTATGTGTCACAAACCCCATGGGACAGAGTGTTTGTCACAAACACTATTGGACAGAGTGTGTGTCACAAGCCCATTGGACAGAGTGTGTGTGTCACAAGCACCATTGGAGAGAGTGTGGTGTCACAAACCCCATTGGAAAGCATCTCTCTTTCACAAATCCTATTGGACAGTGTGTGTGTCACAAACCCCATTGGATAGCATGTGTGTGTCACAATCGCCATTGGACAGTGTGTGTGTCACAAAACCTATTGGATAGAGTGTGTGTCACGAACCCCATTAGAAAGTGTGTGTGTCACAAACCCCATTGGACAGCATATGTGTGTCACAAACCCTATTGGACAGAATGTGTGTGTCACACACCCCATTGGACAGCGTGTGTGTCACAAACACCACTGGACAGCGTATGAGTCACAAGCCCATTGGACAGAGCGTGTGTGTCACAAAACCCACTGTACACCGTGTGTGTCACGAACCCCATTGGACAGCGTGTGTTTCACAAAACCCATGGACAGTGTGCGTGTCACAAACCCCATTTGTCATTGTGTGTGTCACAAACCCCTTTGGACAGCGTGTGTGTCACAAACAGCCATGGACAGTGTGCGTCTCACAAACCCCAATGGACATCATCTGTGTCACAATCCCCTTTGGACAGCGCGTATCTTACAAAACCCATTGGACAGCGTGTGAGTGTCACAATACCCATTGGATAGTGTGTGTGTCACAAACCCCATTGGATAGCGTGTGTGTGTCACAAACCCTCCTGGTCAATGTGTGTCACAAAACCATTTGGACAGCATGCGTGTCACAAACACCAGTGGACAGTGTGTGTGTAACAAACCCAATTGGTCAGCGAGTGTGTCACAAACCCCATGGGATAGCGTGTGTGCGTCACAAACCCAATTGGAAAGTGTGTGTGTCACAAACACCATTGGACAGCGTGTTTGTTTGACAATCCCCATTGGACTGTGTGTGTGTCACAAAACCCATTGGATACTGTGTGTGTCAGAAACACCATTGGACAGCATGTGTGTGTCACAATCCCCATTGGACTGTGTGTGTGTCACAAAACCCATTGGATAACGTGTGTGTCACAAACCCCATTAGAAAGACTGTGTGTCTCAAACACCATTAGATAGCGTGTGTGTCACAAACCCCATTGGACAGCGTGTGTGTGTCACAAACCCCACTGGACAGCGTGTGTGTCACAAACACCATTGGAGAACGTGTGTGTGTAAGAAGACCCATTGGACAGTGTGTGTGTCACAAACCGCATTGGACAGCGTGTGTGTGTCACAATCCCCATTGGACAGTGTGTGTGTCACAAACCCCATGGGACACAGTGTTTGTCACAAACACTATTGGACAGCGTGTGTGACAAGCCCATTGGACAGAGATTGTGTGTCACAAACCCCATTGGACAGCGTGTGTGTTTCAAACCCCTTTGGACAGTGCGTGTGTCACAAACCCCATTGGACAGCGTGTGTGTCATAAACCCCCGTGGAGACTGTATGTGTCACGAATGCCATTGGACAGCATGTGTGTCACAAGACCCATTGGACAGAGTGTGTGTGTCACAATATCCTTTAGACAGTGTGTGTGTCAATACCCCATTGGACATTGTGTGGGTCACAAAACTCACTGGACAGCGTGTGTGTCACAAACACCCATGGAGAGTGTGTGTGTCACAAACCCCATGGCACAGCGTGTGTGTGTCACAAACCCCATTGGAAAGTGTGTGTGTCACAAACCACATTGGAAAGTGTGTTTGTCACAAGCCCCATTGGATAGCGTGTGTGTCACAAACACCGAAGTACAGTGTGCGTGTCACAAACCCCATTTGACGTCGTGTGTGTCACAAACCCCATTGGACAGCGTGTGTGCGTCACAATCCCCACTGGACAGTGTGTTTGTCACAAACCCCATGGGACAGAGTGTTTGTCACAAACACTATTGGGCAGCGTGTGTGTCACAAGCCCATTGGACAGAGTGTGTGTGTCACAAACCCCATTGGACAGCGTGTGTGTCACAAACCCTTTTGGACAGTGTGTGTGTCAAAAACCCCACTGGAGAGCGTGTGTGTCATAAACCCTATTGGACAGAGTTTGTGTTTAACAATACCCATTGGACAGAGTGTGTGTGTCACAAAACCCACTGGACAGCATGTGTGTCACGAACCCCATTGGACAGCGTGTGCGTCACAAGCACCGTTGGACCGAGTGTGGTGTCACAATCCCCATTGGACAGCGTGTGTGTCACAAACCCCATTGGAAAGTGTGAGTGTGTCACAAACCCAATTTGATAGAGTGTGTGTGTCACAAAACATATTGGACAGCGTGTGTGTCACAAAACCCACTGGATAGCATGTGTGTCAAAAACCCCATTAGAAAGTATGTGTGTCACAAACCCCATTGGACAGCATGTGTGTGTCACAAGCACTGTTGTACAGAGTGTATTTGTCACAAAGCCCACTGGACAGCGTGTGTGTCACAAACCCCTTTGGACAGTGTGTGTGTCACAAACCCCATTGGACAGCGTGTGTGTCACAAACCCTTTTGGACAGTGTGTGTGTCACAAACCCCATTGGACAGAGTCTGTGTCACAAATCCCCGTGGACACTGTGTGTGTCACAAACCCCATTGGACAGTGTGTTTGTCACAAACTCCACTGGACAGTGTGTGTGTGTAACAAACCCCATTATATAGAGTGTGTGTGTCACAAACCCCATTGGACAGTGTGTGTGTGTCACAATCCCCATTGGACAGAGTGTGTGTGTAACAAACCCCATGGGACAGAGTGTGTGTCACGAACCCCATTGGATAGCGTGTGTGTCTCACAATACCCATTGGACAGTGTGTGTGTCACAAACCTCATTGGACAGAGTTTGTGTCACAAACCCCAGTAGACACTGTGTGTGTCACAAACCCCAATGGAGAGTGTGCGTGGCACAAACACCCATGGACAGTGTGTGTGTCACAAACCCCATTGGACATCGCGTGTGTCACAAACCCCTTTGGAAAGTGTGTGTGTCACAAACCCCTTTGGAAAGTGTGTGTGTCACAAACACCATTGGGCAGCGTGTGTGTCACAATCCCCATTGGACAGAGTGTGTGTGTCACAAACCCCATGGGACAGAGTGTGTGTCATGAACCCCATTGGACAGCGTGTGTGTCACAAGCGTTATTTGACAGAGCGTGTGTGTCACAAACCCCATTTGACAGTGTATGTGTCACAAACCCCATTGAACATCGTGTTTATCACCATGCCCATTGGACAGCGTGTGTGTCACAAACCCCATTGTATAGCGTGTGTGTGTCAAAAACCCCATTAGAAAGTATGTGTGTCACAAACCCCATTGGACAGCATGTGTGTGTCACAAACCCTATTTGACAGAGTGTGTGTTGTCACAAAGCCCACTGGACAGCGTGTGTGTCACAAACCCCTTTGGACAGTGTGTGTGTCACAAACCCCATTGGACAGCGTGTGTGTGTCACAATCCCCATGGGACAGAGTGTGTGTCACAAACACCATTGGTCAGCGTGTTTGTGTCACAAGCCCATTGGACAGAGTGTGTGTGTCACAAAACCCACTGGATCGTGTGTGTCACGAACCCCATTGGACAGCGTGTGTGTCAAAAGAACCGTTGGACAGAGTGTGATGTCACAAACCACATTGGAAAGTGGATGTGTCACAAAACCCATGGGATAGCGTGTGTGTGTCACAAACCCTATTGGACAATGTGTGTGTCACAAAACCCGCTGGATAGCGTGTGTGTCAAAACTGCCATTGGACAGCGTGTGTGTCACAAGCCCCATTGGACAGAGTGTATTTGTCACAAAGCCCATTGGACAGCGTGTGTGTCACAATGCCCATTGGACAGAGTTTGTGTTACAAACCCCCGTGGACAGTGTGCGTGTCACAAACACCATTGGACATCGTGTGTGTCACAAACCCCTTTGGACAGTGTCTGTGTCACAAACACCCTTGGGCAGCGTGTGTGTTACAAACACCCATGGAAAGTGTGCTTGCCACAAACCCCATTGGACAACGTGTGTTTCACAAACCCCTTTGGACAGTGTGTGTGTCACAAACCCCATTGGACAGTGTGTGTGTGTCACAATCCCCTTTGGACAGAGTGTGTATGTTCACAAACCCCATGGGACAGAGTGTGTGTCACGAACCCCATTCGACAGCGTGTGTGTCACAAGCGCCATTAGACAGAGTGTGTGTGTCACAAACCCCATTTGAAAGTGTATGTGTCACAAACCCAATTGGATAGCGTGTGTGTGTCACGAACCCTCCTGGTCAGTGTGTGTGTCACAAAACTCATTGGACAGCATGCGTGTCACAAACCCCATTGGACATCTTGTGTGTCACAAGCCCCATTGCACAGATTTTATTTGTCACAAAGCCCATTGGAGAGCGTGTGTGTAACAATCCCCATTGGACAACGTGTGTGTCACAAACCCCATTACACAGGGTGTGTGTGTCACAATACCCATTGGACAGTGTGTGTGTCACAAACCTCATTGGACAGAGTTTGTGTCACAAACCCCCGTGGACACTGTGTGTGTCACAATCCCCTTTGGACAGCGTGTGTGTCACAAACCCCATTGCAAAGGATGTGTGTCACAAACAGTCATGGTCAGTGTGCGTGTCACAACCCCCATTGGACATCATGTGTGTCATAAACCCCTTTGGACAGTGTGTGTGTTACAAACACCATTGGGCAGCGTGTGTGTCACAAACCCCTTTGGACAGTGTGTGTGTCACAAACCCCATTGGACAGTGTGTGTGTATCACAATCCCCATTTAACAGAGTGTGTGTGTCACAAACCCCATTTGAAAGTGTATGTGTCAGAAACCCCATTGGACTGTGTGTGTGTGTCACAATCCTCATTTGACAGAGTGTGTGTGTCACAAACCCCATTTGAAAGTGTATGTGTCACAAACCCCATTGGATAGCGTGTGTGTGTCACGTACCCTCCTGGTCAGTGTGTGTGTCACAAACCCCATTGAACAGCATGTGTGTCACGAACCCCATTGGACAGCGTGTGTGTCACAAGACCCATTGGACAGAGTGTGGTGTCACAAACCCCATTGGAAAGTGTAGGTGTCACAAACACCATTTGACATCGCGTCTGTCAAAAACCCCATTGGACAGTGTGTGTGTCACCATCCCCATGAGACAGCGTGTGTGTCAAGAGCTAATTGGACAGTCTGTGTGTGACAAAACCCACTGGACCGCGTGTGTGTCACAAACATCCATAGACAGTGTGAGTGTCACAAACCCCATTGTACAGCGTGTGTTTGTCACAATTCCCATTGGACAGTGTGTTTTTCACAAAAACCATTGGACAACGTGTGTGTCACAATACCCATTGGACAGCGTGTGTTTGTCGCAATTCCCATTGGACAGAGTGTGTGTGTTACAAACACTTTGTAATGTGTATGTGTCACATACAATATTCGATAGCGTGTGTCAGAAATCCAATTGGACAGTGTTTGTGTCACAATCCCCACTGGACAGTGTGTGTGTCACAAAGCCCATTGGACAGCGTGTGTGTCACAATCCCCATTGCACAGCGTGTGTGTCACAAACACCATTGGACAGCGTGTGTGTGTAACAATACCCTTTGGCCAGTTTGTGTGTGTCACAAGCCCATTGGACAGAGGGTGTGTGTCACAAAACCCACTGGACAGCGCTCGTGTCATGAAACCCTTTGGACAGCGTGTGTGTCACAATCACCATTGGACAGAGTGTGAATGTCACAAACCCCATCGGACAGTGTGTGTGTCACAAACCCCGTTAGAAAGTGTGTGTGTCAAAACTTCCATTGAACAGCGTGTGTGTCACGAACCCCATTCGACAGCGTCTGTGTCACAAGCCCATTGGACAGAGTGTGTGTGTCACAAAACCTTCTGGACAGCGTGTGTGTCACAAACCCTATTGGACAGTGTGTGTGTCACAAAACCCACTGGATAGCGTGTGCATCAAAATTCCCATTGAACAGCGTGTGTGTCACGAACCCCATTCGACAGCGTCTGTGTCACAAGCCCATTGGACAGAGTGTGTGTGTCACAAAACCCACTGGACAGCGTGTGTGTCACAAACACCCTTGGACAGTTTGAGTGTCACAAAACCTACTGGACAGTGTGTGTGTCACAAACCCCTTTGGACAGTGTGTGTGTCACAAACCCCATTGGACAGCGTGTGTGTCACAAACCCCATTGGACAGCGTTTTTGTCACAAACCGCATTGGACAGCGTGTGTGTCATCAATCCGATTGGACAGTGTGTGTGTCACAAGCACCATTGGACAGAGTGTGAGTGTCACAAACACACAAGACACCGTGTGTGTCACAAACACCCCTGGTCATTGTTTGTGTCACAATCCCCAGTGGACAGCGTGTGTGTCAAAACCCCATTGGACAGTGTGTGTGTCACAAAACCCACTGGACAGCGTGTGAGTGACAAACACCCATGGACAGTGTGAGTGTCACAAACCCCATTGGATAGCGTGTGTGTCACAAACCCCATTGGACAGCGTGTGTGTCACAAGACCCATTGGACAGAGTGTGTGTGTCAAAAACCCCATTGGACAGCGTGTGTGTCACAATCCCAAATGGACAGCGTGTGTGTCACAAACCCCATTGGATAGTGTCTGTGTCACAAACCCCATTTCAAAGTGTGAGTATCACAAACCCCATTGGATAGAGTCTGTGTTTCACAAACCCTATCGGACAGTGTGTGTGTCACAAACGGCACTGAACGGCATGTGTGTCACGAACACCATTGGACAGCGTGTGTGTCACAAAAACCATTGGACAGAGTGTATGTGTCACAAACCGCATTGGACAGCGTGTGTGTCACAACCCCATTGGACAGCGTGTGTGTCACAAACCCCATGGGACAGAGTGTGTGTCATAAAACCCATTGGACAGCGTGTGTGTGTTCACAATCCCCATTGGACAGCATGTGTGTCACAAGCGCCATTGGACAGAGTGTGTGTGTCACAATCCCCATTGGACAGCATGTGTGTCACAAACGCCATTGGACAGAGTGTGTGTGTCACAAACCCCATTGTACAGTGTGTCTGTCATAAACCCCATTGGACAGAGTTTGTCTCACCAACCCCCGTGGACACTGTGTGTGTCACAAACCCCATTGGACAGTGTGTGTGTCAAAAACTCCACTGGACAGCATGTGTGTCACAAACACCCATGGACAGTGTGCGTGTCACAAACAGGTTGGACATCGTGTTTGTCACAAAACTCTTTGGACAATGTGTGTGTCACAAACCCCATTGGACAGCGTGTGTGTCACAAACACCCATAGACAGTGTGCATGTCACAAACCCCATTGGACATCGTGTGTGTCACAAAACACTTTGGACAATGTATGTGTCACAAACCCCATTGGACAGCGTGTGTGTCACAAACACCATTGGACAGCGTGTGTCTGTCACAATCCCCATTGGACAGTGTGTGTGTCAGAAAACACATTGGATAGCGTGTGTATGTCAGAAACCCTATTGGACACTGTGTGTGTCAGAAAACCCACTGGACAGCGTCTGTGTCACAAAACCCAGTGGACAGCGTGTGTGTCAAAACCCCATTGGACAGTGTGTGTGTCACAAAACCCACTTGACAGCGTGTGTGTCACGAACCCCATTGGACCGTGTGTGTGTCACAAGCACCATTGGACAGCGTGTGTGTGTCAAAAATCCCATTGGAAAGGGTGTGCGCGTTCACAAAACCCATTGGATAGCGTTTGTGTGTCACAAACCCTATTGGACAGTGTGTAGGTCACAATTCACATTGAACCGCGTCTGTGTCAGAAACCCCACTGGACAGCGTGTGTGTCACAAAACACTTTGGACAATGTATGTGTCACAAACCCCATTGGACAGCGTGTGTGTAACAAACACCATTGGACAGCGTGTGTCTGTCACAATCCCCATTGGACAGTGTGTGTGTCAGAAAACACATTGGATAGCGTGTGTATGTCAGAAACCCTATTGGACACTGTGTGTGTCAGAAAACCCACTGGACAGCGTCTGTGTCACAAAACCCAGTGGACAGCGTGTGTGTCAAAACCCCATTGGACAGTGTGTGTGTCACAAAACCCACTTGACAGCGTGTGTGTCACGAACCCCATTGGACCGTGTGTGTGTCACAAGCACCATTGGACAGCGTGTGTGTGTCAAAAATCCCATTGGAAAGGGTGTGCGCGTTCACAAAACCCATTGGATAGCGTTTGTGTGTCACAAACCCTATTGGACAGTGTGTAGGTCACAATTCACATTGAACCGCGTCTGTGTCAGAAACCCCACTGGACAGCGTGTGTGTCACTAACACCATTGGACAGTGTGTGTGTCACAAACTTCATTGGACAGCGTGTGTGTGTCACAAATCCTCCAGGTCATTATTTGTGTCACAAACCCCACTGGACAGCGTGTAGTTTCAGAAACCCCATTGGACAGTGTGTGTCACAAATCCCATTGGACAGTGGGTGTGTCACAAACCCCATTTGACAGCGTGTGTGTGTCACAAAGCCCACTTGACAGAGTGTGTGTCACAAACCCCATTGGACAGCGTGTGTGTGTCACAATCCCCACTGGTCAGTGTGTGTGTCACAAAACCCTTTGGACAGCGAGTGTGTCACAAACCCCATGCCACAGCTTGTGTGTGTCACAAACCCCATTGGAAAGTGTGTGTGTCACAAACCCAATTGGATTGCGTGTGTGTGCAACAAACCCTCCTGGTCAGTGTGTGTGTCACGAAACCCCATGGGACAGAGTGTGTGTGTCACAAACCCCATTGGAAAGTGTGCGTCACGAAACCCATTGGATAGCGTGTGTGTGTCAAAAACCCCAATAGAAAGTATGTGTGTCACAAACCCCATTGGATAGCATGTGTCTGTCACAAACGCTATTGGACAGTGTGTATGTCACAATCCCCATTGGACGGGGTGTTTGTCACAAACCACATTGGACAGCGTGTGCGTCACAAACCCCATTGGATAGCATGGGTGTGTCACAAACCACATTTGAAAGTGTGCGTGTAACAAACCCCTTTGGATAGCATGTGTGTGTCACAAACCCTACTGGACTGTGTGTGTGTCACAATCCCCATTAGACAGCGTGTGTGTCACAAATCCCATTGGACAGCGAGTGTGTCACAAGCCCCATTGGACAGCGTGTGTGTAACAAGCCCCATTGGACAGCGTGTGTGACAGAAACCCCGTTGGGCAGAGTGTGTGTGTCACAAACCCCATTGGACGTCATGTGTGTCAAAAACCCTTTGGACAGTGTGCGTGTCACAAACCCCATTGGACATCATGTGTGTAACAAACCCCATTGGACAGCGTGTGTGTGTAAAAAACCCCATTGGACAGTGTGTGTGTGTCCCAATCCCCATTGGACAGTGTGTGTGTGTCAAAAAAACCATTGGACAGCGTGTGTGTCACAAGCATTTTTGGACAGAGTGTGTGTGTCACAAAACCCATAGGAAAGTGTGTGTGTCACAAACCCCATTGGACAGGGTATGTGTCACAATCTCTATTGGATAGCGTGTGTGTCACAATCCCGATTGGACAGCGTGTGTGTCAGAAACCCATTAGACGGCGTGTGTGTCACAATCCCTATTGGACAGCGTGTGTGTCACAAACTTCATTGGACAGCGTGTGTGTCATAAACCCCATTGGATAGTGTGTGTGTCACAAACCACTTTGGACAGTGTGTGTGTCACAAACCCCTTTGGACAGCGCGTGTGTGTCCCAATCCCCTTTGTACAGTGTGTGTGTTACAAAACCCATTGGACAGTGTGTGTGTCACAAACCCCATTGGAAAGTTTATGTGTCACAAACCCCATTGGATAGCGTGTGTGTGTCACAAACCCCATTGGACAGTGTGTGTGTCACAAAACCCATTGGATACCGTGTGTGTCTCAAACCGCTTTGGACAGTGTGCGTGTTCACAAACCGCATTGGACATTGTGTGTGTGTCACAATCCCCATTGGACAGTGTGTGTGTCACAAACCCCATGGGACTGAATCTGTGTCACGAACCCCATTAGACAGCGTCTGTGTCACAAGCGCCATTGGACAGAGTGTGTGTGTCACAAAACCTTTTGGACAGTGTGTGTATCACAAACCCCAGTGGACACTGTGTGTGTCACGAACGCGATTGGACAGTGTGTGTGTCACAAACCCCTGTGGACAGTGTGTGTGTCAAAATCCCCAGTGGACAGCGTGTGTGTCAACACCCCCTTGGACGGTGCGTGTGTGACAAAACCCACTAGACAGCGTGTGTGTCAAAAACTCCCATGGAGAGTGTGAGTGTCACAAGCCCCATTGGATAGCATGTGTGTCTCAAACCGCTTTGGACAGTGTTCGTGTTCACAAACCGCATTGGACATTGTGTGTGTGTCACAATCCCCATTGGACAGTGTGTGTGTCACAAACCCCATGGGACTGAGTCTGTGTCAC
This sequence comes from Columba guinea, assembly GCA_032206185.1. Lineage (NCBI taxonomy): Eukaryota > Metazoa > Chordata > Aves > Columbiformes > Columbidae > Columba > Columba guinea. The sequence goes on along the minus strand of JAVLUU010000041.1, from coordinate 2,197,749 downwards.
GAACCCCATTAGACAGCGTCTGTGTCACAAGCGCCATTGGACAGAGTGTGTGTGTCACAAAACCTTTTGGACAGTGTGTGTGTCACAAACCCCAGTGGACACTGTGTGTGTCACGAACGCGATTGGACAGTGTGTGTGTCACAAACCCCTGTGGACAGTGTGTGTGTCACAATCCCCAGTGGACAGCGTGTGTGTCAACACCCCCTTGGACGGTACGTGTGTGACAAAACCCACTAGACAGCGTGTGTGTCACAAACACCCATGGAGAGTGTGAGTGTCACAAGCCCCATTGGATAGCGTGTGTGTCTCACACTGCTTTGGACAGTGTTTGTGTCACAAACACCATTGGACAGCGTGTGTGTCATGAACCCGAATGGACAGCGTGTGTGTCTCAAGCTCCATTGGACAGAGTGTGTGTGTCAAAAACCCCCTTGGAAAGTGTATGTATCACAAACCCCATTCCATAGCGTGTGTGTGTCACAAACCCTATTGGATAGTATGTGTGTAACAAAACCCAGAGGAGAGCGTGTGTGTTCACAAAACCCACTGGAGAGCGTGTGTGTCACAAACACCCATGGACAGTGTGAGTGTCACAAACCCGATTGGATAGCGTGTGTGTCACAAACCACTTTGGACAGTGTGTGTGTCACAAACATCATTGGACAGCCTGTGTGTCACAAGCCCATTGGACAGAGTGTGTGTGTCACAAAACCCACTGGACAGCGTGTGTGTCACGAACCCCATTGGACAGCGTGTGTGTCACAAGCACCATTGGACACAGAGTGTGTGTCACAAACCCCATTGGAAAGTGTATGTTTCATTAACCCCATTGGACAGTGTGTTTGTCAGAATACCCATTGGACAGCGTGTGTGTCACAAACCCCATTGTACAGTGTGCGTGTCTCAAACTCCACTGGACAGTTGTGTGTCACAAACACCCATGGACAATGTGCGTGTCAGAAACCCCATTGGACATCGTGTGGGTCACAAACCCTTTTGGACAATGTGTGTGTCACAAACCCCATTGGACAGCGTGTGTGTGTCACAATCCCCATTGGACAGTGTGTGTGTCACAAACCCCATGGGACAATGTGTGTGTGTCACAAACCCCATTGGAAAGTGTGTGTCACAAACCCCATTGAATAGCGTGTGTGTGTTTCAAAAACCCCATTAGAAAGTATGTATGTCAAAAACCCCATTGGATAGCGTGTGTATGTCACAAACCCCATTATAAAGTGTGCATGTCACAAACCCCATTTGATAGCGTGTGTGTGTCACAAACCCTATTGGACAGTGTGTAGGTCACAATGCCCATTGGACAGCGTCTGTGTCACAAACCCCATTGGACAGCGTGTGTGTCAAAAACACCATTGGACACCATGTCTGTGTCACAAACCCTATTGGACAGTGTGTGTGTCACAAAACCCACTGGACAGCGTGTGTGTCACAAACGCCCCTGGACAATGTGTGTGTCACAAACCCCAGTGGACAGCGTGTGTGTCAAAACCCCATTGGACAGAGTGTGTGTCACAAACACCCATGGACAGTATGCGTGTCACAAATGCCATTTGACAGTGTGTGTATCACAAACCGCACTTGACAGCGTCTGTGTCACAAACTCCCATGGACAGTGTGCGTGCCACAAACGCCGTTGTACATCGTGTGTGTCACAAACCCTTTTGGACAGTGTGCGGCCCAAACCCCAATGGATATCGTGTGTGTCACAATCCTCTTCGGACAATGTGTGTGTCACAAACCCCATTGGTCAGCGTAGGTGTGTCACAATCCCCAATGGACAGTATGTGTGTCACAAACCCCATGGGACAAGGGTGTGTCACGAACCTCATTGGACATCGTGTGTGTCACAAACCCCATTGGACAGCGTGTGTGTGTCACAATACAAATTGGACAGTGTGTGTGTCACAAACCCAAGTGGACAGCGTGTGTGTCAGAATGCCATTGGACAGTGTGTGTGTCACAAAACCCACTGGACAGCTTGTGTGTCACAAACACCCTTGGACAGCGTGTGTGTCACAAGCACCATTGGACAGAGAGTGTGTGTCACAAACCCCATTGGAAAGTGTATGTTTAACAAACCCCACTGGAACGCGTGTGTGTGTCACAATCCCCTTTGGACAGTGTGTCTGTCACAAACCCCATGGGACAACATGTGTGTGTCACAAACCCCATTTTAAAGTGTGAGTGTCACAAACCCCATTTGATAGCGTGTCTGAGTCACAAACCCTATTGGACAGTGTGTAGGTCACAATCCCCATTGGACAGCGTCTGTGTCACAATCCCCACTGGACAGCGTGTGGGTCACAAACCCCATTGGACAGTGAGTGTGTCACAAACCCCATTGGACAGCGTGTGTCTTACAAACCCCAGTGGACAGCGTGTGTGTCAAAACCCCATTGGACAGTGTGTGTGTCACAAACACCCCTGGACAGTGTGTGTGTCACAATCCCCAGTGGACAGCGTGTGTGTCAAAACCTCATTGGACAGTGTGTATTTCACAAATCCCACCGGATAGCGTGTGTGTCACAAAGCCCTTTGGACAGTGTGTGTGTACGCAAATCCCATTGGACAGCGTGTGTGTGTCACAATCATCATTGGACAGCGTGTGAGTCACAAACATCATTGGACACCGTGTGTATCACAAGACCATTGGACAGAGTGTGTGTGTCACAAGCACCACTGGACACAGTGTGTGTGTCACAAACCCCATTGGAAAGTGTATTTGTCACAAACCCCATTGGATTGCGTGTGTGTGTCACTGGCCCTATTGGACAGTGTGTGTGTCACAAAATCCACTTTACAGCCTGTGTGTTCACAAACCCAATTGGAAAGCATGTTTTTCACAAGACCCATTGGACACAGTGCGTGTGTCAAAAAGCCCATTGGACAGACTGTTTCTCACAATCCCCATTGGACAGCGTGTGTGTCAAAACCACCATTGGACAGCGTGTGTGTGAAACAATACCCATTGGACAGTGTGTGTGTCACAAACCCCATTGGGCAGTGTGTGTGTCATAAACGCCATTGGGCAGCGTGTGTGTTGCACAATCCCCATTGGACAGTGTGCGTGTGTTACAAACCCCATTAGACAGAATGTGTGTCACAAGCCCCCTTGGACAGTGTGTATGTGTCACAATCCCCATTGGACAGCGTGTGAGGCACAAACCCCATTGGACAGAGTGTGTGTGTCACAAACCCCATTGGACAGTGTGTGTGCCATAAACCCAATTGGACAGCGTGTGTGTGTCACAAACCCCATTAGAAAGTGTGCGTGCAACAAACCCCATTGGAAAGTGTTTGTGTCACAAACACCATTGGACAGCGTGTGTGTGTCACAATCCCCATAGGACAGTGTGTGTGTCACAAAACCGATTGGATAGCGTTTGTTTCACTAACCCCATTAGAAAGAGTGTGTGTCACAAACCCCATTGGATAGCGTGTGTGATGTCACAAACCCTATTGGACAGTGTGTGTGTCACAAACCCCACTGGACAGCGTCTGTGTCACGAACCCCATTGGACAGCTTGTGTGTCACAAGACCTATTGGACAGAGAGTGTGTGTCACAAACGCCATTGGACAATGTGTGTTTCACAATACCCACTGGACACCGTATGGGTCACAATCCCCACTGGACAGTGTGTGTGTCACAAAACCCATTGGATAGCGTGTGTGTCACGAATCCCATTAGAAAGTGTGTGTATCACAAACCCCATTGGATAGTGTATGTGTGTCACCAACCCTATTGGACAGCGCGTGTGTCATAAACCCCATTGGATACCGTGTGTGTGTCACAAACCCCATTATAAAGTGTGCGTGTCACAAACCCCATTAGAAAGTATGCGTGTGACAAACCCCATTGGATAGCATTTGTGTATCACAAACCCCATTAGAAAGTGTGCGTGTCACAAACCCCTTTGGAAAGTGTGTGTGTCACAAACCCCATTGGACAGCGTGTGTGTCACAAACCCCATTGGACAGAGTTTGTGTTTAACAATACCCATTGGACAGAGTGTGTGTCACAAACCCCATTGGACAGCGTGTGTGTCACAAACTCCACTGGACAGAGTGTATGTGTCACAAACCCCATTGGAGAGTGTGTGTATCACAATCCCCATTGGACAGCGTGTGTGTCACAAACCCCATGAGACAGCGTGTGTGTGTCACAAACGCCATTGGACAGCGTTTGTGTCACAAACACAATTGGACAGCGTGTGTGTGTCACAAAACCCCATTGTACAGAGTGTGTGTCACAAACCCCCGTGGACACTGTGTGTGTCACGAATGCCATTGGACAGTGTGTGTGTCACAAACCCCCCTGGACAGTGTGTGTGTTACAATTCCCAGTGGACAGCGTGTGTGTCAAAACCCCATTGGACAGTGAGTGTGTCACAAAACCCATTGGACAGCGTGTGTGTCACAAACCCCATTGGACAGCGTCTGTGTCACAAACCCCTTTGGACAGCGTGTGTAGTCATAAACCCCATTGGGCAGTGTGTGTGTGTCACAATCCCCATTGGACAGTGTGTGTGTCACAAACCCCTTTGGACAGCATGTTTGTGTCACAAACCCCATTGGACAGCGTGTGTGTGTCACAAGCCCCCTGGTCGTTGTGTGTGTCACAAACCCCATTGGACAGCATGTGTGTGTCAAAAAACCCATTAGAAAGTATTTGTTTCACATGCCCCCTCGGATAGCATGTGTATGTCATAAACCCTATTAGACATTGTGTATGTCACAATCCCCATTGGACAGCGTCCATGTAACAAACCCCACTGGACAGCGTGTGTGTCACAAACACCCATGGACAGTGTGCCTGTCACAAAACCCATTGGACAGCGTCTGTGTCACAAACCCCCATGGACATAGTGTATGTCACAAACCCCATTGGACAGTGTGCATGGCACAAACTCCACTGGACAGCGTGTGTGTGTCATAATCCCCATTGGACAGTGTGTGTGTCACAAAACCCATGGGACAGAGTGTGTGTCACAAACCCCATTGGACAGCGTGTGTGTGTAACAATACCCTTGGAAAGTGTGTGTGTAACAAACCCAACTGGATAGCGAGTGTGTTGCAAATCCCATTGGACAGCGTGTTGGTCACAAACACCATTGGACAGAGTGTGTGTGTAACAATACCCATTGGACAGTGTGTGTGTCACAAACCCCATTGGACAGCATCTGTGTCGCAAAAACCCATGGACAGTGTGCGTGTCAGAAACCCCATTGCACATCGTGCGTGTCACAAACCCTTTTGGACAGTGTGTGTGTCACAAACCTCATTGGACAGCGTGTGTGTGTCACAATCCATATTGGACAGTGTGTGTGTCACAAACCCAAGTGGACAGCATGTGCGTCAGAAACCCCATTGAACAGAGTGTGTGTAACAAACCCCATTGGACAGCGTGTGTGTGTCACAAACCCCGTTGGAAATTGTATGTGTCACAAACCCCTTTGGATAGCTTGTGTGTGTCATGAACCCTATTGGACAGTGTGTGTGTCACAAACCCCAGTGGACAGCGTGTGTGTCAAAACCCCATTGGACTGTGTGTGTGTGTGACAAAACCCACTGGACAGCGTGTGTTTCACAAACTCCCCTGAACAGTGTGTGTGTCACAAACCCCACTGGACAGTGTGAGTGTCTCAAGCCCCATTGGACAGCGTGTCTGTGTCACAAACACTTTTGGACAGCGTGTATGTCACAAACACCCATTGGACAGTGTACGTGTCACAAACCCCATTGGACATGGTGTGTGTCACAAATCTCTTCGGACAATGTGTGTGTCACAAACCCCATTGGATAGCGTGTGTGCGTCAAAAACCCCATTAGAAAGTATGTGTGTCACAAACCCCATTGGATAGCATGTGTGTTTCACAAACCCTATTGGACAGTGTGTAGGTCACAATGCCCATTGGACAGCGTCTGTGTCACAATCCACGTTTGACAGTGTGTGTGTCACAAAACCCACTGGACAGCGTGTGTTTCACAAACTCCCCTGAACAGTGTGTGTGTCACAAACCCCACTGGACAGCGTGTGTGTTACAAACACCCCTGGACAGTGTGCGTGTCACAAACCCCATTGTACATCGTGTGTTTCACAAACCCTTTTGGACAGTGTGTGTGTCACAAAACCCACTGGACAGCGTGTGTGTCACAAACACCCATGGAAAGTGTGTGTGTCAGAAACCCCATTGGACATCGTGTGTGTCACAAATCCCTTTGGGCAGTGTGTGTCAAAAACCCCATTGGAAAGTGTATGTTTCACAAACCCCATTGGATAGCGTGTGTCTGTCACAAACCCTTTAGGACAGTGTTTGTCAAAAAACCCACTGGACACCGTGTATGTTCACAAACCCCATTGGACAGCGTGTTTGTCGCAATCCCCACTGGACAGCGCCTGTGTCACAAACCCCATTGCACAGTGTGTGTGTCACAAACTCCATGGGACAACGTGTGTGTGTCAAAAACCCCATTGGACATTGTGTGTGTCACAAACACCATTGGACAGCATGTGTTTGTAACAATAGGCATTGGACAGTGTGTGTGTCACAAACACCATTGGACAGCATGTGTTTGTAACAATACCCATTGGACAGTGCATGTGTCACAAACCCCATTGGACAGTTTGTGTCACAAACTCCACTGGACAGCGTGTGTGTCACAAACCTCTTTGGACAGTGTGTGTGTCACAAACCCCATTATAAAGTGTGCGTGTCACAAACCCCATTTGATAGCGTGTGTGTGTCACAAGCCCTATTGGACAGTGTGTAGGTCACAATCCCCATTGGACAGCGTCTGTGTCACAAGCCCCACTGGACAGAGAGTTTGTCACAATCCCCATTGGACATCGTGTGTGTCACAAACACCATTGGAGAGCGTGTGTGTGTAACAATACCCATTGGAGAGTGTGTGTGTCACAAACCGCATTGGACAGCGTCTGTGTCACAAACCCCCGTGGACACTGCGTGTGTCACAAACCCCATTGGACAATGTGCGTGTCACAAACCCCATTGGACATCGTGTATGTCACAAACCCCTTTGGACAGTGTGTGTGTCACAAAACCCATTGGACAGTGTGTGTGTCACAAACCCCATGGGACAAGGTGTGTGTGTCACAAACCCCATTGGACATCGTGTATGTCACAAACCCCTTTGGACAGTGTGTGTGTCACAAAACCCATTGGACAGTGTGTGTGTCACAAACCCCATGGGACAAGGTGTGTGTGTCACAAAACCCATTGGAAAGTGTGTGTCACAAACCCAATTGGATAGCGTGTGAGTGTCACAAACCCCATTATAAAGTGTGCGTGTCACAAACCCCATTTGATAGCGTGTGTGTGTCACAAACCCTATTGGACAGTGTGTATGTCACAATCCCCATTGGACAGCGTCTGTGTCACAAACAGCATTGGAAAGTGTGTGTGTCACAAACACCATTGGACAGCGTGTGTGTGTCACAATCACCATTGGACAGTGTGTGTGTCACAAACCCCAGTGGACAGCGTGTGTGTCAAAAACCCGTTGGACAGCGTGTGTGTCACAAATCCCATTGGACATTGTGTGTGTGTCACAATCACCATTGGACAGTGTGTGTTTTACAAACACCATGGGACAGAGTGTGTGCCACAAACACTATTGGACAGCGTTTGTGTGTCACAAGACCATTGGACAGAGTGTGTGTGTCACAAAACCCACTGGACAGCGTGTGTGTCACGAAACCCATTGGACGGCGTGTGTGTCACAAGCACCATTGGACAGCGTGTGTGTGTCACAAACCCTATTGGAAAGTGTGTGTGTCACAAACCCCATTGCAAAGCGTTTGTGTCAAAACCCCAGTGGACAGTGTGTGTGGCAAAAAACCCATTGGACAGTGTGTGTTTCACAAACCCCATTGGACATCGTGTGTGTCACTAACCCCACTGGACAGCATGTGTGTGTCACAAACCCCATTGAAAGTGTATGTGTCACAAAACCCACTGGACAGCAAGTGTGTCACAAACCCCTTCGGACAGCATGTGCGTCAGAAACCCCATTGGACAGAGTGTGTGTAACAAACCCCATGGGACAGCGTGTGTGTGTCACAAACCCCGTTGGAAAGTGTATGTGTCACAAACCCCATTGGATAGCTTGTGTGTGTCATAAACCCTATTGGACAGTGTGTGTGTCACAAAACCCACTGGACAGCGTGTGTGTCACAAGCCCCAATGGACAGAATGTGTATCAAAAACACCTTTGGACAGTGTGCGTGTCACAAACCCCATTGTACATCGTGTGTTTCACAAACCCTTTTGGACAGTGTGTGTGTCACAAAACCCACTGGACAGCGTGTGTGTCACAAACACCCATGGAAAGTGTGTGTGTCAGAAACCCCATTGGACATCGTGTGTGTCACAAATCCCTTTGGGCAGTGTGTGTCAAAAACCCCATTGGAAAGTGTATGTTTCACAAACCCCATTGGATAGCGTGTGTCTGTCACAAACCCTTTAGGACAGTGTTTGTCAAAAAACCCACTGGACACCGTGTATGTTCACAAACCCCATTGGACAGCGTGTTTGTCGCAATCCCCACTGGACAGCGCCTGTGTCACAAACCCCATTGCACAGTGTGTGTGTCACAAACTCCATGGGACAACGTGTGTGTGTCAAAAACCCCATTGGACATTGTGTGTGTCACAAACACCATTGGACAGCATGTGTTTGTAACAATAGGCATTGGACAGTGTGTGTGTCACAAACACCATTGGACAGCATGTGTTTGTAACAATACCCATTGGACAGTGCATGTGTCACAAACCCCATTGGACAGTTTGTGTCACAAACTCCACTGGACAGCGTGTGTGTCACAAACCTCTTTGGACAGTGTGTGTGTCACAAACCCCATTATAAAGTGTGCGTGTCACAAACCCCATTTGATAGCGTGTGTGTGTCACAAGCCCTATTGGACAGTGTGTAGGTCACAATCCCCATTGGACAGCGTCTGTGTCACAAGCCCCACTGGACAGAGAGTTTGTCACAATCCCCATTGGACATCGTGTGTGTCACAAACACCATTGGAGAGCGTGTGTGTGTAACAATACCCATTGGAGAGTGTGTGTGTCACAAACCGCATTGGACAGCGTCTGTGTCACAAACCCCCGTGGACACTGCGTGTGTCACAAACCCCATTGGACAATGTGCGTGTCACAAACCCCATTGGACATCGTGTATGTCACAAACCCCTTTGGACAGTGTGTGTGTCACAAAACCCATTGGACAGTGTGTGTGTCACAAACCCCATGGGACAAGGTGTGTGTGTCACAAACCCCATTGGACATCGTGTATGTCACAAACCCCTTTGGACAGTGTGTGTGTCACAAAACCCATTGGACAGTGTGTGTGTCACAAACCCCATGGGACAAGGTGTGTGTGTCACAAAACCCATTGGAAAGTGTGTGTCACAAACCCAATTGGATAGCGTGTGAGTGTCACAAACCCCATTATAAAGTGTGCGTGTCACAAACCCCATTTGATAGCGTGTGTGTGTCACAAACCCTATTGGACAGTGTGTATGTCACAATCCCCATTGGACAGCGTCTGTGTCACAAACAGCATTGGAAAGTGTGTGTGTCACAAACACCATTGGACAGCGTGTGTGTGTCACAATCACCATTGGACAGTGTGTGTGTCACAAACCCCAGTGGACAGCGTGTGTGTCAAAAACCCGTTGGACAGCGTGTGTGTCACAAATCCCATTGGACATTGTGTGTGTGTCACAATCACCATTGGACAGTGTGTGTTTTACAAACACCATGGGACAGAGTGTGTGCCACAAACACTATTGGACAGCGTTTGTGTGTCACAAGACCATTGGACAGAGTGTGTGTGTCACAAAACCCACTGGACAGCGTGTGTGTCACGAAACCCATTGGACGGCGTGTGTGTCACAAGCACCATTGGACAGCGTGTGTGTGTCACAAACCCTATTGGAAAGTGTGTGTGTCACAAACCCCATTGCAAAGCGTTTGTGTCAAAACCCCAGTGGACAGTGTGTGTGGCAAAAAACCCATTGGACAGTGTGTGTTTCACAAACCCCATTGGACATCGTGTGTGTCACTAACCCCACTGGACAGCATGTGTGTGTCACAAACCCCATTGAAAGTGTATGTGTCACAAAACCCACTGGACAGCAAGTGTGTCACAAACCCCTTCGGACAGCATGTGCGTCAGAAACCCCATTGGACAGAGTGTGTGTAACAAACCCCATGGGACAGCGTGTGTGTGTCACAAACCCCGTTGGAAAGTGTATGTGTCACAAACCCCATTGGATAGCTTGTGTGTGTCATAAACCCTATTGGACAGTGTGTGTGTCACAAAACCCACTGGACAGCGTGTGTGTCACAAGCCCCAATGGACAGAATGTGTATCAAAAACACCTTTGGACAGCGTGTGTGTCACAATCCCCATTGGACATCGTGTGTGTTTCAAACCCCATTGCACAGCGTGTATGTGTCACAAAACCCATTGGACAGTGTGTATGTCACAAACCCCATTGGACAGCGTGTGTGCCACAAACCCATTGGAAAGTGTATGTGTCACGAACCCCATTGGACAGCATGTGTGTCACAAGACCCATTGGACAGAGTGTGTGTGTAACAAACCACATTTGACAGCATGTGTGTCACAATCCCCATTGGACAGCGTATGTGTCACAAACACCTTTGGACAGATTGTGTGTGTCACAAACCCCACTGGACAGCCTGTGTGTCATAAACCCCATTGGACAGCATGTGTGTCACAAGACCCATTGGACAGAGTGTGTGTGTAACAAACCACATTTGACAGCATGTGTGTCACAATCGCCATTGGACAGGGTGTGTGTCACGAACCCCATTGGACAGCGTGTGTGTGTCGCAATCCTCATTGGACAGTGTATGTGTCACTAAACCCATTGATAGCATGTGTGTCACAAACCGCATTAGAAAGTATGTGTATCACAAACCCCATTGGATAGCGTGTGTGTGTCACCAACCCTATTGGACAGTGTGTGTGTCACAAACCCCACTGGACAGTGTGTGTGTCACGAACCCCATTGGACAGCGTGTGTTTCACAAACCCTATTGGACAGATTGTGTGTGTCACAAACTCCACTGGACAGGTTCTGTGTCATAAACCCCATTGACAGCGTGTGTGTGTCACAAAACCCGCTGGACAGCTTGTGTGTCACAAACCCCATTGGAAAGTTTATGTGTCACAAACCGCATTGGATAGCGTGTGTGTGTCACAAACCGCATTGTACAGCGTGTGTGTCACAAACCCCATTGTACAGCGTGTTTGTCACAATCCCCATTGTACAGCGTGTGTGTCACAAAACCCATTGGACAGATTGTGTGTGTCAAAAAAAACATTGGACAGCATGCGTGTCACAAACACCATTGGACAGCGTGTGTGTGTCACAATCCCCATTGAACAGCGTGTGTGTCACAAAACACATTTGATAGCGTGTGTGTCACAATCCCCATTGAACAGATTGTGTGTGTCACAAAACCCATTGGACAGATTGTGTGTGTCAAAAAAACCATTGGACAGCATGCGTGTCACATACACCATTGGACAGCGTGTGTGTGTCACAATCCCCATTGCACAGCGTGTGTGTCACAAAACACATTTGACAGCGTGTGTGTAACAAACCCCATTGAACAGATTGTGTGTGTCACAAACCCCATTGGGCAGCGAGTGTGTCACAAACCTCTTTGGACAGTGTGTGTGTCACAAACCCCTTTGGACAGAGTTTGTGTGTCACAATCCACATTGGAAAGTGTGTGTATCACAAACACCATGGGACAGCGTGTGTGTCACACACCCCATTGGACAGAGTGGGTGTGTCACAAACCCCATTTGAAAACGTATGTGTCACAATCCCCATTGGAGAGCCTGTGTGTCACAAACCCTATTGGACAGCGTGTGTGTGTCACAATACCCATTGTACAGTGTGTGTGTCCGAAACCCTATTTGACATCGTGTTTGTCACAATCCCCATTGGATAGCGTATGTGCCACACCCCATTAGAAAGCGTGCGTGTCACAAAGCCCATTGCATAGCGTGTGTGTGTCACAAACCCCATTGGAGAGAGTGTGTGTCACAAACACCATTGGACAGAGTGTGTGTCACGAACCCCTTTGGACAGTGTGTGTGTCACAAACCCCATTGGATACCGTGTGTGTCTCAAACCGCTTTGGACAGTGTGTGTGTCACAATCCCCATGGGACAGAGTGTGTGTCACAAACACCATTGGATAGCATGTGTGTCACAAACCCCTTTGGAAAATGTGTGTGTCACAAACCCCATTGGACAGCTTGTGTGTCACAAACACCCATGGACAGTGTGCGTGTTCACAAACCCCATTGGACATAGTGTGTGTGTCACAATCCCCATTGGACAGTGTGTGTGTCACAAACCCATGGGACTGATCTGTGTCACGAACCCCATTGGACAGTGTCTGTGTCACAAGCGCCATTGGACAGAGTGTGTGTGTCACAAAACCTTTTGGACAGTGTGTGTGTCACAGTCCCCAGTGGTCAGCGTGTGTGTCAATACCCCATTGGACGGTGCGTGTGTGACAAAACCCACTAGACAGCATGTGTGTCACAAACACCCATGGAGAGTGTGAGTATCACAAGCCCCATTGGATAGCGTGTTTGTCACAATCCCCATTGTACAGCGTGTGTGTCACAAACACCATTGGACAGCATGTGTGTGTAACAATATCCATTGGACAATGTGTGTGTCACAAACCCCATTGTACAGTGTGTGTGTCTCAAACTCCACTGGACAGTTGTGTGTCACAAACACCCATGGACAATGTGCGTGTCAGAAAACCCATTGGACATCGTGTGTGTCACAAACCCCTTTGGACAGTGTGTGTGTCACAAACCCCATGGGACAATGTGTGTGTGTCACAAACCCCATTGGAAAGTGTGTGCCACAAACCCCATTGAATAGCGTGTGAGTGTCACAAACCCCATTATAAAGTGTGCGTGTCACAAACCCCATGTGATAGCGTGTGCGTGTCACAAATTCCATTGTACATCGTGTGTGCCACAAACCCTTTTGCACAGTGTGCGTGTCACAATCCCCAATGGATATCGTGTGTGTCACAATCCTCTTCGGACAATGTGTGTGTCACAAACCCCATTGGTCAGCGTATGTGTGTCAAAATCCCCAATGGACAGTGTGTGTGTCACAAACCCCATGGGACAAGGGTGTGTCACGAACCCCATTAGACATCGTGTGTGTCACAAACCCCATTGGACAGCGTGTCTGTTACAAACCCAATGGCACAGAGTGTGTGTCACGAACCCCATTGGACAGCGTGTGTGTTCACAAGCGCCATTGCACACACAGAGTGTGGTGTCACAAACCCCATTGGAAAGTGTATGTGTCACAAACCCCATTGGATAGAGTGTGTGTGTCACAAACCCTATTGGACAGTGTGTGTGTCACAAAACCCACTGGAGAGCGTGTGTGTCAAAAACCCCCGTGGACAGTGTGTGTTTCACAAACGCCAGTGGACAGCGTGTGTGTCACAAACACCCATGTACAGTGTGAGTGTCACAAACCCCATTGGATAGCGTGTGTGTCACAAACCACTTTGGACAGTGTGTGTGTCACAGACGCCATTGGACAGCGTGCGTGTGTCACAATCCCTATTGGACAGTGTGTGTGTCACAAATATTATTGGACTGCGTATTTATCACAAGCTCATTGGACAGAGTGTGTGTGTCAAAAACCCCTATGAAAAGTGTGTGTGTCACGAACCCCATTGTACAGCGTGTGTGTCACAAGCACCATTGGACAGAGAGTGTGTGTCACAAACCCCATTGTAAAGTGTATGTTTCACAAAACCCATTGGATAGCGTGTGTCTGTCAAAAACCCTTTTGGACAGTGTGTGTGTCACAAAACCCACTGGACACCCTGTGTGTTCACAATCCCCATTGGACAGCGTGTTTGTCACAATCCCCATTGGACAGCGTGTGTGTCACAAATACCATTGGAAAGCGTAAGTGTTTCACAATACCCTTTGGACAGTGTGTCAGTCACAAACCCCATGGTACAACGTGTGTGTGTCACAGTCCCCATTGGACAGCGTGTGTGTCACAAAACCGATTGGATAGCGTGTGTGTCGCGAATCCCATTAGAAAGTGTGTGTATCACAAACCCCATTGGATATTGTGTGTGTGTCACAAACCCTATTGGACAGCGTGTGTGTCACAAACCCCATTGGACAGAGTTTGTGTTTAACAATACCCATTGGACAGTGTGTGTGTCACAAACCCCACTGGACAGCGTGTGTGTCACAAACTCCACTGGACAGAGTGTATGTGTCACAAACCCCATTGGAGAGCCTGTGTATCACAATCCCCCTTGGACAGCGTGTATGTCACAAACCCCATGGGACAGCGTCTTTGTGTCACAAACGCCATTGGATAGCATGTGTGTGTCACAAACCCTATGGGACAGCGTGTAGGTCACAATCCCCATTGGACAGCGTCTGTGTCGCCAAACCCATTGGACAGCGTTTGTGTCACAAACACAATTGGACAGCGTGTGTGTGTCACAATACCCCATTGTACAGAGTGTGTGTCACAAACCCCCGTGGACACTGTGTGTGTCACGAATGCCATTGGACTGTGTGTGTGTCGCAAAACCCATTGGACAGCGTTTGTGTCACAAACAAAATTGGACAGCGTGTGTGTGTCACAAAACCCCATTGTACAGAGTGTGTGTCACAATCCCCAGTGGACAGCGTCTGTGTCACAAACCCCTTTGGAAAGTGTGTGTGTCACAAAACCCATTGGACAGCATGTGTGTGTCACAATCCCCATTGGACAGTGTTCGTGTGTCACAAAACCCATTGGACAGCGTGTGTGTCACAAACCCCTTTGGACAGCATGTGTGTATCACAAACCCCATTGGACAGCGTGTGTGTCGCAAAAACCCATGGACACTGAGCGTGCCACAAACGCCATTGGAAAGTGTGTGTGTCACAAACCCCATTGGACAGCGTGTGTGTGTCATAATCCCCATTGGACAGTGTCTGTGTCACAAAACCCACTGGACACAGTGTGTGTCATGAACCCCATTGGACAGCGAGTGTGTCACAAAACCCATTGGATAGCGTGGGTTTTACAAACCCATTAGAAAGAGTGTGTGTCACAAACCCCATTGGATAGCTTGTGTGATGTCACAAACCCTATGGGACAGTGTGTGTGACAAAAACCCACTGGACAGCGTGTGTGTCACAAACCCCATTGGACAACGTGTGTGTCAAAATACCCATTGGACAACGTGCGGGTCACAAACACCATTGGACAGCGTGTGTGTGTCACAATACCCATTGGACAGTGTGTGTGTCACAAACCCCATTAGACAGCGTGTGTGTGTCACAATCCCCATTGTGCAGTGTGTGTGTCACAAACACCATTGGACAGCATGTGTGTCACAAGCCCATTGGACAGAGTGTGTGTGTCACAAAACACATTGGACAGGGTGTGTGTCACAAACCCAATTGGACAGCGTGTGTGTGTCACAATCCCCACTGTACAGTGTGTGTGTCACAAACCCCATTGGGTAAGGTGTGTGTCACAAACCCCTTTGGACAGTGTGTGTGTCACAAACCCCATTGGACAGTGTGTGTGTGTCACAATCCCCATTGTACAGTGTGTGTGTCACAAACACCATTGGACAGCGTGTGTGTGTAACAATACCCATTGGACAGTGTGTGTGTCACAAAACCCATTGGACAGGGTGTGTGTCACAAACACCCATGGACAGTGTGCGTGTCACAAACGCCATTTTACATCGTGTGTGTCACAAACCCCATTGGACATTGTGTGTGTCACTAACCCCATGGGACAGAGTGTGTGTCATGAACCCAGTTGGTCAGAGTGTGTGTCACAAACTCCATGGGACAGCGTGTGTGTGTCACAAATCCCATTAAAAACTTTGCGTGTCACAAACTCCATTGGAAAGTGTGTGTGTCACAAACACCATTAGACAGCATGTGTGTGTCACAATCCCCATTGGACAGTGTGTGTGTCAAAACCCCATTGGACAGTGTGTGTGTGCCAAAACCCACTGGACAGCGTGTGTGTCACAAACACCCATGGACAGTGTGAGTGTCACAAGCCCCATTGGATAGCGTATGTGTCAGAAACCCCTTTGGACAGCGTGTGTGTCACAAGCACCAGTGGACAGAGTGTGTGTGTCACAAACCCCATTGGAAAGTGTATGTGTCACAAACGCCACTGGACAACGTGTGTGCCACAATACTCATTGGACAGCGTGTGTGTCACAAACCCCATTGGACAGTGTGTGTGTGTGTCACAATACCCATTGGGCAGTGTGTGTGTCACAAGCCCCATTGGAGAGAGTTTGTCTCACCAACCTCTGTGGACACTGTGTGTGTCACAAACCCCATTGGACAGTGGGTGTGTCACAAACTCCACTGGACAGCGTGTGTGTCACAAACACCCATAAACAGTGTGCGTGTCACAAATCCTATTGGGCAGCGTGTGTGTGTCACAATCCCCATTGGATAGTGTGTGTGTCACAAACCCCATTGGATAGCGTGTGTGTGTCACTGGCCCTATTGGACAGTGTGTGTGTCACAAATACCATTGGACAGCGTGTGTGTGTAACAATACCCATTGGACAGCTTGTGTGTGTCACAAACCCCATTGGACAGTGTGTGTGTCACAAACCCAATTGGATAGCATGTGTGTAACAAATACCCATGGACAATATGCTTGTCACAAACCCCTTTGGACAGCGTCTGTGTCACAAACCCCCGAGGACAATGTGAGTGTCACAAACCCCACTTGACAGCGTGTGTGTCACAAACACCCATGGACATTGTGAGTGTCACAAATGCCATTGGACATCGTTTGTGTCAAAAACCCCTTTGGAAAGTGTGTGTGTCACAAACCCCATTGGACAGCGAGTGTGTGCCACAATCCCAATTGGACAGTGTGTGTGTCACAAAACCCATGGGACAGAGTGTGTGTCATGAACCAGACTGGGCAACGTGTGTCTCACAAGCGCCATTGGACAGAGTGTGTGTGTCACAAACCGCATTGGAAAGTGTATGTGTCACAAACCCCATTAGAAAGTGTGCGTGTCACAAACCCCATTGGAAAGTGTGTGTGTCACAAACACCATTGGACAGCTTGTGCGTGTCACAATCACCATTAGACAGTGTGTGTGTCACAAAACCCTTTGGATAGCGTGTGTGATATCACAAACCCTATTGGACAGTGTGTGTGTCGCAAACACCATTGGAGAGCGTGTGTGTGTCACAATCCCCATTAGACAGCTTGTGTGTCCCAAGACCTATTGGAGAGCGTGTGTGTGTCACAATCCCCATTAGACAGCTTGTGTGTCCCAAGACCTATTGGACAGCGTGTGTGTGTCACAATCCCCATTGGACAGTGCGTGTGTCACAAACACCATTGGACAGCGCGTGTGACACAAGCCTATTGGACAGAGTGCGTGTGTCACAAAACCCAATGCACAGTGTGTGTGTCACGAATCCCATTGGACAGCGTTTGTGTCACAAGCCCATTGGACAGAGTGTGTGTATCACAAAATCCACTGGACAGTGTGTGTGTCACAAACCCCGTTGGATAGCATATGTGTGTCACAAACCCTTTTGGACAGCGTGTAGTGTAAGAAAGCCCATTGGACAGTGTGTGTCACAAATCCCATTGGACAGCGTATGTGTGGCACAAAGCCCAGTTGACAGAGTGTGTTTCACAAAAACCATTGGACAGTGTGTGTTACAAACCCCATTGGACAGCGTGTGTGTGTCACAAACCCTCCTTGTCAGTGAGTGTTTCACAAACCCCATTGGAAAGTGTGTGCGCCATTAATCCCATTGCATAGCGTGTGTGTCACAATTTCCATTATAAAGTAGTGCGTGTTCACAAACCCCACTGGATAGCGTGTGTGTGTCACCAACCCTATTGGACAGTGTGTAGGTCACAATCCCCATTGGACAGCGTCTGTTTCACAAACCTTTTTGGACAGTGTGTGTGTCACTTACACCATTGGACAGCGTGTGTGTGTCACAATCCCCATTGGACAGTTTGTGTATCACAAACCCCATTGGATAGCGTGTGTTTCACAAACCCCAGTTGAAAGTGTGTGTGTCACAAACCCCAACAGATAGCGTGTGTGTGTCACAAACCCGATTGGACAGTGTGTCTGTGTCACAATACCCATTGGACAGCGTGTGTGTCGCAATCCCCATTGGACAGAGTTACTGTCACAAACTCCATTGGACAGAGTGTTTGTCACAAAACCGACTTGACAGCATGTGTGTCACAATCCCCATTGGACAGCGTGTATGTAACAAACCCCATTGGACAGAGTTTGTGTCACAAACCCAGTTGGTCAGCGTGTATGTCAGAAAAGCCATGGGACAGCGTGTGTGTGTCACAAACCCCATTATAAAGTGTGCGTGTCACAAACCCTATTGGATAGCGTGTATGTGTCACAAAACCTACTGGACAGAGTGTAGGTGAAAATGCCCATTGGACAGCGTGTGTGTTTCACAAACCCTCCTGGTCAGTGTCTGTGTCACAAACCCAATTGGACAGCGTGTAGTGTCAGAAACCCCATTGGACAGTGTGTATCACAAATCCCATTGGACAGTGTGTGTGTCACAAAACCCAATGGATAGCGTGTTTCTGTCACAAACCCTATTTGACAGAGTGTGTGTCACAAACACCATTGGACAGTGTGTGTTTCACAAACCCCTTTGGAAAGTGTGTGTGTCACAAACCACATTGGAAAGTGTGTGTGTCACAAACCTCATTGGATAGCATGTGTCTGTCACAATCCACATTAGAATGTATGCGTGTCACAAACCACATTGGAGAGCGTGTGTGTGTCACAAACCCCATTGGACAGCGTGTGCGTGTCACAAACCCCATTGGATAGTGTGTGTGTGTCACAAACCCTATTGGACAGTGTGTGTGTCACAAACACCACTGGACAGCGTGCGTGTCACAACACCCATTGGACAGCGTGTATGTGTCACAACCCCCATTAGAAAGTGTGTGTGTCACAAACAACATTGGAGAGCGTGTGTGTGTCACAATCCCCATTGGACAGTGTGTGTGTTACAAAACCCATTCACTAGCGTGTGTGTCACAAACCCCTTTAAAAAGTTTGTGTGTCACAAACCCCATTGAATAGTGTGAGTGTGTCACAAAACCTATTGGACAGTGTGTGTGTCACAAACCCCAATGGACAGCTTGTGTGTCACAAGACCCATTGGACAGAGTGTGTGTGTCACAAACTCCAATGGACAGCGTGTGTGTCAGGAACACCATTGGACAGCTTGTGTGTCACAATACCTATTGGACAGCGCGTGTGTCATAAACCCCATTGGACACCGTGTGTGTGTCAGAATCCCCATTGGACAGTGTGTGTGTGTCACAAACCGCATTGTACAGCGTCTGTGTCACAAACCCCTTTGGACAGTGTGTGTGTCATAAACCCCATTGGACAGCGTTTGCGTGTCACAATCCCCATTGGACAGTGTGGTGTCACAAACCCCATTGAAAAGTTTATGTGTCACAAACCCCATTGGACAGCGTGTGTGTGTCACAATCCCCATTGAACAGCGTGTGTGTCACAAAACCCATAGGACAGAGTGTGTGTCATGAACCCCATTGGACAACGTGTGTGTCACAATCGCCATTGGACAGAGTATGTGTGTCACAAACCCCATTGGAAAGTGTGTGTGTCGCAAACACTATTGGACAGTGTGTGTGTCACAAACCCCACTGGACAGCATGTGTATCACGAACCCCATTGGACAGCGTGTGTGTCACAAACCCCACTGTACAGCGTGTGTGTCACAGTCCCCATTGGACAGCGTGTGTGTCACAAACACCATTGCACAGCGTGTGTTTGTCGCAGTCCTCACTGGACAGAGTGTGTGTCACAAACCCCAGTGGACACTGTGTGTGTCACAAACGCCATTGGACAGCGTGTGTATGTCACAATCCCCATTGGACAGCGTATGTGTGACAAACCCCCTTGGACCTTGTGTGTGTCACAATACTCATTAGAGAGTGTGTGTGTGTCCCAATTCCCATTGGACAGTGTGTGTGTCAGAAACCCAATTGGACAAACCCTCCTGGTGAGTGTGTGTGTCACAAAACCCATTGGAGAGCATGAGTGTCACAAACACCATTTCACAGTGTGTGTGTAACAAACCCAATTGGTCAGCGTGTGTGTCACAAACCTCATGGGACAGCGTGTGGGCGTCACAAACCCCATTGGAAACTGTGTGTGTCACAAACCCCGTTGGATATAGTATGTGTGTCACAAACCCCATTGGACAGCGTGTCAGTGTCACAATACCCATTGGACAGTGGTTCTGTGATAAACCCCATGAACAGAGTGTGTGTCACAAACAATTTTGGATATCGTGTGTGTGTCACAAGCCCATTGGACAGAGTATGTGTCACGAACCCCATTGGACAGCGTGTGTGTCACAAGCACCATTTTACAGAGTGTGTGTCACAAACCCCATTGGACAGTGTGTGTGTGTCACAAACCCCATTAGACAGCGTGTGTGTAAAAAACCCTATTGGACACAGTGTGTGTCACAAACCCCATGGGATAGCGTGTGTGTCACAAACCCCATTAGAAAGAGTGTGTGTCACAAACCCCATTGGATAGCGTTTGTGTGTAACACTACTCATTGTACAGTGTGTGTCACAAAACCCATAGCACAGCGTCTGTGTCACAAACCCCCCTGGTCAGTGTGTGTGTCACAATCCCCAGTGGACAGCGTGTGTGTCAAAACCCCATTGGACATTGTGTGTGTCACAAAACCCACTGGACAGCGTGTGTGTCATAAACACCCATGGACAGTGTGAGTGTCACAAACCCCACTGGATACCGTGTGTGTCACAAGCCCCTTTGGAAAGCGTGTGTGTCACAAACCCCATTGGACAACGTGTGTGTGTCACAGTCCCCATTGTCTGTGTGTGTGTCACAAACCCCTCTGGACAGCGTGTGTATCACAAACACCCATGGACAGTGTGTATATCACAAACCCCATTGGACAGCGTGTGTGTGTCACAAACACCATTGGACAGAGTGTGGTGTCACAAACCCCACTGGAAATTGTATGTGTCACAAACCCCATTTGATAGAGTGTGTGTGTCACAAACCCCATTAGAAAGTATGCGTGTCACAAACCCCATTGGATAGCGTGTGTGTGTCGCAGTCCCCATTGGACAGAGTGTGTGTGTCACAAACCTCTTTTGACAGTGTTTGTGTCACAAACCCCATTGGATAGCGTGTGTGTGTCACGAACTCTCCTGGTCAGTGTGTGTGTCACAAAACCCATTGGACAGCATGCGTGTCACAAACACCATTGGACAGAGTAGGTTTGTCACAAACCCGATTGGAAAGTGTGTGTCACAAACCCCACTGGAGAGCGTGTGTGTGTCAAAAACCCCATTAGAAAGTATGTGTGTCACAAAACCCATTGGACAGCGTGTGTGTCACAAACCCCATTGGACAGCGTCTGTGTAATAAACCCCATTGGACAGCGTGTGTGTCACAAACCCCTTTGGACAGTGTGTATGTCACAAAACCCATGGGACAGAGTGTGTGTCACAAACACTATTGGTCAGCGTTTGTGTGTCACAAGCCCATTGGACAGAGTGTGTGTGTCACAAAACCCACTGGGCAGCGTGTGTGTCACGAAGCCCATTGGACAGCGTGTGTGTCACAAACCCCATTGAACAGTGTGTGTGTGTCACATACCCCATGTGTTAGAGTGTGTGTGTCACAAACCCCATTAGAAAGTATGCGTGTCACAAACCCCATTGGACAGCGTGTGTGTGTCACAATCCCCTTTGTCAGCGTGTGTGTGTCACAAGCTCATTGGTCAGAGTGTGTGTGTCACAAAAACCACGGGACAGCGTGTGTGTAATGAACCCCATTGGACAGCGTGTGTGTCACAAGCACCGTTGGACAGAGTGTTGTGTCACAATCCCCAATGGACAGTGTGTGTGTCACAAACCCCATTAGAAAGTGTGTGTGTCACAAACACCGTTGGACAGAGTGTGTGTGTCACAAACCGCATTGGACAGCGTGTGTGTCAAAACCCCATTGGACAGCGTGTGTGTCACAATCCCCATTGGACAGCGTGTGTGTCACAAGCGCCATTGGACAGAGTGTGTGTGTCACAAACCCCATTGAAAGTGTATCTGTCACAAACCCCATTGGATAGTGTGTGTGTGTCACAAACCTCATTGGAAAGTATGTGTCAGAAACCCCATTGGATAGCGTGTGTGTCACAAAACCTTTGGACAGTTTGTGTGTCACAAACCCCATTGGACAGCGTGTGTGAGTCACAATCCCCATTGGAACGTGTTTTGTGTCACAAAACCCACTGGTCAGTGTGTGTGTCACAAAACCCATTGTACACAATGCGTGTCACAAACACCATTGGACAGCGTGTGTGTGTCACAAACCTCATTGGAAAGTATGTGTCAGAAACCCCATTGGATAGCGTGTGTGTCACAAACCCTTTGGACAGTTTGTGTGTCACAAACCCCATTGGACAGCGTGTGTGAGTCACAATCCCCATTGGAACGTGTTTTGTGTCACAAAACCCACTGGACAGCGTGTGCGTCATGAACCCCATTTTACAGCGTGTGTGTCAAAAGCACCATTGGACAGAGTGTGAGTGTCACAAACCCCATTGGATAGTGTGTGTGTCACAAAACCTATTAGAAAGTGTGTGTATCACAAACCCCGTTGGATAGCGTGTGTATATCACAAAACCTATTGGACAGTGTGTGTGTCACAAACCTCATTGAACAGCATGTGTGTCACGAATCCCATTGGATAGCGTGTGTGTCACAAGACCCATTGGACAGAGTGTGTGTGTCACAAACCCCATTGGACAGCGTGTGTGTCACAAACCCCATTGGACAGATTGTGTGTCATAAATCCCATTGGACAGCGTGTGTGTGTCACAGTCCCCATTGGACAGCGTGTGTGAGTCACAATCCCCATTGGAACGTGTTTTGTGTCACAAAACCCACTGGTCAGTGTGTGTGTCACAAAACCCATTGTACACAAAGCGTGTCACAAACACCATTGGACAGCGTGTGTGTGTCACAAACCTCATTGGAAAGTATGTGTCAGAAACCCCATTGGATAGCGTGTGTGTCACAAACCCTTTGGACAGTTTGTGTGTCACAAACCCCATTGGACAGCGTGTGTGAGTCACAATCCCCATTGGAACGTGTTTTGTGTCACAAAACCCACTGGACAGCGTGTGCGTCATGAACCCCATTGGACAGCGTGTGTGTCAAAAGCACCATTGGACAGAGTGTGAGTGTCACAAACCCCATTGGATAGTGTGTGTGTCACAAAACCCATTAGAAAGTGTGTGTATCACAAACCCCATTGGATAGCGTGTGTATATCACAAAACCTATTGGACAGTGTGTGTGTCACAAACCTCATTGAACAGCATGTGTGTCACGAATCCCATTGGATAGCGTGTGTGTCACAAGACCCATTGGACAGAGTGTGTGTGTCACAAACCCCATTGGACAGCGTGTGTGTCACAAACCCCATTGGACAGATTGTGTGTCATAAACCCCATTGGACAGCGTGTGTGTGTCACAGTCCCCATTGGACAGCGTGTGTGTCACAAGCGCCATTGGATAGAGTGTGTGTGTCACAAAACCTCCTGTTCAGTGTGTGTGTCACAAAACTCATTGGACAGCATGCGTGTCACAAACACCTTTGGACAGCGTGTGTGTGTCACAAACACCTTTGGAAAGTATGTGTCACAAACCCCATTGTATAGCCTGTGTGTGTCATAAACCCTATTGGACAGTGTGTGTCACAAGCCCCATTGGACAGAGTGTATGTGTCACAATTCCCATTGGCCAGAGTTTGTGTTACAAACCCCATTGGACAGCGTTTGTGTCACAATCCCCATTGGACAGTGTGTGTGTCACAAAACCAACTGGACAGCGTGTGTGTCACAAACACCACTGGTCAGTGTTTATGTCACAATCCCCAGTGGAAAGAGTGTGTTTCAAAACCCCATTGGACAGTGTGTGTGTCACAAAACCCACTGCACAGCGTTTGTGTCACCAACACCCGTGGACAGTGTGAGTGTCACAAACCCCATTGGATAGCGTGTGTGTCATAAACCCCATTGGATAGCATGTGTGTGTCACAAACCCCATGAGACAGAGTGTGTTTCACAAACCCCATTGGACAGCGTCTGTGTCACAATCCCCACTGGACAGAGTGTGTGTGTCACAAACTCCATTGGACAGATTGTGTGTCATAAACCCCGTTGGACAGTGTGTGTGTCAAAACAAAATTGGACAGAGTGTGGTGTCACAAACCCCATTGGAAAGTGTATGTGTCACAAACCCCATTGGATAGAGTGTGTGTGTCACATACCCCATTAGAAAGTGTGTGTGTCAGAAACCCCATTGGATAGAGTTTGTGTGTCACAAAGCCCATTGGACAGCGTGTGTGTCACAATACCCATTGGACAGCGTGTGTAGTCAAAACTAAATTGGACAGTGTGTGTGTCACAAAACCCACTGGACAGCGTGTGTGTCACAAAACCCGTTGGGCAGTGTGTTTGTCACAAAACCCACTGGACAGCGTGTGTGTTCACAAACCCCATTGGACAGCGTGTGTGTCACAAACACCATTGGACAGCGTGTGTGTCACTAACCCCATAGGACAGTGTGTGTGTGTCACAATCCCCATTAGACAGCGAGTGTGTCACAAACCCCATTGGACAGGGCGTTTGTGTCACAATCCCCATTAGACAGCGTGTGTCTCACAAACCCCTTTGGACAGTGGGTGTGTCACAAACCCCACTGTACAGCATGTTAGTGTCACAATCCCCATTGGACAGTGTGTGTGTCACAAACCCCATTGGGTGGCGTCTGTGTGTAACAAACCCTATTGGACAGCGTGTGTGTGTCACAATTCCCATTAAACAGTGTGTGTGTCACAATCCCCATTGGACAGAGTGTGTGTGTCACAATCCCCATTGGACAGTGTGTGTTTTACAAACATCATGGGACAGAGTGTTGTGTCACAAACCCCAATGGAAAGTGTATGTGTCACAAACTCCATTGGATAGCGTGTGTGTGTCACAAACCACATTGGACAGTGTGTGTGTCACAAAACCCACTGGACAGTGTGTGTCACAAACCCCACTGCACAGTGTGTGTGTCACAAGCCCCATTGGACAGAGTGTATGTGTCACATACCCCATTGGACAGAGTTTGTGTCACAAAACCCATTGGACAGCGTGTGTGTCTGAAAGACCATTGGACAGTGTGTATGTCAGAAAACCCACTGGACAGAGTTTGTGTTACAATCCCCATTGGACAGCGTGTGTGTCAAAACCCCATTGGACAGTGTGTGTGTCACAAAACCGACTGGACAGCGTGTGTGTCACAAACACCCATCAACAGTGTGAGTGTCACAAACCCTATTGGACAGTGTGTGTGTCACAAACTCCTTTGGAAAGTTTGTGTGTCACAAATACCATTGGACAGCGTGTGTGTGTTACAATCCCCATTGTACAGTGTGTGTGTCACAAACCTCATTGAACAGCATGTGTGTCACGAATCCCATTGGATAGCGTGTGTGTCACAAGACCCATTGGACAGAGTGTGTGTGTCACAAACCCCATTGGACAGCGTGTGTGTCACAAACCCCATTGGACAGATTGTGTGTCATAAACCCCATTGGACAGCGTGTGTGTGTCACAGTCCCCATTGGACAGCGTGTGTGTCACAAGCGCCATTGGATAGAGTGTGTGTGTCACAAAACCTCCTGTTCAGTGTGTGTGTCACAAAACTCATTGGACAGCATGCGTGTCACAAACACCTTTGGACAGCGTGTGTGTGTCACAAACACCTTTGGAAAGTATGTGTCACAAACCCCATTGTATAGCCTGTGTGTGTCATAAACCCTATTGGACAGTGTGTGTCAAAAGCCCCATTGGACAGAGTGTATGTGTCACAATTCCCATTGGCCAGAGTTTGTGTTACAAACCCCATTGGACAGCGTTTGTGTCACAATCCCCATTGGACAGTGTGTGTGTCACAAAACCAACTGGACAGCGTGTGTGTCACAAACACCACTGGTCAGTGTTTATGTCACAATCCCCAGTGGAAAGAGTGTGTGTCAAAACCCCATTGGACAGTGTGTGTGTCACAAAACCCACTGCACAGCGTTTGTGTCACCAACACCCGTGGACAGTGTGAGTGTCACAAACCCCATTGGATAGCGTGTGTGTCATAAACCCCATTGGATAGCGTGTGTGTGTCACAAACCCCATGAGACAGAGTGTGTTTCACAAACCCCATTGGACAGCATCTGTGTCACAATCCCCACTGGACAGAGTGTGTGTGTCACAAACTCCATTGGACAGATTGTGTGTCATAAACCCCGTTGGACAGTGTGTGTGTCAAAACAAAATTGGACAGAGTGTGGTGTCACAAACCCCATTGGAAAGTGTATGTGTCACAAACCCCATTGGATAGAGTGTGTGTGTCACATACCCCATTAGAAAGTGTGTGTCAGAAACCCCATTGGATAGAGTTTGTGTGTCACAAAGCCCATTGGACAGCGTGTGTGTCACAATCCCCATTGGACAGCGTGTGGGTCACAAACCCCATTGCACAGAGTGTGTGTGTCACAAACCCCATTGGACAGTGTGTGTGTCACAAACCCCATTGGACCTTGTGTGTGTCACAAACCCCATTGGACAGCGTGTGTGTGTCACAATCCCCATTGGGCAGTGTGTGTGTCACAAACCACATGGGACAGAGTGTGTGTCACGAGCCCCATTGGACAGCAGGTGTGTCACAATCCCCATTGAACAGCTTGTGTGTCACAAATACCATTGGACAGCGTGTGTGTGTAACAATACTAATTGGAAAGAGTGTGTGTCACAAACCCCATTGGAAAGTGTGTGTGTCACAAACCCCACTGGACAGCATGTGTGACACAAACACCCATTTACAGTATGCGTGTCACAAACCCCACTGGACATAGTGCGTGTCACAAACCCCATTGGACATCGTGTGTGTTACAAACACCCAAGGACAGTGTGTGTGTCAGAAATCCCATTGGACAGTGTGTGTGTCACAAACCGCATATGACAGAGTGTGTGTCACGAACCTCGTTGGACAGCGTGTGTGTCAAAAGTGCCAATGGACAGAGTGTGTGTGTCACAAACCCCATTGGAATGTGTATGTGTCACAAACCCAATTGGATAGCGTCTGTGTGTCACAAACCTTATTGGACACTGTGTGTGTGTCACAATCTCATTGGACAGCGTATGTGTGTAACAATACGCATTGGACAGTGTGTGTGTCACAATCCCCAGTGGACAGCATGTGTGTCAAAACACCAGTGGACAGTGTGTGTGGCACAAACACCATTAGACAGCGTGTGTGTGTAACAATATCCATTGGACAGTGTGTGTGTCACAAACCCCATTGGACATCGTGTGTGTCACAAATCCCATTGGACAGCATGTGTGTGTCACAATCCCCATTAGACAGTGTATGTTTCACAAACCCCATGGGACAGAGTGTTTGTCACAAACACTATTGGACAGCCTGTGTGTCACAAGCCCATTGAACAGAGTGTGTGTGTCACAAAACCCAATGGAGAGAGTGTGATGTCACAAACCCCATTGGAAAGTGTATGTGTCACAAACCCCATTGGATAGCGTATCTCTGTCACAAACCCTGTTGGACAGTGTGTGTGTCATACACAACATTGGACAGAGTGTATGTGTCACAAAACCCACTGGACATCGTGTGTGTCACGAACACCATTGGACAGCGTGTGTGCAAAAAACCCCACTGGAGAGCTTGTAGTGTCACATTGGAAAGTACATGTGTCACAAACCCCATTGGATAGCGTATCTCTATCACAAACCCTGTTGGACAGTGTGTGTGTCATACACAACATTAGACAGAGTGTATGTGTCACAAACCCCATTGGGCAGCATGTGTGTGTCACAAACCCCATTTGACAGAGTGTGTGTCACAAACACCATTGGACAGTGTGTGTGTCACAAACCCCATTGGACAGCGTGTGTGTCACAAACCCTATTGGACTGAGTGTGTGTGTCACAAACCCTATTGGACAGAGTGTGTGTGTCACAGAACTCATTGGACAGCGTGTGTGTCACAATCCCCATTGAACAGCATGTGTGTGTCACAATCCCCATTGGACAGCTTGTGTGTCACAAGCCTGTTGGACAGAGTGTGTGTGTCACAAAACCCAGTGGACAGCGCGTGTGTCACGAACCCTATTGGACAGCGTGTGTGTCTGAATTACCATGGGACAGAGTGTGTGTGTCACAAACCCCATTGGACAGTGTGTGTGTCACAAAGCCCACTGGAGAGCGTGTGTGTCACAAACACCCATGGACAGTGTGCGTGTCATAAACCCCATTGGACATAGTGTGTGTCACAAGCCCATTGGACAGAGTGTGTGTCACAAACCCCTTCGGACAGCATGTGTGTGTCACATTCCCCATTGGGCAGTGTGTGTGTCACAAACCACAAGGGACAGAGTGTGTGTCACGAGCCCTATTGGACAGCATGTGTGTCACAATCCCCATTGAACAGCTTGTGTGTCACAAATACTATTGAACAGAGTGTGTGTGTCACAAAACCCACTGGACAGCGTGTGTGTCACGAACACCATTGGACAGCGTGTGTGTCACAAACCCCACTGGAGAGCTTGTGGTGTCACATTGGAAAGTACATGTGTCACAAACCCCATTGGACAGTGTGTGTGTCATAAACAACATTGGACAGAGTGTAGGTATCACAAACCCCATTGGGCAGCGTGTGTGTGTCACAAACCCCATTTGACAGAGTGTGTGTCACAAACACCATTGGACATTGTGTGTGTTACAAACCCATTTGGACTGTGTGCGTGTCACAAACCCCATTGGACATCGTGTGTGTTACAAACACCCAAGGACAGTGTGTGTGTCACAAACCAAATTGGACAGTGTGTGTGTCACAAACCGCATGGGACAGAGTGTGTGAGTCACAAAACCTATTGGACAGCGTGTGTGTCACAATACCCATTGGACACTGTGTGTGTGTAACAATACGCATTGGACAGTGTGTGTGTCACAAATCCCATTGGACAGCGTGTGTGTGTCACAATCCCCATTGGACAGCGTTTGTGTCACAAGCCTGTTTGACAGAGTGTGTATGTCACAATACCCAGTGTACAGTGTGTGTGTCACGAACCCCATTGGAAAGCGTGTTTGTCTGAATCAGCATGGGACAGAGTGTGTTTGTCACAAACCCTATTGGACAGTGTGTTTGTAATAAAACGCACTGGCCAGCGTGTGTGTTCACAAACCTCATTGGACATAGTGTGTGTCACAAACCCATTTGGACAGTGTACATGTCACAAACGCCATTGGACATCGTGTGTGTTACAAACACCCAAGGACAGGGTGTGTGTCACAAACTCCATTGGACAGTGTGTGTGTCACAAACCGCATGAGACAGAGTGTGTGTCACAAAACCCATTGGACAGCATGCATGTCACAAACAC
Source organism: Columba guinea (assembly GCA_032206185.1). Lineage (NCBI taxonomy): Eukaryota > Metazoa > Chordata > Aves > Columbiformes > Columbidae > Columba > Columba guinea. The sequence goes on along the minus strand of JAVLUU010000041.1, from coordinate 2,168,052 downwards.
CATTGGACAGTGTGTGTGTAACAAACCCAATTGGTGAGCGTGTGCGTGTCACAATCCCCATTCGACAGCGTGTGTGTCACAAACACCATTGGACAGCGTGTGTGTGTCACAATCCCCATTAGACAGTGTGTGTGTCAGAAAACCCATTGGACAGCGTGTCTGTCACAAACCCCATTGGACTGCGTGTGTGTAACAAACCAGTTGGATAGCGTGTATGTGTCACAAACGCTCCTGTCAGTGTGTGTGTCACAAACAGCATTGGACAGTGTGTGTGTCACAAACCGACTTGGTCAGCGTGTGTGTCACAAACCCCATTGGAAAGTGTGTGTCACCAACCCCATTGGATAGCGTGTGTGTGTCAAAAACCCCATTAGAAAGTATGTGTGTCACAAACACCATTGGATAGCGTGTGTGTGTCACAAACCCTATGGGACTGTGTGTATGTCACAATCCCCATTGGACAGCTTCTGTGTCACAATCCCCATTGGACAGTGTGTGTGTCACAAAACCAATTGGAAAGTGTGTGTCTCACAAACCCCACTGGATAGCGTATGTGTGTCACAAACCCTGTTGGACAGAGTGTGTGTGTCACAAACCCCATTGGACAGCATGTGTGTCTTAAACCCCATTGGATAGAGTGTGTGTGTCACAAACCCCATGGGATAGAGTGTGTGTCACGAACCCAGTTGGACAGCGTGTGTGTGACACAATCCCCATTGGACAGTGTGTGTGTCACAAAGCCCATTGGATAGCGTGTTTGTCACAAACCCCACTGGACCGCATATGTGTCACGAACCACACTGGACAGTGTGCGTGTCACAAACCCCATTGGACATCGTGTTTGTCACAAACCCATTTGGACAGTGTGTGTGTCACAAACCCCATTGGACAGCATGTGTGTATTACAATCCCCATTGGACAATGTGTGTGTCAGAAACACCATTGGACAGTTTGTGTGTCACAATCCCCATTGGACACCGTTTGTGTATCACAAAGCCCATTGGACAGAATGAGTGTTTCACAATCCCCATTGTACAGTGTGTGTGTCACAAACCCCATTGGACAGCGTGTGAGTGGCACAATCCCCATTGGACAGCGTGTGTGTCACAAACCCTATTGGAAAGTGTATGTGTCACAAAAACCACTGGACAGCGTGTGTGGGTCACAAACCCCATTAGAAAGTATGCATGTCACAAACCCCACTGGAAAGTGTGTGTGTCTCAAACACCATTGGATAGCGTGTGTGTGTCACAATCCCCATTAGACAGTGTGTGTGTCACAAAACCCATTGGATAGCGTGTGTGTCACAAACCCCATTGTACAGAGTCTGGTGTCACAAACCCCATTGGACAGCGTGTGTGTAACAAACCCCATTGGACAGCGTGTGTGTCAGAAACCCCATTGGACAGTGTGTGTCACAAATCTCATTGGACAGCGTTTGTGTCACAATACCCATTTGACAGTGTGTGTGTCACAAACCCCTTTGGACAGAGTTTGTGTCACAAACCCCATTGGACAGCGTGTGTGTCACAAATCGCATTGGACAGCGTGTGTATCAAAAGCCACATTCGACAGAGTGTATGTGTCACAAACCCAATTGGTCACGTGTGTGTCACAATAGCCATTTGTCAGAGTGTTGTCACAAACCCGATAGGACAGTGTGTGTGTCACAAACCAAATTGGACAGAGTTTGTGTGACAAACCCCATTGGACAGCGTGTGTGTGACAAACCCCATTGGACAGTGTATGTGTCCCAAACCCCATTGGTCAGCAACTGTGACACAAGCATCATTGGACAGAGTGTTTGTGTCACAAAATCCATTGGACAGAGTGTGTGTCACCCAACCCCATTGCACAGTGTGTCTGTCACAAACCAAATTGGGCAGAGTGTGTGTGTCACAAACCGCATTGCATAGCACGTGTGTGTCACAAACCCCATTGTACAGCGTTTCTGTCACAAACCCCATTGGACAGTGTGTGTGTCACAAACCCCATTGGACAGCGTGTGTGTGTTACAATCCCCATTGGACAGTGTGTGTGTCACAAACCCCATTGGACAGCCTGTGTGTGTCACAATACCCATTGGACAGAAAGTGAGTCACAAGACCATTGGACAGAGTGTGTGTGTCACAAAACCCACTTCACAGTGTGTGTCATGAATCCCATTTTACAGCGTGTTTGTCGCAAGCACCATTGGACAGTGTGTGTGTCAGAAACCCCATTGGATAGCGTGTGTGTGTCACAAACTCTATTGGACTGTGTGTGTGTCACAAAACCCACTGGACAGTGTGTGTGTCACAAACCCCATTACACAGTGTGTGTGTCACAAACCCCATTGGACACTGTGTGTGTCACAAACCCCATTGGACAGCGTGTGTGTGTCACAATACCCACTGGACAGTGTGTGTGTCACAAACCGGTTTGGAGAGAGTTTGTGTCACAAACCCCATTGGGCAGTGTGTGTGTCATAAACCCCATTGTAAAGTGTATGTGTCACAAACCGCATTGTATCGCGTGTGTTTGTCACAAACCCCATTGGACAGCGTGTGTGTGTCACAATCCCTATTGGACAGTGTGTGTGTCACAAGCCTATTGGACAGAGTGCATGTGTCACAAAACCCACTCGACAGCGTGTGTGTCACGAACCCCATTGGACAGCGTGTGTGTCACAAGCACCATTGGACAGAGTGTGTGTGTCAGAAACTCCTTTGGAAAGTGTATGTGTCACAAACCCCATTGTATAGCGTGTGTGTGTCACAAAGCCTATTGGAGAGAGTGTGTAGTCACAAAACCGACTGGAGAGCGTGCGTGTCACAAACCCCATTGGACAGCGTGTGTGTAACAAACCTCTTTGGACAGCGTGTGTGCTTCACAATACCCTTTTCACAGTGTGTGTGTCAGAAACCCCATTGGACAGAGTTTGTTTCACAAAACCCATTGGACAGCGTGTGTGTCACAAACACCATTGGACAGTGTGTGTGTCACAAACCCCGTTGGAAAGCGTGTGTGTGTCACAAACCTCCTAGTCAGTGTGTGTGTCAAAATCCCAAGTGGACAGCGTGTGTGTCACAATACCCATTGGACAGTGTGTGTGTCAGAAACCCGTTTGGAGAGAGTTTGTGTCACAAACCCCACTGTACAGCGTGTTTGTCACAAGCCCCTTGGGCAGAGTGTGTGTGTCACAAACCCCATTGTACAGCGTGTTGGACACAATCCCCATTTTACAGCGTGTGTGTCACAAACTCCATTGGAGAGCGTGTGTGTCACAAACCCCTCTGGACAGTGTGTGTGTCACAATCCCAAGTGGACAGCGTGTATGTCAAAACCCCATTGGACAGTGCGTGTGTGACAAAACCCACTGGACAGCGTGTGTGTCACAAACACCCACGGACAGTGTGAGTGTCACAAACACCATTGGACAGCGTGTGTGTCACAAGCCTATTGGACAGAGTCTGTGTGTCACAAACCCCATAGGAAAGTGTATGTGTCACAAACTCCATTCGATAGACACTGTGTGTCTCAAAGACTATTAAGGAGTGTGTGTGTCACAAAACCCACTGGACAGCGTGTGTGTCACAAACCCCATTGGACAGAGTTTGTGTCACAAACCCCATTGGACAGCGTGTGTGTCACAATCACCATTGGACAGACCGTGTGTTCACAAACCCCATTGGAAAGTGTATGTGTCACAAAGCGCATTGTATTGAGTGTATGTGTCACAAACCGCACGGGAGAGCGTGTGTGTGTCACAAACCCCATTGTACAGCGTGTTTTTCACAAGCCCTTTGGACAGAGTGTGTGTGGCACAAATCCCCTTGTACAGCTTGTTTGTCATAATCCCCATTCGACAGCGTGTGTGTCACAAACCCCATTGGACAGAGTGTGTGTGACAAACCCCATTTTACAGTGTATGTGTCACAAACCCCATTGGACAGCGAGTGTGACACAGACACCATTGGACAGAGTGTGTGTGTCACAAAACCTACTGCACAGTGTGTGTGTCACAAACCCCTTTGGACAGAGTTCGTGTCACAAACACCTTTGGACAGCGTGTGTTTCACAAACCCCATTGGACAGTGTGTGTGTCACAAACCCCATTGGACAGCGTGTGTGTGTAACAATCCCCATTGGACAGTGTGTGTGCGTCACAAAACCCAGTGCACAGCGTTTGCGTCACAAATCACATTGGAGAGCGTGTGTGTCACAAGCACCATTGGACAGAGTGTGTGTGTCATAAACCCCATTGGAAAGTGTATGTGTCATAAACCCCATTAGATAGCGTGTGTGTGTTAGAAACCACATTGGACAGAGTGTGTGTGACATACCCCATTGGACAGTGTGTGTGTCATGAACCCCATTTGAAAACTTGTGTGTCACAAGCACCATTGGACAGAGTGTTTGTGTCACAAACACCATTTGAAAGTGTATGTGTCACGAACCTCATTGGATAGCATGTGTGTGTCACAAACCCTATTGGACAGTGTGTGTGTCACTAAACCCACTGGACAGCGTTTTTGTCACAAGCCCCACTGGACAGCGTCTGTTTCACAAACCCCATTGGACAACGTGTGTGTCACAAACACCCATGTACCGCGTGCGTGTCACAAACCCCATTGGACATAGTGTGTCACAAACCCCATTGAACAGCGTGTGTGTGTCACAATCCCCATTGGACAGTGTGTATGTCACAAACCCCATGGGACAGAGTGTTTGTCACAAACACTATTGGACAGTGTGTGTGACAAGCCCATTGGACAGAGATAGTGTGTCACAAAACCCACTGGACAGCGTGTGTGTTTCAAACCCCATTGGACAGTGCGTGTGTCACAAACCCCATTGGACAGCGTGTGTGTCATAAAACCCCGTGGACACTGTATGTGTCACGAATGCCATTGGACAGCGTGTGTGTCACAAGACCCATTGGACAGAGTGTGTGTGTCACAATATCCTTTAGACAGTGTGTGTGTCAATACCCCATTGGACATTGTGTGGGTCACAAAACTCAGTGGACAGCGTGTGTGTCACAAACACCCATGGAGAGTGTGTGTGTCACAAACCCCATGGCACAGCGTGTGTGTGTCACAAACCCCATTGGAAAGTGTGTGTGTCAAAAACCACATTGGAAAGTGTGTTTGTCACAAACCCCATTGGATAGCGTGGGTGTGTCACAAACCCTACTGGACAGTGTGTGTGTCACAAGCCTCATTAGACAGCCTGTGTGTAGTCACAGTCGCCATTGGACAGTGTGTGTGTCACAAAATCCATTGGAGAGCGTGTGTGTCTCTAACCCCATTGGAAAGAGTGTATGTCTCACAAACCCCATTGGACAGCGTGTGTGTCACAATCCCTATTGGACAGCGTGTGTGTCAGAAACCCCATTGCACAGAGTGTGCGTGTCACAAACTCCATTCGAAAGTGTGTGTGTCACAAACCCCATTGGATAGAGTGTGTGTGTCACAAACTCTATTGGTCAGTGTGTGTGTCACAACCCCCATTGGACAGCGTGTGTGTGTAACAATAATCATTGGACTGTGTGTGTGTCACAAACCCCATTGGACAGTGTGTGTGTGTAACAATACCCATTGGAAAGTGTGTGTGTCACAAACCCCATTGGACAGCGTGTGTGTCACAAACCCCATTGGAAACTGTGTGTGTCACAAACACCCATGTACAGTGTGCGTGTCACAAACCCCATTGGACATCGTGTATGTCACAAACCCCATTGGAGAGTGTGTGTTTCACAATCCCCATTGGACAGCATGTGTGTCACAAACCCCATTGGACAGAATTTGTGTCACAAACCCTATTGGACAGCGTGTGTGTCACAAACACCATTGGACAGTGTGTGTGTCACAAACCCCATTGGACAGTGTGTGTGTGTCACAAACCCCATTATAAAGTGGACGTGTCACAAACCCCATTGGATAGAGTGTTTGTGTCACAAACCCTAATGGAGAGCGTGTGTGTCAAAAACACCATTGGACAGAGTGTGTGTCACAAACCCCATTGGAAAGTGTGTGTGTGTCACAAAGACTCCTGGTCAGTGTGTGTGTCACAAACACCATTGGACAGCATGTGTGTGTCACAATCACCATTGGACAGTGTGTGTGTCAAAAAACCCATTGGATAGCCTGTGTTTCACAAACCCCATTAGAAAGAGTGTGTGTTAGAAACCCCATTGGATAGCGTGTGTGATGTCACAAACCCTATTGGACAGTGTGTGTGTCACAAACCCCATTGGATAGTGTGTGTGTGTCACAAACCCTATTGGACAGTGTATATGTCACAATCCCCATTGGACAGCCTCTGTGTCACAAACCCCATTGGACAGCGTGTGTGTCACAAACACCATTGGACAGCTTGTGTGTGTCACAATCCCCATTGGACAGTGTGTGTGTCACAAAACCATATTGGACAGTGTGTGTCACAAGACCCATTGGACAGAGCGTGTGTGTCACAAACCCCATTGGACAGAGTGTGTGTGTGACACACCCCATTGGACAGCGTGTGTGTCACTAACCCCCGTGGACACTGTGTGTGTCACAAACCCCATTGGAAAGTGTGTGTGTCACAAAACCCATTGGAAAGCGTGTGTGTTTCACAAAACCCATTAAACAGTGCGCGTGTGACAAACCCCTTTGGATAGCGTGTGTGTGCCACAAACCCAATTAGAAAGTGTGAGTGTCACAAATCACATTTGAAAGTGTGTGTGTCACAAACACCATTAGAAAGTGTGTGTCTCACAAACCCCATTGGATAGCGTGTGTGTCACAAACCCTATTGGACAGCGTGTGTGTCACAAGCACCACTGGACATAGTGTGTGGTGTCACAAACCCTATTAGAAAGTGTATGTGTCACAAACCCCATTGGATAGCGTGTGTGTGTCACAAACTCCATTATAAAGTAGTGCGTGTTCACAAACCCCACTGGATAGCGTGTGTGTCACAAACCCCATTGGACATTGTGTGTGTCACTAACACCATTGGACAGCGTGTGTGTGTCACAATCCCCATTGGACAGAGTTTGGGTCCCAAACCCCATTGGACAGCGTGTGTGTCACAAACACCATTGGACAGTGTGTGTGGGACATACCCCATTGGACAGCGTGTGTGTGTCACAAATGCCTTTGGATAGCATGTGTGTGTCACAAACCACATTGGACAGCGTGTAGTGTCAGAAATCCCATTGGACAGTGTGTGTCACAAATCCCATTGGACAGCGTGTGTGTCACAAACCCAATTGGACAGCTTGTGTGTGTCACAAAGCCCATTTGACAGAGTGTGTGTCACAAACACCATTGGACAATGTGTGTGTAACATACCCAATTGTTCAGAGTGTGTGCAACAATCTCCAGGAGACAGCGTGTGTGTGTCACACACCTCATTGGAAAGTGTGTGTGTCACAAACCCCATTTTATAGCGTGTGTGTGTCACAAAACCCATTATAAAGTGAGTGTGTTACAAACCCCAGTGGATAGCGTGTGTGTGTCACAAACCCTATTGGACAGTCTGTAGGTCACAATCCCCACTGGACGGCGTCTATGTCACAAACCCCATTGGACAGCGTGTGTGTCACAAACACTTTGGACAGCATGTGTATGTCACAATCACCATTGAACAGCGTGTGTGTGTCACAATCCCAATTGAACAGTGTGTGTGTCACAAAAAGCATTGGATAGCGTGTGTGTCACAATCCACATTGGACAGCGTGTGTGTCACAAACCCCATTGGACAGTTTGTGTGTCACAAAACCCATTGGATAGCATGTGTGTGTCACAAAGCCCATTAGACAGCGTGTAGTGTCAGAAACCCCATTGGACAGTGTGTGTCACAAATCCTATTGGACAGCGTGTGTGTCACAAACACCACTGGACAGCGTGTGTGTGTCACAATCCCCATTGAACAGTGTGTGCGTCAGAAACCCCATCGGACAGTGTCTGTGTCACAATCCCCATTGGACAGAGTGTGTGTGTCACAAACCCCATTGGATAGCGTGTGTGTCACAATCACCATGGGACAGCGTGCGTGTGTCACAAACCCCATTGGACAGCATGTGAGTCACAAACCAAGTTGGACAGTGTGTGTGTGTCACAAACCCTATTGGACAGTTTGTGTGTGTCACAAACCCCATTGGATAGCATGTGAGTGTGTCACAAACCCCATTGGACAGCGTGTAGTGTCAGAAACCCCATTGGACAGTGTGTGTCACAAATCCCATTGGACAGCTTGTGTATCACAAACCCCATTGGACAGACTGTGTCTGTCACAAACCCCATTGGATAGCATGTAAGTGTTTCACAAACCCCATTGGACAGCGTGTAGTGTCAGAAACCCCATCAGACAGTGTGTGTCACAAATCCCATTGGACAGCTTGTGTGTGTCACAAACCCCATTGGACAGCGTGTGTGTGTCACAAACCCTCCTGCTCAGTGTGTGTTTCACAAACCCCATTGGAAGGTGTGTGTGTCACAAACCCCATTGGATAGCATGTGTGTGTCATAAAACCCATTAAAGAGTATGCGTTTCACAAAACACATTGAATTCCCTGTGTGTGTCACAAACCCCATTAGAAAGTGTGCGTGTCACAAACCCCATTTGAAAGTGTGTGTGTCACAAACCCCATTAGAAAGTGTGAGTGTCACAAACCCCATTGGATAGATTGTGCGTGTCACAAACCCTATTGGACAGTATCTATGTCACAGTCCCCATTGGACAGCGTGAGTGTCACAAACACCATTGGAAAGCGTGTGTGTGTCACAATCCCCATTGGAAAGTGTATGTGTCACAAACCCCATTGGATAGCGTTAGTGTGTCACAAACCCTTGTGGACACTGTTTGTTTCACAAACCCCATTAGACAGTGTGTGTGTCACAACCCTAACTGGACAGCGTGTGTGTCACAATCCCCATTGGACAGTGTGTGTGTGTCAAAAACCCCATTGGACATCCAGTGTAAAGAGTATGCGTTTCACAAAACACATTGGATTCCGTGTGTGTGTCACAAACTCCATTAGAAAGTGTGCGTGTCACAAACCCCATTGGAAAGCGTGCGTCTCAATCCCAATTAGAAAGTGTGCGTGTCACAAACACCATTGTATAGAATGTGCGTGTCACAAATCCCATTGGACAGCGTGTGTGTCACAAACCCCTTTGGACAGAGTGTGCGTGACAAACCCCATTGGACAGCGTGTGTGAATAACAGTACCCATTGGACAGTGTGTGTGACAAACCCGATTGGACAGCGTGTGTGTCACAAACCCCCGTGGACAACGTGTGCGTCACAAAGGCCATTCGACAGTGTGTGTGTCACAAACCCCCCTGGACAGTGTGTGTATCACAATCCCGAGTGGACAGCGTGTGTGTCACAAACCCCCGTGGACACTGTGTGTGTCACAATCACCATTGGACAGTGTGTGTGTCACAAAACCCATTAGATAGCATGCGTGTCACAAACACCATTGGACGGTGTGTGTGTAACAAAACCAATTCGTCAGCGTGTGTGTCACAAACCCCATTGGAAAGTGTGTGTGTCACAAACCCCATTGGATAGCGTGTGTGTGTGACAAACCCCATTAAAAAGTGTGCGTGTCACAAACCCCATTTGAAAGTGTGTGTGTCACAATCCCCATTGGATAGCGTGTGTGTCACAAACCCCATTGGAAAGTGTGTGTGTCACAAACCCCATTGGATAGCATGTGTGTGTCACAAACCCCATTGGACAGTGTGTGTGTCACAAACCCCACTGGACAACGTGTATGTCACAAACCCCTTTGGACAGTGTGTTTGTCACAAACCCCACTGGACAGTGTGTGTGTCACAATCCCCATTTGACAGCGTGTGTGTCACAAACCCCCGTGGACAGCGTGTGTGTCACAAACCCCATTGGACAGAGTGTGTGTGTCACAAACCCCATTGGACATCGAGTGTGTCACAATCCCCATTGGACAGCGTGTGTGTCAGGAACCCCATTAGACAGCGTGTGTGTCACAAGCGCCATTGGAAAGTGTGTGTGTCACAAACCCCATTGGAAAGTGTGTGTGTCATAACCCCAATTTTACAGCGTGTGTGTGTCACAATCCTCATTGCACAGTGGGTGTTTGTCACAAACCCCATTGGACAGCGCGTGTATCACAAACCCCTTTGGACAGTGTGTGTGTGTCACATACCCCATTCTACAATGCGTGTGTGTCACATTCCCCATTGGACAGCGTGTGTGTTCACAATACCCATTGGACAGAGCGTGTGTGCGTCACAATCCCCATTGGACAGTGTGTGTGAGTCACAAACCCCATTGGACAGCGTGTGTATCACAAACCCCTTTGGACAGTGTGTGTGTCACAAACCCCATTCTACAGTGCCTGTGTGTCACATTCCCCATTGGACAGCGTGTGTGTCACAATACCCATTGGACAGAGCGTGTGTGTCACAATCCCCATTAGACAGCGTGTGTGTCACGAATCCCATTGGACAGTGTGTCTGTGTCACAGTACACATTGGACAGTGTGTATGTCACAATCCCCTTTGGACAGCATGTGGGTCACAAACCCCATTTGAAAGTGTGTGTGTCACAATCCCCATTGGAGAGTGTGTGTGTCACAAAACCCATTGGATAGCGTGTGTGTCACAATCCCCATTGGAAAGTGTGTGTGTCTCACAAACACCATTGGACAGCGTGTGTGTCATAAACCCCATTGGACAGAGTGTGAGTGTCACAAACCCCATTGGACAGTGTGTGTGCGTCACAAACCCCATTGGAGAGTGCGTGTGTCACAAAACCCTTTGGATAGCATGCGTGTCACAAATGCCAAGGGACAGTGTGTGTTTAACAAAACCAATTTGTCAGCGTGTGTGTCACAAGCACCATTGGACAGTGTGTGTGTCACAAACCCCATTGGAAAGTGTACGTGTCACAAACCCCATTGCGTAGCGTGTGTCTGTCACAATACCCATTGAACAGTGTGTGTGTCACAAACCCCATTGGACAGATTTTGTGTCACAAATCCCTTTGGACAGTGTGTGTGTCACAATCCTTATTGGACTGTGTGTGTGCAACAAACCCCATTGGACAGCCTGTGTGTGTCACAATACCCATGGGACAGCTTGTGTGTTCCAAACCCCATTGAACAGTGTGTGTGTCACAAAACCCATTGGACAGCGTGTGTGGTACAAGCCCATTGGACAGAGTGTGTGTGTCACAAAACCCCGTGGACACTGTGTGTGTCACGAACGCTATTGGTCAGTGTGTGTGTCACAAACCCCCCTGGACAGTGTGTGTGTCACAAACCCCATTGGATAGCGTGTGTGTGTCACAAACCCTATTGGGCAGTGTGTGTGTCACAAAACCCACTGGGCAGCGTGTATGTCACATACCCCATTGGACAGCGTGTGTGAATAACAGTACCCATTGGACAGTGTGTGTGACAAACCCGATTGGACAGCGTGTGTGTCACAAACCCCCGTGGACAACGTGTGCGTCACAAAGGCCATTCGACAGTGTGTGTGTCACAAACCCCCCTGGACAGTGTGTGTATCACAATCCCGAGTGGACAGCGTGTGTGTCACAAACCCCCGTGGACACTGTGTGTGTCACAATCACCATTGGACAGTGTGTGTGTCACAAAACCCATTAGATAGCATGCGTGTCACAAACACCATTGGACGGTGTGTGTGTAACAAAACCAATTCGTCAGCGTGTGTGTCACAAACCCCATTGGAAAGTGTGTGTGTCACAAACCCCATTGGATAGCGTGTGTGTGTGACAAACCCCATTAAAAAGTGTGCGTGTCACAAACCCCATTTGAAAGTGTGTGTGTCACAATCCCCATTGGATAGCGTGTGTGTCACAAACCCCATTGGAAAGTGTGTGTGTCACAAACCCCATTGGATAGCATGTGTGTGTCACAAACCCCATTGGACAGTGTGTGTGTCACAAACCCCACTGGACAACGTGTATGTCACAAACCCCTTTGGACAGTGTGTTTGTCACAAACCCCACTGGACAGTGTGTGTGTCACAATCCCCATTTGACAGCGTGTGTGTCACAAACCCCCGTGGACAGCGTGTGTGTCACAAACCCCGTTGGACAGAGTGTGTGTGTCACAAACCCCATTGGACATCGAGTGTGTCACAATCCCCATTGGACAGCGTGTGTGTCAGGAACCCCATTAGACAGCGTGTGTGTCACAAGCGCCATTGGAAAGTGTGTGTGTCACAAACCCCATTGGAAAGTGTGTGTGTCATAACCCCAATTTTACAGCGTGTGTGTGTCACAATCCTCATTGCACAGTGGGTGTTTGTCACAAACCCCATTGGACAGCGCGTGTATCACAAACCCCTTTGGACAGTGTGTGTGTGTCACATACCCCATTCTACAATGCGTGTGTGTCACATTCCCCATTGGACAGCGTGTGTGTTCACAATACCCATTGGACAGAGCGTGTGTGCGTCACAATCCCCATTGGACAGTGTGTGTGAGTCACAAACCCCATTGGACAGCGTGTGTATCACAAACCCCTTTGGACAGTGTGTGTGTCACAAACCCCATTCTACAGTGCCTGTGTGTCACATTCCCCATTGGACAGCGTGTGTGTCACAATACCCATTGGACAGAGCGTGTGTGTCACAATCCCCATTAGACAGCGTGTGTGTCACGAATCCCATTGGACAGTGTGTCTGTGTCACAGTACACATTGGACAGTGTGTATGTCACAATCCCCTTTGGACAGCATGTGGGTCACAAACCCCATTTGAAAGTGTGTGTGTCACAATCCCCATTGGAGAGTGTGTGTGTCACAAAACCCATTGGATAGCGTGTGTGTCACAATCCCCATTGGAAAGTGTGTGTGTCTCACAAACACCATTGGACAGCGTGTGTGTCATAAACCCCATTGGACAGAGTGTGAGTGTCACAAACCCCATTGGACAGTGTGTGTGCGTCACAAACCCCATTGGAGAGTGCGTGTGTCACAAAACCCTTTGGATAGCATGCGTGTCACAAATGCCAAGGGACAGTGTGTGTTTAACAAAACCAATTTGTCAGCGTGTGTGTCACAAGCACCATTGGACAGTGTGTGTGTCACAAACCCCATTGGAAAGTGTACGTGTCACAAACCCCATTGCGTAGCGTGTGTCTGTCACAATACCCATTGAACAGTGTGTGTGTCACAAACCCCATTGGACAGATTTTGTGTCACAAATCCCTTTGGACAGTGTGTGTGTCACAATCCTTATTGGACTGTGTGTGTGCAACAAACCCCATTGGACAGCCTGTGTGTGTCACAATACCCATGGGACAGCTTGTGTGTTCCAAACCCCATTGAACAGTGTGTGTGTCACAAAACCCATTGGACAGCGTGTGTGGTACAAGCCCATTGGACAGAGTGTGTGTGTCACAAAACCCCGTGGACACTGTGTGTGTCACGAACGCTATTGGTCAGTGTGTGTGTCACAAACCCCCCTGGACAGTGTGTGTGTCACAAACCCCATTGGATAGCGTGTGTGTGTCACAAACCCTATTGGGCAGTGTGTGTGTCACAAAACCCACTGGGCAGCGTGTATGTCACATACCCCATTGGACAGCGTGTGTGTCACAAACCCCAATATGACAGCGTGTGTGTATAACAAACCCCATTGGACAGTGTGTGTGTCACAAACCCCATTGGACAGCGTGTGTGTCACAAAACCCCGTGGACACTGTGTGTGTCACGAATGTCATTGGACAGTGTGTGTGTCACAACCATTCATGGACAGTGTGTGTGTCACAATGCCCAGTGGACAGAGTTTGTGTCACAAACCCCATTGGACAGTGTGTGTGTCCAAACCCCATTCGATAGCGTGTGTGTCACAAGCACCATTGGACATAGTGTGTGTGTGAGAAACCCCATTGGAAAGTGTATGTGTCACAAACTCCATTGGATAGCGTCTGTGTGTCACAAACCCTATTGGACAGTGTGTGTGTCACAAAACCCACTGGACAGCGTTTGTGTGACAAGCCCCATTGGACAGCGTGTGTGTCAAAAGCAACATTGGACAGAGTATCTGAGTCACAAACCCATTGGACAGCGTGTGTGTCACAATCCCCATTGGACAGAGTTTGTGTCACAAACCCCATAGGACAGCGTGTGTGTGTCACAATGCCCATTGGACAGTGTGTGAGTCACAAACCCCATTGGACAGTGTGTGTGTCACAAACACCATGGGAAAGCGTGTGTGTTTCAAACACCATTGGACACTGTGTGTGTCACAAACCCCATCGGACAGCGTGTGTGTGTCACAATCCTTCCTGGTCAGTGTGTGCGTCACAAAACCCATTGGACAGCGAGTGTGTCAGAAACCCCTTTGGACAGTGTGTGTCTCACAAATCCCATTGGACAGTGTGTGTGTCACAAACCCCTTTGGACAGAGTGTGTGCAACAAACCCCATTGGACAGCGTGTGTGTGTCACAATACTCATGGGACAGCTTGTGTGTCACAAGCCCATTTGACAGAGTGTGTGTGTCACAAAAACTACTGGACAGCGTTTGTGTCACGAACCCCATTGGACAGCGTGTGTGTCACAAACCGCATTGGAAAGTGTATGTTTCAAACAGCCCATTGGATAGCGTGTGTGTGTCACAAGCCCTATTGGACAGAGTGTGTGTCACAAAACCCAATGGACAGCGTGTGTGTTAAAAATCCCCTTTGTACACCGGGCGTGTCACAAAGTCCTTTGGAGATTGTGTGTGTCACAAACCCCATTGGACATAGTGTGTGTGTCAGAAAACCCAATGGACAGCTTCTGTGTCACGAACCCCATTGGACAGCGTGTGTGTCACAAGCGCCATTGTACAGAGTGTGTGTGTCACAAACCCCATTGGATAGCGTGTGTGTGGAACAAACCCCATTAGAAAGTGTGCGTGTGACAAACCCCTTTGGAAAGTGTGTGTGTGACAAACCCCATTGGATAGCGTGTGTGTGTCACAAACCCCATTAGAAAGTGTGCGTGTGACAAACCCCTTTGGAAAGTGTGTGTGTCACAAACCCCATTTGATAGCATGTGTGTGTCACAAACCCTATAAGACAGTGTGTGTGTCACAAAACCCATTGGACAGCGTGTGTGTCACAATCCCCTTTAGACAGCTTGTGTGTCACAATCCCCATTGGACAGCGTGTGTGTGTCACAAAACCCATTGGACAGAGTGTGTTTCACAAAATCCTATGTACAGTGTGCGTGTCACAAACCCCATTGGACATTGTGTGTGTCACAAACCCCTTTGGATATTGTGTGTGTCACAGACCCCATTGGACAGCGTGTGTGTGTCACAACACCATTGGACAGTCTGTGTCTGTTACAAACCCATTGGACAGAGTGTGTGTGTCACAAAACTCAAGGGACAGCGTGTGTGTCACGAAACCCATTGGACAGCGTGTGTGTCACAAGCGCCATTGGTCAAAGTGTGTGTGTCACAAACCCCATTGGACAGAGAGTGTATGTCACAATCCCCATTGGACAGTGTTTGTGTGTTACGAACCCCATTGGACAGCGTGTGTGTGTCACAAACCCCATTGGAAAGTGTATGTGTCACAAAACATATTGGACAGTGTGTCTGATGTCGCAATCCTCATTGGACAGCGTGTGTGTCACAAGCCCCATTGGACAGCGTCTGTGTCACAAGCACCATAGGACAGCGTGTGTGTGTAACAATACCCATTGGACTGTGTGTGTGTCACAAACCCCATTGGACAGCGTGTGTGTCACAAACGCCCGTAGACACAGTGTGTGTCACAAACCCCATAGGGCATCGTGTGTGTCATAAACCCCATTGGACATCGTGTGTGTCACAAATCCTTTTGGACAGTGTGTGTCTCACAAACCCCGCTAGACAGCGTGTGTGTCACAAACACCCATGGACAGTGTGCGTGTCACAAACTCCACTGGACATCATGTGTGTCACAAACCCCTTTGGACAGTGTGTGTTTCAGAAACCCCATTGGACAGCGTGTGTGTAGTCACAATCACCATTGGACAGTGTGTGTGTGTGTCACAAACCCCATTGGACAGTGAGTGTGTCTCACAATCCCCATTGGACAGTTTTTGTGTGTCGCAAACCCCATTGGACAGCGTCTGTGTCACAAACCCCATTGGACAGCGTGTATGTCACAAACCCCTTTGGACAGTGTTTGTGTCAAAAACCCCATTGGACAGCGTGTGTGTGACACAATCCCCTTTAGACAGTCTGTGTGTCACGAACCCCTTTGGACAGAATGTTTGTCATAAACCCCATTGGACAGCGTGTGTGTGTCACAATCCGCATTGGACAGTGTTTGTGTTTCACAAACCCCATTGGACAGCGAGTGTGTGACACAATCCTCTTTGGACAGCGTGTGTGTCACGAACCCCATTGGACAGCGTTTGTGTCACAAGCACCATTGGAGAGAGTGTGGTGTCACAAACCCCATTGAAATGTGTATGTGGCACAAACCCATTGGATAGCGTGTGTGTCACAAAACACATTGGACAGCGTGTGTGTCACAAACCCCATTGGACAGCATGTGTGTGACACAATCCTCTTTGGACAGCGTGTGTGTCACGAACCCCATTGGACAGCGTTTGTGTCACAAGCACCATTGGAGAGAGTGTGGTGTCACAAACCCCATTGAAATGTGTATGTGGCACAAACCCATTGGATAGCGTGTGTGTCACAAAACACATTGGACAGCGTGTGTGTCACAAACCCCATTGGACAGCATGTGTGTGTCACAATCCGCATTGGACAGTGTTTCTGTTTCACAAACCCCATTGGACAGCGAGTGTGTGACACAATCCTCTTTGGACAGCGTGTGTGTCATGAACCCCATTGGACAGCGTTTGTGTCACAAGCACCATTGGAGAGAGTGTGGTGTCACAAACCCCATTGAAATGTGTATGTGGCACAAACCCATTGGATAGCGTGTGTGTCACAAACCACATTGGACAGCGTCTGTGTCACAAACCCCATTGGACAGCGTGTGTGTCACAATCCCCAATGGACAGAGTGTGTGTCACAAACGCCATTGGACAGCGTGTGTGTCACAAACCCCTTTGGACAGTGTTTGTGTCAAAAACCCCATTGGACAGCGTGTGTGTGACACAATCCCCTTTAGACAGTCTGTGTGTCACGAACCCCTTTGGACAGAATGTTTGTCATAAACCCCATTGGACAGCGTGTGTGTGTCACAATCCGCATTGGACAGTGTTTGTGTTTCACAAACCCCATTGGACAGCGAGTGTGTGACACAATCCTCTTTGGACAGCGTGTGTGTCACGAACCCCATTGGACAGCGTTTGTGTCACAAGCACCATTGGAGAGAGTGTGGTGTCACAAACCCCATTGAAATGTGTATGTGGCACAAACCCATTGGATAGCGTGTGTGTCACAAAACACATTGGACAGCGTGTGTGTCACAAACCCCATTGGACAGTGTGTGTGTCACAAACCACATTGGACTGCGTGTGTGTCACAAACCCCAGTGGACAGCATGTGTGTGTCACAATACTCATTGGACATTGTCTGTGTCACAAACCCCATTGGACAGAATTTCTGTCACGAACCCCATTGCACAGCGTGTGTGTCACAAAGACCATTGGACAGTGTATGTGTCACAAACCCCATTGGATAGCGTGTGTGTGGAACAAACCCCATTAGAAAGTGTGCGTGTGACAAACCCCTTTGGAAAGTGTGTGTGTCACAAACCCCATTTGATAGCATGTGTGTGTCACAAACCCTATTAGACAGTGTGTGGGTAACAAACCCCATTGGACAGCGTGTGTGTCACAATCCCCTTTGGACAGCTTGTGTGTCACAATCCCCTTTGGACAGCGTGTGTGTCACAATCCCCATTGGACAGCGTGTGTGTGTCACATAACCCATTGGACAGAGTGTGTTTCACAAAATCCCATGTACAGTGTGCGTGTCACAAACCCCATTGGACATTGTGTGTGTCACAAACCCCTTTGGATATTGTGTGTGTCACAGACACCATTGGACAGCGTGTGTGTGTCACAACACCATTGGACAGTCTGTGTCTGTTACAAACCCATTGGACAGAGTGTGTGTGTCACAAAACTCAAGGGACAGCGTGTGTGTCACAAAACCCATTGGACAGAGTGTGTATGTCACAATCCCCATTGGACAGTGTTTGTGTGTTACGAACCCCATTGGACAGCGTGTGTGTGTCACAAACCCCATTTGACAGAGTGTGTGTCACAAACCCTCTTGGTTAGTGTGTGTGTCACAAACCCCATTGGACAGCGTGTGTGTCACAAACCCTATGGGACAGTGTGTGTGTGTCACAAACCCCATTACAAAGTGTGCGTGTCAAAATCCCATTGGGTAGAGTATGTGTGTCACAAACCACATTGGACAGTGTGTAGGTCACAATCCCCATTGGACAGCGTCTGTGTCACAAACCCCTTTTGACAGCGTTTTTGTAACAAACACCATTGGACAGCATGTGTGTGTCCCAATCCCCTTTGTACAGTGTGAGTGTCACAAAACCCATTGGATAGCGTGTGTGTCACAAACAACATTTGAAAGTGTGTGTGTCACAATCCCCATTGAACAGAGTTTGTGTGTCACAAACCCCACTGGACAGCGTGTGTGTCAAAAAGACCCATGGGCAGTGTGCGTATCACAAACCCCATTGGACATCATGTGTGTCACAAACCCCCTTGGACAGCGTGTGTGTGTCACAAATCCCACTGGACAGCGTGTGTGTGTCACAAACCCTACTGGAGAGTGTGTGTGTCACAAACCCCATTGGACAGTGTGTGTGTCACAAGCACCATTAGACAGCGTGTGTGTCACAAACCCCCGTAGACACTGTGTGTGTTACAAACCCCATTGGACAGTGTGTGTGTCACAAATACTTTTGGACCGTGTGTGTCTCACAAACCCCACTGGACAGCATGTGTGTCACAAAAACCCATCGACAGTGTGCGTGTCACGAACCCCATTGGACACCATGTGTGTCACAAACCCCATTGGAAAGTGTGCGTGTCACTATCCCCACTGGACAGCATGTGTGTCACGAACCCCATTGGACAGCGCGTGTGTTCACAAACCCCACTGTACAGCGTCTGTGTCACAGTCCCCATTGGACACCGTGTGTGTCACAAACACCATTGGACAGCATGCGTGTCACAAACACCATTGGACAGCGTTTGTGTGTCGCCATCTCCATTGGACAGCGTGTGTGTCACAAATCCCATGGGACAGTGTGTGTTTCAAAATCTCCATTGGACAGCGTGTGTGTGTCACAATCCCCATTGGACAGAGTGTGTTTCACAAACCCCATTGGACACTGTGTGTGTCATAAAAGCCATTGGACAGCAACCGTGTTACAAACACCATTGGACAGCGTGTGTATGTTACAATCCCCATTGGACAGTGTGTGTGTTAAAAACCCCTTTCGACACTTTGTGTGTCACAATCCCAATTGGACAGTGTGTGTGTGTCCCAATTCTCATTGGACAGAGTGTGTGTTACAAACTCCATTGGGCAGAGTGTCTGTCAAAAACCCCATTGGACAGTGCGTATGTCATAATCCCCATTTGACACTGTGTGTGTCACTACCCCTACTGGACAGTGTGTGTGTCACAAACCCCAACGGACAGCGTGTGTTTCACGAACCCCGTTGGACAGCGTATGTGCCACAAGCCCCATTGGACATAGTGTGCGTGTCACAAAACCCTTCGGACACCGTGTGTGTCACAACCCAATAGGACAGTGTGTGTGTCAAAAAAACCCCTGTACATTGTGTGTGTCACAAACCCCTTTGGAGAGTGTTTGTGTCATAAACCCTACTGTACAATGTCTGTGTCACAAAACCAATTGGACAGCATGTGTGTCACAATCCCCACTGGACAGCGTGTCAGTCAGAGTCCCCATTGGACAGCGTGTGTGTCAGACACCAAATTTTAGAGTGTGTGTGTCACAAACACCATTGGAAAGCGTGTGTGTGTGACAAACCCCAATGGACAGTGTGTGTTTCACAAAACCCTTTGGAAAGTGTGCGTGTCACAAACCCCATTGCATAGCATGTGTGTGTAACAAAAACCATTAGAAAGTTTGTGTGTCACAAACGCAATAATATAGCGTGTCTGTGTGACAAACCCTGTTGAACAGTGTGTGTGTCACAAACCTTACTGGACAGCATGTGTGTCACGAACCCCATTGGAAAGTGTGAGTGTCACAAACCCCACTGGACAGCGTGTGTGTCACGAACCCCATTTGACAGCGTGTGTATAAGAAACCCCATTGGAAATTGTGTGTGTCACAAACCACATTGTATAGAGTGTGTATGTCACAAACCCCTTTAGAAAGTGTGCATGTCACAAACACAATTGGATATGGCTTGTGTGTCACAAACCCTATTGGACAGTGTCTGTGTCACAAACCCCACTGGACAGCGTGTGTGTCGCAATCTCCATTGGGCAGCGTGTGTGTCACAAAACCCATTGGACAGTGTGTGTGTCAAAATCCCCATTGGACAGAGTGTGTGTCACAAACACCATTGGACAGCATCCGTGTCACGAACACCATTGGATAGCATGTGTATGTCACAGTCCCCCTTGGACAGTGTGTGTGTCACAAACCCCATTGGACCTTGTGTGTGTTACAATGCCCTTTGGACTATGTGTGTGTGTCCCAATTTTCATTGGAGAGTGTGTGTGTCACAAACACCTTTGGAAAGAGTGTGTGTCACAAACCCCATTGAACAGTGTGTCTGTCACAATCCCCGTTCGACACTGTGTGTGTCACAAAACCTACTGTACAATGTCTGTGTCACAAACCCCATTGGACAGCGTGTGTGTCGTAAACCCAATTGGTCAGCGTGTGTGTGTCACAAATGCCCCTGGACAGTTTGTGTGTAACAAACCCCATTGGACACCGTGTGTGTCACAATCCCCACTGGACAGCGTGTGTGTGTCACAGTCCCCATTGGACAGCGTTTGTGTCAGAAACCAGATTTTAGAGTGTGTGTGTCACAGACACCATTGGAAAGCCTGTGTTTGTGACAAACCCCAATGGACAGTGTGTGTTTCACAAAACCCGTTGGAAAGTGTGTGTGTCACAAACACCATTGTATACTGTGTCTCTGTCACAAAAACCATTAGAAAGTTTGTCTGTCACAAACACAATAATATAGCGTGTCTGTGTTACAAACCCTATTGAACAGTGTGTGTCTCAGAAACCCTACTGGACAGCATGTGTGTCACGAACCCCATTGGATAGTGTGTGTGTCACAAACCCCCCTGGACAGTGTGTGTGTCACAATCCCAAGTAGGCAGCGTGTGTGTCAAAACCCTATTGGACAGTACGTGTGTGACACAAACACCCAAGGACACTGTGAGTGTCACAAATACCATTAGACAGCGTGTGTGTCACAAGCCTATTGGACAGAGTGTGTGTGGCACAAATCCCATTGTACAGTTTATTTGTCATAATCCCCATTGGACAGCGTTTGTGCTACAAACCCCATTGGACAGAGTGTGTATGTCAAACCACTTTGGATAGAGTGTGTGTCACAAGCCCCATTGGACAGAGTGTATGTGTCACAAACCCCATTGGACAGCGTGTGTGTCACAATCCCCATTGGACAGCGTGTGTGTCACAAACCACATTGGACAGTGTGTTTGTTTCACAATACCCATTGGACAGTGTGTTTGTCACAAACGCCACTGGAAAGCGTGTGTGTCACAAACACCCATGGACAGTGAGCGTGTCACAAATCCCATTGGACATCGTGTGTGTGTTACAATCCCCATTGGACAGTGAGTGTGTCACAAACGCCATGGGACAGAGTGTGTGTCACGAATCCCTTTGGACAGTGTGTGTGTCACAAACCCCATTGGACAGCGTGTGTGTGTCACAATCCCCATTTGACAGTGTGTGTGTTACAAAATCCATTCGATAGAGTGTGTTTGTCACAAACCCTCCTGGTCAGTGTGTGTGTCACAAAACTTATTGGACAGCATGCGTGTCATAAACACCATCGGGCAGTATGTGTGTAACAAACCCAATTGGCCAGCGTGTGTGTCACAAACCCCATTGGATAGCATGTGTGTGTCACAAACCCCATTAGAAAGTGAGCGTGTCACAAACCCCATTGGAAAGTGTCTGCGTCACAAACACCATTGGACAGCGTGTGTGATGTCACAAACCCTATTGGACAGTGTGTGTGTCACAAAACCCACTGGACAGCGTGTGTGTGTAATAATACCCATTGGACAGTGTGTTTGTGTAACAATACCCATTGTACAGTGTGTGTGTCACAAACCCCCGTGGACACTGTGTGTGTCACAAACACTATTGGACAGTGTGTGTGTAACAAAACCAATTGGTCAGCGTGTGTGTTCACAAACCCCATTGGACAGCGTGTTTTTCACAAGAACCATTGGAAAGCGTGTGTGTCACAAACACCCATGGACAGTGTGCTTGTCACAAACCACATTGGACATCGTGTGTGTCACAAACCTCTTCGGACAATGTGTGTGTCACAAATCCCATTAGACAGCGTGTGTGTGTCTGGAACCCCATTGGACAGCGTGTGTGTCTCAAGCGCCACTGGACAGAGTCTGTGTGTCGCAAACCCCATTGGAAAGTGTATGTGTCACAAACCCCATTGTATAGCGTGTGTGTGTCACAAACCCTCCTGGTCAGTGTGTGTGTCACAAACCCCATTGGATAGCGTGTGTGTGTCACAAACCCCATTAGAAAGTGTGCGTGTCACAAACCCCATTGGAAAGTGTGTGTGTCACAAACACCATTGGACAGAGTGTGTGTATCACAATCAACACTGGACAGTGTGTGTGTCACAAACCCCAGTGGACAGTGGGTGTGTCACAAAACCCATTGGCCAGCGTGTGTGTTCACAAAAACCATTGGACAGCGTGTGTGTGTCACAATCCCCATTGGTCAGTGTGTGTGTCACAAAACCCATTGGATAGTGTGTGTGTCACGAAAACCATTAGAAATTGTGTGTGTCACAAACCCTATTGGATAGAGTGTGTGTGTCACACACCCCATTGGCAGCGTGTGTGTCACAAACCTCTTCGGATAATGTGTGTGTCACAAACCCCATTGGACAGCGTGTGTGTCACATTCCGCATTGGACAGTGTGTATGTCACAAACCCCATGGGACACAGTGTGTGTCATGAACCCCATTGGAAATTGTATGTGTCACAAAAACCATTGGATGGCCTGTGTGTGTCACAAACCCTCCTGGTTAGTGTGTGTGTCACGAAACCCATTGAACAACATGCGTGTCACAAACACTATTGGACAGTGTATATAACAAACACAATTGGTCAGTGTGTGTGTCACAATCCCCATTGGAAAGAGTGTGTGTCACAAACCCCATGGGACTAAGTGTGTGTCACGAACGTCATTGGACAGCGTGTGACTCACAAGCGCCGTTGGACAGAGTGTGTGTGTCACTAACCCCATTGGAAAGTGTATGTGTCAGAAACCCCATTGGATAGCGTGTGTGTGTCAAAAACCCCATTAGAAAGTATGTGTGTCACAAACCCCATTGGATAGCATGTGTGTGTCACAAACCCTATTGGACAGATTGTAGGTCACAATCCCCATTGGACAGCGTCTGTGTCACAAACCCCATTGGACAGCGTGTGTGTCACAAACAACGTTGGACAGCGTGTGTGTGTCACAATCCCCATTGGACAATGTGTATGTGTGTCACAAAACCCATTGGATGGCCTGTGTGTCACAAACCCCCGTGGACACTGTGTGTGTCTTGAACGCCATTGGACAGTGTTTGTGTCAAAAAACCCCCTGGATAGTGTGTGTGTCACAATCCCCAGTGGACAGCGTGTGTGTCAAAACCCTATTGGACAGTGTGTGTGTTACAAAACCCACTGGACAGCGTGTGTGTCACAAACATCCATGGACAGTGTGAGTATCACAAACCCCATTGGATAGAGTGTGTGTCACAAACCACTTTGGACAGTGTGTGTGTCACAGACCCCATTGGACAGCTTGTCTATCACAAGACCCATAGGACAGAGTTTGTGTGTCACAAACTCCGTTGGACAGCGTGTGTGTCACAATACCTATTGGACAGCGTGTGTGTCATAAACCCCATTGGACACCGTGTGTGTGTCAGAATCCCCATTGGACAGTGTGTGTGTGTCACAAACCCGATTGTACAGTGTCTGTGTCACGAACCCCATTGGACAGCGTGTGTGTCACAAGCACCATTGGACAGAGTGTGGTGTCACAAACCCCATTGAAAATTTTATGTGTCACAAACCCCATTGGACACCGTGTGTGTGTCATGAACCCCATTGGACAGCGTGTGTGTCACAAGCGCCATTGGACAGAGTATGTGTGTCACAAACCCCATTGGAAAGTGTGTGTTTCACAAACCCTATTGGACAGTGTGTGTGTCACAAACACCACTGGACAGCATGTGTGTCAAGAACCCCGTTGGACAGCGTGTGTGTCACAAACCCCACTGTACAGCGTGTGTGTCACAGTCCCCATTGGACAGCGTGGGTGTCACAAACCCCACTGTACAGCGTGTGTGCCACAGTCCCCATTGGACAGCGTGTGTGTGTCGCAATCCCCATTGGACAGCGTGTGTGTGTCACAATCACCATTGGACACTGTGTGTGTGTCACAAACCCCATTGGACAGAGTGTGTGTCACAAACCCCAGTGGACATTGTGTGTGTCACAAACGCTATTGGACAGCGTGTGTATGTCACTATCCCCATTGGACAGAGTATGTGTGACAAACCCCATTGGACCTTGTGTGTGTCAGAAACCCCATTGGACAGCGTGTGTGTCACAAGCGCCATTGGACAGAGTGTGTGTGTCACAAACCCCATTAGAAAGCGTATGTGTCACAAACCCCATTAGATAGCGTGTGTGTGTCACAAACCCTCCTGGTCAGTGTGTATGACACAATGCCCATTGGACAGCGTCTGTGTCACAAACCCCAATGGACAGCGTGTGTGTTACGAACACCATTGGACAGCGTGTGTATGTCACAATCCCCATCGGACAGTGTGTGTGTCTACAAAACCCATTGGATAGCGTGTGTGTCACAAACCCCACTAAACTGTGTGTGTCACAAAACCCATTGGATAGCGTGTGTTTGTCACAAACCCCATTGGAAAGCGTGTGTGTCACAAACCCAAATGGTCAGCGTGTGTGTGTCACAAACCCAATTGGACAGCGTGTGTGTCAAAAACGCCCCTGGACAGTGTGTGTGTCACAAACCCCGTTGGACAGCATGTGTGTGTCAAACAACCCTGGACAGCGTGTCTGACACAATCCCCATTGGAAAGCGTGTGTGTCAGAAACCCCATTGGAGAGTGTGTGTGTCACAAACCCCATTGGACAGCGAGAGTGTCACAAACACCATTGGACAGCGTGTGTGTGTCACAAACCCCATTGGAATGTGTGTGTGTCACAAACCCCACTGTATAGCGTCTGTGTCACTGTCCCCATTGGACACCGTGTGTGTCACAAACACCATTGGACAGCATGCGTGTCACAAACACCATTGGACAGCGTTTGTGTGTCGCAATCTCCATTGGACAGCATGTGTGTCACAAATCCCATGGGACAGTGTGTGTTTCAAAATCTCCATTGGACAGCGTGTGTGTGTCACAATCCCCATTGGACAGAGTGTGTTTCACAAACCCCATTGGACACTGTGTGTGTCATAAAAGCCATTGGACAGCAACCGTGTTACGAACACCATTGGACAGCGTGTGTATTTTACAATCCCCATTGGACAGCCTGTGTGTCAAAAACCCCTTTCGACCTTTTGTGTGTCACAATCCCCATTGGACAGTGTGTGTGTATCCCAATTGTCATTGGACAGTGTGTGTGTCACAAACCCCAACGGACAGCGTGTGTGTCATGAGCCCCGTTGGACAGCGTATGTGCCACAAGCCCCATTGGACATAGTGTGCGTGTCACAAAACCCATCGGACACCGTGTGTGTCACAACCCAATAGGACAGTGTGTGTGTCAAAACCCCCCTGTACATTGTGTGTGTCACAAACCACTTTGGAGAGTGTGTCTGTCACAAACCCTACTGTACAATGTCTGTGTCACAAAACCAATTGGACAGCATGTGTGTCACAATCCCCACTGGACAGCGTGTCTTGTATGTTTCACAAAACCCATTGGAAAGTGTGTGTGTCACAAAAACCATTGTATAGTGTGTATGTGTGTCACAAAAACCGTTAGAAAGTTTGTGTGTCACGAACACAATAAGATAGCGTGTCTGTGTTACAAACCCTATTGAACAGTGTGTGTGTCACAAACCCTACTGGACAGCATGTGTGTCACGAACCCCATTTGACAGCGTGTGTATCAGAAAGCCCATTGGAAAGTGTGTTTGTCACAAACGCCATTGGACTGAATGCGTGTCACAAAACACATTGGACAGCGTGTGTGTCACAAATCCCATTGGACAGTGTGTGTGTTACAATCTCCCGTGTACAATGTCTGTGTCACAAACCCCATTGGACAGCGTGTGTGTCAGAAACACCGTTGGACAGCGTGTGTTTGTCAAAAACCCCATTGGACAGAGTGGGTGTGACAAACCCATTGGATAGCGTGTGTGTGTCACAAACCCAATAGGACAGCGTGTGTGTCACAAACCCCACTGGACAGTGCGTTTGTAACAAACCCAATTGGTCAGCGTGTGTGTGTCGCAAATGCCATTGGTCAGTGTGTGTGTCACAAACCTCCCTGGACAGCGTGTGTGTCACAATCCCAGTTGGACAGAGTTTTTGTCAGAAACCCCATTGGAGAGTGTGTGTGTCACAAACCCCATTAGACAGCGAGTGTGTCACAAACACCATTGGACAGCGTGTGTGTGTGACAAACCCCATTGAACAGTGTGTGTGTCACAATCCTCATTGGACAGTGTGTGTGTGACAAACCCCATTGGACAGCGTGTGTCTGTCACAATCCCCATTGGAGAATGTGTGTGTCACGAACCCCACTGGACAGCATGTGTGTCACGAACCCCATTGGACTGCGTGTGTGTCACAAACACTATTGCACAGCACGCGAGTCACAAACACCATTGGACAGTGTGTGTGTGTCACAATCTCCATTGGACAGCGTGTGTGTCACAAATCCCATTGGACAGTGTGTGTGTGTCACAAGCCCCATTGGACAGAGTGTGTGTCACAAACCCCTATGGACAGTGTGTGTGTGTCCCAAAACCCATTGGACATCGTTTGTGTGACAAACCCCTTTGGACACTGTGTGTGTCACAAACGCCATTGTACAGCATCCGTGTCACGAACAACATTTGACAGCGTGTGTATGTCATAATTCCCACTGGACAGCGTGTGTGTCACAAACCCCATTGGACCATGTGTTTGTCACAATCCCCATTGGACAGTGTGTGTGTGTCCCAATTCCCATTGGACAGTGTGCGTGTCACAAACCTCATTGCAGAGCGTGTGTGTCACAAGCCCCATTGTGCAGCGTGTGTGTCACAAACACCATTGGACAGCGTGTGTGTGTAACAATGCCCATTGGACAATGTGTCTGTCACAATCCCCATTAAACAGCGTGTGTGTCACAAACCCCCGTGGACACTGTGTGTGTCACAAACCCCACTGGACAGTGTGTGTGTTACAAACCCCACAGGACAGCGTCTGTGTCACAAACACCCATGGACAGTGTGCGTGTCACAATCCCCATTGGACATCGGTTGTATCAGAAACCCCTTTGACACTGTGAGTGTCACAAACCCCATTGGACAGTGTGTGCTTGTCACAATCGCCATTGGACAGTGAGTGTGTAACAAACCCCATGGGACTGAATGTGTGTCACGAAATTCGTTGGACAGTGTGTATGTGTCACAAACCGCATTGGATAGCGTGTGTGTGTCGGAAACCCTCCTGGTCAGTGTGTGTGTCACAAAACCCTCTGGACAGCATGCGTTTCAAAAGCACCACTGGACAGTGTGTATGTAACAAACCCAATTGGTCAGCGTGTGTGTGTCACAACACCCATTTGACAGTAGTGCGTGTCACAAACCCCATTGGACATCGTGTGTGTCACAAACCCCTTTGGACAGTGTGTGTGTCACAAACCCCATTGGACAGAGTGTGTGTGTCCCAAACCGCATTGGACAGAGTGTGTGTCACGAACCCAATTGGACAGCGTGTGTATCACAAGCGCCATTGGACAGAGTGTGTGTGTCACAAACCCCACTGGAAACTGTATGTGTCACAAACACCATTGGATAGCGTGTGTGTGTCGAAAACCCCATGGGACAGAGTGTGTGTCACAAACCCCATTGGATAGCGTGTGTGTAATAAACCCCATTGGACAGCGTCTGTGTGTCACAAACCCCATGGGACAGAGTGTGTGTCACAAAAACTATTGGTCATCGTGTGTGTGTCACAAACCCCACTGGACAGCGTGTGTGCCACAATACTCATTGGACAGCGTGTGTGTCTCGAACCCCATTGGACAGCGTGTGTGTTTCAAAAAACCCATTAGAAAGTATGTGTGTCACAAACCCCATTGGATAGCATGTGTGTGTCACAAACCCTATTAGACAGAGTGTGTGTTTCACAAACCCCATTGGACAGCGTGTGTCTCACAAACTCCATTGGACAGTGTGTGTGTGTCACAAACCCCATTAGACAGCGTGTGTGTCACAAACCCCTTTGGACAGTGTGTGTGTGTCACAATCCCCATTGGACAGTGTGTGTGTCACAAGCCGATTGGACAGAGTGTGTGTGTCACAAAACCCACTGGACAGCGTGTGTGTCAAGAACTCCATTGGACAGCGTGTGTCTCACAAACCCCATTGGACAGTGTGTATGTGTCACAAACCCCATTTGATAGAGTGTGTGTGTTACAAACCCCATTAGAAAGTATGCGTGTCAAAAAACCCATTGGATAGTGTGTGTGTGTCACAAAGCCAATTTGATAGAGTGTTTGTGTCACAAACCCTATTGGACAGTGTGTGTTTCACAAACCTCATTGGGCAGAGTTTGTGTCACAAACCCCCGTGGACACTGTGTGTGTCACAAACCCCATTGGAAAGTGTATGTGTCACAAACCCCATTTGATAGAGTGTGTGTGTCACAAAACCCACTGGAAAGTATGCGTGTCACAAACCCTCCTGGTCAGTGTGTGTGTCACAAAACCCATTGTACTGCATGCGTGTCACAAACACCATTGGACAGCGTGTGTGTGTCACAAACCCGATTGGAAAGTCTGTGTCACAAACCGCATTGGATAGCGTGTGTGTGTCAAAAACCCTCCTGCTCAGTGTGTGTCTCACAAACCCCATTGGACAGCGTGTGTGTGTCGCAAACCCCATGGGACAGAGTACATGTCACAAACCCCATTGGATACCGTGTGTGTAATAAACCCCACTGGACAGCGTGTGTGTGTCACAATCCCCATTGGACAGCGTGTGTGTGTCACAAACCCCATGTGATAGAGTGTGTGTGTCACAAACCCCATTAGAAAGTATGCGTGTCACAAACCCCATTGGACAGCGTGTGTGTGTCACAATCCCCATTGGACAGTGTGTGTGTGTCACAAAACCCACTGGGCAGCGTGTGTGTCACGAACCCCATTGGACAGAGTGTGTGTCACAAATCCCATTGGACAGTGTGTGTGTGTCACAAACCCCATGTGATAGAGTGTGTGTGTCACAAACCCCTTTAGAAAGTATGCGTGTCACAAACCCCATTGGATAGCGTGTGTGTGTCACAAGTACCATTGGACAGAGTGTGGTGTCACAATCCCCATTGGACAGCGTGTGTGTCACAAACATATTGGACAGTGTGTGTGTGTCACAAACCCCATTTGATAGAGTGTGTGTGTCACAAACACGATTGGACAGTGTGTGTGTCACAAAACCCAATGGATAGCATATGTGTCACAAACCCCATAGGACAGTGTGTGTGTCACAAATCCCATTGGACAGCGTGTGTGTCACAAATCCCATTGGACTGCGTGTGTGTGTCACAATCCCCATTGGACAGTGTGTGTGTCACAAACCCCATTGGATAGCGTGTGTGTCACAAACACTATTGGTCAGCGTGTGTGTGTCGCAAGCCCATTGGACAGAGTGTGTGTGTCACAAAACCCATTGGACAGAGTGTGTGTGTCACAAACCCCATTGGATAGAGTGTGTGTGTCACAAACCCCATTTAGAAAGTATGCGTGTCACAAACCCCATTGGATAGCGTATGTGTGTCACAAGCACCATTGGACAGAGTGTGGTGTCACAAACACCATTTGAAAGTGTATGTGTCACAAACCCAATTGGATAGCGTATGTGTGTCACGAACCCTCCTGGTCAGTGTGTGTGTCACAAAACCCATTGGACTGCATGCGTGTCACAAACACCATTGGAGAGCGTGTGTGTGTCACAAACCCGATTGGAAAGTGTGTGTCACAAAACCCATTGGATAGCGTGTGTGTGTCAAAAACCCCATTAGAAAGAATGTGTGTCACAAACCCCTTTGGATAGCATGTTTGTGTCACAAACCCTACTGGACAGTGTGTGTGTTTCACAAACCCCATTAAACAGCGTGTGTGTCACAAACCACATTGGACAGCTTTTGTGTGTCACAAACCCCATTGGACAGAGTGTATTTGTCACAAAGTCCATTTGACAGCGTGTGTGTCACGAACCCCATTGGACAGCGTGTGTGTCACAAACCCCATTGGACAGCATGTGTGTGTCACAAACCCTATTGGACATTGTGTGTGACACAAACCCCATTGGACAGCGTCTTTGTCACAAACTCAATGGGACAGAGTGTGTGTCACAAACACTATAGGAGAGCGAGTGTGTGTCACAGGCCCATTGGACAGAGTGCGTCTGTCAAAAAACACACTGGACAGCGTGCGTGTCACGAACCCCTTTGGAGAGCGTGTGTGTCACAAGCACCATTGGTCAGAGTGTGGTGTCACAAACCCCATTGGATAGCGTGTGTGTGTCAAAACCCCATTGGATATCGTGTGTGTCACAAACCAAGTTGGACAGTGTGTGTGTGTCACAAACCCTATTGGACAGCGTGTGTGTCACAAACCCCTCTGGACAGTGTGTGTGTCACAAACCCCATTAGAAAATATGTGTGTCACTAACCCCATTGGATAGCTGTGTGTGTCACAAACCCCATTGGATAGAGTGTGTGTGTCACAAACCCCATTAGAATGTATCCGTGTCACAAACCCCATTGGATAGCGTGTGTGTGTCAGAAACCATATTGGACAGTGTGTGTGTCAAAAAACCACTGGATAGCGTGTGAGTCACAAACTCCTTTGGACAGTGTGTGTGTCACAAACCTCATTGGACAGAGTTTGTGTCACAAACCCCTATGGACACTGTGTGTATCACAATCCCCATTGGACAGCGTGTGTTTCACAAACCCCATTGCACAGGGTGTGTGTGTCACAAAACCCTTTAGAAAGTGTGCGTGTCACAAACCCCATTGGATAGCATGTGTGTGTCACAAACACCATTGGACAGTGTGTGTGTCACAAAACCCACTGGATAGCGTGTGTGTCACAAACCCCATTGAACAGTGTGTGTGTCACAAACCTCATTGGACATAGTTTTTGTCCAAACCCCCATGGACACTGTGCGTGTCACAAACCCCATTGGATAGCATGTGTGTGTCAAAAACACCATTGGACGGTGCGTGTGTGTCACAAACCCCATTAGACAGCGGGTGTGTCACAAAGCCCTTCGGACAGTGTGTGTGTCACAAACCCCATTAGAATGTATGCGTGTCACAAACCCCATTGGATAGCGTGTGTGTCACAAACCCAACTGGACAGTGTGTGTGTGTCACAAAACCAACTGGATAGCATGTGTGTCACAAACCCCATTGGACAGCGTGTGTGTCACAAGCCCCATTGTACAGAGTGGAATTGTCACAAAGCCCACTGGACAGCGTGTGTGTCACAAACCCCTTTGGACAGTGTGTGTGTCACAAACTCCATTGGACAGCGTGTGTGTGTCACAATCCCCATTGGACAGTGTGTGTGTCACAAAACCCATGGCACAGATTGTGTGTCACAAACACTATTGGTCAGCGTGTGTGTGTCACAAGCCCATTGGACAGAGTGTGTGTGTCACAAACCCCATTGGACAGCATGTGTGTGTCACAAACCCCACTGGATAGCGTGTGTGTGTCACAAACCCTATTGGACAGTGTGTATGTCACAAAACCCACTGGATAGCGTGTGTGTCACAAACCCCATTACACAGGGTGTGTGTGTCACAATACCAATTGGACAGTGTGTGTGTCACAATCCCCATTGGACAGCGTCTTTCTCACAAACCCAATGGGACAGAGTGTGTGTCACAGACACTATAGGACAGCGTGTGTGTGTCACAAGCCCATTGGACATAGTGTGTGTGTCACAAAACCCACTGGACAGCGTGTATGTCAAGAACCCCATTGGGCAGCGCGTGTGTCACAAGCACAATTGGACAGAGTGTGGTGTCACAAACCCCATTGGAAAGTGTATGTGTCACAAACCCCATTGGATAACGTTTCTGTGTCACAAACACTATTGGACAGTGTGTGTGTCACAATCCCCAGTGGAAAACGTGTGTGTCAAAGCCCCATTTGATAATGTGTGTGTCACAAAACCCACTTAACAGCGTGTCTGTCACAAACACCCTTGGACAGTGTGAGTGTCACAAACCCTATTGGACAGTGTGAGTCTTAAAACCCTTTTGACAGTTTGTGTGTCAAAAACCCCTTTGCACAGCATGTGTGTGTCACAATCCCCATTGGACAGTGTGTGTGTCACAAACACAATTGGACAGTGTGTGTTTCACATGCACCATTGGACAGCGTGTGTGTCACAAGCCCATTTGACAGAGTGTGTGTGTCACAAGCCCATTGGAAAGTGTATGTGCCACAAACCGCATTGGACTGCGTGCGTGTGCCACAAATCCTATTGGACAGTGTGTGTGTCACAAACCCCATTGGACAGCGTGTGTGTCACAAACACCATTGGACAGCGTGTGTGTGTAACAATACCCATTGGACACTGTGTGTGTCACAAAACCCTTTGGACAGAGTTTGTGTCACAAACCCCATTGGACAGCGTGTGTGTCACATACCCCATTGGACAGCGTTTGTGTGTCACAATACCCATTGGACAGTGTGTGTGTCACAAACCCCTTTGGACAGAGTTTGTGTCACAAACTCCATTGGACAGCGTGTGTGTCACAAACCACATTGGACAGCGTGTGTGTGTGTCACAATCCCTGTTGTACAGTGTGTGTGTCACAAACTCCATTGAACAGCGTGTGTGTCACAAGCACCATTGGACAGAGTGTATGTGTCACAAACCCCATTGGAAAGTGTATGTGTCACAAACCCCGTTGGATAGCGTGTGTTGTTGCAAAAACTCTATTGGACAGTGTGTGTGTCATAAAACCCACTGGACAGCGTGTGTGTTACAAACCCCATTGGATAGTGTGTGTGTGTAACAATACCCGTTGGACAGCCTGTGTGTCACAAAGCCCATTGGACAGCGTGTGTGTCACAAACCCCCGTGGATACTGTGTGTGTCACAAACCCCATTGCACAGTGTGTGTGTCACAATCCCCACTGGACAGCGTGTGTGTCACAAACACCCATGGACAGTGTGCGTGTCAATACCCCATTGGACATCGTGTGTGTCACAAACCCTTTTGGACAGTGTGTGTGTCACAAACCGCACTGGACAGCGTGTGTTTCACAAACACCCATGGACAGTGTGCGTGTCACAAACACCATTGGACATCCTGTGTGTCACAAACCCCTTTGGACAGTGTGTGTGTCACAAACCCCATTGGACAGCGTGTGTGTGTCACAATCCCCATTGGACAGCGCGTGTGTAACAAACCCAATGGGACAGAGTGTGTGCCACGAACCCCATTGGACAGCGTGTGTGTCACAAACCCCATTGGACAGCGTGTGTGTGTCACAAACCCTCCTGGTCAGTGTGTGTCACAAAACCCATTGGACAGCATGCGTGTCACAATCACCATTGGACAGTGTGTGTTTAACAAACCCAATTGGTCAGCGTGTGTGTCACAAACCCCATGGGACAGCGTGTGTGCGCTACAAACCCCATTGGAAAGTGTGTGTTTCACAAACCCCATTAGAAAATATGCGTCTCACAAAACCTATTGGATAGTGTGTTTGTCACAAACCCCACTGGAAAGTCTGTGTGTCAGAAACACCATTGGACAGCGTGTTTGTTTGACAATCCCCATTGGACTGTGTGTGTGTCACAAAACCCATTGGATAGCGTGTGTGTCACAAACCCCATTAGAAAGAGAGTGTGTACACAAACCTCATTGGACAGCGTGTGTGTCAGAAACACCATTGGACAGCGTGTGTGTGTCACAATCCCCACTGGAGAGTGTGTGTGTCACAAAACCCATTTGATAGCATGTGTGTCACGAATCCCATTAGAAAGATGTCTGTCACAAACCCCATTGGATAGTGTATGTGTGTCACAAACCCTATTGGACAGCATGTGCGTCACAAACCCCATTGGACAGCGTGTGTGTCACAAACCCCATTGGACAGCGTGTGTGTGTCACAAACGCCATTGAAATGTGTGTGTCACAAACCCAATTGGATAGCATCTGTGTCACAAACCCCTTTGGACAGTGCGTGTGTCACAATCCCCATTGGACAGCGTGTGTCGTCATAAACCTCATTGGACAGCGTGTGTTTGTCAAAAACCCATTTAGAAAGTATGTGTGTCACAAAGCCCATTGGATAGCATGTGTGTGTCATATACCCTATTGGACAGTGTGTATGTCACAATCCCCATTAGACAGCGTCTGTGTCACAAACCCCATTGGACAACGTGTGTGTCACAAAACCCATTAGAAAGTGTGCGTGTCACAAACCCCATTGGAAAGTGTGTGTTTCACAAACACCATCGGACAGCGTGTGTGTGTCACAATCCCCATTGGACAGTGTATGTATGTCAAAACCCTATTGGACAGCGTGTGTGTCATAAACCGCGTTGGATACCGTGTGTGTGTCACAAACCCCATTATAAAGTGTGCGTGTCACAAACCCCATTGGACAGCGTGTGTGTCACAAACCCCATTGGACAGTGTGTGTGTCACAAACCCCATTGGAAAGAGTTTGTGTCACAAACTCCACTGGACAGAGTGTATGTGTAACAAACTCCATTGGAGAGCGTGTGTATTCACAATCCCCATTGGACAGCGTGTGTGTCACAAACCCCATTGGACAGCGTGTGTGTGTCACAAACGCCATTGAAATGTGTGTGTCACAAACCCAATTGGATAGCATCTGTGTCACAAACCCCTTTGGACAGTGCGTGTGTCACAATCCCCATTGGACAGCGTGTGTCGTCATAAACCTCATTGGACAGCGTGTGTGTGTCAAAATCCCCATTGGACAGTGTTCGTGTGTCACAAAACCCATTGGGCAGCGTGTGTGTCACAAACCCCTTTGGACAGCATGTGTGTGTCACAAACCCCATTGGACAGCGTGTGTGTGTCACAAGCCCCCTGGTCGTTGTGTGTGTCACAAACCCCTTTGGACAGCGTCTGTGTCACAAACCCCCGTGGACATAGTGTGTGTCACAAACCCCATTGGACAGCGTGTGTGTCACAAACTCCACTGGAGAGCGTGTGTGTGTCATAATCCCCATTGGACAGTGTGTGTGTCACAAAACCCATGGGACAGAGTGTGTGTCATGAACCCCATTGGACAGCGTGTGTGTGTAACAATACCCATGGACAGTGTGTGTGTCACAAACCCAATTGGAAAGCGTGTGTATCATAAAAACCCATGGACAGTATGCGTGTCAGAAAACCCATTGCACATCGTGCGTGTTACAAACCCTTTGGACAGTGTGTGTGTGACAAAACCCACTGGGCAGCGTGTGTGTCACAAGAACCATTGGATAGCGTGTGTATCACAAACCCCTTTGGACATTGTGTGTATCACAAACCCCATTGGACAACGTGTGTGTGTCACAATCCCCATTCGACAGTGTGTGTGTCACAAACACTATTGGACAGCGTGTGTGTCACAAGCCTATTAGACAGAGTGCGTGTGTCACAAAACCCACTGGACAGCGTGTGTGTCACAAGCACCATTGTACAGAATCTGTGTGTCACAAACCCCATTGGATAGCGTGTGTGTGTCACAAAGCCTATTGGAGAGTGTGTGGGTCACAATACCCACTGGACAGAGTTTTTGTCACAAACCCCATTGGACAGGTGTGTGTCACAAACACCATTGGACAGTGGTTGTATCACAAACCCCATTGGACAGCATGTGTGTCTCACAAACCGCCTGGATAGTGTGTGTGTCACAAACCCCATTGGACATCGTGTGTGTCTCAAACACCATTGGACAGTGTGTTTAACAAATCTCATTGACAGCGTTTGTGTCACAAAACCGGTTGGACAGCGTGTGTGTCACAAACCCCTTTAGAGAGTGTGTGTGTCACAATCCCCATTGGACAGTGTATGTATCACAAACCCCATTGGATAGCGTGTGGGTCACAATCCCCCGTGGACATAGTGTATGTCACGAACCCCATTGGACTGTGTGTGTGTCACAAACTCCACTGGACAGCGTGTGTGTGTCATAATCCCCATTGGACAGTATGTGTGTCACAAAACCCATGGGACAGAGTGTGTGTCATGAACCCCACTGGACAGCGTGTGTGTGTAACAATACCCATTGGACAGTGTGTGTGTCACAAACCCAATTGGACAGCATGTGTATCGTAAAAACCCATGGACAGTATGCGTGTCAGAAACCCCATTGCACATCGTGCGTGTAACAAACCCTTTGGACAGTGTGTGTGTCACAAAACCCACTGGACAGCGTGTGTGTCACAAACACCCATGGAAACTGAGCGTGTCACAAACGCCATTGGACATCGTGTGTGTCACAAACCCCTTTGGAAAGTGTGTGTCACAAACCTCTTTGGACAGCATGTGTGTGTCATAATCCCCATTGGACAGTGTCTGTGTCACAAAAATCATGGGACAGAGTGTGTGTCATGAACCCCATTGGACAGCGTGTGTGTCACAAAACCCATTGGATAGCGTGGGTTTTACAAACCCCAATAGAAAAAGTGTGTGTCACAAACCCCATTGGATAGCGTGTGTGATCTCACAAACCCTTTTGGACAGTGTGTGTGTCACAAACCCCACTGGTCAGCGTGTGTGTCACAAACCCCATTGGACAACGTGTGTGTCAAAATACCCATTGGACAACGTCTGGGTCACAAACACCATTGGACAGCGTGTGTGTGTCACAATCCCCATTGTACAGTGTGTGTGTCACAAACACCATTGGACAGCATGTGTGTCACAAGCCCACTGGACAGAGTGTGTGTGTCACAAAACACATTGCACAGGGTGTGTGTCACAAACCCCATTGGGTAGCGTGTGTGTCACAAACCCCTTTGGACCGTATGTATGTAAGAAACCCCATTGGACAGCGTGATTTTCACAAGTCCCATTAAACAAAGTGTGTGTGTCACAAACCCCATTGGACAGCATCTGTGTCACAAACCCCTTTGGACAGTGTGTGTGTCACAAACCCCATCGGACAGCGTGTGTGTGTCACAATACCCACTGGACAGTGTGTGTGTCACAAACCGGTTTGGAGAGAGTTTGTGTCACAAACCCCATTGGACAGCGTGTGTGTCACAAACCCCATTGGAAAGTGTATGTGTCACAAACAGCATTTTATAGCGTGTGTGACACAAACCCCATTGTACAGCGTGTTTGTCACAAGCCCTTTGGACTGAGTGTGTGTGTCACAAACCCCGTTGGACAGCGTGTATGTCAAAAAGCTCTTTAGACAGCGTGTTTGTCACAAAGCACATTGTACAGCGTGTGTGTGTCACAATCCCCATTGGACAGTGTGTGTTTTTACAAACCCTATTGGACAGTGTGTGTGTGTCACAATACCACAGGACACTCTGTGTGTCACAAACTCCATTGGATATCGTGTGTGTCACAAACCCCTTTGGACAGTTTGTGTGTCACAAACCCCATTGGACAGCCTGTGTGTCACAAACACCCATGGACAGTGTGCGTGTCAGAAACCCCATTGGATATCGTCTGTGTAACAAACCCCATTGGACAGTGTGTGTGTGTCACAAACCCCATTGGAAAGTGTGTTTCACAAACCCCATTGGATAGCCTGTGTCTGTCAAAAACCCCTTTAGAAAGTATGTTTGTCACAAACCCCATTGGATAGCATGTGTGTGTCACAATTCCTATTGGACAGTTTGTATTTCAAAATCTCCATTGTACAGCGTCTGTGTCACAAACCCCATTGGACAGCGTGTGTGTTCACAAACACCCTTTGACAGCGTGTGTAGTGTCACAATCCTCATTGGACAGTGTGAGTGTCACAAAACCCATTGGACAGCACATGTGTCACAGAGCCCATTAGGAAGTACGTGTGTCCCAAACACCATTGGATACCGTATGTGTGTCACAAACACTATTGGACAGAGTGTGTGTGTCACACACCAAATTGACAGCGTTTGTACATAAACGCCATTGGATAGCGTGTGTGTGTCACAAACCCCATTAAACAGTATGCGTGTTACAAAATCCATTAGATTCCCTGTGTGTTTCACAAACCCCTTTAGAAAGTGTGCGTGTTACAAACCCCATTGGATAGCGTGTGTGTGTCAAAAACCCTATTGGACAGTGTGTGTGTCACAAACCCCATTGGATAGCGTGTGTTTGTCTCACAAACCTCATAGGACAGCGTGTGTGTCACAAGCCACATTGAACAGCGTGTGTGTCACAAACAGCATTGGACAGCGTGTGTGTGTCACAGACCCCATTAGAAAGTGTGCGTGTCACAAACCCCATTGGATAGATTGAGTGTGTCACAAACCCTATTGGATAGTGTGTATGTCTCAATCCCCATTGGACAGCCTCTGTGTCACAAACCCCATGGGACAGCGTGTGTGTCACAAACCCCCGTGGACACTGTGTGTGTCACAAACCCTTTTGTACTGTGTGTGTGTCAGAAACCCCACTGGACAGCGTGTGTGTCACAAACACCCATGGACGGTGTGCGTGTCACAAACCCCATGGGACAGAGTGTGTGTCACTAACCCACTGGACAGCGTGTGTGTCACAAGCACCATTGGACAGAGCGTGTGTGTCACAAACCCCATTGGAAAGTGTATGTGTCACAAACCGCACTGGATAGCGTGTGTGTGTCGCAAACCCTCCTGGTCAGTGTGTGTGTCACAAAACCTATTGGATAGCATGCGTGTCACATACACCATGGGACAGTGTGTGTGTAACAAAACCAATTGGTCAGCGTGTGTGTCACAAACCCCTTTGGAAAGTGTGTGTGTCACAATCCCCATTTGAAAGTGGGTGTGTCACAAACCCCATTGGATATCATGTGTGTGTCACAAACCCCATTAGAAAGTGTGCGTGTCACAAAATACTTTTTGTTCCGTGTGTGTGTCACAAACCCCATTAGAAAGTGTGCGTGTTACAAACCCCATTTGAAAGTGTGTGTGTCACAAACCCCATTGGATAGCGTGTGTGTCACAAAAACCCATTAAACAGTATGCGTGTCACAAAACCCATTAGATTCCATGTGTGTTTCACAAACCCCATTAGAAAGTGTGCGTCTCAAAGCCCATATGATAGCGTGTGTGTGTCGTAAACCCTATTGGACAGTGTGTGTGTCACAAACCCCACTGGACAGCGTGTGTATCACGAACCCCATTGGAAAGCGTGTGTGTCACAAGACCCATTGGACAGCGTGTCACAAACCCCATTGGACAGAGTGTGTGTGTGACAAACCCCATTGGACAGCTTGTGTGTCATAATCCCCACTTTACAGCGTGTGTGTGTCACAATCCCCATTGGACAGAGTGTGTGTGTCACAAAACCCACTGGACATCGTGTGTGTCACAAACCCTTTTGGACAGTGT
Source organism: Columba guinea (assembly GCA_032206185.1). Taxonomy (NCBI): domain Eukaryota; kingdom Metazoa; phylum Chordata; class Aves; order Columbiformes; family Columbidae; genus Columba; species Columba guinea. The sequence goes on along the minus strand of JAVLUU010000041.1, from coordinate 2,128,046 downwards.
GTGTGTCAGAAACCCCACTGGACAGCGTGTGTGTCACAAACACCCATGGACAGTGTGCATGTCAAAAACCTCATTGGACATCGTGTGTTTCCCAAACCCCGTTGGACAGTGTGTGTGTCACGAACCCCATTGGATAGCGTGTGTGTCTACAAGCGCCATTGGACAGAGAGTGTGTGTCACAAACCCCATTAGAAAGTGTATGTGTCACAAACCCCATTGGATAGTGTGTGTGTGTCACAAACCCTCCTGGTCAGTGTGTGTCACAAAACCCATTGGATAGCATGCGTGTCATAAACACCATGGGACAGTGTGTGTGTGTCACAAACGCCATTGGACAGCGTGTGTGTAATAAACCACTTTGGACAGTGTGTGTGTCACAAACCCCATTGGACAGGCTGTGTGTCACAAACACTATTGGACAGCGTTTGTGTCACAAAGCCATTGAACAGAGTGTGTGTGTCACAAACCCCACTGGACAGTGTGTGTGTCACGAACCCCATTGGACAGCGTGTGGGTCATAAGACCCATTGGACAGAGTGTGTGTGTCACAAACCCCATTGGACATCGTGTGTTTCAAAATCCCCTTTGGACAGCGTGTGTGTCACAAACCACATGGACAGAGTGTGTGTGACAAACCCCATAGGACACCATGTGTGTCATAACCCCCATTGGACACCGTGTGTGTCATAACCCCCATTTTACAGCGTGTGTGTGTTACAATCCCCATTGGAGAGTGTGTGTGTGTCACAAACCCAACTGGAAAGCGTGTGTGTCACAAACCCCTTTAGACAGTGTGTGTGTCACAAAACCCATTGGATAGCGTGTGTGTCACAAACCCCATTAGAAAGTGTCTGTGTCACAAACCCCATTGGATAGCGTTTGTGTGTCACAATCCTGTTGGACTGTGTGTGTGTCACAAACCCCACTAGACAGCGTTTGTGTCACGAACCCCATTGGATAGCTTGTGTCACAAGACCCATTGGACAGAGTGTGTGTGTCACAAACGCCATTGTACAGTGTGTATGTCACAATCCTCATTTGACAGCGTGTGTGTCACAAGCCCCATTGGACAGACTTTGTGTGTCACAAACCCCTTTGGACAGAGTGTGTGTCATAAACCCCATCGGACAGCTTGAGTCACAATCCCCATTGGACAGTGTGTGTGTGTCACAATCCCCATTGGACAGCGTGTGTGTGTCACAGTTCCCACTGGACAGTGTGTGTGTCACAAACCCCATGGGACAGAGTGTGTGTTACAAACACTATTGGACAGAGTTTGTGTGACAAGCCCTTTGGACAGATTGTGTGTATCACAAAATCCACTGGACAGTGTGTGTGTCACGAACCCCATTGGACAGCGTGTGTGTCACAAGCACCACTGGACAGAGTGTGGTGTCACAAACCCTATTGGAAAGTGTATGTGTCACAAACCCCATTGGATAGCGTGTGTGTGTCACAAACCCCATTATAAAGTGTGTGTGTCACAAACCCCATTGGATAGCGTGTGTGAGTTACAAACCCCATTGGACAGCATGTGTGTCACAAACACTATTGGACAGCGTGTGTGTGTCACAATCCCCATTGAACACTGTGTGTGTTACAAAACGCATTGGATAGGCTGTGTTTCACATACCCCATTTGAAAGTGTGTGTGTCACAAACCCCATTCGACATCGTGTGTGTGTCACAAACCCTACTGGACAGTGTGTATGACACAATCCCCATTGGACAGCGTCTGTGTCACAAACCCCATAGGACATCGTGTGGGTCACAAACCCCGTTGGAAAGTGTGTGTGTCACAAACCCAATTGGACAGCGTGTGTGTGTCACAAACCCTCCTGGTCAGAGTGTGTGTCACAAAAACCATTGGATAGCGTGTGTGTGTCATAAAACCCATTAAAGTGTATGCGTGTCACAAAACCCATTGGATTTCGTGTGTGTGTCACAAACCCCATTAAAAAGTGTGCATGTCACAAAATCCATTTGAAAGTGTGTGTGTCACAAAACCAATTGGATAGCGTGTGTTTATCACAAAACCTATTGGACAGTGCGTATGACACAATCCCCATTGGACAGCGTCTGTGTCACAAACCCCATTGGACAGCGTGTGTGTCACAAGCCCATTGGACAGAGTGTGTGTGTCACAAAACCCAGTGGACAGCATGTGTGTCACAGACCCCATTGGACAGCGTGCATGTCACAAGCGCCATTGGAAAGTGTTTGTGTCACAAACCCTATTGGACAGTGTGTATGTCACAATCCCCATTAGACAGCGTCTGTGTCACAAACTCTATTGGACAGTGTGTGTGTCACAAAACCCACTGGACAGCGTGTATGTCACAAACCACAATATGACAGCGTGTGTGTGTCACAATACCCATTGGACAGTGTGTGTGTGTCACAATCCTTCCTGGTCAGTGTGTGTGTCACAAACCACATCGGACAGCGTGTGTGTGTCACAATCCTTCCTGGTCAGTGTGTGTGCCACAAACCCCATTGGACAGCGTGTGTGTCCCAAACCCCATTGGACAGCATGTGTGTCACACACCCCATTGGACAGTGTGTGTGTGTTACAATACCCATTGGACAGTGTGTGTGTCACAAACCCCATTGGACAGCGTGTGTGTCACAAACACCATTGGACAGTGTGTGTGTCACAAACCCCATTGGACAGAGTGTGTGTCACAAACACCATTGGACACTGTGTGTGTCACAAACCCCTTTGGACAGTGTTTGTGTCACAAACCCCGTTGGACAGCGTGTTTGTGTCACAATCCCCATTGGACAGCGTGAGTGTCACAAACCACAATATGACAAGTTGTGTGTGTAACAGTACCCATTGGACAGTGTGTGTGTCACAAGCCCTATTGGACAGCGTCTGTGTCTAAAACCCCCGTGCGTACTGTGTGTGTCACAAACCCCATTGGACAGTGTGTGTGTGTCATAAAACCCACTGGACAGCGTGTGTGTCACGAACCCCATTGGACATCATGTGTATCACAAGCACCATTGGACAGCGTGTGTGTCAGAAACCCCATGGGAAAGAGTGTTTGTCGCAAACACTATTATACAGCATGTGTGTGACAAGCCCATTGGGCAGAGTGTGTGTGTCATAAAACTCACTGGACAGCGTGTGTGTCACAAACCCCATTGGACAGTGTGTGTGTCACAAACCCCATTGGACAGGGTCTGTGTCACAAACCCCATTGGAAAGTGTCTGTGTCACAAACAGCATTGGACAGTGTGTGTGTGTCACAAACCCCATTGGACAGCGTGTGTGTCACAAATCCCACTGGACAGCGTGTGTGTCACAAACACGCATGGACAGCGTGCGTGTCTCAAACCCCATTGGACATAGTGTGTGTCACAAACCCCTTTGGACAGTGTGTGTGACACAAACCCCATTGGATATCGTGTGTGACACAAACGCCATTGTACAGACTGTTTGTCACAAGCTCATTGGACAGAGTGTGTGTGTCACAAACCCCATTGTACAGTGTGTTTGTCACAATCCCCATTTGACAGCGTGTGCGGTACAAGCCCACTGGACAGATTGTGTGTGTCACAAAACCCCGTGGACACTGTGTGTGTCACGAACGCCATTGGACAGTGTGTGTGTCACAAATCCCCCTGGACAGTGTGTGTGTCACAGTCCCTATTGGACAGTGTCTGTGTCTCAAACCCCCGTGGACACTGTGTGTGTCACAAACCTCTTTGGATAGCGTGTGTGTGTCACAAAACCTATTGGACAGCGTGTGTGTCACAATCCCCATTGGACAACGTGTGTGTCATGAACCCCATTAAACAGCATGTGTGTCAAAAGCAACATTGGGCAGAGTGTGTGTGTTTCAGAAACCCCGTTGGACAGTGTGTATGTCACAATCCCCATTGGACAGCATGTGTGCCAAAAACCCCATTGGATATCGTGTGTGTGTCACATTTCCCATTGGACAATGTGTGTGGCTCAAACACCATTGAACAGAGTTTGTTTCACAAACCCGATTGGACAGCGTGTGTGTCACAAACCGCATTGGATAGCGTCTGTGTGTCACAAACCCTGCTGGACAGTGTGTAGGCCACAATCTGTATTGGACAGCGTCTGTGTCACAAACCCCACTGGACAGCGTGTGTGTCACAAACACCATTGGACAGATTGTGTGTGTCACAATCCCCATTGGACAGAGTGTGTGTGCCACAAACCCCATTGGAGAGCGTGTGTGTCACAAGACCCATTGGATAGAGTGTGTCTGCCACAAACCCCAATGGACAGCGTGTGTGTCACAAACACCATTGGACAGAGTATGTCACAAACCCCATTGGACAGCGTGTGTGTCACAAAACGCATTGGACAGCGTGTGTGTCACAAACACCATTGGACAGTGTGTGTGTCACAAACCACATTGGACAGCGTGTGTGTGTCACAACCCCCCCTGGACAGTGTGTGTGTCACAATCCCCAGTGGACAGTGTGTGAGTGTCAAAACCCCATTGGACAGAGTGTGTGTCACAAAACCCACTGGACAGCGTGTGTGTCACAAACACCCATGGACAGTGTGTGTGTCACAAACACCATGGGAAAGCGTGTGTGTGTCACAATTCCCTTTGGACAGTGTGTGTGTGTCACAATCCTTCCTGGTCAGTGTGTGTATCACAAACCACACTGGACAGCGTGTGTGTCACAAATCCCATTGGACAGCATGTGTGTCACAAACCCCATTGGACAGTGTGTGTGTGTCACAATACCCATTGGACAGTGTGTGTGTCACAAACCCCATTGGACAGCGTGTGTGTCACAAACACCATTGGACAGTGTGTGTGTCACAAACCCCATCGGACAGCGTGTGTGTGTCACAAAACCCACTGGACAGCGTGTGTGTTTCACGAACACCATTGGACAGCGTGTGTGTCTACAAGCACCTTTGGACAGAGTGTGTGTGTCAGAAATCTCTTTGGAAAGTATATGTGTCACACAGCCCATTGGATAGCGTGTGTTTGTCACAAACCCTATTGGACAGTGTGTGTGTCACAAAACCCGCTGGACAGCACGTGTGTCAAAAACCCCATTGGACAACATGTGTGTCACAAAACTCATTGGATAGCGTGTGTGAGTCACAAACCCCATTGTACAGCGTGTTTGTCAGAAGCCCATTGGACAGATTGTGTGTGTCAGAAACACCATTGTACAGCGTGTGTTTCTCACAATCCCCATTGGACAGCGTGTGTTTCACAAGCCCATTGGACAGAGTGTGTGTGTCAAAAATCCCCGTGGACACTGTGTGTGTCACGAATGCCATTGGACACTGTGTGTCGCACAACCCCGCCTGGACAGTGTGTGTGTGACAAACCCTATTTTACAGTGTGTGTGTCACAAACCCCCGTGGACAGAATGTGTGTCACGAACCCCGTTGGACAGTGTGTGTGTGGAACAATACCCATTGGACAGTGTGTGTGTCACAAACCACATTGGACAGCGTGTGTTTACAAACCCCGTACACACTGTGTGTGTCACAAACCCCATTGGACAGCGTGTGTGTCACAATCCCCATTTGACAGCGTGTGTGTCACAAACCCCATTGGAGAGCGTGTGTGTCGTAAAACCCATTGGACAGCGTGTGTGTTTCACAATCCCCATTGGAGGGCGTGTGTGTCACAAACACCATTGGACAGCGTGTGTTTGTCACAAACCCCATTGGAGAGAGTTTGTGTCACAAACCCCATTAGAAAGTGTGTGTGACACAAACTCCTTTGGACAGAGTGTGTGTGTGACAAAGCCCATTGGACAGCGTGTGTGTGTCACAATCCCCATTGGACAGTGTGTGTGTCACAAACCCCATTGGATCGTGTGTGTGTCAGAATCCCCATTGGACAGCGTGTGTGTCACAAACCCCCGTGGACGCGGTGTGTGTCACAAACCCCACTAGATAGCATGTGTGTCACAAACACCAATGGTCATTGTGCGTGTTACAATCCCCATTGGACAGCGTTTGTGTGTCACAATCCCCATTGGACAGTGGGTGTGTCAAAATGCCCATTGGACAGAGTGTGTGTCACGAACCCCATTAGACAGCGTGTGTGTCACAAGCTCCATTGGACAGAGTGTGCGTGACACAAACCCCTTTGGAAAGTGTATGTGTCACAAACCCAATTGGATACCGTGTGTGTGTCACAAACCCTCCTGCTCAGTGTGTGTGTCACAAAACGCATTGGACAGCATGCGCGTCACAAACACCTTTTTACAGCGTGTGTGTCACAAACCCCATGGGACAGCGAGTGTTTGTCACAAAGCCCATTGGAAAGTGTAGTGGGTCACAAACCCAATTGGATAGCGTGTGTGTGTCACAAACCCCATTAGAAAGTGTGTGTGTCACAAACACCATGGGACAGAATGTGTGTCACAAACACTATTGGACAGCGTGTGTGTCACAAACCCCATTGGACAGTGTGTGTGTCACAAACCCCTTTGAACAGTGTGTGTGTCACAAAACCCATTGGACAGCGTGTTTGTGTTACAATCCCCATTGGACAGTGTGTGTTTTACAAACCCCATGGGACAGAGTGTGTGTCACAAACACTATTGGACAGCGTGTGTGTCACAAGCAAATTGGACAGAGTGTGTGTGTCACAAAACCCACTGCATAGTGTGTGTCACGAACCTCATTGGCAAGTGTATGTTTCACAAACACCATTGGATAGCATGTGTGTGTGACAAACCCTATTGGAGAATGTGTGTGTCACAAAACCCGCTGGACAGCGTGTGTGTCACAAACCCCGTTGGACAGAGTGTGTGTGTCAGAATACCCATTGGACAGAGTTTGTTTCACAAACCTCATTGGACAGCATGTGTGTCACAAACCCCATTGGATAGCGTGTGTGTCAAAATCCTATTGGACAGTATGTGTGTCACAAAACCCACTGGACAGAGTGTGTGTCACAAACACCAATGGAGATTGTGAGTGTCACAAATCCCATTGGACAGCGTGTGTTTCACAAACCCCATTGGACAACATGTGTGACACAATCCCCATTGGACAGCGTGTGTGTCACAAACCCCATTGGAAACTGTGTGTGTCACAAACCCCATTGGACAGCGTGTGTGTGTCACAAACCCTATTGGACAGTGTGTGTGTCACAAACCCACTTGGACAGCGTCTGTGTCACAATCCCCTTTGGACAGTGTGTGTGTCACAAACCCCATTGGATAGGATGTGTGTGTCACAAAACCCATTGGAATGTGTGTGTGTCAGAAATCCCATTGGAGAGTGTGTGTGTCACGAATCCCATTGGACAGCCAGAGTGTCACAAACACCATTGGACAGAGTGTCTTTCACAATCCCCACTGGACAGTGTGTGTGTGACAAACCCCATGGGACAGCGTGTGTGTGTCACAATCACCATTGGAAGGCCGTATGTGTCACAAACACCATTGGAAAACGTGTGTGTGTCACAAACCCCATTGGAAAGTGTGTGTCTCACAAACTCCATTGGATAGCGTGTGTATGTCACAAACCCCATTAGAAAGTGTGTATGTCACAAACCCCATTAGAAAGTTTGTGTGTCACAAACCCAATAGGATAGCATGTGTGTATTACTAACCCTATTGGACAGTGTGTGTGTCACAAACTCCACTGGACAGCATGTGTGTCACGAACCCCATTGGACAGCGTGTGTGTCACAAACCCCACTTTACAGCGTGTGTGTCACAGTCCCCATTGGACAGCGTGTGTGTCACAAACACCATTGGACAGCATGCATGTCACAAACATCATTGGACAGCGTGTGTGTGTCGCAATCTCCATTGGACAGCGTGTGTGTCCCAAATCCCATGGGACAGTGTGTGTTTCAAAATCCCCATTGGACAGCGTGTGGGTGTCACAATCCCCACTGGACAGTGTGTGTGTGTCACAAACCTCATTGGACATCGTGTGTGTCACAAACCCTTTTGGACAGTGTGTGTGTCACAAAACCCACTGGACAGCGTTTGTGTCACAAACACCCATGGACAGTGTGCGTAACACAAACCCCATTGGACATTGTGTGTGTCACAAACCCCTTTGGACAGCGTGTGTGTCACGAACCCCATTGGACAGCGTGTATGTCACAGTCCCCATTGGACAACGTGTGTGTCACAAACCCCATTGTACTGCGTGTGTGTCACAGTCCCCATTAGACTCCGTGTGTGTCACAAACACCATTGGACAGCATGCGTGTCACAAACACCATTGGACAGCGTGTGTGTCACACATACCATTGGACAGTGTGTGTGTCAAAATCTCCATTGGACAGCGTGTGTGTGTTACAAACCCCAATGGACAGCGTGTGTAGTCACAAACACCCATGGATAGTGTGCATGTCACAAACCCCTTTGGACATCGTGTGTGTCACAAACCCTTTTGGATACTCTGTGTGTCACATACCCCACTGGACAGCGTGTGTGTCACAAACACCCATGGACAGTGTGCGTGTCAGAAACACCATTGGACAGCATGTGTGTCAAAAGCCCATTGGACAGAGTGGGTGTGTCACAAAACCTACTGGACAGCGTGTGTGTCAAAAACCCCATTGGACAGTGTGTGTGTCACAAACCCCACTGGACAGTGTGTGTGTCACAAACCCCATTGGACAGCATGTGTCTGTCAAAATCCCCATTGGAAAGTGTACGTGTCACAAACCCCATTGGTTAGCGTGTGTGTGTCACAAACCCTCCTGGTCAGTGTGTGTGTCAAAAAACCCATTGGACAGCGTGCGTGTCACAAACACCATTGGACAGTGTGTGTGTAACAAACCCAATTGGTCAGCGTGTGTGTCACAAACCCCATGGGACAGCGTGTGGGCATCACAAACCGCATTGGAAACTGTGTGTGTCACAAACCCCTTTGGATAGCGTATGTGTGTCACAAACCCCTTTAGAAAGTGTGCGTGTCACAAACCCTTTGGATAGCATGTGTTTGTCACAAACCCTACTGGACAGTGTGTATGACACAAACCCAATTGGACAGCGTCTGTGTCACAAATCCCAATGGACAACGTGTGTGTGACAAACACCCATGGAGAGTGTGCGTGTCACAATCCCCATTGGACATATTGTGTGTCCCAAACCCGTTTGGACAGTGTGTGTGTAACAAACACAGTTGGTCAGCGTTTGTGTCACAAACCCCATAGGACAGCGTGTGTGTGTCACAAACCCCATCGGAAAGTGTGTGTGTCACAAACCCCATTGGCTAGCGTGTGTGTGTCACAAACCCTTTAGAAAGTGTGCGTGTCACAAACCCCATTGCAAAGTGTGTGTGTCACAAACCCCATTGGATAGTGTTTGTGTGTCAAAAACCCTATTGGACAGTGTGTGTCACAAACCCCACTGGAAATCATGTGTGTCACAACCACCCATGGACAGTGTGCGTGTCACAAACCCCTTTGGATAGAATGTGTGTGTCAGAAACCCCAATGGATAGTGTATGTGTGTCACAAACCCCATTAGAAAGTGTGCGTGTCACAAACCCCACTGGATAGCATGTGTGTGGCACAAACCCTATTGGACAGTGTGTATGTCACAATCCCCATTGGACAGCGTCTGTGTCACAAACCCCATTGGACATCGTGTGTGTCACAAACACCATTGTCAGCGTGTGTGTGTCACAGTAATAACCTAATGAAATTTAACAAGGGAAAGTGTAGAGTCCTGCATCTGGGCAGGAACAACCCCAGTTTCCAGTATAGGTTGGGAAATTACATATTAGAGAGCAGTGTAGAGGAAAGGGACCTGGGGGTCCTGGTGGACAAGTGGATGACCATGAGCCAGCACTGTGCCCTTGTGGCCAGGAAGGCCAATGGCATCCTGGGGTGTATTAGAAGGGGGGTGGTTAGTAGATCGAGAGAGGTCCTCCTTCCCCTCTACTCCGCCCTGGTGAGACCACATCTGGAATATTGTGTCCAGTTCTGGGCCCCTCAGTTCTAGAAGGACAGGGAACTGCTGGAGAGGGTCCAGCATAGGGCAATGAAGATGATTAAGGGAGTGGAGCACCTCACTTATGAAGAAAGGCTGAGGGAGCTGGGTCTCTTTAGTTTGGAGAAGAGGAGACTAAGGGGGGACCTCATTAATGTTTATAAATATATAAAGGAGAGTGCCAAGAGGATGGAGCCAGGCTCTTCTCGGTGGCAAACAATGATAGGACAAGGGGTAATGGGATCAAGCTGGAACACAAGAGGTTCCGCTTAAATTTGAGAAAAAACTCCTTCTCAGTAAGGGTGACAGAGCACTGGAACAGGCTGCCCAGGGAGGTTGTGGAGTCTTCTTCTCTGGAGACATTCAAAACCCGCCTGGACATGTTCCTGTGCGACCTCACCTAGGCGTTCCTGGTCCAGCAGGGGGATTGGACTAGATGATCTTTTGAGGTCCCTTCCAATCCCAAACATACTGTGATACTGTGATACAGTGATACTGTGATACAAGACCCATTGGACAGAGTGTGTGTGTCACAAACCCCATTGGACAGCGTGTGTGTCACAATCCTCATTGGACAGCGTGTGTGTCACAAACCCCATTGGACAGAATGTGTGTGTCACAAACCCCATTGTACAGCGTGTGTGTGTCACAAACCCTATTGGACACTGTGTGTGTCACAAAACCCACTGGACAACGTGTGTGTCACAAAACCCATTGGACAGCGTGTGTGTCACAAGCCCCATTGGACAGAGTGTGTGTGTCACAAACCCCATTAGAAAGTGTGTGTCTCACAAACCCGATTGGACAGTATGTGTCACAAATACCGTTGGACAGCGAGTGTGTCACAAACCCCATTGGTCAGAGTGTGTGTCACAAACCCCATTGGACAGCGTGTGTGTCACAAACCCCATTGGACAGCGTGTGTGTCACAAACCCCACTGGACAGCGTGTGTGTCACAAACCCCATTGGAAAGCGTGCGTGTCACAACCCCCATCTGACCGAATGTGTGTGTCACAAAACCCAGTGGACAACATGCGTGTCACAAACACCATTGGACAGCGTGTGTGTGTCACAATCCCAATTGCACAGTGTGTGTGTCACAAACCCCATTGGACAGCGTGTGTGTGTGACAAACCCCATTGGACAGTGTGTATGTCACAATCCCCATTGGACAGCGTCTGTGTCACAAACCCCATTGGACAGCGTGTGCGTCATAAACACCATTGTACAGTGTGTGTGTGTCACAATCCCCATTGGACAGTGCGTGTGTCACAAAACTCATTGACAGCGTGTGTGTCACAAACCCTATTAGAAAGTGTGTGTATGTCACAAACGCCATTGGATAGCATGTGTCTGTCACAAACCCTATTGGACAGTGTGTGTGTCACAATCCCCATTGGACAGCGTGTGTCTCACAAACCCCATTGGACAGCGTGTGTGTGTCACAATCCCCATTGGACAGCGTGTGTGTCACAAAAACCATTGGACAGCGTGTGTGTGTCACAATCCCCATTGGACAGTGTGTGTGTCACAAAACCCATTTGACAGTGTGTGTGTCACAAACCCCATTGGACAGCATGCATGTCACAAACACCATAGGACAGCGTGTGTGTGTCACAATCCCCATTGCACAGTGTGTGTGTCACAAACTCCATTTGACAGCGTGTGTGTCACAAACCCCATTGGACAGAGTGTGTGTGTCACAATCGCCATTGGACAGTGTGTATGTCACAAACGCCATTGGACAGCGTGTGTGTGTGACAAACCCCATTGGACAGTGTGTGTGTCACAACCCCCATTGGACAGTGTGTGTGTGACAAAATCCGTTGAACAGCGTATGTGTGTCACAATCCCCATTGGACAGCGTGTGTGTCACAAACCCCTTTGGACAGTGTGTGTGTCACAAACCCAATTGGAGAGCGTGTGTGTGTCACAATCCCCACTGGACAGTGTGTGTGTCACAAACCCCATGGAATAGAGTGTGTGTCACGAACCACATTGGACAGCGTGTGTGTCACAAGCACCATTGGACAGAGTGTGTGTGTCACAAACCCCATTGGAAAGTGTATGTGTCACAAACCCCATTGGACAGCTTGTATGTTACAAACCCCAATATGGCAGCATGTGTGTCACAAACCCCCGTGGACACTGTGTGTGTCACGAATGCCATTGGACAGTGTCTGTGTCACAACCCCCCCAGGACAGTGTGCGTGTCACAATCCCCAGTGGACAGAGTTTTTGTCACAAACCCCATTGGACAGTGTGTATGTCACAAACTCCATTCGACAGCATGTGTGTCACAAGCACCATTGGACATAGTGTGTGTGTCAGAAACCCCACTGGAAAGTGCATGTGTCACAAACCCCATTGGATAGCGTCTGTGTGTCATGAACCCTATTGGACAGTGTGTGTGTCACAAAACCCACTGGAGAGCGTTTGTGTGACAAACCCCATTGGACAGCGTCTGTGTCACAATCCCCTTTGGACAGAGTGTGTGTCACAAACCCCATTAGAAAGTGTGTGTCTCACAAACCCCATTGGACAGTATGTGTCACAAATACCGTTGGACAGCGAGTGTGTCACAAACCTCATTGGACAGCGTGTGTGTCACAAACCCCTTTGGTCAGTGTGTGTGTCACAAACCCCATTGGACAGCGAGTGTGTCACAAACCCCATTGGACAGCGTGTGTGTCACAAAACCCTTTGGAAAGTGCGTGTGTCACAAACCCCATTGGACAGCGTCTGAGTGTCACAAATCCTATTGGACAGCGTGTATGTGTCACAAACTCCATTGGATAGCGTGTGTGTGTCACAAACCCTATTGGACAGTGTGTGTGTCAAAAAACCCACTGGACAGTGTGTGTGTCACAAACCCCGTTGGACATTTTGTGTGTCACAAAACACCATTGGACAGCGTGTGTGTCACGAACACCATTGGACAGCATGTGTGTCACAACCACCATTGGACAGAGTGTGAGTGTCACAAACCCCATTGGGTAGTGTGTGTGTCACAATCCCCATTAGAAATTGTGTGTGTTTTCCAAACCCCATTGGATAGATTGTGTGTGTCACAAACCCTATTGGACATCGTGTGTGTCACAATCACCATAGGACAGCGTGTGTCTCACAAACCCCATTGGACAGATTGTGTGTCATAAACCCCTTTGGACAGCATGTGTGTGTCGCAAGCCCACTGGACAGAGTGTGTGTGTCACAAAACCCACTGGACAGCGTGCGTGTCACGATCCCCATTGAACAGTGTGTGTGTCACAGGCACCATTGGACAGAGTGTGTGTGTCACAAACCCCATTGGACAGAGTTTGTGTCACAAACCCCATTGGACAGCGTGTGTGTGTCACAATCCCCATTGGACAGCGTGTGTGTCACAAACCCCATTGGACAGAGTTTGTGTCACAAACCCCATTGGACAGCGTGTGTGTGTCACAATCCCCATTGGACAGCGTGTGTGTCACAAAAACCATTGGACAGCGTGTGTGTGTCACAAACCCCATTGGACAGTGTGTGTATCACAAAACCCATTTGACAGTGTGTGTGTCACAAACCCCATTGGACAGCATGCATGTCACAAACACCATAGGACAGCGTGTGTGTGTCACAATCCCCATTGCACAGTGTGTGTGTCACAAACTCCATTTGACAGCGTGTGTGTAACAAACCCCATTGGACAGAGTGTGTGTGTCACAATCGCCATTGGACAGTGTGTATGTCACAAACGCCATTGGACAGCGTGTGTGTGTGATAAACCCCATTGGACAGTGTGTGTGTCACAACCCCCATTGGACAGTGTGTGTGTGACAAAATCCGTTGAACAGCGTATGTGTGTCACAATCCCCATTGGACAGCGTGTGTGTCACAAACCCCTTTGGACAGTGTGTGTGTCACAAACCCAATTGGAAAGCGTGTGTGTGTCACAATCCCCACTGGACAGTGTGTGCGTCACAAACCCCATGGAACAGAGTGTGTGTCACGAACCACATTGGACAGCGTGTGTGTTACAAGCACCATTGGACAGAGTGTGTGTGTCACAAACCCCATTGGACAGACTGTGTGTGTCACAAACCACATTGAACAGCGTATGTGTCATAAACCCCATTGGACAGCTTGTGTGTGTCACAATCCCCATTGGACAGTGTTTGTGTGTCAGAAACACTACTGGACAGCGTGTGTGTCACAAACCCCTTTGGACAGTGTGTGTGTGTCACAATCACCATTGGACAGTGTGTGTGTTACAAAACCCATTGGACAGAGTGTGTGTGTCACAAAACCCATTGGAAAGTGTATGTGTTACAAACCCCTTTGGATAGCGTGTGTGTGTCACAAACCTCATCGGACAGTGTGTATGTCACAAGCCCCATTGGACAGCGTGTGTGTCACAAACCTCCGTAGACACTGTGTGTGTCACAAACCCCATTGTACAGTGTGTATTTCACAATCCCCTTTGGACAGCGTGTGTGTCACAAACCCCATTGGACAGTGTGTGTGTGTCACAATACCCTTTGGACAGTGTGTGTGTCACAAACCCCACTGGACAGTGTGTGTGTCACAAACCCCATGGAATAGAGTGTTTGTCACGAACCCCATTGGACAGCGTCTGTGTGTCACGAACCCTATTGGACAGTGTGTGTGTCAGAAAACCCACTGGAGAGCGTTTGTGTGACAAACCCCATTGGACAGCGTGTGTGTCACAATCCCCATTGGACAGAGTGTGTGTCACAAACCCCATTAGAAAGTGTATGTGTCACAAACCCCATTGGACAGCTTGTATGTTACAAACCCCAATATGGCAGCATGTGTGTCACAAACCCCGGTGGACACTGTGTGTGTTACGAATGCCATTGGACAGTGTCTGTGTCACAACCCCCCCTGGACAGTGTGCGTGTCACAATCCCCAGTGGACAGAGTTTTTGTCACAAACCCCATTGGAGAGTGTGTATGTCACAAACTCCATTCGACAGCGTGTATGTCACAAGCACCATTGGACATAGTGTGTGTGTCAGAAACCCCATTGGAAAGTGCATGTGTCACAAACCCCATTGGATAGCGTCTGTGTGTCACGAACCCTATTGGACAGTGTGTGTGTCACAAAACCCACTGGAGAGCGTTTGTGTGACAAACCCCATTGGACAGAGTGTGTGTCACAATCCCCATTGGACAGAGTGTGTGTCACAAACCCCATTAGAAAGTGTGTGTCTCACAAACCCCATTGGACAGTATGTGTCACAAATACCGTTGGACAGCGAGTGTGTCACAAACCTCATTGGACAGCGTGTGTGTCACAAACCCCATTGGACAGCGTGTGTGTGTCACAATCCCCATTGGACAGCGTGTGTGTCACAAAAACCATTGGACAGCGTGTGTGTGTCACAATCCCCATTGGACAGTGTGTGTGTCACAAAACCCATTTGACAGTGTGTGTGTCACAAACCCCATTGGACAGCATGCATGTCACAAACACCATAGGACAGCGTGTGTGTGTCACAATCCCCATTGCACAGTGTGTGTGTCACAAACTCCATTTGACAGCGTGTGTGTAACAAACCCCATTGGACAGAGTGTGTGTGTCACAATCGCCATTGGACAGTGTGTATGTCACAAACGCCATTGGACAGCATGTGTGTGTGACAAACCCCTTTGGACAGTGTGTGGATCACAACCCCCATTGGACAGTGTGTGTGTGACAAAATCCGTTGAACAGCGTATGTGTGTCACAATCCCCATTGGACAGCGTGTGTGTCACAAACCCCTTTGGACAGTGTGTGTGTCACAAACCCAATTGGAGAGCGTGTGTGTGTCACAATCCCCACTGGACAGTGTGTGTGTCACAAACCCCATGGAATAGAGTGTGTGTCACGAACCACATTGGACAGCGTGTGTGTCACAAGCACCATTGGACAGAGTGTGTGTGTCACAAACCCCATTGGACAGCGTGTGTGTGTCACAATCCCCATTGGACAGCGTGTGTGTCACAAAAACCATTGGACAGCGTGTGTGTGTCACAAACCCCCGTGGACACTCTGTGTGTCACGAATGCCATTGGACAGTGTCTGTGTCACAACCCCCCCTGGACAGTGTGCGTGTCACAATCCCCAGTGGACAGAGTTTTTGTCACAAACCCCATTGGACAGTGTGTATGTCACAAACTCCATTCGACAGCGTGTGTGTCACAAGCACCATTGGACATAGTGTGTGTGTCAGAAACCCCATTGGAAAGTGCATGTGTCACAAACCCCATTGGATAGCGTCTGTGTGTCACGAACCCTATTGGACAGTGTGTGTGTCACAAAACCCACTGGAGAGCGTTTGTGTGACAAACCCCATTGGACAGCGTGTGTGTCACAATCCCCTTTGGACAGAGTGTGTGTCACAAACCCCATTAGAAAGTGTGTGTCTCACAAACCCGATTGGACAGTATGTGTCACAAATACCGTTGGACAGCGAGTGTGTCACAAACCTCATTGGACAGCGTGTGTGTCACAAAAACCTTTGGGCAGTGTGTGTGTCACAAACCCCATTGGACAGCGAGTGTGTCACAAACCCCATTGGACAGCGTGTGTGTCACAAAACCCTTTGGACAGTGCGTGTGTCACAAACCCCATTGGACAGCGTCTGAGTGCCACAAATCCTATTGGACAGCGTGTATGTGTCACAAACTCCATTGGATAGCGTGTGTGTGTCACAAACCCTATTGGACAGTGTGTGTGTCACAAAACCCACTGGACAGTGTGTGTGTCACAAACCCCATGGAATAGAGTGTGTGTCACGAACCCCATTGGACAGCGTGTGTGTCACAAGCACCATTGGACAGAGTGTGTGTGTCACAAACCCCATTGGAAAGTGTATGTGTCACAAACCTCATTGGACAGCTTGTATGTTACAAACCCCAATATGGCAGCATGTGTGTCACAAACCCCCGTGGACACTGTGTGTGTCACGAATGCCATTGGACAGTGTCTGTGTCACAACCCCCCCAGGACAGTGTGCGTGTCACAATCCCCAGTGGACAGAGTTTTTGTCACAAACCCCTTAGGACAGTGTGTATGTCACAAACTCCATTCGACAGCGTGTATGTCACAAGCACCATTGGACATAGTGTGTGTGTCAGAAACCCCATTGGAAAGTGCATGTGTCACAAACCCCATTGGATAGCGTCTGTGTGTCACGAACCCTATTGGACAGTGTGTGTGTCACAAAACCCACTGGAGAGCGTTTGTGTGACAAACCCCATTGGACAGCGTGTGTGTCACAAAACCCATTGGATAGTGTGTGTGTCACAAACCCAATTGGATAGCGTGTGTGTGTCACAAACCCTCCTGGTCAGTGCGTGTGTCACAAAACCCATTGGACAGAATGTGTGTCACAAACACCATTGGACACTGTCTGTGTAAAAAACCCAATAGGTCAGGGTGTGTGTCACAAACTCCATGGGACAGCGTGTGTGTGTCACAAACACCATTAGAAAGGGTGTTTGTCACAAACCCCATTGGATTGCGTGTGTGTGTCACAAACCGAATTGGACAGTGTGTGTGTGTCACAAACCCCATTGGACAGCGTGTGTGTGTAACAATAGCTATTGGACAGTGTGTGTGTCACAATCCCCAGTGCACAGCGTGTGTGCTGAAACCCCATGTGACAGTGTGTGTGTCACAAACCCCACTGGAAAGCGTGTGTGTGTCACAATACCCATTGGACAGCGTATGTGTCACAAGCCTATTGGACAGAGTGTGTGTGTCACAAAACCCACTGGACAGCGTGTGTGTCACGAACCCCATTGGACAGAGTGTGTGTCAAAAGCACCATTGGACAGAGTGTGTGTGTAACAAACCCCATTGGAAAGTGTATGTGCCACAAACCCCATAGGACTGCCTGCGTGTGTCACAAACCCTATTGGACAGTGTGAGTGTCACAAAACCCACTGGACAGCGTGTGTGTTCACAAACCCAATTGGACAGCGTGTGTGTCACAAACACCATTGGACACCGTGTGTGTCATAAAACCCATGGGACAGCATGTGTGTCACAAACGCCATTGGACAGCGTGTGTGTCACAAACCCCATTACAGCGTGAGTGTGTCACAATCTCTATTGAACAGTGTGTGCGTTACAAACCCCATTGGAAAGTGTGTGTGTCACAAACCACATTAGAAAGTATGCGTGTCACAAACCCTACTGGATAGCGTGTGTGTGTCACAAACCCCATTGGAAAGTGTGTGTGTTTCACAATCCCTATTGGACAGTGTGTGTGTCACAAAACCCATTGGATAGCGTGTGTGCAACAAACCCCTTTAGAAAGAGTGTGTGTCACAAACCCCATTGGACAGCATGTATGTCACAAACCCCATTGGATAGCATGTGTGTCAAAATCCCCATTGGACAGTGTGTGTGTCAGAAACTCCTCTGGACAGCGTGTGTAGTCACAAACACCCATGGACAGTGTGCGTGTCACAAACCCCATTGGATAACGTGTGTGTGTCACAAACCCCATTGTACAGAGTGTTTGTCACAAGCCCATTGGACAGAATGTGTGTGTCACAAAACCCCGTGGATACTGTGTGTGTCACGAACATCACTGGACAATGTGTTTGTCACAACCCCCCCTGGACAGTGTGTGTGTCACAAACCCCACTGGACATCGTATGTGTCACAAACCCCTTTGGAAAGTGTGTGAGTCACAAAACCAACTGGATAGCATGTGTGTGTCACAAACACTATTGCACAGTGTGTGTGTGTCACAATCCCCATTGGACAGTGTGTGTGTCACAAAACCCATTGGTTAGCGTGTGTGTGTCAAAAACCCTATTGGACAGATTGTATATGTCACAATCCCTATTGCACAGCGTGTGTGTCACAAACACCCATGGACAGTGTGCGTGTCACAAAACCCATTGGACAGCGTGTGTGTGTCACAATCCCCATTGGACAGTTTGTGTGTCACAAAGCCCATGGGACAGAGTGTGTGTCACGAACCCCATTAGAAAGCGTGTGTGTCACAAGCACCATTGGACAGAGTGTGTGTGTCACAAACCCCATTGGAAAGTGTATGTGTCACAAAACCCATTGGATAGCGTGTATGTTTCACAAACCCTCCTGGTCAGTGTTTGTGTCACAAAACCCATTGGTCAGCATGCGTGCCACAAACACCATTGGACAGTGTGTGTGTAACAAACCCAATTGGTCAGCGTGTGTGACACAAAACCCATGGGACACCGAGTGTGTGTCACAATACACACTGGACAGTGAGCGTGTCACAAACCCTCCTGCTCAGTGTGTGTGTCACAAACCCCACTGCACAGCGTGTGTGTCAGAAACCCAATTGGACAGTGTGTGTGTCACAAAACCCAATTGGACAGTGTGTGTGTCACAAAACCCACTGGACAGCGTCTGTGTTATCAAACCCCATTGGACAGCGTGGGTGTCACAAGACCCATTGGACACAGAGTGTGTGTCAAAAACCCCATTGGACAGACTGTGTGTCACAAACACCCATGGAGAGTGTGCGTGTCACAAACCCCATTGGAAAGTGTGTGTGTCACAAACACCATTTGAAAGTCTGTGTGTCACAAACCCTATTGGACAGCGTGTGTGTGTCACAATACACATTGGACAGTGTGTGTGTCACAAACGCTCCTGGTGAGTGTGCTTCACAAACCCCATTGGAGAGCATGTGTGTCAGAAACACAAATGGACAGTGTGAGTCACAAATCCCATTGGACAGCGTGTGTGTCACAATCCCCATTGGACAGCGTGTGTTTCAAAAACCCCATTGGTTAGTGTGTGTGTGTCACAATTACTCCTGGTCAGTGTGTGTGTCACAAACCCCACTGGAGAGCGTGTGTGTCAGAAACCCTATTGGACAGTGTGTGTCACAAATCCCATTGGACAGCGTGTGTGTCACAACCCCCATTGGACAGGGTGTGTATCACAAACCCCATTGGACTGCGTGTGTGTGTCACAATACCCATAGGACAGCGTGTGTGTCACAAGACCATTGGACAGCATGTGTGTCAAAAGCCACATTGGACAGAGTGTGTATTTCAGAAAACCCATTGGATAGAGTGTGTGTCACAAAACCCCGTGGACACTGTGTGTGTCACAAACCCCCATTGGACAGAGTGTGTGTCATAAACCCCATTGGATAGTATGTGTGTCACAAACACTATTGGACAGCGTGTGTGTCACAAGCCCATTGGACAGAGTGTATGTGTCACCAAACCCACTGGACAGCGTGTGTGTCACGAACCCCATTGGACAGCGTGTGTATCGCAAACACCATTGGACAGAGTGTTTGTGTCACAAAACCCATTGGAAAGTGTATGTGTCACAAACCCCACTGGATAGCGTGTGTGTGTCACAAACTCTATTGGACAGAGTGTGTGTGTCACAATCCCCATTGGACAGCGTGTGTGTCACAAGCCCATTGGACAGAGTGTGTGTGTCACAAACCCCATTGTACAGAGTGTGTGTCACGAACCCCATTGGACAGAGTGTTTGTGTCAGAAAACCCATTAGGAAAGTGTATGTGTCAAAAACCCCATTGGATAGCGTGTGTGTGTCACAATCCCCATTGGATAGCGTGTGTGTGCCATAATACCCATTGTACATCGTGTGTGTCACAAGACCTTTTGGACAGAGTGTGTGTCACAAACCCCATTGTACAGCGTGTTTGTCACAATCTCCATTGCACAGCGTGTGTGTCAGAAGCCCATTGGACATAGTGTGTGTGTCACAAAACCCCGTGGACACTGTGTGTGTCACAAAACCCAATGGACAGTGTGTGTGTCCCAAACCCCCATTGGACAGCATGTGTGTCACAAACTTCATTGGACAGTGTGTGTGTCATAAACCCCATTGAACAGTATGTGTGTCACAAATACTATTGGACAGCGTGTGTGTCACAAGCCCACTGGACAGAGTGTATGTGTCACCAAACCCACTGGACAGCGTGTGTGTCACGAACCCCGTTGGACAGAGTGTGTATCACAAGCACCATTGGACAGAGTGTTTGTGTCACAAAACCCATTGGAAAGTGTATGTGTCACAAACCCCACTGGATAGTGTGCGTGTCACACACACCCATGGACATCGTTTGTGTCACAAACCCCATTAGAAAGTGTGTGTGTCACAAACCCCATTGGAGAGCGTTTGTATGTCAAAAACCCCATTAGAAAGTATGCGTGTCAGAAACCCACTGGATAGCATGTGTGTGTCACAAACCCTATTGGACACTGTGTGTGTGTCACAATCCCCATTGGACACTGTGTGTGTCACAAAACCCATTGGATAGCGTGTGTGTGTCAGAAACCCTATTGGACAGATTGTGTGTGTCACAAACCCCATAGGACAGCGTCTGTGTCATAAAACCCATTGGATATTCTGTGTGTGTCACAAACCTCATGGGACAGAGAGTGTGTCACGAACCCCATTGGACAGCGTGTGTGTCACAAGCCCATTGGACATAGTGTGTGTGTCACAAAACCCCGTGGACACAGTGTGTCACGAACGCCATTGAACAGCACGTGTGTCAGAAACCCCACTGGACAGCATGTGTGTCACAAACCCCCGTGGACACTCTGTGTGTCACAAACCCCATTGGACACTGTGTGTGTCACAAACACCATTGGACAGCGTGTGTTTGTCACAAACCCCATTGGACAGAGTGTGTGTCACAAACCCCATTGGATAGCGTGTGTGTGTCACAAACCCCATTGGAAAGTGTGTGTGTCACAAACCCCATTGGAGAGCGAGTGTTTGTCAAAACCCCATTAGAAAGTATGCGTGTCACAAACCCCACTGGATAGAATGTGTGTGTCACAAACCCTATTGGACAGTGTGTGTGTGTCACAATAACCATTGGATAGCGTGTGTGTGTCACAAACCCTATTGGACAGATTGTGTGTGTCACAAACCCCATCGGACAGCGTGTGTGTCATAAACCCCATTAGATAGCATGTGTGTGTCACAAACCCCATGGGACAGAGTGTGTGTTCAGAACCCCATTGGACAGCGTGTGTGACATGCTTTGTTGGACAGAGTGTGTGTGTCACAAAACCCATTGGAAAGTGTATGTTTCACAAATCCCATTGGATAGTGTGTGTGTGTCACAAACCCCATGGGACAGCGTGTGTGTGTCACAAAACACATTGAAAAGTGTGTGTGTCACAAACCCCATTGGAAAGTGTGTGTGTCACAAACCCCTGGGGACAGGGTGTGTGTCACAAACACCATTCGACACCATGTGTTTGTCACAAACCCCATTGGACAGTGTGTGTGTCACAAACCCCATTGGATAGCGTGTGTGTGACAGAAACCCTATTGGACAGTGTGTGTGTCACAAACCCCACTGGACAGCGTGTGTGTCATGAACCCCATTGGACAGTGTGTGTGTTACAATCCCCATTGGACAGCGTGTGTGTCACAAACTCCATTGGACAGAGTGTGTGTGTCACAATCCCCATTGGAAAGCGTTTGTGTCAAAAACCCCATTGGACAGCGTGTGTGTCACAAAACACTTTGGACAGAGAGTATGTGTCACAATCCCCATTGGACAGCGTGTGTTTCACAAAAACCCATGGACAGTGTGCGTGTCACAAACCCCATTGGACATCCTGTGTGTCACAGACCCCTTTGGACAGTGTGTCACAAACCCCATTGGACAGCGTGTGTGTGTCACAATCCGCATTGGACAGTTTGTGTGTCACAAACCCCATGGGACAGAGTGTGTTTCATGAACCCCATTGGAAAGTGTATGTGTCACAAATACCATTGGATAGCGTGTGTGTTTCACAAACCCTCCTGGTCAGTGCGTGTGTCACAAAACCCATTGGACAGCATGCGTGAAACAAACACCATTGGACAGTGTGTGTGTAACAAACCCATTTGGTCAGGGTGTGTGTCACAAACCCCATGGGACAGCGTGTGTGTCTCACAATACACACTGGACAGTGTGTGTGTCACAAACCCTTCTGGTCAGTGTGTGTGTCACAAACCCCATTGGACAGCGTGTGTGTCAGAAAGCCAATTGGACAGTGTGTGTGTCACAAAACCCACTGGACAGCGTCTGTGTTATCAAACCCCATTGGACAGCGTGTGTATTCACAAGACCCATTGGACAGAGTGCTTGTGTCAAAAAACCCATTGGACAGCTTGTGTGTCACAATCCCCATTGGACAGCTTGTGTGTCACAAAAACCATTGGACAGCCTGTGTGTGTAACAATACCCACTGGACAGTGTGTGTGTCAGAAACCCCCGTGGACAGTGTGTGTGTTACAATTCCCAGTGGACAGCGTGTGTGTCAAAACCCCATTGGACAGTGAGTGTGTAACAAAACCCATTGGACAGCGTGTGTGTCACAAACCCCATTGGAGAGCGTCTGTGTCACAAACCCCTTTGGACAGTGTGTGTGTCACAAACCCCATTGGACAGCGTGTGTAGTCATAAACCCCATTGGACAGTGTGTGTGTGTCAAAAAC
Organism: Columba guinea; assembly: GCA_032206185.1. Taxonomy (NCBI): domain Eukaryota; kingdom Metazoa; phylum Chordata; class Aves; order Columbiformes; family Columbidae; genus Columba; species Columba guinea. The sequence continues at coordinate 2,104,620 of JAVLUU010000041.1, read as the reverse complement.
CCCATTGGACAGCGTGTGTGTCACAAACCCCATTGGACAGCGTCTGTGTCACAATCCTCTTTGGAAAGTGTGTGTGTCACAAACCCCATTGGAAAGTGTTTTTTTGACCATGGGGCAAGCTCCGTGGTACCCAGTCTCCTCAAATCAGATGGGCTTCATCCTTCTAGGGAGAGCAAGAGGACTATAGCCCATAAGTTGGCAGGGCTGATCAGGAGGGCTTTAAACTAGGTTTGAAGGGGGAAGGGATTGAAACTGGGCTCTCCAAAGATCAGCCTAAGGATGGAAAGCCCGAATTAAGAGGGAAATCAGCAGCCCACTTGAAGTGCATGTACACTAATGCACGCAGTATGGGCAACAAACAAGAGGAGCTGGAAGCCATCGTGCAGCAGGAAAGCTATGACATAGTTGCCATCACAGAAACATGGTGGGATGACTCTCATGACTGGAGTGCTGCTATGTGTGGCTACAAGCTCTTCAGAAAAGATAGGCAGGGTAGGAGAGGTGGAGGGGTGGCTTTATATGTTAGAGAGTCACTCGACTCTGTTAAACTTGAGGTCAGCAGTGACAAGGTTGAGTGCCTGTGGACCAGAATCAGGGGGAAGTCCAACAAGGCTGACATCCTCGTGGGTGTCTGTTATAGACCGCCCAACCAGGACGATGAAGGAGATGAATTATTCTACAAGCAGCTGGCAGATGTCTCAAAATCAACGGCCCTTGTTCTTGTGGGTGACTTTAACCTGCCGGATATCTGCTGGGAGCTCAATACTGCACAGAAGAGGCAGTCTAGGAAGTTCCTAGAGTGTATAGAGGACAATTTCCTTCATCAGCTGGTAAATGAGCCCACCAGGGGCAAGACCCCGCTAGACCTACTGTTTACAAACAGAGAAGGGCTGGTGGGAGATGTAGTGGTTGGAGGCCGCCTGGGGCATAGCGACCATGAAATAATAGAATTTTCAATACTCAGAGATGCAGGGAGAACCACTAACAAAACCTCTACGCTGGACTTCCGGAGGGCAGATTTTTGCCTATTCAGAAGTCTAGTTCAGAGCATACCCTGGGAAACAATGCTTAAAAACAAGGGGGCCCAGGAGGGTTGGGCATGCTTCAAGCAGGTGGTTTTGAGTGCACAGGAACAGGCTATACCAGTGTGCCGAAAGGCTGGCCGGCGGGGAAGACAACCGGCTTGGCTAAACAGGGAGATTCTGAATGAAATCAGAAATAAAAAGAGACTTTACCGACTGTGGAAAAAAGGGTTGGCTACTTATGATGAATTTACGGAAATAGCTAGATCATGCAGAAAAAAAATCAGGGAAACAAAAGTGCAATTTGAAGTTAATTTGGCCAATTGTGTCAGGGATAATAAAAAGTCCTTCTTCAAATATGTTAATAACAAAAGGAGGGGCAAGGAAAACCTCCATTCTCTGTTGGACTCTGAGGGAAATATAGTTAACAAAGATGAGGAAAAAGCTGAGGTACTTAATACCTACTTTGCCTCAGTTTTTACCAGTAAGACAGGTGGCCCTCAGGACAACTCATCTCTGGAGGTGGTTGACAGAGATAGGAAGCCAAATAGGCCCCTTGTATTCCAGGAGGAAATAGTTAGTGATTTACTGAGCCATCTGGATCCTCACAAGTCTATGGGACCAGATGAGATCCATCCTAGGGTGATGAGGGAACTAGCAGAAGAACTTGCCAAGCCGCTCTCCATCATCTTCCAACAGTCCTGGCTCACTGGGGAGGTCCCATATGATTGGAAATTGGCCAATGTTACCCCAGTCCACAAAAAGGGCTGCAGAGCTGACCCTGGCAACTACAGGCCTGTCAGCCTGACCTCGGTGCCTGGCAGGGTTATGGAGCAGATCATCCTGAATGGAATCACACAGCACCTTCAGGATGGACAAGGGATCAGACCCAGCCAGCATGGGTTTAGGAGGGGCAGGTCCTGTCTGACCAACCTGATCTCCTTTTATGATCAGGTGACCCAGCTGGTGGATGAGGGGAAAGCCGTGGATGTGGTCTATCTGGACTTCAGCAAGGCCTTTGACACTGTCTCCCATAATATACTCTTGCAAAAGCTGGTAGCCCATGGCTTGGACAAGTGTACTCTATGCTGGGTTAAGAACTGGCTGGAGGGCCGGGCCCAGAGAGTGCTGGTGAATGGGGCTGCATCCAGCTGGCGGCCAGTCACTAGTGGTGTTCCCCAGGGGTCAGTGTTGGGTCCAGTCCTGTTTAACATCTTTATTGATGATTTAGATGAGGGGATTGAGACCATCATCAGCAAATTTGCTGATGACACCAAGTTGGGAGGGAGTGTCGACCTGCTGGAAGGCAGGAGGGCTCTGCAGAGGGATCTGGATAGACTGGAAAAATGGACTGATTCCAGTGGGATGAAGTTCAATAAGGCCAAATGCCGGGTGCTGCACTTTGGTCACAACAACCCCCTGCAGCGCTACAGGCTGGGCGCAGAGTGGCTGGAGAGCAGTCAGACAGAAAGGGACCTGGGAGTACTAATTGATAGGAAGCTCAACATGAGCCATCAGTGTGCCCAGGTGGCCAAGAAGGCCAATGGTATCCTGTCCTGTATCAAAAATAGCGTGGTCAGCAGGACAAGGGAAGTGATCCTTCCCCTGTACTCTGCATTGGTGAGGCCACACCTGGAGTACTGTGTTCAGTTCTGGGCCCCTCAGTTCAGGAAAGACATTGAAGTGCTGGAGCGGGTCCAGAGAAGAGCAACACGACTGGTGAAAGGACTCGAACATAAGACCTATGAGGAGAGGCTGAGGGAGCTGGGGTTGTTTAGTCTGGAGAAGAGGAGGCTTAGAGGTGACCTCATCACTCTCTATAACTACCTGAAGGGAAGTTATAGCCAGGTGGGGATTGGTCTCTTCTCCCAGGCAGTTAGCAACAGGACAAGGGGGCATGGGCTTAAACTCTACCAGGGGAAATTTAGGCTGGATATTAGAAAGAAATTCTTTACAGAGAGAGTGGTCAGGCATTGGAATGGCCTGCCCAGGGAGGTAGTGGACTCGCCGTCCCTGGAGGTTTTTAAACTGAGATTGGACATGGCACTTAGTGCCATGATCTAGTAAATGGACTAGAGTTGGGCCAAGGGTTGGACTTGATGATCTCTGAGGTCTTTTCCAACCCAGTCGATTCTGTGATTCTGTGTGATTCTGTGTGTGTCACAAAGACTCATGGACAGTGTGCGTGTCACAAACCCCATTGGACATCCTATTTCTCACAAACCCCTTTGGACAGAGTGTGTGTGTCACAAACCCCATTGGAAAGTGTATGTGTCACAAACCCCATTGGATAGCACGTGTGTGTCACAAAACCCATTGGAATGTGTGTGTGTCACAAACCCCATTGTAAAGTATGTGTGTCACAAACCCTATTGGACAGTGTGTGTGTGTCACAATCCCCATTGAACAGCATGTGTGTGTCAAAAACCCCATTGGACATCGTGTGTGTGTCACAATTCCTCCTGGTCAGTGTGTGTGTCACAAACCCCTTTGGAAAGTGTATGTGTCACAAACCGCATTGTATCGCGTGTGTGTGTCACAAATCCCATTGGACAGCGTGTGTGTCACAAGACCCATTGGACAGACTGTGTGTCACAAACCCCATTTTACAGCGTGTTTGTCACAATCCCAATTGGACAGCGTGTGTGTCAGAAGCCCATTAGACATCGTGTGTTTCACAAACCCCTTTGGACAGAGTGTGTGTCATAAAACCCATTGGACAGTATGTGTGTCACAAACACTATTGGACAGCGTGTGTTTCACGAACCCCATTGGACAGCGTGTGTATCATAAGCACCATTGGACAGAGTGTGTGTGTCACAAAACCCATTGGAAAGTGTCTGTGTCACAAACCCCACTGGATAGCGTGTGTGTGGCACAAACCCTATTGGACAGTTTGTGTGTCTCAAATCCCACTGGACAGCGTGTGTGTCACAAACAGCATTGGATAGTGTGTGTGTCTCAAGCCCCACTGGAAGGCGTGTGTGTCACAAACACCATTGGACAGCGTGTGTGTTTAACAATAACCATTGGACAGTGTGTGTGTCACAAAACCTATTAGACAGGGTGTGTGTCACAAACCCCTTTGGACAGTGTGTGTGTCACAAACCCCATTGGACATCGTGTGTGTGTCACAAACCCCATTGGACAGTGTGTGTGTCACAAACCCCATGGGACAGAGTGTGTGTCACAAACACTATTGGACAGCGTGTGTGTGTCACAATCTGCATTGGAAAGTGTGTGTGTCACAAAACCCATTGGATACCGTATATGTCACAAACCCCATTTCAAAGTGTGTGTGTCACAAACCCTATTGGACAGTGTGTGTGTCATAAACCCCATTGGACAGCGTGTGTGTTTCACAATCCCCATTGGACAGTGTGTGTGTGTCACAAACCCCATCGGACAGAGTGTGTGTCACAAGCCCCATTGCACAGAGTGTATGTTTCACAAACCCCCTTGGACAGCATGTGTGTCACAATCCCCATTGGACAGTGTGTGTGTCACAAAACCCATTTTACAGCGTGTGTGTCACAAACCCCATTGGACAGCATATGTGTGTCCCACGCCCGTTGGGGCAGTGTGTGTGTCACATAACCCAATGGACAGCGTGTGTCTCACAAGCACCATTGGACAGAGAATGTGTGTCACAAACCCCAGTGGATAGCTTGTGTGTGTCACAAACCCCATTGGACACTGTGTGTGTGTCACAATCCCCATTGGACAGTGTGTGTGTGTCAAAAACCCCATTGGACAGCGTGTGTGTCACAAACCCCATTGGACAGCGTCTGTGTCACAATCCTCTTTGGAAAGTGTGTGTGTCACAAACCCCATTGGAAAGCGTGTGTGTCACAAAGACTCATGGACAGTGTGCGTGTCACAAACCCCATTGGACATCCTATTTCTCACAAACCCCTTTGGACAGAGTGTGTGTGTCACAAACCCCATTGGAAAGTGTATGTGTCACAAACCCCATTGGATAGCACGTGTGTGTCACAAAACCCATTGGAATGTGTGTGTGTCACAAACCCCATTGTAAAGTATGTGTGTCACAAACCCTATTGGACAGTGTGTGTGTGTCACAATCCCCATTGAACAGCATGTGTGTGTCAAAAACCCCATTGGACATCGTGTGTGTGTCACAATTCCTCCTGGTCAGTGTGTGTGTCACAAACCCCTTTGGAAAGTGTATGTGTCACAAACCGCATTGTATCGCGTGTGTGTGTCACAAATCCCATTGGACAGCGTGTGTGTCACAAGACCCATTGGACAGACTGTGTGTCACAAACCCCATTTTACAGCGTGTTTGTCACAATCCCAATTGGACAGCGTGTGTGTCAGAAGCCCATTAGACATCGTGTGTTTCACAAACCCCTTTGGACAGAGTGTGTGTCATAAAACCCATTGGACAGTATGTGTGTCACAAACACTATTGGACAGCGTGTGTTTCACGAACCCCATTGGACAGCGTGTGTATCATAAGCACCATTGGACAGAGTGTGTGTGTCACAAAACCCATTGGAAAGTGTCTGTGTCACAAACCCCACTGGATAGCGTGTGTGTGGCACAAACCCTATTGGACAGTTTGTGTGTCTCAAATCCCACTGGACAGCGTGTGTGTCACAAACAGCATTGGATAGTGTGTGTGTCTCAAGCCTCACTGGAAGGCGTGTGTGTCACAAACACCATTGGACAGCGTGTGTGTTTAACAATAACCATTGGACAGTGTGTGTGTCACAAAACCTATTAGACAGGGTGTGTGTCACAAACCCCTTTGGACAGTGTGTGTGTCACAAACCCCATTGGACATCGTGTGTGTGTCACAAACCCCATTGGACAGTGTGTGTGTCACAAACCCCATGGGACAGAGTGTGTGTCACAAACACTATTGGACAGCGTGTGTGTGTCACAATCTGCATTGGAAAGTGTGTGTGTCACAAAACCCATTGGATACCGTATATGTCACAAACCCCATTTCAAAGTGTGTGTGTCACAAACCCTATTGGACAGTGTGTGTGTCATAAACCCCATTGGACAGCGTGTGTGTTTCACAATCCCCATTGGACAGTGTGTGTGTGTCACAAACCCCATCGGACAGAGTGTGTGTCACAAGCCCCATTGCACAGAGTGTATGTTTCACAAACCCCCTTGGACAGCATGTGTGTCACAATCCCCATTGGACAGTGTGTGTGTCACAAAACCCATTTTACAGCGTGTGTGTCACAAACCCCATTGGACAGCATATGTGTGTCCCACGCCCGTTGGGGCAGTGTGTGTGTCACATAACCCAATGGACAGCGTGTGTCTCACAAGCACCATTGGACAGAGAATGTGTGTCACAAACCCCAGTGGATAGCTTGTGTGTGTCACAAACCCCATTGGATAGCGTGTGTGTGTCACAAACCCCATTAGAAAATGCGTGTGTCACAAACCCCATCGGACAGAGTGTGTGTCACAAACCTAATTGGTCAGCGTGTGTGTCAGAAACCCCATGGGACAGCCTGTGTGTGTCACAAACCCCATTATAAAGTGTGCGTGTCACAAACCCCATTGGATAGCGTGTGTGTGTCGCAAACCCTACTGGACAGAGTGTAGTTCAAAATGCCCATTGGACAGCGTGTGTGTAACAATCCTCATTGGACAGCTTGTGTGTCACAAACACCATTGGACATGGTGTGTGTGTAACAATATCCATTGGACAGTGTGTGTGTCACAAACCGCATTGGACAGCGTGTGTGTCAACAACCCCCGTGGACACTGTGTGTGTCACAAAACCCATTGGACAGATTGTGTGTCACAAACCCCATTGGACATCATGTGTGTCACTAACCCCTTTGGAAATCGTGTGTGTCACAAAGCAATTTGGACAGTGTGTGTGTCACAAACCCCTTTGTAGAGCGTGTGTGTCACAAAGCAATTTGGACAGTGTGTGTGTCACAAACCCCATTGGACAGCGTCTGTGTCAGAAACCCCATTGGACAGAGAGTGTGTGTCACAAACCCCATTGGACAGCGTGTGTCATAAACTCCATTGGACAGCGTGTGTGTGCAACAATCTCCATTGTACAGTGTTTGTGTGTCACAAACCCCATTGGACAGCGTGTGTGTCACAAACCACATTGGTCAGCGTGTGTGTGTCACAATACCCATTGGACAGTGTGTGTGTCACAAACCCCATTACAGCGTGAGTGTGTCACAATCCCTGTTGAACACCGTGTGCGTCACAAACCCCATTGGAAAGTGTGTGTGTCACAAACCCTATTGGACAGTGTATGTGTCACAAAACCCACTGGACAGCGTGTGTGTCACAAACCCCATTGGACAGACTGTGTGTCAGAAACCCATTTGGACAGTGTGTGTGTGTCACAATACCCTTTGGACAGTGTGTGTTTCACAAACCCCATTGGACAGAGTTTGTGTCACAAACCCCTTTGGACAGCGTGTGTGTGTCACAAAGCCCATTTGACAGAATGTGTGTCACAAACACCATTGGACAGTGTGTGTGTCAAAAACCCCAATGGACAGTGTGTGTGTGTCACAAAACCTCCTGGTCAGTGTGTGTGTCACAAGCCCCATTGGACAGGATGTGCGTCACAAACCCCATGTGACAATGTGTGTGTGTCAAAAACTCCATTGGATTGCGTGTGTGTGACACAAACCCTCCTGGCCAGCGTGTGTGTCACGAAACCCATTGGACAGCATGCGTGTCACAAACATCATTGGACAGTGTGTGTGTAACAAACCCGATTGGTCAGCGTGTGTGTCACAAACCCCATGGGACAGTGTGTGTGTGTCACAAACCCCATTGGAAAGTGTGTGTCACAAACCCCATTGGATTGCGTGTGTGTGTCATAAACCCCTTCAAGAAGTATGTGTGTCACAAACCCCATTGCATAGCTTGTGTGTGTCACAAACCCTATTGTACAGAGTGTGTGTGTCATACAACCCATTGGATAGCGTGTGTGTCATAAACCCCATTGGATAGCGTGTGTGTGTCACAAATCCCAAGGGACAGATGTGTGTCACAAATTCCATTGGACAGCGTGTGTGTGTCACAATCCCCATTGGACACTCTGTGTGTGTCATAAACCCCATTACACAGCGTGTGTGTCACAAACCCCTTTGGACAGTGTGTGTGTCACAAACCCCATTGGACATCGTGTGTGTGTCACAATCCCCATTGGACAGTGTGTGTGTCACAAACCCCATGGGACAGAGTGTGTGTCACAAACACTATTGGACAGCGTGTGTGTTGGTCACAATCTGCATTGGAAAGTGTGTGTGTCACAAAACCCATTGGATACCGTATATGTCACAAACCCCATTTCAAAGTGTGTGTGTCACAAACCCAATTGGACAGTGTGTGTGTCATAAACCCCATTGGACAGCGTGTGTTTTTCACAATCCCCATTGGACAGTGTGTGTGTCACAAAACACGTTGGATAACGTTTGTGTCACAAACCATATTGGACAGTGTGTGTGTCACAAACCCCATTTGACAGAGTGTGTGTCACAAACCCGCGTGGACACTGTGAGTGTCACGAACGCCATTGGACAGTGTGTGTGTCGCAAAACCCACTGGAGAGTGTGTGTGCAACAATCCCCAGTGGACAGTGTCTGTGTCACAAACACCCATGGACAGTGTGAGTGTCCAAACCCCATTGGACAGCGTTTGTGTGTCACAATACCCATTGGTCAGTGTGTGTGTCACGAACCCCCCTGGACAGTGTGTGTGTCACAATCCCCAGTGGACAGCGTGTGTGTCAAAACCCCATTGGAGAGTGTGTGTGTCACAGACCCCATTGGAGAGCGTGTGTGTGTCACAAACCCATTGGACAACGTGTGTCTGTTACAAACGCATTTGACAGAGTGTGTGTGTCACAAAACTCAAGGGACAGCGTGTGTATCTCGAAACCCATTGGACAACGTGTGTGTCACAAGCGCCATTGGACAAAGTGTGTGTGTCACAAACACTATTGGACAGTGTTTGTGTGTCATGAACCCCAATGGACAGCGTGTGTATCACAAATACCTTTGGACAGTGTGTGTGTCACAAACTCCATTGGACAGCGTGTGTGTGTCACAAACCCCATGGGACAAAGTGTTTGTCACAAACACTATTGGACAGCGTGCGTGTCACAAGCCCATTGGACAGAGAGTGTGTGTCACAAAACATACTGGACAGCGTGTGTGTCACAAACCCCATTGGACAGCGTGTGTGTCACAAGCACCTTTGGAGAGAGTGTGGTGTCACAAACCCCATTGGACAGCATGTGTGTGTCACAGTACGCATTGGACAGTGTCTGTGTCACAAACCCCATTGGACAGAATTTCTGTCACAAATCCCATTGGACTGCGTGTGTGTGTCACAAACCCCATTTGACAGAGTAAGAGTCACAAACACCATTGGACAGTTTGTGTGTCACAAACCCCACTGGACAGCGTGTGTGTGTCACAAACCCTGCGAGTTAGTGTGTGTGTCACAAACCCCATTGGACAGTGTGTATGTCACAAAACCCATTGGATAGTGTGTGTGTCACAAACCCCATTTGAAAGTGTGTGTGTCACAAACCCCATTGGGCAGCGTGTGCGTCACAAACCCCTTTGGAAAGTGTGTGTGTCACAAACCCCACTGGACAGCGTGTGTGTCACAAACACCCATGGGCAGTTTGCGTATCACAAACCCCATTGGACATCATGTGTGTCAAAATCCCCTTTGGAAAGAGTGTGTGTCACAAACCCCATTGGATAGCGTGTGTGTGTCACAAATCCCACTGGACAGCGTGTGTGTGTCACAAACCCTATTGGAGAGTGTGTGTGTCACAAACCCCATTGGACATTGTGTAGGTCATAATCCCCATTGGCAGCGTCTGTGTCACAAACCCCATTGGACAGCGTGTGTGTCACAACCACCATTGGACAGCGTGTGTGTCACAAACGCCACTGGAGAGCGTGTGTGTCACAAACACCCATTTACAGTGTGCGTATCACAAACCCCATTGGACATCATGTGTGTCACAAACCCCTTTGGAAAGTGTGTGTGTCACAAACCCCGTTGGACAGCGTGTGTGTGTCACAATCCTCATTGGACAGTGTGTGTGTCACAAACCCCATGGGACAGAGTGTGTGTGTCACAAGCCCCATTGGAAAGTGTGTGTGTCACAAACCCAGTTGGAAAGTCTATGTTTCACAAACACCATTGGATAGCGTGTGTGTGAGACAAACCCTATTGGAGACTGTGTGTGTCACAATACCCATTGGACAGTGTCTGTGTCACAAACCCCATTGAACTGAGTTTGTGTCACAAACCTCTTTGGATAGCATGTGTGTCACAAACCCCATTGGACATCAAGTGTGTGTCACAATCCCCAATGGACAGTGTGTGTGTCGCAAACCCCATTGGACAGAGTTTGTGTCACAAACCCCATTGGACAGCGTGTGTGTGTAACAAACTCATATTGGTCAGCGTGTGTGTCACAAAGCCCATTGGAGAGCGTGTGTGTCAGAAACCCCATTGGACACTGTGTGTCAAACATCCCATTGGACAGGGCATGTGTGTCACAATCCCCATTGGACAGGGTTTGTGTGTCACAAACCCCATTGGACATCGTCTGTGTCACAAACCTCTTTAGACAGTGTGTGTGTCACAAACCCCCTTGGACAGCGTGTGTGTTTCACAATCCCCACTGGACAGTGTGTGTGTCACAAACCCCATGGGACAGCGTGTGTGTAACAAGCGATATTGGACAGAGTGTGTGTGTCACAAACCCCAATGGAAAGTGCATGTGTCACAAAAACTATTGGTTAGCGTGTGCATGTTACCAACCCCTTTGGAACGTGTGTGTGTCACAAACCCCATTGGATAGCGTGTGTGTGTCACAAACCCCACTGGACAGCGTGTGTGTCACGAACCCCATTGGACAGCTTGTGTGTCACAAGACCCATTGGAAAGCCTCTGTGTGTCACAAAACCCATTGGACAGCGTGTGTGTTACAAACCCCATTGGACAGTGTCTGTGTGTCACAAACCCCATTGGTCATCGTGTGTTTCACAAACCCCTTTTGACAGTGTGTGTGTTACACAATCCCCTTTGGTCAGAGTGTGTGTCACGAACCCCATTGAACAGCGTGAGTGTCATAAACCCCATTGTACAGCGTGTCTGTGTCACAATCCCCATTGGACAGTTTTTGTGTATCACAAACCCCATTGGACAGCGTGTGTGTCACAAACCCCTTTGGACAGTGTGTGTGTCACAAACCCCATTGGACAGAGTGTGTGTGACACAATCCCCTTTGGACAGTGTGTGTGTCACGAACCCCATTGGATAGCGTGTGTGTCACAAGCACCATTCGACAGAGTGTGTGTGTTTCAAACCTCATTGGAAAGTCTATGTGTCACAAACCCCATTGGACAGTGTGTGTGATGTCGCAATCCTCATTGGACAGCGTGTGTGTCATAAGCCCCATTGGACAGCTTGTGTCTCACAAGCACCATAGGACAGCCTGTGTGTGTGACAGTACCCATTGGACAGTGTGTGTGTCACAAACCCCATTGGACAGCGTGTGTGTCACAAACCCCCGCAGACACTGTGTGTGTCACAAACCCCATTGGACATCGTGTGTGTCACAAATCCTTTTGGACAGTGTGTGTCTCACAAACCCCGCTGGACAGCGTGTGTGTCACAAACACCCATGGACAGAGTGTGTGTCACAAACCCATTGGACAGAGTGTGTGTGTCACAAAACCCAAGGGACAGCGTGTGTGTCACAAAAACCATTGGACAGCGTGTGTGTCACAAGCGCCATTGGATTACGTGTGTGTGTCACAAACCCTCATGGTCAGTGTGTGTGTCACAAAATCCTTTGGACAGCATGCGTGTCGCAAACACCATTGGACAGTGTTTGTGTAAGAAACCCAATTGGTCAGCGTGTGTGTAACAAACCCCATGGGACAGCGTGTGTGTGTCACACAACCTACTGGAAAGTGTGTGTGTCACAAACCCCATTGGAAACTGTGTGCGTCACAAACCGATTTGGATAGCGTGTGTGTGTCACAATACCCATTAGAAAGTATGCGTGTCACAAACCCCATTGGATAGCGTGGGTGTGTCACAAACCCCATTAGAAAGTGTGCGTGTCACAAACCCCATTGGATAGCATGTGTGTGTCACAAAACCTATTGTACAGTGCATTTGTCACAATCCCCATTGGACAGCGTGAGTGTCACAATCCCCTTTGGACGGCGTGTGTGTCACAAACCCCATTGGACAGCGTCTCTGTGTCACAATCCCCATTGGACAGGTTATGTGTGTCACAAACCACATTGGAAAGTGTATGTGTCACAAACCCCATTGGATAGCGTGTGTGTCACAAACACCGAAGTACAGTGTGCGTGTCACAAACCCCATTTGACGTCGTGTGTGTCACAAACCCCATTGGACAGCGTGTGTGTGTCACAATCCCCACTGGACAGTGTGTGTGTCACAAACCCCATGGGACAGAGTGTTTGTCACAAACACTATTGGGCAGCGTGTGTGTCACAAGCCCATTGGACAGAGTGTGTGTGTCACAAAACCCACTGGATAGCGTGTGTGTCACGAATCCCATTGGGCAGCGTGTGTGTCACAAGCACAATTGGAGAGAGTGTGGTGTCACAAACCACATTGGAAAGTGTAGGGGTCACAAACCCCATTGGATAGCGTGTGTGCTTCACAAACCCTATAGGACAGTGTGTGTGTCACAAAACCCACTTGACAGCGTGTGTGTCACAGTCCCCATGGGACATCGTGTATGTAACAAACCCCATTGGACAGAGTTTGTGTCACAAACCCTATTGGACAGCGTGTGTGTCACAAACACCATTGGGCAGTGTGTGTTTCACAAACCCCGTTGGACAGCGTGTATGTCACGAATCCCATTGGAGAGCGTGTGTGTCACAAACCCCATTGGACAATGTGTGTGTCACAAAACCCACTGAACAGCGTGTGTGTTCAGAAACCCCATTGGACAGCGTTTGTGTCACAAGCCCCATTGGACAGCGTGTGTGACACAATCCCGATTGGATAGTGTGTGTGTCACAAAACCGACTGGACAGCGTGTGTGTCACAATCCACATCGAACAGCGTGTGTGTCACAAGCCACATTGGAGAGCGTGTGTAGTCACAAACACCATTGGACAGCGTGTGTACTGTAAAAATAACCAATGCAAAGTGTGTGTGCCACAAACCCCACTGGATTGCGTGTGTGTCACCAACACCCATGTACACTGTGCGTGTCAGAAACCCCATCGGACATCGTGTGTGTCACAAACCCTGTTGGACAGTGTGTGTGTCACAAACACCACTGGACTGCATGTGTGTCACAAACACCCATGGATAGTGTGTGTGTAAGACACCAAATTGCTCAGCGTGTGTTTCACAAACGCCATGGGACAGCCTGTGTGTGTCACAAACCCCATTGGAAAGTGTGTGTCACAAACCCCATAGGAAAGTGTGTGTGTCACAAACCCCATTGGATAGCGTGTGTGTGTCACAAACCCCATTAGAAAGTGTGCGTATCACAAACCCAATTGGAAAGTGTGTGTGTCACAAACCCCATTGGACAGAGTGTGTGTGTCACAAAACCCATTGGACAGCGTGTGTGTCACAATCCCCATTCGATAGTGTGTGTGTCACAAAACCCACTGGACAGCGTGTGTGTAACAAACCCCATTGAACAGCGTATGTATCACAAGCCCCATTGGACAGCGTGTGTAGTCACAAACACCATTAGACAGCGTGTGTAGTCACAAACCCCATTGGACAGCGTATGTGTGACACAATCTCCTTTGCACAGTCTGTGTGTCACAATACCCATTGGACAGTGTGTGTGGCACAAACCGCATTGGACAGCTAGTGTGTTCACAAACCCCCGTAGACAGTGTGTGTGTCACAAACCCCACTGGACAGTGTGCGCGTAACAAACCCCATTGGACATAGTGTGTGTCACAAACCCTTTTGGACAGTGTGTGTCTCACAAATCCCATTGGACAGAGTTTGTGTCACAAACCCTATTGGACAGCGTGTGTGTCACAAACACCATTGGACAGTGTGAGTGTCACAAACCCCATTGGACAGCGAGTGTGTGTCACAAACCCTCTTGGTCAGTGTGTGTGTCACAAACCCCATTGGACAGAGTGTGTGTCACAAACCCCATTAAATAGTGAGTGTGTAACAAACCCAATTGTTCAGTGTGTGTGTCACAAACCCCATGGGACAGCGTGTGTGTGTCACAATCCCCATTGAACAGTGTGTGTGTCATAAAACCCATTGGATATAGTGTGTGTCACAAACCCCATATGAAAGTGTGTGTGACACAAACCCCATTGGATAGCGTGTGTGTGTCACAAACCCTATTGGGCAGTGTGTGTGTCACAAACCCCATTGTACAGCATGTGTGCAACGAACTACATTGGACAGCGTGTGTGTCACAAGACCCATTGGACCGAGTGTGTGTGTCACAAACCCATTGGACAGCGTGTGTGTCACAAACCGCATTGGACAGCGTGTGTTTCACAAACCCGCGTATACACTGTGTGTGTCACAAACCCCATGGGACAGTGTGTGTGTCACAAACCCCACTGGAAAGCGTGTGTGTCACAAACACCCATGGACAGTGTGCGTGTCACAAACCCCATTGGACATCGTGTGTGTCACAAACCCTTTTGGCCAGTGTGAGTGTCATAAACCCCACTGGACAGAGTGTGTGTCACTAACCCCATTGGACAGCGTGTGTGTGTCACTAACCCCATTGGACAGCGTGTGTGTGTCACAATCCCCTTTGGACAGTGTGTGTGTCACAAACCCCATGGGACAGAATTATGTAACGAACCCCATTGGACAGCGTCTGTGTCACAAGCGCCATTGGACAGAGTGTGTGTGTCACAAAACCTTTTGGACAGTGTGTGTGTGACAAACCCCCGTGGACACTGTGTGTGTCACGAACGCCATTGGAAGCGTGTGTGTCACAAACACCCTTGGAGAGCCTGTGTGTCACAAGCACCATTGGACAGAGAGTGTGTGTCACAAACCCCATTAGAAAGCGTATGTTTCACAAACCCCATTGGACAGCGTGTGTGTGTCACAATCCACATTGTACAGTGTGTCAGTCACAAACCCCATGGGACAACGTGTGTGTGTCACAAACCCCATTATAAAGTGTGAGTGTCACAAACCCCATTTGATAGCGTGTGTGTGTCACAAACCCTATTGGACAGTGTGTAGGTCACAATCCCCAATGGACAGAGTCTGTGTCACAGTCCCCAATGGACAGCGTCTGTGTCACAATCCCCATTGGACAGCGTGTGGGTCACAAACCCCATTGGACAGCGTGTGTGTTACAAACCCCCGTGGAAGATGTGTGTGTCACGAACGCTATTGGACAGTGTGTGTGTCACAAACACCCCTGGACAGTGTGCGTGTCACAATCCCCAGTGGACAGCGTGTGTGTCAAAACCCCATTGGACAGTGTGTATTTCACAAAACCCACTGGATAGCGTGTGTGTCACAAGCCCATTGGACAGAGTGTGTGTGTCACAAACACCCATGGACAGTGTTCGTGTCAAATCCCCATTGGACATCGTGTGTGTCACAAACGCTTTTGGACAGTGTGTGTGTCACAAAACCCACTGGACAGCGTGTGTGTCACAAACACCCATGGACAGTTTGCGTGTCACAAACCCCATTGGACATCGTGTGTGTCACAAACCCCTTTGGACAGTGTGTGTGTAACGAAGCCCATTGGAGAGCGTGTGTGTCACAGGCCCCATTGGACAGAGTGTACGTGCTCACAAACGCATTGGAAAGTGTATGTGTCACAAAACCCATTGGAAAGAGTGTGTGTGTCACAAACCCTCCTGGTCAGTGTGTGTGTCATAAAACCCACTGGACAGCATGCGTGTCACAAACCCCATTGCACACTGTGTGTGTAACAAACCCAATTGGTCAGCGTGTGTGTCACAAACCCCATCTGACAGCGTGTGTGTTTCACAGACCCCATTGGAAAGTGTGTGTGTCACAAACCCCATTAGAAAGTAACCGTGACACAAACCCCATTGGATAGCGTGTGTGTGTCACAAACCCCGTTAGAAAGTGTGCGTGTCACAAACCCCACTGGAAATTGTGTGTGTCACAATCACCATTCGACAGCGTGTGTTTGTCACAAACCCCATTGGACAGTGTGTGTGTCACAAAACCCATTGGACCGCGTGTGTGTCACAATCCCCATTGGACAGCGTGTCGGTCAAAACCCCATTGGACAGTGTGTTTGTCACAAAAACCTCTGGACAGAGTGTGGGTCAAAACCCCTTTGGATAGTTTGTGTGTCACAAAACCCTCTGGACAGAGTGTGTGTCACAAAAACCCATGGACAGTGTGAGTTTCATAAACCCCATTGGATATCGTGTGTGTCACAAAACCCTTTGGACAGTGTGTGTGTCACAAGCACCACTGGACAGAGTGTGTGTGTCACAAACCCCTTTGGAAAGTATATGTGTTACAAACCCCATTGGATAGCGTGTTGGTGTCCCAAACCCTATTGGACAGTTTGTGTGTCAAAAAATCCACTGGACAGCGTGTGTGTCACAATCCGCATTGGACAGCGTGTGTGTCACAAACACCATGGCACAGCGTGTGTGTGTCACAATCCCCATTGGACAGTGTGTTTTTCACAAGACCCATTGGACAGAGTGTGTGTGTGTCACAAAGCCCATTGGACAGCGTGTGTGTCAGAATCCCCACTGGACAGCGTGTGTGTGTCACAATCCCCACTGGACGGTGTGTGTGTCAGAAACCCCATTGGGTAGCGTGTGTGTCACAAACCCTTTTGGTCTATGTGTACGTCACAAACCCCATAGGACAGCGTGTTTTTCACAAGACCCATTAAACAAAGTGTGTGTGTCAAAAAGCCCATTGGACAGCGTGTGTGTCACAATCCCCATTCGACAGCGTGTGTGTCACAAACACCATTGGAAAGCGAGTGTGTGTAACAATACCCATTGAACAGTACGTGTGTCACAAACCCCATTGGACAGCTTCTGTGTCACAAACCACCGTGCACACTGTGTGTGTCACAAATCCCATTGGACAGAGTTTGAGTGTCACAAAACCCACTGGACAGCGTGTGTATCACAAACCCCATTGGACAGTGTGTGTGCCACAAAACCCATTGTACAGCGTGTGTGTCACAAACCCGAATTGGACAGCATTTGTTTCACAATCCCCAGTGGAGAGCGTGTGTATCAAAACCCAATTGGACAATGCGTGTGTCACAAAACCCCCTGGACATTATGTGTGTCACAAACAACAATGGACAGTGTGTGTGTCACAAACCCCTTTGGACAGTCTCTGTGTCACAAACCTCATTGGACAGCGTGTGTGTTTCACAATCCCAATTGTACAGTGTGTGTGTCATGAACACCATTGGACAGCGTGTGTGCCACAATCCCCGTTGGACAGGGTGTGTATCACAAACCCCATTGGACCGATTGTGTGTCATAAACCCCATATGACTGCGTGTGTGTGTCACAATCCCCATTGGACAGCGTGTGTGTGAAACCCATATTGGACAGTGTGTGTGTTACAAAACCCACTGGACAGCATGTGTGTGTCACAATCCCCATTGTATAGAGGGTGTGTCAAAAACACCATTGGACAGCGTGTGTGTCACAAGTCCATTGGACAGAGTGTGTGTGTCACAAAACCCACTGGACAGCGTGTGTGTCACAATGAACATTGGACAGCGTGTGTGTCACAAAATCCATTGGACAGCGTATGTGTCACAAACCCCTTTGGACAGAGTGTGTGTCACGGAAAGCATTGGATAGCGTGTGAGTGTCACAAACCTTATTGGACAGTGTGTGTGTCACAAACCCCATTTAACAGCATGTGTGTCACGAACACCATTGGACAGTGTGTGTGTCACTAGCCCGTTGGGCAGAGTGTGTGTGTCACAAAACCCAGTGGACAGCGTGTGTGTCACGAACCCCATTGGACAGCGTGTGTGTCACAAACACCCATGGACAGTGTGCGTGTCACAACCCCCATTGGACATATTGTGTGTCACAAACCCCTTTGGACAGTGTGCGTGTCACAATACCCATTGGACAGTGTGTGTATTACAAACCCAATTGGTCAGCGTGTGTAGCCTCATACCCCATGAGACAGTGTGAGTGTTTCACAAACCCCATTTGAAAGTGTGTGTGTCACTAACCCCATTGGATAGCGTATGTGTGTCACAAACCCTATTGGACAGTGTGTAGGTCACAATCCCCATTGGACAGCGTTTGTGTCACAAACACCATTGGATAGCGTGTGTGTGTCACAATCCCCATTGGTCAGTGTGTGTGTCAGAAAACCCATTGGACAGTGTGTGTGTCACAAACCGCATTGGACAGCGTATTTGTCACAAACCTCATTGGACAGCGTGTGTGTCACAAACACCATTGGAGAGTGTGTGTTTAACAAACCCATTTGGTCAGAGTGTGTGTCACAAACCCCATGGGACAGCGTGTGTGTGTCACAAACCCAATTAGACAGTGTGTGTGTCACAAACCCCATTGGACAGCGTGTGTGTCACAAACCCCATTGTACAGTGTATGTGTGTCTCAAACCCCATTAGACAGCGTGTGTGTCATAAACCCCATTGGACAGTGTGTGTGTCACAAACCCCATTGGACAGCGTGTGTGTGTGACAATCCCCATTGGACAGTGTGTGTGTCACAAGCCGATTGGACAGAGTGTGTGTGTCACAAACCCACTGGACAGCATGTGTGTCACGAACCCCATTGGACAGCGTGTGCGTCACAAGCACTGTTGGACCGAGTGTGGTATCACAAATCCCTTTGGACAGCGTGTGTGTCACAAACCCCATTGGACAGTGTGAGTGTGTCACAAACCCAATTTGATAGTGTGTGTGTGTCACAAACCATATTGGACAGCGTGTGTGTCACAAAACCCACTGGATAGCATGTGTGTCACAAACCCCATTGGACAGCGTGTGTGTCACAAGCCCTATTGTACAGAGTGTATTTGTCACAAAGCCCACTGGACAGTGTGTGTGTCACAATACCCATTGGACAGTGTGTGTGTCACAAACCTCATTGGACAGCGTGTGTGTCACAAACCCCTTTGGACAGTGTGTGTGTCACAAACCCCATTGGACAGTGTGTGTGTCACAAACCTCATTGGACAGAGTCTGTGTCACAAATCCCCGTGGACACTGTGTGTGTCACAAACCCCATTGGACAGTGTTTTTGTCACAAACTCCACTGGACAGTGTGTGTGTGTAACAAACCCCATTGTATAGAGTGTGTGTGTCACAAACCCCATTGGAAAGTATGCATGTCACAAACCCCATTGGACAGTGTGTGTGTGTCAAAATCCCCATTGGACAGAGTGTGTGTGTCACAAACCCCATGGGACAGAGTGTGTGTCACGAACCCCATTGGATAGCGTCTGTGTGTCACAAACCCTATTGGAGAGGGTGTGTGTCTCACAATACCCATTGGACAGTGTGTGTGTCACAAATCTCATTGGACAGAGTTTGTGTCACAAACCCCAGTAGACACTGTGTGTGTCACAAACCCCAATGGAGACTGTGCGTGTCACAAACACCCATGGACAGTGTGTGTGTCACAAACCCCATTGGACATCGCGTGTGTCACAAACCCCTTTGGAAAGTGTGTGTGTCACAAACACCATTGGGCAGCGTGTGTGTCACAAGCGTTATTTGACAGAGCGTGTGTGTCACAAACCCCATTCGAAAGTGTATGTGTCACAAACCCCATTGGACATCGTGTGTATCACCATGCCCATTGGACAGCGTGTGTGTCACAAACCCCATTGTATAGCGTGTGTGTGTCAAAAACCCCATTAGAAAGTATGTGTGTCACAAACCCCATTGGACAGCATGTGTGTGTCACAAACCCCATGGGACAGAGTGTGTGTTGTCAAAAAGCCCATTGGACAGAGTGTGTGTGTCACAAACCCCTTTGGACAGTCTCTGTGTCACAAACCTCATTGGACAGCGTGTGTGTTTCACAATCCCAATTGTACAGTGTGTGTGTCATGAACACCATTGGACAGCGTGTGTGCCACAATCCCCGTTGGACAGGGTGTGTATCACAAACCCCATTGGACCGATTGTGTGTCATAAACCCCATATGACTGCGTGTGTGTGTCACAATCCCCATTGGACAGCGTGTGTGTGAAACCCATATTGGACAGTGTGTGTGTTACAAAACCCACTGGACAGCATGTGTGTGTCACAATCCCCATTGTATAGAGGGTGTGTCAAAAACACCATTGGACAGCGTGTGTGTCACAAGTCCATTGGACAGAGTGTGTGTGTCACAAAACCCACTGGACAGCGTGTGTGTCACAATGAACATTGGACAGCGTGTGTGTCACAAAATCCATTGGACAGCGTATGTGTCACAAACCCCTTTGGACAGAGTGTGTGTCACGGAAAGCATTGGATAGCGTGTGAGTGTCACAAACCTTATTGGACAGTGTGTGTGTCACAAACCCCATTTAACAGCATGTGTGTCACGAACACCATTGGACAGTGTGTGTGTCACTAGCCCGTTGGGCAGAGTGTGTGTGTCACAAAACCCAGTGGACAGCGTGTGTGTCACGAACCCCATTGGACAGCGTGTGTGTCAAAAGCACCGTTGGACAGAGTGTAGTGTCACAATCCACATTGGAAAGTGGATGTGTCACAAAACCCATGGGATAGCGTGTGTGTGTCACAAACCCTATTGGACAATGTGTGTGTCACAAAACCCACTGGATAGCTTGTGTGTCAAAACACCCATTGGACAGCGTGTGTGTCACAAGCCCCATTGGACAGAGTGTATTTGTCACAAAGCCCATTAGAGAGAGTGTGTGTCACAATACCCATTGGACATCGTGTGTGTCACAAACCCCTTTGGACAGTGTCTGTGTCACAAACACCATTGCGCAGCGTGTGTGTTACAAACACCCATGGAAAGTGTGCTTGCCACAAACCCCATTGGACAACGTGTGTTTCACAAACCCCTTTGGACAGTGTGTGTGTCACAAACCCCATTGGACAGTGTGTGTGTGTCACAATCCCCATTGGACAGAGTGTGCATGTCACAAACCCCATGGGACAGAGTGTGTGTCACGAACCCCATTGGACAGCGTGTGTGTCACAAGCGCCTTTTGACAGAGTGTGTGTGTCACAAACCCCATTTGAAAGTGTATGTGTCACAAACCCAATTGGATAGCGTGTGTGTGTCACGAACCCTCCTGGTCAGTGTGTGTGTCACAAAACTCATTGGACAGCATGCGTGTCACAAACACCATTGGACAGCGTGTGTGTGTCACAAACCCTATTGGAACGTGTGTGTGTCACAAAACCCACTGGACATTTTGTGTGTCACAAGCCCCATTGGACAACGTGTGTGTGTCACAATCCCCACTGGTCAGTGTGTGTGTCACAAAACCCTTTGGACAGCGTGTGTGTCACAAACCCCATTACACAGGGTGTGTGTGTCACAATACCCATCGGACAGTGTGTGTGTCACAAACCTCATTGGACAGAGTTTGTGTCACAAACCCCCGTGGACACTGTGTGTGTCACAATCCCCTTTGGACAGCGTGTGTGTCACAAACCCCATTGCAAAGGATGTGTGTCACAAACAGTCATGGACAGTGTGCGTGTCACAACCCCCATTGGACATCATGTGTGTCACAAACCCCTTTGGACAGTGTGTGTGTCAGAAACACCATTGGGCAGCGTGTGTGTCACAAACCCCTTTGGACAGTGTGTGTGTCACAAACCCCATTGGACAGTGTGTGTGTGTCACAATCCCCATTTAACAGAGTGTTTGTGTCACAAACCCCATTTGAAAGTGTATGTGTCAGAAACCCCATTGGACTGTGTGTGTGTGTCACAATCCCCATTTGACAGAGTGTGTGTGTCACAAACCCCATTGGATAGCGTGTGTGTGTCACGAACCCTCCTGGTCAGTGTGTATGTCACAAACCCCATTGAACAGCATGTGTGTCACAAACCCCATTGGAAAGCGTTTTTGTCACAAACCGCATTGGACAGCGTGTGTGTCACCAACCCGATTGGACAGCGTGTGTGTCACAAGCACCATTGGACAGAGTGTGAGTGTCACAAACCCACTGGACACCGCGTGTGTCACAAACACCCCTGGTCATTGTTTGTGTCACAGTCCCCTGTGGACAGCATGTGTGTCAAAACCCCATTGGGCAGTGTGTGTGTCACAAAACCCACTGGACAGCGTGTGAGTGACAAACACCCATGGAAAGTGTGAGTGTCACAAACCCCATTGGATAGCGTGTGTGTCACAAACCCCATTAGACAGCGTGTGTGTCACAAGACCCATTGGACAGAGTGTGTGTGTCAAAAACCCCATTGGACAGCGTGTGTGTCACAATCCCAATTGGACAGCGTGTGTGTCACAAACCCCATTGGATAGTGTCTGTGTCACAAGCCCCATTTTAAAGTGTGTGTATCACAAACCCCATTGGATAGAGTCTGTGTTTCACAAACCCTATCGGACAGTGTGTGTGTCACAAACAACATTGAACGGCATGTGTGTCACGAACACCATTGGACAGCGTGTGTGTCACAAAAACCATTGGACAGAGTGTATGTGTCACAAACCGCATTGGACAGCGTGTGTGTCACAACCCCATTGGACAGCGTGTGTGTCACAAACCCATGGGACAGAGTGTGTGTCATAAAACCCATTGGACAGCGTGTGTGTGTTCACAATCCCCATTGGGCAGCATGTGTGTCACAAGCGCCATTGGACAGAGTGTGTGTGTCACAAACCCCATTGAAAGTGTATCTGTCACAAACCCCATTGGATAGTGTGTGTGTCAAAACCCAATTGGACAGTCTGTGTGTCACAAAACCCACTGGACAGCGTGTGTGTCACGAATTCCATTGGACGGTGTGTGTGTCACAAGCACCATTGGACAGCGTGTGTGTGTCAAAAATCCCATTGGAAAGGGTGTGCGCGTTCACAAAACCCATTGGATAGCGTTAGTGTGTCACAAACCCTATTGGACAGTGTGTAGGTCACAATTCACATTGAACAGCGTCTGTGTCACAAACCCCACTGGACAGCGTGTGTGTCACTAACACCATTGGACAGTGTGTGTGTCACAAACCCCATTGGACAGCGTGTGTGTAACAAGCCCCATTGGTCAGCGTGTGTGTCAGAAACCCCGTTGGGCAGAGTGTGTGTGTCACAAACCCCATTGGACGTCATGCGTGTCAAAAACCCTTTTGGACAGTGTGCGTGTCACAAACCCCATTGGACATCATGTGTGTAACAAACTCCTTTGGACAGTGTGTGTGTAACAAACCCCATTGGACAGAGTGTGTGTGTCACAATCCCCATTGGACAGCGTGTGTGTCACAAGCATTTTTGGACAGAATGTGTGTGTCACAAAACCCATAGGAAAGTGTGTGTGTCACAAACCCCATTGGACAGCGAGTGTGTCACAATCTCCATTGGATAGCGTGTGTGTCACAATCCCCATTGGACAGCGTGTGTGTCAGAAACCCATTAGACGGCGTGTGTGTCACAATCCCTATTGGACAGCGTCTGTGTCACAAACCCCATTGGACAGCGTGTGTGTCATAAACCCCATTGGATAGTGTGTGTGTCACAAACACCATTGGACAGAGTGTGTTTGTCCCAATCCCCTTTGTACAGTGTGTGTGTCACAAAACCCATTGGACAGTGTGTGTGTCACAAACACCATTGGAGAGAGTGTGTGTGTCACAAACCCCATTGGAAAGTTTATGTGTCACAAACCCCATTGGATAGCGTGTGTGTGTCACAAACCCTATTGGACAGTGTGTGTGTCACAAACCCCATTGGATAGCGTGTGTGTGTCACAAGCCCATTGGACAGAGTGTGCATGTCACAAACCCACTGGACAGCGAGGGTGTCACAAACCCCATTAGACAGCGTGTGTGTATCACAAACCCTCCTGGTCAGTGTGTGTGGCGCAATCCCCATTGGATAGTGTGTGTGTCACAAAACCCATTGGATAGCGTGTGTGTGTCACAAACGCAATTAGACAGTGTGTGTGTCACAAACCCCACTGGACAGTGTGTGTCACAAACCACATTGGAGAGCGTGTGTGTCATAAGCCCCATTGGACAGAGTGTATGTTTCACAAAACCCATTGGACAGCGTGTGTGTCACAATCCCCATTGGACAGCGTGTGTGTCACAAACCCCATTGGACAGCGTGTAGTGTCAGAAACCCCACTGGATAGCGTGTGTGTGTCACAAAACCCACTGGACAGCGTGTGTGTCACAAACCTCTTTGGACAGCATGTGTGTCATAAGCCCCACTGGACAGAGTGTATGTGTCACAAACCGCATTGGATAGCGTGTGTGTCACAAACCCCATTGGACAGCGTGTGTGTGTAACAATACCCATTGGACTTTGTGTGTGTCACAAAACCCATTGGACAGGGTGTGTGTGTAACAATAACCATTGGACAGTGTGTGTGTCACAAAATCCATTGGACAGCATGCGTGTCGCAAACACCATTGGACAGTGTGTGTGTAAGAAACCCAATTGGTCAGCGTGCGTGTCACAAACCCCATGGGACAGCATGTGTGTGTCACATACCCCATTGGAAAGTCTGTGTGTCACATTCCCCATTGGAAAGTGTGTGTGTCACATACCCCATTGGATAGCGTGTGTGTGTCACAACCCCTATTGGAAAGTGTGTGTGTTACAAACCCCATTGGAAATTGTGTGTGTCACAAACCCCATTGGATAGCTTGGGTGTGTCACAAACCCTATTGGACAGTGTGTGTGTCACAAACCCCAATGTACAGCGTGTGAGCAAGAAACCCCATTGGACAGCGTGTTTGTCACAAGACCCTTTGGACAGCTTGTGTGTCACAAACCTCTTTGGACAGCGTGTGTGTCATAAACCCCATTGGATAGTGTGTGTGTCACAAACACCATTGGACAGAGTGTGTTTGTCCCAATCCCCTTTGTACAGTGTGTGTGTCACAAAACCCATTGGACAGTGTGAGTGTCACAAACCCCATTGGACACTGTGTGTGTCACAAACATCATTGCACAGCATGTGTGTCACAAGCCCATTCGACAGAGTGTGTGTGTCACAAAACCCACTGGAGAGCGTGTGTTTCACGAACCCCATTGGAAAGCGTGTGTGTCACAAACACCCATGGACAGTGTTCGTGTCAAATCCCCATTGGACATCGCGTGTGTCACAAACCCTTTTGGACAGTGTGTGTGTCACAAACCCCATGGGACAAACGCATTGGAAAGTGTATGTGTCACAAAACCCATTGGATAGCGCGTGTGTGTCACAAACAATCCTGGTCAGTGTGTGTGTCACAAAACCCACTGGACAGCATGCGTGTCACAAACACCATTGGACAGTGTGTGTGTAACAAACCCAATTGGTCAGCGTGTGTGTCACAAACCCCATGGGACAGCGTGTGTGTTTCACAAACCCCATTGGAAAGTGTGTGTGTCACAAACCCATTAGAAAGTAGCCGTGTCACAAACCCCATTGGAAAGCCTGTGGGTGTCACAAACCCGTTAGATAGTGTGCGTGTCACAAACCCCATTGGAAAGTGTGTGTGTCACAAACACCAATGGACAGTGTGTGTGTCACTATCCCCTGTGGACCGTGTCTGTGTCAAAACCCCATTGGACAGTGTGTTTGTGACAAAACCCACTGGACAGCATGTGTGTCAAAAACTCCCATGGACAGTGTGAGTGTCACAAGCACCATTGGATACCGTGTGTGCCTCAAACCGCTTTGGACAGTGTGCGTGTTCACAATCCCCATTGGACATTGTGTGTTTGTCACAATCCCCATTGGACAGTGTGTGTGTCACAAACCCCATGGGACTGAGTCTGTGTCACGAACCCCATTGGACAGCGTCTGTGTCACAAGCGCCATTGGACAGCGTGTGTGTGTCACAATCCCCATTGGAAAGTGTGTGTGTCACAAACCCCATGGGACAAGGTGTGTGTGTCACAAACCCCATTGGAAAGTGTGTGTCACAAACCCCATTGAATAGCGTGTGTGTGTTTCAAAAACCCCATTAGAAAGCATGTATGTCAAAAACCCCATTGGATAGCGTGTGTATGTCACAAACCCCATTATAAAGTGTGCGTGTCACAAACCCCATTTGATAGCGTGTGTGTGTCACAAACCCTATTGGACAGTGTGTAGGTCACAATCCCCATTGGACAGCGTCTGTGTCACAAACCCCATTGGACAGCGTGTGTGTCAAAAACACCATTGGACACCATGTCTGTGTCACAAACCCTATTGGACAGTGTGTGTGTCACAAAACCCACTGGACAGCGTGTGTGTCACAAACGCCCCTGGACAGTGTGTGTGTCACAAACCCCACTGGACAGCGTGTGTGTCACAAACACCCATGGACAGTATGCGTGCCACAAATGCCATTTGACAGTGTGTGTGTCACAAACCACACTTGACAGCGTCTGTTTCACAAACTCCCATGGACAGTGTGCGTGCCACAAACCCCGTTGTACTTTGTGTGTGTCACAAACCCTTTTGGACAGTGTGCGTGTCACAAACCCCAATGGATATCGTGTGTGTCACAATCCTCTTCGAACAATGTGTGTGTCACAAAGCCCATTGGTCAGCGTAGGTGTGTCACAATCCCCAATGGACAGTGTGTGTGTCACAAACCCCATTGGAAATTGTGTGTGTCACAAACCCCATTGGATAGCTTGGGTGTGTCACAAACCCTATTGGACAGTGTGTGTGTCACAAACCCCAATGTACAGCATGTGAGCAAGAAACCCCATTGGACAGCGTGTGTGTCACAAACCCCAATGGACAGCGTGTGTTATGTAACAATACCCATTGGAGAGTGTGTGTGTCACAAACCCCATTAGACAGCGTGTGTGTCATAAACCCCCGTGGACAATGTGTGTGTCATGAATGCCATTGGACAGTGTGTGTGTCACAAACCACCCTGAACAGTGTGTGTGTCACAATCCCCAGTGGACAGCGTGTGTGTCAAAACCCCATTGGACAGTGTGTATGTCACAAAACCCACTGGACAGCGTGTGTGTCACAAACACCAAAGGAGAGTGTGAGTGTCACAAAGCCCTTTGGACAGCGTGTGTGTCACAAACCCCATGGGACAGCGTGTGTGTTTCACAAACCCCATTGGAAAGTGTGTGTGTCACAAACCCCATTAGAAAGTAGCCGTGTCACAAACCCCATTGGAAAGCCTGTGGGTGTCACAAACCCCGTTAGAAAGTGTGCGTTTCACAAACACCAATGGACAGTGTGTGTGTCACTATCCCCAGTGGACCGCGTCTGTGTCAAAACCCCATTAAACTGTGTGTTTGTGACAAAACCCACTGGACAGCATGTGTGTCAAAAACTCCCATGGACAGTGTGAGTATCACAAGCCCCATAGGATACCGTGTGTGTCTCGATCCGCTTTGGACAGTGTGCGTGTTCACAAACCCCATTGGACATTGTGTGTGTGTCACAATCCCCATTGGACAGTGTGTATGTCACAAACCCCATGGGACTGAGTCTGTGTCACGAACCCCATTGGACAGCGTCTGTGTCACAAGCGCCATTGGACAGAGTGTGTGTGTCACAAAACCTTTTGGACAGTGTGTGTGTCACAAACCCCCGTGGACACTGTGTGTGTCACGCACGCGATTGGACAGTGTGTGTGTCACAAACCCCCGTGGACAGTGTGTGTGTCACAATCCCCAGTGGACAGCGTGTTTGTCAACACCCCCTTGGACGGTGCGTGTGTGACAAAAACCACTAGACAGCGTGTGTTTCACAAACACCCATGGAGAGTGTGAGTGTCACAAGCCCCATTAAATAGCGTGTGTGTCTCACACCGCTTTGGACAGTGTTTGTGTCACAAACACCATTGGACAGCGTGTGTGTCACAAGCCTATTGGACAGAGTGCGCGTGTCACAAAACCCTCTGGACAGCGTGTGTGTCATGAACCCGAATGGACAGCGTGTGTGTCTCAAGCTCCATTGGACAGAGTGTGTGTGTCAAAAACCCCCTTGGAAAGTGTATGTATCACAAACCCCATTCGATAGCGTGTGTGTGTCACAAACCCTATTGGATAGCACGTGTGTCACAAAACCCAGAGGAGAGCGTGTGTGTTCACAAAACCCACTGGACAGCCTGTGTGTCACAAACACCCATGGACAGTGTGAGTGTCACAAACCCGATTGGATAGCGTGTGTGTCACAAACCACTTTGGACAGTGTGTGTGTCACAAACATCATTGGACAGCCTGTGTGTCACAAGCCCATTGGACAGAGTGTGTGTGTCACAAAACCCACTGGACAGCGTGTGTGTCACGAACACCATTGGACAGCTTGTGTGTCACAAGCACCATTGGACAGAGAGTGTGTGTCACAAACCCCATTGGAAAGTGTATGTTTCATAAACCCCATCGGACAGTGTGTTTGTCAGAATCCCCATTGGACAGCGTGTGTGTCACAAACTCCATTGTACAGTGTGCGTGTCTCAAATTCCACTGGACAGTTGTGTGTCACAAACACCCATGGACAATGTGCGTGTCAGAAACCCCATTGGACATCGTGTGGGTCACAAACCCCTTTGGACAGTGTGTGTGTCACAAACCCCACTGGACAGCGTGTGTGTCACAAACGCCCCTGGACAGTGTGTGTGTCACAAACCCCACTGGACAGCGTGTGTGTCACAAACACCCATGGACAGTATGCGTGCCACAAATGCCATTTGACAGTGTGTGTGTCACAAACCGCACTTGACAGCGTCTGTTTCACAAACTCCCATGGACAGTGTGCGTGCCACAAACCCCGTTGTACTTCGTGTGTGTCACAAACCCTTTTGGACAGTGTGCGTGTCACAAACCCCAATGGATATCGTGTGTGTCACAATCCTCTTCAAACAATGTGTGTGTCACAAACCCCATTGGTCAGCGTAGGTGTGTCACAATCCCCAATGGACAGTGTGTGTGTCACAAACCCCATGGGACAAGGGTGTGTCACGAACCCCATTGGACATCGTGTGTGCCACAAACCCCATTGGACAGCGTGTGTGT
This sequence comes from Columba guinea, assembly GCA_032206185.1. Taxonomy (NCBI): domain Eukaryota; kingdom Metazoa; phylum Chordata; class Aves; order Columbiformes; family Columbidae; genus Columba; species Columba guinea. Next base: position 2,075,429 of record JAVLUU010000041.1, on the reverse strand, counting down.
GTCACAATACAAATTGGACAGTGTGTGTGTCACAAACCCAAGTGGACAGCGTGTGTGTCAAAATGCCATTGGACAGTGTGTGTGTCACAAAACCCACTGGACAGCGTGTGTGTCACAAGCACCATTGGACAGAGTGTGTGTGTCACAAACCCCATTTGAAAGTGTATGTTTCACAAATCCCATTGGATAACGTGTGTCTGTCACAAACCCTTTTGGACAGTGTGTGTGTTACAAAACCCACTGGATACCGTGTGTGTTCACAAATCCCATTGGACACAGTGTTTGTCACAATCCCCATTGTACAGCGTGTGTGTCACAAACGCAATTGGACAGCTTGTGTTTGTAACAATAAACATTGGACAGTGTGTGTGTCACAAACCCCATTGTACAGTGTGTGTGTGACAAACCGCACTTGACACCGTGTGTGTCACAAACTCCCATGGACAGTGTGCGTCTCACAAACCCCATTGTACATCGTGTGTGTCACAAACCCTTTTGGACAGTGTGCGTGTCACAAAACCCAATGGATATTGTTTGTGTCACAAACCTCTTCGGACAATGTGTGTGTCACAAACCCCATTGGTCAGCGTATGTGTGTCACAGTCCCCATTGGACAGTGTGTGTGTCACAAACCCAAAGGGAAAAGGGTGTGTCACGAACCCCATTGGACAGCGTGTGTGTCACAAAACCCACTGGAGAGCGTGTGTGTCACAAACCCCCATGGACAGTGTGTGTGTCACAAACCCCAGTGGACAGCGTGTGTGTCAAAACCCCATTGGACAGTGTGTGTGTCAAAAAACCCACTGGACAGCTTGTGTGTCACAAACACCCTTGGACAGCGTGTGTGTCACAAGCACCATTGGACAGAGAGTGTGTGTCACAAACCCCATTGGAAAGTGTAATTTTCACAAACCCCACTGGACAGCGTGTGTGTGTCACAATCCCCTTTGGACAGTGTGTCTATGACAAACCCCATGGGACAACGTGTGTGTGTCTCAAACCCCATTTTAAAGTGTGAGTGTCACAAACCCCATTTGATAGCGTGTGTGAGTCACAAACCCTATTGGACAGTGTGTAGGTCACAATCCCCATTGGACAGCGTCTGTGTCACAATCCCCATTGGACAGCGTGTGGGTCACAAACCCCATTGGACAGTGAGTGTATCACAAACCCCATTGGACAGCGTGTGTGTTACAAACCCCAGTGGACAGCGTGTGTGTCACAATCCCCAGTGGACAGCGTGTGTGTCAAATCCCCTTTGGACAGTGTGTATTTCACAAAACCCACCAGATAGCGTGTGTGTCACAAACCCCTTTGGTCAGTGTGTGTGTACGCAAACCCCATTGGACAGCGTGTGTGTGTCACAATCATCATTGGACAGTGTGTGAGTCACAAACATCATTGGACAGCGTGTGTGTCACAAGACCATTGGACAGAGTGTGTGTGTCACAATCTCTATTGGACAGTGTGTGTGTCACAAAATCCACTTTACAGCCTGTGTGTTCACAAACCCAATTGGAAAGCATGTTTTTCACAAGACCCATTGGACACAGTGCGTGTGTCAAAAAGCCCATTGGACAGACTGTTTCTCACAATCCCCATTGGACAGCGTCTGTGTCAAAACCACCATTGGACAGCGTGTGTGTGTAACAATACCCATTGGACAATGTGTGTGTCACAAACCCCATTGGACAGTGTGTGTGCCATAAACCCAATTGGACACCGTGTGTGTGTCACAAACCCCATTAGAAAGTGTGCGTGCAACAAACCCCATTGGAAAGTGTTTGTGTCACAAACACCATTGGATAACGTGTGTGTGTCACAATCCCCATTGGACAGTGTGTGTGTCACAAAACCGATTGGATAGCGTTTGTTTCACTAACCCCATTAGAAAGAGTGTGTGTCACAAACCCCATTGGATAGCGTGTGTGATGTCACAAACCCTATTGGACAGTGTGTCTGTCACAAACCCCACCGGACAGCGTCTGTGTCACGAACCCCATTGGACAGCTTGTGTGTCACAAGACCTATTGGACAGAGAGTGTGTGTCACAAACGCCATTGGACAGCGTGTGTGTCACAATACCCATTGGACACCGTGTGGGTCACAATCCCCATTGGACAGTGTGTGTGTCACAAAACCCATTGGATAGCGTGTGTGTCACGAATCCCATTAGAAAGTGTGTGTATCACAAACCCCATTGGATAGTGTATGTTTGTCACAAACCCTATTGGACAGCGTGTGTGTCATAAACCCCATTGGATACCGTGTGTGTGTCACAAACCCCATTATAAAGTGTGCGTGTCACAAACCCCATTAGAAAGTGTGCGTGTCACAAACCCCTTTGGAAAGTGTGTGTGTCAAAAACCCGATTAGAAAGTGTGCATGTCACAAACCCGGTTGGAAAGTGTGTGTTTCACAAACACCATTGGACAGCGTGTGTGTGTCACAATCCCCATTGGATAGTGTATGTGTGTCACAAACCCTATTGGACAGCGTGTGTGTCATAAACCCCATTGGATACAGTGTGTGTGTCACAAACCCCATTATAAAGTGTGCATGTCACAAACCCCATTGGACAGCGTGTGTGTCACAAACCCCATTGGACAGAGTTTGTGTTTAACAATACCCATTGGACAGAGTGTGTGTCACAAACCCCATTGGAGAGCGTGTGTATCACAATCCCCATTGGACAGCGTGTGTGTCACAAACCCCATGAGACAGCGTGTGTGTGTCACAAACGCCATTGAAAAGTGTGTGTCACAAACCCAATTGGATAGCATGTGTGTGTCAAAAACCCCATTGGACAGCGTTTGTGTCACAAACACAATTGGACAGTGTGTGTGTGTCACAAAACCCCATTGTACAGAGTGTGTGTCACAAACCCCCGTGCACACTGTGTGTGTCACGAATGCCATTGGACAGTGTGTGTGTCACAAACCCCCCTGGACAGTGTGTGTGTTACAATTCCCAGTGGACAGCGTGTGTGTCAAAACCCCATTGGAAAGTGACTGTGTCACAAAACCCATTGGACAGCGTGTGTGTCACAAACCCCATTGGAGAGCGTCTGTGTCACAAACCCCTTTGGACAGTGTGTGTGTCACAAACCCCATTGGACAGCGTGTGTCGTCATAAACCCCATTGGACAATGTGTGTGTGTCACAATACCCATTGGACAGTGTGTGTGTGTCAAAAACCCCATTGGACAGCGTGTGTGTCACAAACCCCTTTGGACAGCATGTGTGTGTCACAAACCCCATTGGACAGCTTTTGTGTCAAAAAACCCATTAGAAAGTATTTGTTTCACATGCCCCTTCGGATAGCATGTGTATGTCATAAACCCTATTAGACATTGTGTATGTCACAATCCCCATTGGACAGCGTCCATGTAACAAACCCCACTGGACAGCGTGTGTGTCACAAACACCCATGGACAGTGTGCCTGTCACAAACCCCATTGGACAGCATCTGTGTCACAAACCCCTTGGATAGCGTGTGTGTGTCACAAACCCTGTGGGACAATGTGTGTGTCACAAACCCCATTGTACAGCGTGTGTGTCACAAACCCCATTGTACAGCGTGTTTGTCACAATCCCCATTGTACAGCGTGTGTATCACAAACCCCATTGGACAGATTGTGTGTGTCAAAAAAACCATTGGACAGCATGCGTGTCACAAACACCATTGGACAGCGTGTGTGTGTCACAATCCCCATTGCACAGCGTGTGTGTCACAAAACACATTTGACAGCGTGTGTGTCACAATCCCCATTGGACCGATTGTGTGTGTCACAAACCCCATTGGGCAGCGAGTGTGTCACAAACCTCTTTGGACAGTGTGTGTGTCACAAACCCCTTTGGACAGAGTTTGTGTGTCACAATCCACATTGGAAAGTGTGTGTATCACAAACACCATGGGACAGCGTGTGTGTCACACACCCCATTGGACAGAGTGTGTGTGTCACAAACCCCATTTGAAAACGTATGTGTCACAATCCCCATTGGAGAGCCTGTGTGTCACAAACCCTATTGGACAGCGTTTGTGTCACAAGACCCATTGGACAGAGTGTGTGTGTCGCAAACCCCTTTGGATAGCATGTGTGTGTCACAAACACCATTGGACAGTGTGTGTGTCACAAACGCCATTGGACAGTGTGTGTGTGTCACAATCCCCATTGGAGAGTGTGTGTGTCACAATCTCTATTGGACAGTGTGTGTGTCACAAAATCCACTTTACAGCCTGTGTGTTCACAAACCCAATTGGAAAGCATGTTTTTCACAAGACCCATTGGACACAGTGCGTGTGTCAAAAAGCCCATTGGACAGACTGTTTCTCACAATCCCCATTGGACAGCGTCTGTGTCAAAACCACCATTGGACAGCGTGTGTGTGTAACAATACCCATTGGACAATGTGTGTGTCACAAACCCCATTGGACAGTGTGTGTGCCATAAACCCAATTGGACACCGTGTGTGTGTCACAAACCCCATTAGAAAGTGTGCGTGCAACAAACCCCATTGGAAAGTGTTTGTGTCACAAACACCATTGGATAACGTGTGTGTGTCACAATCCCCATTGGACAGTGTGTGTGTCACAAAACCGATTGGATAGCGTTTGTTTCACTAACCCCATTAGAAAGAGTGTGTGTCACAAACCCCATTGGATAGCGTGTGTGATGTCACAAACCCTATTGGACAGTGTGTCTGTCACAAACCCCACCGGACAGCGTCTGTGTCACGAACCCCATTGGACAGCTTGTGTGTCACAAGACCTATTGGACAGAGAGTGTGTGTCACAAACGCCATTGGACAGCGTGTGTGTCACAATACCCATTGGACACCGTGTGGGTCACAATCCCCATTGGACAGTGTGTGTGTCACAAAACCCATTGGATAGCGTGTGTGTCACGAATCCCATTAGAAAGTGTGTGTATCACAAACCCCATTGGATAGTGTATGTTTGTCACAAACCCTATTGGACAGCGTGTGTGTCATAAACCCCATTGGATACCGTGTGTGTGTCACAAACCCCATTATAAAGTGTGCGTGTCACAAACCCCATTAGAAAGTGTGCGTGTCACAAACCCCTTTGGAAAGTGTGTGTGTCAAAAACCCGATTAGAAAGTGTGCATGTCACAAACCCGGTTGGAAAGTGTGTGTTTCACAAACACCATTGGACAGCGTGTGTGTGTCACAATCCCCATTGGATAGTGTATGTGTGTCACAAACCCTATTGGACAGCGTGTGTGTCATAAACCCCATTGGATACAGTGTGTGTGTCACAAACCCCATTATAAAGTGTGCATGTCACAAACCCCATTGGACAGCGTGTGTGTCACAAACCCCATTGGACAGAGTTTGTGTTTAACAATACCCATTGGACAGAGTGTGTGTCACAAACCCCATTGGAGAGCGTGTGTATCACAATCCCCATTGGACAGCGTGTGTGTCACAAACCCCATGAGACAGCGTGTGTGTGTCACAAACGCCATTGAAAAGTGTGTGTCACAAACCCAATTGGATAGCATGTGTGTGTCAAAAACCCCATTGGACAGCGTTTGTGTCACAAACACAATTGGACAGTGTGTGTGTGTCACAAAACCCCATTGTACAGAGTGTGTGTCACAAACCCCCGTGCACACTGTGTGTGTCACGAATGCCATTGGACAGTGTGTGTGTCACAAACCCCCCTGGACAGTGTGTGTGTTACAATTCCCAGTGGACAGCGTGTGTGTCAAAACCCCATTGGAAAGTGACTGTGTCACAAAACCCATTGGACAGCGTGTGTGTCACAAACCCCATTGGAGAGCGTCTGTGTCACAAACCCCTTTGGACAGTGTGTGTGTCACAAACCCCATTGGACAGCGTGTGTAGTCATAAACCCCATTGGACAATGTGTGTGTGTCACAATACCCATTGGACAGTGTGTGTGTGTCAAAAACCCCATTGGACAGCGTGTGTGTCACAAACCCCTTTGGACAGCATGTGTGTGTCACAAACCCCATTGGACAGCTTTTGTGTCAAAAAACCCATTAGAAAGTATTTGTTTCACATGCCCCTTCGGATAGCATGTGTATGTCATAAACCCTATTAGACATTGTGTATGTCACAATCCCCATTGGACAGCGTCCATGTAACAAACCCCACTGGACAGCGTGTGTGTCACAAACACCCATGGACAGTGTGCCTGTCACAAACCCCATTGGACAGCATCTGTGTCACAAACCCCTTGGATAGCGTGTGTGTGTCACAAACCCTGTGGGACAATGTGTGTGTCACAAACCCCATTGTACAGCGTGTGTGTCACAAACCCCATTGTACAGCGTGTTTGTCACAATCCCCATTGTACAGCGTGTGTATCACAAACCCCATTGGACAGATTGTGTGTGTCAAAAAAACCATTGGACAGCATGCGTGTCACAAACACCATTGGACAGCGTGTGTGTGTCACAATCCCCATTGCACAGCGTGTGTGTCACAAAACACATTTGACAGCGTGTGTGTCACAATCCCCATTGGACCGATTGTGTGTGTCACAAACCCCATTGGGCAGCGAGTGTGTCACAAACCTCTTTGGACAGTGTGTGTGTCACAAACCCCTTTGGACAGAGTTTGTGTGTCACAATCCACATTGGAAAGTGTGTGTATCACAAACACCATGGGACAGCGTGTGTGTCACACACCCCATTGGACAGAGTGTGTGTGTCACAAACCCCATTTGAAAACGTATGTGTCACAATCCCCATTGGAGAGCCTGTGTGTCACAAACCCTATTGGACAGCGTTTGTGTCACAAGACCCATTGGACAGAGTGTGTGTGTCGCAAACCCCTTTGGATAGCATGTGTGTGTCACAAACACCATTGGACAGTGTGTGTGTCACAAACGCCATTGGACAGTGTGTGTGTGTCACAATCCCCATTGGAGAGTGTGTGTGTCACAATCCCCATTGGACAGTGTGTGTGTCACAAAACCCATTGGACAGTGTGTGTGTCACAAACCCCATTAGAAATTGTGCGTGTCACAAACCCCATTGGATAGCGTGTGTGTGTCACAAACCCCACTGGACAGCGTCTGTGTCACAAGCCCCATTGGACACCATGTGTGTCACAAACCCCATTGGACAGCGTGTGTGTCACAAACCCCATTGGACAGTGTGTGTGTCACAGACCGCATTGGACAGAGTGTGTGTATCACAATACCCGTTGGACAGAGTGTGTGTCACAAACCCCTCTGGACAGCGTGTTTGTCACAAACCCCATTGGACAGTGTGTGTGTCATAAACCCTATTGGAGAGAGTATGTGTCACAAACCCCAATGAACTGCGTGTGTGTCATGAACCCCATTGGACAGCGTGTGTGTTTCACAATCCCCTTTGGACAGAGTGTGTGTGACAAACCCCCCTATACAGCATGAGTGTCACGAACCCCATTCGACATCGTGTGTGTCACAAACCCCATTGGACAGCGTGTGTGTCACAATCCCCTTTAAACAAAGTGTGTGTGTCACAAACCCCACTGCAATGCGTGTGTGTCACGAACCCCATTGGACAGCGTGTGTGTCACAAACCCCATTTGACAGGAAATATGTCACAATCCCCATTGGAACTAGTGTGTGTGTCACAAACCCCTTTGGACAGCGTGTCTGTCACAAACACTCCTGAAGGGTCTCTGTGTAACAAATTCAACTGCACAGCGTGTGTGTCACAAACCCCATTGCACAGCGTCCGTGTCACAAACCCCATTGCACAGTGTGTGTGTCACAAACCCCATTGAACAGCGTCCGTGTCACAAACCCCATTGGACAGCGTGTGTGTCACAAACCCCATTTGACAGGAAATATGTCACAATCCCCATTGGAACTAGTGTGTGTGTCACAAACCCCTTTGGACAGTGTGTCTGTCACAAACCACCCTGTACAGTCTGTGTGCCACAAACCCCTTTGGACAGCGTGTCTGTCACAAACACTCCTGAAGGGTGTCTGTGTAACAAATTCAACTGCACAGCGTGTGTGTCACAAACCCCATTGCACAGCATCCGTGTCACAAACCCCATTGCACAGTGTGTGTGTCACAAACCCCATTGAACAGCGTCCGTGTCACAAACCCCATTGGACAGTGTGTGTGTCACAAACCCCATTGGAAAGTGTGATTGTCACAAACGCCATTGGATAGTGTGTGTGTGTCACAAACCCCACTGGACAGCGTGTGTGTCACAATCCCCATTGGACAGCGTGTGTGTGTCACAAACCCCTTTGGACAGCGTGTGTGTGTCACAATCCCCATTGGACATCGTGTGTCACAAACCCCATTGCACAGAGTGTGTGTCACAATCCCCATTGGACTGTTTTTGTGTCACAAACCCCTCTGGAAACTGTGTGTGTCACAAAACCCATTGGATAGCATGTGTGTCACAAACCCCATTAGAAAGACTGTGTGTCAAAAACACCATTGGATAGCGTGTGTGATGTCACAAACCCTATTGGACAGCGTGTGTGTCACAAACCCCACTGGACAGCGTGTGTCATGAACCCCATTGGACAGCGTGTGTTCGTCACAAACCCCATTGGACAGTGTTCGTGTGTAACAAACCCCATTAGACAGAGTGTGTGTCACAAGCCCCATTGGACAGAGTATATGTGTCACAAACCCCATTGGACAGCGTGTGTGTCACAAACCCCACTGGACAGCGTGTGTCATGAACCCCATTGGAGAGCGTGTGTGTCTCAAACCACATTGGACAGTGTGTGTGTCACAAACCCCATGGGACAGAGTGTGTGTCACGAACCCCTTTGGACAGTGTGTGTGTCACAAACCCCATTGGATACCGTGTGTGTCTCAAACCGCTTTGGACAGTGTGTGTGTCACAATCCCCATGGGACAGAGTGTGTGTCACAAACACCATTGGATAGCATGTGTGTCACAAACCCCTTTGGAAAATGTGTGTGTCACAAACCCCATTGGACAGCTTGTGTGTCACAAACACCCATGGACAGTGTGCGTGTTCACAAACCCCATTGGACATAGTGTGTTTGTCACAATCCCCATTGGACAGTGTGTGTGTCACAAACCCATGGGACTGAGTCTGTGTCATGAACCCCATTGGACAGCGTCTGTGTCACAAGCGCCATTGGACAGAGTGTGTGTGTCACAAAACCTTTTGGACAGTGTGTGTGTCACAAACCCCCGTGGACACTGTGTGTGTCACGAACGCCATTGGACAGTGTGTGTGTCACAAACCCCATTGGACAGCTTGTGTGTCACAAACACCCATGGACAGTGTGCGTGTTCACAAACCCCATTGGACATAGTGTGTGTGTCACAATCCCCATTGGACAATGTGTGTGTCACAAACCCATGGGACTGAGTCTGTGTCACGAACCCCATTGGACAGCGTCTGTATCACAAGCGCCATTGGACAGAGTGTGTGTCACAAAACCTTATGGACAGTGTGTGTGTCACAAACCCCCGTGGACACTGTGTGTGTCACGAACGCCATTGGACAGTGTGTGTGTCACAAACTCCCGTGGACAATGTGTGTGTCACAATCCCCAGTGGACAGCGTGTGTGTCAATACCCCATTGGACGGTGCGTGTGTGACAAAACCCACTAGACAGCGTGTGTGTCACAAACACCCATGGAGAGTGTGAGTATCACAAGCCCCATTGGATAGCGTGTTTGTCACAATCCCCATTGTACAGCGTGTGTGTCACAAACACCATTGGACAGCATGTGTGTGTAACAATACCCATTGGACAGTGTGTGTGTCACAAACCCCATTGTACAGTGTGTGTGTCTCAAACTCCACTGGACAGTTGTGTGTCACAAACACCCATGGACAATGTGCGTGTCAGAAACCCCATTGGACATCGTGTGTGTCACAAACCCCTTTGGACAGTGTGTGTGTCACAAACCCCATGGGACAATGTGTGTGTGTCACAAACCCCATTGGAAAGTGTGTGTCACAAACCCCATTGAATAGCGTGTGTGTGTTTCAAAAACCCCATTAGAAAGTATGTTTGTCACAAACCCCATTGGATAGCGTGTGTATGTCACAAACCCCATTATAAAGTGTGCGTGTCACAAACCCCATTTGATAGCGTGTGTGTGTCACAAACCCTATTGGACAGTGTGTACGTCACAATCCCCATTGGACAGCGTCTGTGTCACAAACCCCATTGGACAGCGTGTGTGTCAAAAACAGCATTGGACAGCATGTCTGTGTCACAAATCCTATTTGACAGTGTGTGTGTCACAAACTCCCATGGACAGTGTGCGTGTCACAAACCCCATTGTACATCGTGTGTGTCACAAACCCTTTTGCACAGTGTGCGTGTCACAAACCCCAATGGATATCGTGTGTGTCACAATCCTCTTCGGACAATGTATGTGTCACAAACCCCATTGGTCAGCGTATGTGTGTCAAAATCCCCAATGGAGAGTTTGTGTGTCACAAACCCCATGGGACAAGGGTGTGTCACGAACCCCATTACACATCGCGTGTGTCACAAACCCCATTGGACAGCGTGTGTGTTACAAACCCAATGGGACAGAGTGTGTGTCACGAACCCCATTGGACAGCGTGCGTGTTCACAAGCGCCATTGCACACACAGAGTGTGGTGTCGCAAACCCCATTGGAAAGTGTATGTGTCACAAACCCCATTGGATAGAGTGTGTGTTTCACAAACGCCAGTGGACAGCGTGTGTGTCACAAACACCCATGTACAGTGTGAGTGTCACAAACCCCATTGGATAACGTGTGTGTCACAAACCACTTTGGACAGTGTGTGTGTCACAGACGCCATTGGACAGCGTGCGTGTGTCACAATCCCTATTGGACAGTGTGTGTGTCACAAATATTATTGGACTGCGTATTTATCACAAGCTCATTTGACAGAGTGTGTGTGTCAAAAACCCCTATGAAAAGTGTGTGTGTCACGAACCCCATTGTACAGCGTGTGTGTCACAAGCACCATTGGAGAGAGAGTGTGTGTCACAAACCCCATTGTAAAGTGCATGTTTCACAAAACCCATTGTATAGCGTGTGTCTCTCAAAAACCCTTTTGGACAGTGTGTGTGTCACAAAACCCACTGGACACCCTGTGTGTTCACAATCCCCATTGGACAGCGTGTTTGTCACAATCCCCATTGGACAGCGTGTGTGTCACAAATACCATTGGACAGCGTAAGTGTTTCACAATACCCTTTGGACAGTGTGTCAGTCACAAACCCCATGGAACAACGTGTGTGTGTCACAGTCCCCATTGGACAGCGTGTGTGTCACAAAACCGATTGGATAGCGTGTGTGTCACGAATCCCATTAGATAGTGTGTGTATAACAAACCCCATTGGATAGTGTGTGTGTCACAAACCCCTTTGGACAGTGTGTGTGTCACAAACTCCACTGGACAGAGTGTATGTGTCACAGACCCCATTGGAGAGCCTGTGTATCACAATCCCCCTTGGACAGCGTCTTTGTGTCACAAACGCCATTGAAATGTGTGTGTCACAAACTCAATTGGATAGCATGTGTGTGTCAAAAACCCCATTAGAAAGTATGTGTGTCAAAAACCCCATTGGATAGCGTGTGTGTGCAACAAACCCCATTATAATGTGTACGTGTCACAAACCCCATTGGATAGGGTGTGTGTGTCACAAACCCCATTGGATAGCATGTGTGTGTCACAAACCCTATGGGACAGCGTGTAGGTCACAATCCCCATTGGACAGCGTCTGTGTCGCAAAACCCATTGGACAGCGTTTGTGTCACAAACACAATTGGACAGCGTGTGTGTGTCACAATACCCCATTGTACAGAGTGTGTGTCACAAACCCCCGTGGACACTGTGTGTATCACGAATGCCATTGGACAGTGTGTGTGTCGCAAAACCCATTGGACAGCGTTTGTGTCACAAACACAATTGGACAGCGTGTGTGTGTCACAAAACCCCATTGTACAGAGTGTGTGTCACAATCCCCAGAGGACAGCGTCTGTGTCACAAACCCCTTTGGACAGTGTGTGTGTCACAAAACCCATTGGACAGCATGTGTGTGTCACAATCCCCATTGGACAGTGTTCGTGTGTCACAAACCCCATTGGACAGTGTGTTTGTCACAAACCCCTTTGGACAGCATGTGTGTGTCACAAACCCCATTGGACAGCGTGTGTGTCGCAAAAACCCATGGACATTGAGCGTGTCACAAACGCCATTGGAAAGTGTGTGTGTCACAAACCCCATTGGACAGCGTGTGTGTGTCATAATCCCCATTGGACAGTGTCTGTGTCACAAAACCCACTGGACAGAGTGTGTGTCATTAACCCCATTGGACAGCGTGTGTGTCACAAAACCCATTGGATAGCGTGGGTTTTACAAACCCCATTAGAAAGAGTGTGTGTCACAAACCCCATTGGATAGCGTGTGTAATGTCACAAACCCTATGGGACAGTGTGTGTGTCACAAACCCCACTGGACAGCGTGTGTGTCACAAACCCCATTGGACAACGTGTCTGTCAAAATACCCATTGGACAACGTGAGGGTCACAAACACCATTGGACAGCGTGTGTGTGTCACAACACCCATTGGACAGTGTGTGTGTCACAAACCCCATTGGAGAGCGTGTGTGTGTCACAATCCCCATTATGCAGTGTGTGTGTCACAAACACCATTGGACAGCATGTGTGTCACAAGCCCATTAGACAAAGTGTGTGTGTCACAAAACACATTGGACAGGGTGTGTGTCACAAACCCCATTGGACCGCGTGTGTGTGTCACAATCCCCACTGTACAGTGTGTGTGTCACAAACCCCATTGGGTAAGGTGTGTGTCACAAACCCCTTTGGACAGTGTGTGTGTCACAAACCCCATTGGGTAAGGTGTGTGTCACAAACCCCTTTGGACAGTGTGTGTGTCACAAACCCCATTGGACAGTGTGTGTGTGTCACAATCCCCATTGTACAGTGTGTGTGTGTCACAAACACCATTGGACAGCGTGTGTGTGTAACAATACCCATTGGACAGTGTGAGTGTCACAAAACCCATTGGACAAGGTGTGTGTCACAAACACCCATGGACAGTGTGCATGTCACAAACGCCATTTTACATCGTGTGTGTCACAAACCCGATTGGACATCGTGTGTGTCACAGTCACCCATGGACAGTGTGCGTGTCGCAAACCGCATTGGACATTGTGTGTGTCACAAACCTCTTCGGACAATGTGTGTGTCACAAACGCCATTAAACAGCGTGTGTGTCACATTCCGCATTGGACATTGTGTGTGTCACTAACCCCATGGGACAGAGTGTGTGTCATGAACCCAGTTGGTCAGAGTGTGTGTCACAAATCCCATTAAAAACTTTGCGTGTCACAAACCCCATTGGAAAGTGTGTGTGTCACAAACACCATTAGACAGCGTGTGTGTTTCACAATCCCCATTGGACAGTGTGTGTGTCAAAACCCCATTGGACAGTGTGTGTGTTGCAAAGCCCTCTGGACAGCGTGTGTGTCACAAACACCCATGGACAGTGTGAGTGTCACAAGCCCCATTGGATAGCGTATGTGTCACAAACCCCTTTGGACAGCGTGTGTGTCACAAGCACCAGTGGACAGAGTGTGTGTGTCACAAACCCCATTGGAAAGTGTATGTGTCACAAACGCCACTGGACAACGTGTGTGCCACAATACTCATTGGACAGCGTGTGTGTCACAAACCCCATTGGACAGTGTGTGTGTGTCACAATACCCATTGGGCAGTGTGTGTGTCACAAGCCCCATTGGAGAGAGTTTGTCTCACCAACCCCCGTGGACACTGTGTGTGTCACAAACCCCATTGGACAGTGGGTGTGTCACAAACTCCACTGGACAGCGTGTGTGTCACAAACACCCATAAACAGTGTGCGTGTCACAAATCCTATTGGGCAGCGTGTGTGTGTCACAATCCCCATTTGATAGTTTGTGTGTCACAAACCCCATTGGATAGCGTGTGTGTGTCACTGGCCCTATTGGACAGTGTGTGTGTCACAAATACCATTGGACAGCTTGTGTGTGTCACAAACCCCATTGGACAGTGTGTGTGTCACAAACCCAATTGGATAGCGTGTGTGTAACAAATACCCATGGACAATATGCTTGTCACAAACCCCTTTGGACAGCGTCTGTGTCACAAACCCCCGAGGACAATGTGAGTGTCACAAACCCACCTTGACAGCGTGTGTGTCACAAACCTCTTCGGATAATGTGTGTGTCACAAACCCCATTGGACAGCGTGTGTGTCACATTCCGCATTGGACAGTGTGTGTGTCACAAACCCCATTGGACAGCGTGTGAGTCACAAACGCCGTTGGACAGAGTGTGTGTGTCACAAACCCCATTGGAAAGTGTATGTGTCACAAACCCCATTGGATAGCCTGTGTGTCTCACAAACCCTCCTGGTAAAGTGTGTGTGTCACGAAACCCATTGAACAGCATGCGTGTCACAAACACTATTGGACAGTCTGTGTGTAACAAACCCAATTGGTCAGCGTGTGTGTCACAAACCCCATTGGATAGCGTGTGTGTGTTACAAACCCCATTGGAAAGAGTGTGTGTCACAAACACCATTGGACAGCGTGTGTGTGTTACAAACCCCATTGGAAAGAGCGTGTGTCACAAACACCATCGGACAGCGTGTGTGTGTCACAAACCTCTTTTGAAAGAGTGTGTGTCACAAATCCCATTGGATAATGTGTGTGATGTCACAAACCCTATTGGACAGTGTGTGTGTCACAAACCCCATTGAACAGCATGTGTGTGTTTCACAATCCCCATTGGACAGTGTGTGTGTCACAAACCCCATGGGACTAAGTGTGTGTCACGAACGTCATTGGACAGCGTGTGTGTCACAAGCGCCATTGGACAGAGTGTGTGTGTCACTAACCCCATTGGAAAGTTTATGTGTCACAAACCCCATTGGACAGTGTGTGTGTCACAAAACCCATTGGATAGAGTGTGTGTGTCACAAACCCTATTGCACAGAGTGTAGGTCACAATCCCCATTGGACAGAGTCTGTGTCACAAACCCCATTGGACAGCGTGTGTGTCACAAACACCATTGGACAGCGTGTGTGTGTGACAATCCCCATTGGACATTGTGTGTCCGTCACAAAACCCATTGGATAGCGTGTGTGTCACAAACCCCCGTGGACAATGTGTGTGTCACAAACGCCATTGGACAGTGTGTGTGTCAAAAACCCCCCTGGACAGTGTGTGTGTCACAATCCCCAGTGGACAGCGTCTGTGTCAAAACCCCATTGGACTGTGTGTGTGTGACAAAACCCACTGGACAGGGTGTGTGCCACAAACATCATTGGACAGCGTGTGTGTCACAAACCCCATCAGAAAGAGTGTGTGTCACAAACCCCATTGGTAGCCTGTGTGATTTCACAAACCCTATTGGACACTGTGTGTGTCACAAACCCCACTGGACAGCGTGTGTGTCACGAATCCCATTGGACAGGTGTGTGTCACAAACACCATTGGACTGCGTGTGTGTGTGTCACAAACCCTATTGGACAGTGTGTGTGTCATAAACCCCATTGGAGAGCGTGTGTGTCACAAACCCATTGGACAGCGTGTGTGTCACAAACCTCATTGGACAGTGTGTGTGTGTCACAATACCCATTGGACAGTGTGTGTGTCACAAACACAATTGGACAGAGTTTGTGTCACCAACCGCAGTGGACACTGTGCGTGTCACAAACAACATTGGACAGTGTGTGTGTCACAAACTCCACTGGACAATGTGTGTGTCACAAACACCCATGGAAAGTGTGCGTGTCAGAAATCCCATTGGACATCGTGTGTGTCACAAACCCCTTTGGACAGTGTGTGTGTCACAATCACCATTGGATAGAGTGTGTGTGTCACAAACCCTCCTGGTCAGTGTGTGTGACACAAAACCCATTGGACAGAATGAGTGTCACAAACATCATTGGACAGCGTGTGTGTAAAAAACCCCATTGGACAGCGTGTGTGTGTCACAAAACCCATTGGAAAGTTTGTGTCACAAACCCCTTTGGATAGCATGTGTGTGTCACAAACCCTATTGGACAGTAAGTATGTCACAATCCCCGTTGGATAGCGTGTGTGTGTCACAAACCCTATTGGATAGCGTGTAGGTCACAATCCCCATTGGACAGCGTCTGTGTCACAAACCCCATTGGACAGCGTGTGTGGTTCACAATCCCCATTGGACACTGTGTGTGTGAGTCACAAAACCCATTGGATATCGTGTGTGTCACAAACGCCCGTGGACACTGTGTGTGTCACGAACGCCATTGGACAACGTGTGTGTCACAAACCCCCCTGGACAGTGTGTGTGTCAAATCCCCATTGGACATTGTGTGTGTGACAAAACCCACTGGACAGCCTGTGTGTCACAAACACCCATGGACAGTGTGAGTGCCACAAGCCCCATTGGATAGCGTCTGTGTGTTACAAACCCTATTGGACAGTGTGTGTGTGTCACAATCCCCATTAGACAGAGTGTGTGTCACAAAACCCATTGGATAGAGTGTTTGTGTCACAAACCCTATTGGACAGTATGTGTGTCACAAAACCCACTGTACAGCGTGTGTGTCACAAACCCCACAGGACAGCGTGTGTGTCACAAACACCCATGGATATTGTGCGTGTCACCAGCCCCATTGGACAGCGTGTGTCTCACAAACCCCATTAGACAGCGTGTGTCTCACAAACACCCATGGAGAGCGTGAGTGTCACAAACCCCATTATACATTGTGTTGTGTCACAAACCCTTTTGGACAGTGTGTGTGTTCACAAAACCCACTGGACAGCGTGTGTGTCACAAACACCCATGGATATTGTTCGTGTCACGAACCCCATTGGACAGCGTGTCTGTCACAAGCGCCATTGGACAGAGTGTGTGTGTCACAAACCCCATTGGAAAGTGTATGTGTCACAAACCCCATTGGATAGCGTGTGTGTGGCACAAACCCTATTGGACAGTGTGTGTGTCACAAAACTCACCGGATAGCGTGTGTGTCAGAAACCCCATTGGACAGCGTGTGTGTCACAAACCCTTTTGGACAGTGTGTATGTCACAATCCCCATTGGACAGCGTGTGTGTCACAAACCCCCGTGGACACTGTGGGTGTCACAAACCCTTTTGGACAGTGTGTATGTCACAATCCCCATTGGACAGCGTGTGTGTCACAAACCCCCGTGGACACTGTATGTCACAAACACTGTTGGACAGTGTGTGTGTAACAAACCCATTTGGTCAGCGTGTGTGTCACAAACCCCATGGGACAGCGTGTTTGTGTCACAGTCCCCATTGGACAGTGTGTGTGTCACAAACCCCATGGGACAGAGTGTGTGTCACGAACCCTATGGACAGCGTGTGTGTCAGAAACCCGATTGGACAGTGTGTGTGTCACAAGCCCTGTTGGACAGCGTGTGTGTCACAAACACCATTAGAAAGTGTGCGTGTCACAAACCCCATTGGAAAGTGTGTGTGTCACAAAACCCATTGGATAGTGTGTGTGTCACAAACCCCATTTGATAGCATGTGTGTGTTACAAACCCCATTTGATAGCGTGTGTGTGTCAGAAACCCTACTGGACAGTGTGTAGGTCACAATCCCCATTGGACAGCGTCTGTGTCACAAACCCCATTGGACAGCGTGTGTGTGTCACAATCTCCATTGGACAGTGTGTGTGACAGAAAACCCATTGGATAGCGTGTTTGTGTCACAAACCCCATTGTACAGTGTGTGTGTCACAAACCCCAGTGGACAGCATGTTTGTCAAAACCCCGTTGGACAGTGTGTGTGTCACAAACCCCACTGGACAGCGTGTGTGTTGCATACACCCATGGACAGTGTGCGTGTCAGAAACCCCATTGTACATCATGTGTTTCACATACCCTTTTGGACAGTGTGTGTGTCACAAACCCCATTATAAAGTGTGCTTGTCACAAACCCCATTTGATAGCGTGTGTGTGTTACAATCCCCATTGGACAGTGTGTGTGTCACAAACTCCATTGGACAGCGCGTGTGTCACGAACACCATTGGACAGCGTTTGTGTGTTACAATCCCCATTGGACAGTGTGTGTGTCACAAACCCCATTGGATAGCGTGTGTGTGTCAAAAACCCCATTAGAAAGTATGTGCGTCACAAACACTTTGGATAGTGTGTGTGTGTCACAAACCCCATTTGATAGCGTGTGTGTGTCACAAACCCTATTGGACAGTGTGTAGGTCACAATCCCCATTGGACAACGTCTGTGTCACAAACCATATTGGACAGCGTGTGTGTCACAAACACCATTGGGCAGCGTGTGTATGTCACAATCCCCATTGGACAGTGTGTGTGTCACAAGCCCCATGGGACTGAGTTTTTTTAACGAACCCCATTGGACAGCGTGTGTGTCACAAGCGCCATTGGACAGAGTGTGTGTGTCACAAACCCCATTGGAAAGTGTATGTGTCACAAACCCCATGGGACAGCGTGTGTGTGTCACAAACCACATTGGAAAGTGTGTGTGTCTCAAACCCCATTGGACAGCGTGTCTGTGTCACAGTACACTTTGGACAGCGTGTGTGTGTCACAAACCTCTTCGGATAATGTGTGTGTCACAAACCCCATTGGACAGCGTGTGTGTCACATTCCGCATTGGACAGTGTGTGTGTCACAAACCCCATTGGACAGCGTGTGAGTCACAAACGCCGTTGGACAGAGTGTGTGTGTCACAAACCCCATTGGAAAGTGTATGTGTCACAAACCCCATTGGATAGCCTGTGTGTCTCACAAACCCTCCTGGTAAAGTGTGTGTGTCACGAAACCCATTGAACAGCATGCGTGTCACAAACACTATTGGACAGTCTGTGTGTAACAAACCCAATTGGTCAGCGTGTGTGTCACAAACCCCATTGGATAGCGTGTGTGTGTTACAAACCCCATTGGAAAGAGTGTGTGTCACAAACACCATTGGACAGCGTGTGTGTGTTACAAACCCCATTGGAAAGAGTGTGTGTCACAAACACCATCGGACAGCGTGTGTGTGTCACAAACCTCTTTTGAAAGAGTGTGTGTCACAAATCCCATTGGATAATGTGTGTGATGTCACAAACCCTATTGGACAGTGTGTGTGTCACAAACCCCATTGAACAGCATGTGTGTGTTTCACAATCCCCATTGGACAGTGTGTGTGTCACAAACCCCATGGGACTAAGTGTGTGTCACGAACGTCATTGGACAGCGTGTGTGTCACAAGCGCCATTGGACAGAGTGTGTGTGTCACTAACCCCATTGGAAAGTTTATGTGTCACAAACCCCATTGGACAGTGTGTGTGTCACAAAACCCATTGGATAGAGTGTGTGTGTCACAAACCATATTGCACAGAGTGTAGGTCACAATCCCCATTGGACAGAGTCTGTGTCACAAACCCCATTGGACAGCGTGTGTGTCACAAACACCATTGGACAGCGTGTGTGTGTGACAATCCCCATTGGACATTGTGTGTCCGTCACAAAACCCATTGGATAGCGTGTGTGTCACAAACCCCCGTGGACAATGTGTGTGTCACAAACGCCATTGGACAGTGTGTGTGTCAAAAACCCCCCTGGACAGTGTGTGTGTCACAATCCCCAGTGGACAGCGTGTGTGTCAAAACCCCATTGGACTGTGTGTGTGTGACAAAACCCACTGGACAGGGTGTGTGTCACAAACATCATTGGACAGCGTGTGTGTCACAAACCCCATCAGAAAGAGTGTGTGTCACAAACCCCATTGGTAGCCTGTGTGATTTCACAAACCCTATTGGACACTGTGTGTGTCACAAACCCCACTGGACAGCGTGTGTGTCACGAATCCCATTGGACAGGTGTGTGTCACAAACACCATTGGACTGCGTGTGTGTGTGTCACAAACCCTATTGGACAGTGTGTGTGTCATAAACCCCATTGGAGAGCGTGTGTGTCACAAACCCATTGGACAGCGTGTGTGTCACAAACCTCATTGGACAGTGTGTGTGTGTCACAATACCCATTGGACAGTGTGTGTGTCACAAACACAATTGGACAGAGTTTGTGTCACCAACCGCAGTGGACACTGTGCGTGTCACAAACAACATTGGACAGTGTGTGTGTCACAAACTCCACTGGACAGTGTGTGTGTCACAAACACCCATGGAAAGTGTGCGTGTCAGAAATCCCATTGGACATCGTGTGTGTCACAAAACCCTTTGGACAGTGTGTGTGTCACAATCACCATTGGATAGAGTGTGTGTGTCACAAACCCTCCTGGTCAGTGTGTGTGACACAAAACCCATTGGACAGAATGCGTGTCACAAACATCATTGGACAGCGTGTGTGTAAAAAACCCCATTGGACAGCGTGTGTGTGTCACAAAACCCATTGGAAAGTTTGTGTCACAAACCCCTTTGGATAGCATGTGTGTGTCACAAACCCTATTGGACGGTAAGTATGTCACAATCCCCGTTGGATAGCGTGTGTGTGTCACAAACCCTATTGGATAGCTTGTAGGTCACAATCCCCATTGGACAGCGTCTGTGTCACAAACCCCATTGGACAGCGTGTGTGGTTCACAATCCCCATTGGACACTGTGTGTGTGAGTCACAAAACCCATTGGATATCGTGTGTGTCACAAAGGCCCGTGGACACTGTGTGTGTCACGAACGCCATTGGACAACGTGTGTGTCACAAACCCCCCTGGACAGTGTGTGTGTCAAATCCCCATTGGACATTGTGTGTGTGACAAAACCCACTGGACAGCCTGTGTGTCACAAACACCCATGGACAGTGTGAGTGCCACAAGCCCCATTGGATAGCGTCTGTGTGTTACAAACCCTATTGGACAGTGTGTGTGTGTCACAATCCCCATTAGACAGAGTGTGTGTCACAAAACCCATTGGATAGAGTGTTTGTGTCACAAACCCTATTGGACAGTATGTGTGTCACAAAACCCACTGTACAGCGTGTGTGTCACAAACCCCACAGGACAGCGTGTGTGTCACAAACACCCATGGATATTGTGCGTGTCACCAGCCCCATTGGACAGCGTGTGTCTCACAAACCCCATTAGACAGCGTGTGTCTCACAAACACCCATGGAGAGCGTGAGTGTCACAAACCCCATTATACATTGTGTTGTGTCACAAACCCTTTTGGACAGTGTGTGTGTTCACAAAACCCACTGGACAGCGTGTGTGTCACAAACACCCATGGATATTGTTCGTGTCACGAACCCCATTGGACAGCGTGTCTGTCACAAGCGCCATTGGACAGAGTGTGTGTGTCACAAACCCCATTGGAAAGTGTATGTGTCACAAACCCCATTGGATAGCGTGTGTGTGGCACAAACCCTATTGGACAGTGTGTGTGTCACAAAACTCACCGGATAGCGTGTGTGTCAGAAACCCCATTGGACAGCGTGTGTGTCACAAACCCTTTTGGACAGTGTGTATGTCACAATCCCCATTGGACAGCGTGTGTGTCACAAACCCCCGTGGACACTGTGGGTGTCACAAACCCTTTTGGACAGTGTGTATGTCACAATCCCCATTGGACAGCGTGTGTGTCACAAACCCCCGTGGACACTGTATGTCACAAACACTGTTGGACAGTGTGTGTGTAACAAACCCATTTGGTCAGCGTGTGTGTCACAAACCCCATGGGACAGCGTGTTTGTGTCACAGTCCCCATTGGACAGTGTGTGTGTCACAAACCCCATGGGACAGAGTGTGTGTCACGAACCCTATGGACAGCGTGTGTGTCAGAAACCCGATTGGGCAGTGTGTGTGTCACAAGCCCTGTTGGACAGCGTGTGTGTCACAAACACCATTAGAAAGTGTGCGTGTCACAAACCCCATTGGAAAGTGTGTGTGTCACAAAACCCATTGGATAGTGTGTGTGTCACAAACCCCATTTGATAGCATGTGTGTGTTACAAACCCCATTTGATAGCGTGTGTGTGTCAGAAACCCTACTGGACAGTGTGTAGGTCACAATCCCCATTGGACAGCGTCTGTGTCACAAACCCCATTGGACAGCGTGTGTGTGTCACAATCTCCATTGGACAGTGTGTGTGACAGAAAACCCATTGGATAGCGTGTTTGTGTCACAAACCCCATTGTACAGTGTGTGTGTCACAAACCCCAGTGGACAGCATGTTTGTCAAAACCCCGTTGGACAGTGTGTGTGTCACAAACCCCACTGGACAGCGTGTGTGTTGCATACACCCATGGACAGTGTGCGTGTCAGAAACCCCATTGTACATCATGTGTTTCACATACCCTTTTGGACAGTGTGTGTGTCACAAACCCCATTATAAAGTGTGCTTGTCACAAACCCCATTTGATAGCGTGTGTGTGTTACAATCCCCATTGGACAGTGTGTGTGTCACAAACTCCATTGGACAGCGCGTGTGTCACGAACACCATTGGACAGCGTTTGTGTGTTACAATCCCCATTGGACAGTGTGTGTGTCACAAACCCCATTGGATAGCGTGTGTGTGTCAAAAACCCCATTAGAAAGTATGTGCGTCACAAACACTTTGGATAGTGTGTGTGTGTCACAAACCCCATTTGATAGCGTGTGTGTGTCACAAACCCTATTGGACAGTGTGTAGGTCACAATCCCCATTGGACAACGTCTGTGTCACAAACCATATTGGACAGCGTGTGTGTCACAAACACCATTGGGCAGCGTGTGTATGTCACAATCCCCATTGGACAGTGTGTGTGTCACAAGCCCCATGGGACTGAGTTTTTTTAACGAACCCCATTGGACAGCGTGTGTGTCACAAGCGCCATTGGACAGAGTGTGTGTGTCACAAACCCCATTGGAAAGTGTATGTGTCACAAACCCCATGGGACAGCGTGTGTGTGTCACAAACCACATTGGAAAGTGTGTGTGTCTCAAACCCCATTGGACAGCGTGTCTGTGTCACAGTACACTTTGGACAGCGTGTGTGTGTCACAAACCTCTTCGGATAATGTGTGTGTCACAAACCCCATTGGACAGCGTGTGTGTCACATTCCGCATTGGACAGTGTGTGTGTCACAAACCCCATTGGACAGCGTGTGAGTCACAAACGCCGTTGGACAGAGTGTGTGTGTCACAAACCCCATTGGAAAGTGTATGTGTCACAAACCCCATTGGATAGCCTGTGTGTCTCACAAACCCTCCTGGTAAAGTGTGTGTGTCACGAAACCCATTGAACAGCATGCGTGTCACAAACACTATTGGACAGTCTGTGTGTAACAAACCCAATTGGTCAGCGTGTGTGTCACAAACCCCATTGGATAGCGTGTGTGTGTTACAAACCCCATTGGAAAGAGTGTGTGTCACAAACACCATTGGACAGCGTGTGTGTGTTACAAACCCCATTGGAAAGAGTGTGTGTCACAAACACCATCGGACAGCGTGTGTGTGTCACAAACCTCTTTTGAAAGAGTGTGTGTCACAAATCCCATTGGATAATGTGTGTGATGTCACAAACCCTATTGGACAGTGTGTGTGTCACAAACCCCATTGAACAGCATGTGTGTGTTTCACAATCCCCATTGGACAGTGTGTGTGTCACAAACCCCATGGGACTAAGTGTGTGTCACGAACGTCATTGGACAGCGTGTGTGTCACAAGCGCCATTGGACAGAGTGTGTGTGTCACTAACCCCATTGGAAAGTTTATGTGTCACAAACCCCATTGGACAGTGTGTGTGTCACAAAACCCATTGGATAGAGTGTGTGTGTCACAAACCATATTGCACAGAGTGTAGGTCACAATCCCCATTGGACAGAGTCTGTGTCACAAACCCCATTGGACAGCGTGTGTGTCACAAACACCATTGGACAGCGTGTGTGTGTGACAATCCCCATTGGACATTGTGTGTCCGTCACAAAACCCATTGGATAGCGTGTGTGTCACAAACCCCCGTGGACAATGTGTGTGTCACAAACGCCATTGGACAGTGTGTGTGTCAAAAACCCCCCTGGACAGTGTGTGTGTCACAATCCCCAGTGGACAGCGTGTGTGTCAAAACCCCATTGGACTGTGTGTGTGTGACAAAACCCACTGGACAGGGTGTGTGTCACAAACATCATTGGACAGCGTGTGTGTCACAAACCCCATCAGAAAGAGTGTGTGTCACAAACCCCATTGGTAGCCTGTGTGATTTCACAAACCCTATTGGACACTGTGTGTGTCACAAACCCCACTGGACAGCGTGTGTGTCACGAATCCCATTGGACAGGTGTGTGTCACAAACACCATTGGACTGCGTGTGTGTGTGTCACAAACCCTATTGGACAGTGTGTGTGTCATAAACCCCATTGGAGAGCGTGTGTGTCACAAACCCATTGGACAGCGTGTGTGTCACAAACCTCATTGGACAGTGTGTGTGTGTCACAATACCCATTGGACAGTGTGTGTGTCACAAACACAATTGGACAGAGTTTGTGTCACCAACCGCAGTGGACACTGTGCGTGTCACAAACAACATTGGACAGTGTGTGTGTCACAAACTCCACTGGACAGTGTGTGTGTCACAAACACCCATGGAAAGTGTGCGTGTCAGAAATCCCATTGGACATCGTGTGTGTCACAAAACCCTTTGGACAGTGTGTGTGTCACAATCACCATTGGATAGAGTGTGTGTGTCACAAACCCTCCTGGTCAGTGTGTGTGACACAAAACCCATTGGACAGAATGCGTGTCACAAACATCATTGGACAGCGTGTGTGTAAAAAACCCCATTGGACAGCGTGTGTGTGTCACAAAACCCATTGGAAAGTTTGTGTCACAAACCCCTTTGGATAGCGTGTGTGTGTCACAAACCCTATTGGATAGCTTGTAGGTCACAATCCCCATTGGACAGCGTCTGTGTCACAAACCCCATTGGACAGCGTGTGTGGTTCACAATCCCCATTGGACACTGTGTGTGTGAGTCACAAAACCCATTGGATATCGTGTGTGTCACAAAGGCCCGTGGACACTGTGTGTGTCACGAACGCCATTGGACAACGTGTGTGTCACAAACCCCCCTGGACAGTGTGTGTGTCAAATCCCCATTGGACATTGTGTGTGTGACAAAACCCACTGGACAGCCTGTGTGTCACAAACACCCATGGACAGTGTGAGTGCCACAAGCCCCATTGGATAGCGTCTGTGTGTTACAAACCCTATTGGACAGTGTGTGTGTGTCACAATCCCCATTAGACAGAGTGTGTGTCACAAAACCCATTGGATAGAGTGTTTGTGTCACAAACCCTATTGGACAGTATGTGTGTCACAAAACCCACTGTACAGCGTGTGTGTCACAAACCCCACAGGACAGCGTGTGTGTCACAAACACCCATGGATATTGTGCGTGTCACCAGCCCCATTGGACAGCGTGTGTCTCACAAACCCCATTAGACAGCGTGTGTCTCACAAACACCCATGGAGAGCGTGAGTGTCACAAACCCCATTATACATTGTGTTGTGTCACAAACCCTTTTGGACAGTGTGTGTGTTCACAAAACCCACTGGACAGCGTGTGTGTCACAAACACCCATGGATATTGTTCGTGTCACGAACCCCATTGGACAGCGTGTCTGTCACAAGCGCCATTGGACAGAGTGTGTGTGTCACAAACCCCATTGGAAAGTGTATGTGTCACAAACCCCATTGGATAGCGTGTGTGTGGCACAAACCCTATTGGACAGTGTGTGTGTCACAAAACTCACCGGATAGCGTGTGTGTCAGAAACCCCATTGGACAGCGTGTGTGTCACAAACCCTTTTGGACAGTGTGTATGTCACAATCCCCATTGGACAGCGTGTGTGTCACAAACCCCCGTGGACACTGTGGGTGTCACAAACCCTTTTGGACAGTGTGTATGTCACAATCCCCATTGGACAGCGTGTGTGTCACAAACCCCCGTGGACACTGTATGTCACAAACACTGTTGGACAGTGTGTGTGTAACAAACCCATTTGGTCAGCGTGTGTGTCACAAACCCCATGGGACAGCGTGTTTGTGTCACAGTCCCCATTGGACAGTGTGTGTGTCACAAACCCCATGGGACAGAGTGTGTGTCACGAACCCTATGGACAGCGTGTGTGTCAGAAACCCGATTGGGCAGTGTGTGTGTCACAAGCCCTGTTGGACAGCGTGTGTGTCACAAACACCATTAGAAAGTGTGCGTGTCACAAACCCCATTGGAAAGTGTGTGTGTCACAAAACCCATTGGATAGTGTGTGTGTCACAAACCCCATTTGATAGCATGTGTGTGTTACAAACCCCATTTGATAGCGTGTGTGTGTCAGAAACCCTACTGGACAGTGTGTAGGTCACAATCCCCATTGGACAGCGTCTGTGTCACAAACCCCATTGGACAGCGTGTGTGTGTCACAATCTCCATTGGACAGTGTGTGTGACAGAAAACCCATTGGATAGCGTGTTTGTGTCACAAACCCCATTGTACAGTGTGTGTGTCACAAACCCCAGTGGACAGCATGTTTGTCAAAACCCCGTTGGACAGTGTGTGTGTCACAAACCCCACTGGACAGCGTGTGTGTTGCATACACCCATGGACAGTGTGCGTGTCAGAAACCCCATTGTACATCATGTGTTTCACATACCCTTTTGGACAGTGTGTGTGTCACAAACCCCATTATAAAGTGTGCTTGTCACAAACCCCATTTGATAGCATGTGTGTGTTACAATCCCCATTGGACAGTGTGTGTGTCACAAACTCCATTGGACAGCGCGTGTGTCACGAACACCATTGGACAGCGTTTGTGTGTTACAATCCCCATTGGACAGTGTGTGTGTCACAAACCCCTTTGGATAGCGTGTGTGTGTCAAAAACCCCATTAGAAAGTATGTGCGTCACAAACACTTTGGATAGTGTGTGTGTGTCACAAACCCCATTTGATAGCGTGTGTGTGTCACAAACCCTATTGGACAGTGTGTAGGTCACAATCCCCATTGGACAACGTCTGTGTCACAAACCATATTGGACAGCGTGTGTGTCACAAACACCATTGGGCAGCGTGTGTATGTCACAATCCCCATTGGACAGTGTGTGTGTCACAAGCCCCATGGGACTGAGTTTTTTTAACGAACCCCATTGGACAGCGTGTGTGTCACAAGCGCCATTGGACAGAGTGTGTGTGTCACAAACCCCATTGGAAAGTGTATGGTTCACAAACCCCATGGGACAGCGTGTGTGTGTCACAAACCACATTGGAAAGTGTGTGTGTCTCAAACCCCATTGGACAGCGTGTCTGTGTCACAGTACACTTTGGACAGCGTGTGTGTGTCACAAACCTCTTCGGATAATGTGTGTGTCACAAACCCCATTGGACAGCGTGTGTGTCACATTCCGCATTGGACAGTGTGTGTGTCACAAACCCCATTGGACAGCGTGTGAGTCACAAACGCCGTTGGACAGAGTGTGTGTGTCACAAACCCCATTGGAAAGTGTATGTGTCACAAACCCCATTGGATAGCCTGTGTGTCTCACAAACCCTCCTGGTAAAGTGTGTGTGTCACGAAACCCATTGAACAGCATGCGTGTCACAAACACTATTGGACAGTCTGTGTGTAACAAACCCAATTGGTCAGCGTGTGTGTCACAAACCCCATTGGATAGCGTGTGTGTGTTACAAACCCCATTGGAAAGAGTGTGTGTCACAAACACCATTGGACAGCGTGTGTGTGTTACAAACCCCATTGGAAAGAGTGTGTGTCACAAACACCATCGGACAGCGTGTGTGTGTCACAAACCTCTTTTGAAAGAGTGTGTGTCACAAATCCCATTGGATAATGTGTGTGATGTCACAAACCCTATTGGACAGTGTGTGTGTCACAAACCCCATTGAACAGCATGTGTGTGTTTCACAATCCCCATTGGACAGTGTGTGTGTCACAAACCCCATGGGACTAAGTGTGTGTCACGAACGTCATTGGACAGCGTGTGTGTCACAAGCGCCATTGGACAGAGTGTGTGTGTCACTAACCCCATTGGAAAGTTTATGTGTCACAAACCCCATTGGACAGTGTGTGTGTCACAAAACCCATTGGATAGAGTGTGTGTGTCACAAACCCTATTGCACAGAGTGTAGGTCACAATCCCCATTGGACAGAGTCTGTGTCACAAACCCCATTGGACAGCGTGTGTGTCACAAACACCATTGGACAGCGTGTGTGTGTGACAATCCCCATTGGACATTGTGTGTCCGTCACAAAACCCATTGGATAGCGTGTGTGTCACAAACCCCCGTGGACAATGTGTGTGTCACAAACGCCATTGGACAGTGTGTGTGTCAAAAACCCCCCTGGACAGTGTGTGTGTCACAATCCCCAGTGGACAGCGTGTGTGTCAAAACCCCATTGGACTGTGTGTGTGTGACAAAACCCACTGGACAGGGTGTGTGTCACAAACATCATTGGACAGCGTGTGTGTCACAAACCCCATCAGAAAGAGTGTGTGTCACAAACCCCATTGGTAGCCTGTGTGATTTCACAAACCCTATTGGACACTGTGTGTGTCACAAACCCCACTGGACAGCGTGTGTGTCACGAATCCCATTGGACAGGTGTGTGTCACAAACACCATTGGACTGCGTGTGTGTGTGTCACAAACCCTATTGGACAGTGTGTGTGTCATAAACCCCATTGGAGAGCGTGTGTGTCACAAACCCATTGGACAGCGTGTGTGTCACAAACCTCATTGGACAGTGTGTGTGTGTCACAATACCCATTGGACAGTGTGTGTGTCACAAACACAATTGGACAGAGTTTGTGTCACCAACCGCAGTGGACACTGTGCGTGTCACAAACAACATTGGACAGTGTGTCTGTCACAAACTCCACTGGACAGTGTGTGTGTCACAAACAACCATGGAAAGTGTGCGTGTCAGAAATCCCATTGGACATCGTGTGTGTCACAAAACCCTTTGGACAGTGTGTGTGTCACAATCACCATTGGATAGAGTGTGTGTGTCACAAACCCTCCTGGTCAGTGTGTGTGACACAAAACCCATTGGACAGAATGCGTGTCACAAACATCATTGGACAGCGTGTGTGTAAAAAACCCCATTGGACAGCGTGTGTGTGTCACAAAACCCATTGGAAAGTTTGTGTCACAAACCCCTTTGGATAGCATGTGTGTGTCACAAACCCTATTGGACGGTAAGTATGTCACAATCCCCGTTGGATAGCGTGTGTGTGTCACAAACCCTATTGGATAGCGTGTAGGTCACAATCCCCATTGGACAGCGTCTGTGTCACAAACCCCATTGGACAGCGTGTGTGGTTCACAATCCCCATTGGACACTGTGTGTGTGAGTCACAAAACCCATTGGATATCGTGTGTGTCACAAAGGCCCGTGGACACTTTGTGTGTCACGAACGCCATTGGACAACGTGTGTGTCACAAACCCCCCTGGACAGTGTGTGTGTCAAATCCCCATTGGACATTGTGTGTGTGACAAAACCCACTGGACAGCCTGTGTGTCACAAACACCCATGGACAGTGTGAGTGCCACAAGCCCCATTGGATAGCGTCTGTGTGTTACAAACCCTATTGGACAGTGTGTGTGTGTCACAATCCCCATTGGACAGAGTGTGTGTCACAAAACCCATTGGATAGAGTGTTTGTGTCACAAACCCTATTGGACAGTATGTGTGTCACAAAACCCACTGTACAGCGTGTGTGTCACAAACCCGACAGGACAGCGTGTATGTCACAAACACCCATGGATATTGTGCGTGTCACCAGCCCCATTGGACAGCGTGTGTCTCACAAACCCCATTAGACAGCGTGTGTCTCACAAACACCCATGGACAGCGTGAGTGTCACAAACCCCATTATACATTGTGTTGTGTCACAAACCCTTTTGGACAGTGTGTGTGTTCACAAAACCCACTGGACAGCGTGTGTGTCACAAACACCCATGGATATTGTTCGTGTCACGAACCCCATTGGACAGCGTGTCTGTCACAAGCGCCATTGGACAGAGTGTGTGTGTCACAAACCCCATTGGAAAGTGTATGTGTCACAAACCCCATTGGATAGCGTGTGTGTGGCACAAACCCCATTGGACAGCGTGTGTGTCACAAACCCTTTTGGACAGTGTGTATGTCACAATCCCCATTGGACAGCGTGTGTGTCACAAACCCCCGTGGACACTGTGGGTGTCACAAACCCTTTTGGACAGTGTGTATGTCACAATCCCCATTGGACAGCGTGTGTGTCACAAACCCCCGTGGACGCTGTGTGTCACAAACACTGTTGGACAGTGTGTGTGTAACAAACCCATTTGGTCAGCGTGTGTGTCACAAACCCCATGGGACAGCGTGTTTGTGTCACAGTCCCCATTGGACAGTGTGTGTGTCACAAACCCCATGGGACAGAGTGTGTGTCACGAACCCTATGGACAGCGTGTGTGTCAGAAACCCGATTGGACAGTGTGTGTGTCACAAGTCCTGTTGGACAGCGTGTGTGTCACAAACACCATTAGAAAGTGTGCGTGTCACAAACCCCTTTGGAAAGTGTGTGTGTCACAAAACCCATTGGATAGTGTGTGTGTCACAAACCCCATTTGATAGCATGTGTGTGTTACAAACCCCACTTGATAGCGTGTGTGTGTCAGAAACCCTACTGGACAGTGTGTAGGTCACAATCCCCATTGGACAGCGTCTGTGTCACAAACCATATTGGACAGCGTGTGTGTCACAAACACCATTGGACAGCGTGTGTATGTCACAATCCCCATTGGACAGTGTGTGTGACAGAAAACCCATTGGATAGCGTGTTTGTGTCACAAACCCCATTGTACAGTGTGTGTGTCACAAACCCCAGTGGACAGCATGTTTGTCAAAACCCCGTTGGACAGTGTGTGTGTCACAAGCCCCATGGGACTGAGTTTTTTTAACGAACCCCATTGGAAAGTGTATGTGTCACAAACCCCATGGGACAGCGTGTGTGTGTCACAAACCACATTGGAAAGTGTGTGTGTCTCAAACCCCGTTGGACAGCGTGTCTGTGTCACAGTACACTTTGGACAGCGTGTGTGTGTCACAAACCCCATTGGACAGCGTATGTGTCACAAGCCCCATTGGACAGCGTGTGTGTCACAAACACCATTGGACAGCATGTGTGTGTAACAATACCCATTGAACAGTGTGTGTGTCACAATCCCCATTGGACTGCGTGTGTGTCACAAACCCTCGCAGACACTGTATGTGTCACAAACCCCATTGGACAGCGTGTGTGTCACAATCCCAATTGTACAGTGTGTATGTGTCACAAACCCCATTGGACATCGTGTGTGTCACAAATCCCTTTGGACAGTGTGAGTGTCACAAACCCCATTGGACAGCGTGTGTGTTTCACAAACCCCATTGGAAAGTGTATGTGTCACAAACCCCATTGGATAGCGTGTTTGTGTCACAAACCCTCCTGGTCAGTGTCTGTCTCACAAAACCCATTGGACAGCATGCGTGTCACAAACACCATTGGACAGTGTGTGTGTAACAAACCCAGTTGGTCAGCGTGTGTGTCACAAACACCCATGGACAGTGTGCGTGTCACAAACCCCATTGGACAACGTGTGTGTCACAAACCCCTTTGGACAGTGTGTGTGTCACAAACCCCATTGGACAGCGTGTGTGTCACAAACCCCTTTAGAAAGTATGCGTGTCACAAACCCCATTGGATAGAGTGTGTGTCACAAACCCAATTGGACAGTGTGTGTGTTTTCACAAACCCCTTTGGACAGTGTGTGTGTCACAAACGCCATTGGACAGCGTGTGTGTCACAAAACCCATGGGACAGAGTATGTGTCACAAACACTATTGGACAGTGTGTGTGTCAAAAAACCCACTGGATAGCGTGTGTGTCACAAACCCCATTGGACAGCGTGTGTGTCACAATCCCCATTGGACTCCCTGTGGGTCACAAACCCCATTGGACAGAGTGTGTGTCACGAATCCTATTGGACAGCATATGTGTCACAAGCACCATTGGAAAGAGTGTGTGTGTCACAAACCCTATTGGAAAGTGTATGTGTCACAAACCCCATTGGACAGCGTGTGTGTGTCACAAAACTTATTGGACAACGTTAGTGTAACAAACCCCATTGGACAGCGTGTGTGTAACAAACCTCCTTGGACAGCGTGTGTGCGTCACAATACCCATTGGACAGTGTGTGTGTCACAAACCCCATTGGACAGATTTTGTGTCACAAACCGCATTGGACAGCGTGTGTGTGTCACAAACCTCCTGGTCAGTGTGTGTGTCACAAACATCATTGGACAGCGTGTGTGACTCACAAGCCCATTGGACAGAGTGTTTGTGTCACAAAATCCACTATACAGCATGTGTGTCATGAACCCCATTGGACAGCGTGTGTTTCACAAACACCATTGCACAGCGCGTGTGACACAAGCCTATTGGACAGAGTGCGTGTGTCACAAAACCCAATGCACAGTGTGTGTGTCACGAATCCCATTGGACAGCGTGTGTGTCACAAGCACCATTGGACAGAGTGTGTGTGTCAGAAACCCCATTGGAAAGTGTATGTGTCACAAACCCGATTGGATAGCGTGTGTGTGTCGCAAACACTATTGGACAGTGTGTGTGTCACAAAACCCACTGGACAGTGTGTGTGTCACAAACCCCATTGGACAGCGTTTGTGTCACAAATCGCATTGGACAACGTTTGTATCAAAAGCCACATTCGACAGAGTATATGTGTCACAAACCCCATTGGACACGTCTGTGTCACAATAGCCATTGGTCAGAGTGTTGTCACAAACCCGATAGGACAGTGTGTGTGTCACAAACCCCATTTGACAGACTTTGTGTGACAAACCCCATTGGACAGCGTGCGTGTCATAAATCCCATTGGAAAGTGTATGTGTCACAAACCGCATTGGGTAACGTGTGTGTGTCACAAACCCCATTGGACAGCGTGTGTATCACAAGCCCATTGGACAGAGTGTGTGTGTCACAAAACCCACTGTACAGCGTGTTTATCATAATCCCCATTGGACAGCGTGTGTGTCACAAACCCCACTGGGCAGAGTGAGTGTGACAAACCCCATTGGACAGCGTGTGTGTGACAAACCCCATTGGACAGTGTATGTGTCCCAAACCCCCTTGGTAAGCAAGTGTAACACAAGCACCATTGGACAGAGTGTGTGTGTCACAAAACCCATTGGACAGTGTGTGTGTCACAAACCCCATTGTACAGTGTGTCTGTCACAAACCCCTTTGGACAGAGTGTGTGTCACAAGCACCATTGGGCAGAGTGTGTGTGTCACAAAACCCATTGGAAAGTGTATGTGTCACAAACCCCATTGGATAGCGTGTGTGTGTCAAAAACACTACTGGACAGTGTGTGTGTAACAAACAACATTGGACAGCGTGTGTGTCACAAACCCCATTGGACAGCATGTCTATCAAAATAAACATTGGACACTGTGTGTGTCACAAACCCCATTGGACAGCGCGTGTGACACAAGCCTATTGGACAGAGTGCGTGTGTCACAAAACCCAATGCACAGTGTGTGTGTCACGAATCCCATTGGACAGCGTGTGTGTCACAAGCACCATTGGACAGAGTGTGTGTGTCACATACCCCATTGGACTGTGTATGTGTCACAAACCCGAATGGATAGAGTGTGTGTGTCAAAAACACTACTGGACAGTGTGTGTGTAACAAACAACATTGGACAGCGTGTGTATCAAAATAAACATTGGACAGAGTGTGCGTGTCATAAACCCCATTGGAAAGTGTATGTGTCACAAACGGCATTGGATAGCGTGTGTGTGTCACAAACACCATTGGACAGCGTGTGTGTCACAAGCCTATTGGACAGAGTGCGTGTGTCACAAAACCCACTCGACAGTGTGTGTGTCACGAACCCCATTGGACAGCGTGCGTGTCACAAGCACCATTGGACAGACTGTGTGTGTCAGAAACCCCTTTGGAAAGTGTATGTGTCACAAACCCGACTGGATAGCGTGTATGTGTTACAAAGCCTATTGGAGAGTGTGTGTAGTCACAAAACCCACTGGAGAGCGTGTGTGTCACAAACCCCATTGGACAGCGTGTGTGTAACAAATCTCTTTGGACAGTGTATGTGTGTCACAAACCTCCTGGTCAGTGTGTGTGTCACAAATCCCATTGGACAGCGTGTGTGTCACAAACCCCATTGGATAGCGTCTGTGTGTCACAAACCCCATTGGACAGCGTGTGTGTCACAAACCCCATTGGACAGCGTGTGTGTGTCACAATCCCCATTGGACAGTGTGTGTGTCGCAAAACCCATTGGACAGCGTGTGTGTGTCACAATACCCATTGGTCAGCAAGTGTGTCACAAGACCATTGGACAGAGTGTGTGTGTCACAAAACCCACTGCACAGCGTGTGTGTGACAAACACTATTGCACAGTGTGTGTGTCACAAAACCCACTGGACAGTGTGTGTGTCACAAACGCCATTGGACAGCGTGTGTATCAAAAGCCACATTCGACAGAGTGTATGTGTCACAAACCCCATTGGACACATGTATGTCACAATAGCCATTGGTCAGAGTGTTGTTCACAAACCTGATAGGACAGTGTGTGTGTCACAAACCCCATTGAACAGAGTTTGTGTGACAAACCCCATTGGACAGTGTGTCTGTCACAAACCCCATTGGACAGAGTGCGTGTGCCACAAACCCCATTGGACAGCGTGTGTGTGTCACAAACCTCCTGGTCAGTGTGTGTATCACAATACCCATTGGACAGTGTGTGTGTCACAAACCCGTTTGGAGAGAGTTTGTGTCACAAACCCCATTGTACAGCGTGTTTGTCACAAGCCCTTTGGGCAGAGTGTGTGTCTCACAAACCCCATTGTACAGCGTGTTGGTCACAATTTTACAGCGTGTGTTTCACAAACCCCATTGGACAGAGTGTGTGTGACAAACCCCATTGGAGAGAGTGTGTGTCACAAACCCCATTGGAGGACGTGTGTGTCACAAACACCACTTTACACTGTGTGTGTCACAATCCCAAGTGGACAGCGTGGGTGTCAAAATCCCATTGGACAGTGAGTGTTTGACACAAACACCCATGGACACTGTGAGTGTCACAAACACCATTGGACAGCGTGTGTGTCACAAACCCCATTGGATAGAATGTGTGTGTCTCAAAGACTATTGGGGAGTGTGTGTGTCACAAAACCCACTGGACAGCGTGTGTGTCACAAACCCCATTGGACAGAGTTTGTGTCACAAACCCCATTGGGCAGCGTGTGTTTCACAATCACCATTGGACAGAGCGTGTGTTCACAAACCCCATTGGAAAGTGTATGTGTCACAAAGCGCATTGTATAGAGTGTATGTGTCACAAACCACACGGGAGAGCATGTGTGTGTCACAAACCCCATTGTACAGCGTGTTTTTCACAAGCCCTTTGGACAGAGTGTGTGTGGTACAAATCCCATTGTACAGCTTATTTGTCATAATCCCCATTGGACAGTGTGTGTGTCACAAACCCCATTGGACAGAGTGTGTATGTCAAACCACATTGGATAGAATGTGTGTCACAAACGCCATTGGACAGAGTGTGTGTGACAAACCCCATTTTACAGTGTATGTGTCACAAACCCCATTGGACAGAGAGTGTGACACAGACACCATTGGACAGAGTGTGTGTGTCACAAAACCCACCTCACAGTGTGTGTGTCACAAACCGCTTTGGACAGAGTTCGTGTCACAAACACCATTGGACAGCGTGTGTTTCACATACCCCATTGGAAAGTGTATGTGTCACAAACCGCATTGGATAGCGTGTGTGTGACACAAACCCCATTGTACAGCGTGTTTGTCCCAAGCCCTTTGGACAGAGTGTGTGTGTCACAAACCCCGTTGGACAGCGTGTATGTCAAAAACCCCTTTAGGCAGTGTGTGTGTCACAAAGCACATTGTACAGCGTGTGTGTGTCACAATCCCCATTGGACAGTGTGTGTGTCACAAATCCCACTGGACAGCGTGTGTGTGTCACAATACCCATTGGACAGCAAGTGTGTCACAAGACCTTTGGACAGTGTGTGTGCGTCACAAAACCCACTGCACAGCGTGTGCGTCACAAATCCCATTGGACTGCGTGTGTGTCACAAGCGCCATTGGACAGAGTGTGTGTCACAAACACCCATGTACCGCGTGCGTGTCACAAACCCCATTGGACAGTGTGTATGTCACAAATCCCATTGGACAGCGTGTGTGTGTGATAATCCCCATTGGACAGTGTGTGTGTGTCACAAACCCCATGGGACAGAGTGTGTGCCACTAACCCCATTGAGAGTGTGTGGCCCAAACCACATGGGACAGAGTGTGTGTCACGATCCCCATTGGACAGCGTGTCTGTAACAAACACCACTGGACAGAATGTGAGTGTCACATACCCCACTGGATAGTGTGTGTGTCACAAACCCATTAGAACGTGTGTGTGTAACAAACCCCATTGGATAGCGTTTGTGTGTCACAAACCCTATTGGACAGTGTGTGTGTCACAAACCCCATTTAACAGTGTGTGTGTCACAAACACCATTGGACAGCGTGTGTGTCACAAGCCCATTTTACAGAGTGTATGTGTCACAAACCCCATTGGACAGCGTGTGTGTGTCACAATCCCCATTGGACAGTGTGTGTGTCACAAACGCCATGGGACAGAGTGTGTGTCACAAACACTATTGGACAGCGTGTGTGTGTCGCAAACCCCATTGGAAAGTGTATGTGTCACAAACCCCTTTGGATAGCGTGTGTGTGTCACAAACCCCATAGGACAGCGTGTGTGTCACAAGCCACATTGAACAGCGTGTGTGTAACAAACACCATTGGATAGCGTGTATGTGTCACAAACCCCATTAGAAACTGTGCGTGTCACAAACCCCCGTGGACACTGTGTGTGTCAGAAACCCTTTTGGACAGTGTGTGTGTCACAAACCCCATTGGACAGAGTGTATGTGTCACAAACCCCATTGGACAGTGTGTGTGTCACAATCCCCATTGGACAGCGTGTGTGTCACAAACCCCATTGGACAGTGTGTGTGTCAAAACCAAATTGGACAGTGCGTGTGTCACAAAACCCACTGGACAGGTTGTGTGTCACAAACCCCCCTAGTCAGTTTGTGTGTCACAATCCCCAGTGGACAGCGTGTGTGTCAAAACCCCATTGGACAGTGTGTGTGTCACAAAACCCACTGGATAGCGTGTGAGTTCCAAACAACCATGGACGTTCTGTGTTTCACAAACCTCATTGGACAGCGTGTGTGTGTCACAATCCCCATTGGACAGTGCGAGTGTCACAAAAACCATTGGACAGCGTGTGTGTCACAAGCACCATTGGACAGAGTGTGAGTGTCACAAACCCCATTGGATAGTGTGTGTGTCACAAACCCCATTGGATAACGTGTGTGTGTCACAAACCCTATTGGACAGTGTGTGTGTCACAAACCCAATGGGATAGCGCGTGTGTGTCACAAACCCCATTAGAAAGTGTGCGTGTCACAAACCCCTTTGGAAAGTGTGTGTGTCGCAAACCCCATTGGATAGCGTGTGTGTTTCACAAACCCCATTAGATAGTGTGCGTGTCACAAACCCCATTGGATAGATTGTGTGTGTCACAAACACCCATGGACATTGTGCATGTCACAAACCCCATTGGACATCGTGTGCGTCACAAACCCATTTGGACTTTGTGTGTGTCAGAAACCCCACTGGACAGCGTGTGTGTCACAAACCCCTTTGGACAGTGTGTGTGTCACAAACCCCATGGGACAGAGTGTGTGTCACGAACCCCATTAAACAGCGTGTGTGTCACAAATCCCATTGGAGAGAGTGTGTGTTTCACAAAACCCATTAAACAGTATGCGTGTCACAAACACCATTGGACAGTGTATGTGTAACAAAACCAATTGGTCAGCGTGTGTGTCACAAACGCAATGGGACAGAGTGTGTGTCACAAACCCCGTTGGAAAGCGTGTGTTTCACAAAACCCATTAAACAGTATGCGTGTCACAAACCCCATTGGATAGCGTGTCTGTGTCACAAACCCTATTAGAAAGTGTGCGTGTCCCAAACCCCATTTGAAAGTGTGTGTGTCACAAATCCCATTGGATAACGTGTGTGTCACTAGCTCATTGGACAGAGTGTGTGTGTCACAAAACCCACCGGACAGCGTGTGTGTCACAAACCCCTTTGGAAAGTGTGTGTGTCACAAACCCCATTGGACAGCGTGTGTGTGCCACAATCCCCATTGGAAAGTGTATGTGTCACAAACCCCATTGGATACCGTGTGTGTGTGTCACAAAACTTTTTGGAGAGAGTGTGTGTCACGAACCCCTTTGGACAGTGTGTGTGTCACAAACCCCATTGGACAGAGCGTATGTGTCATTAACCCAATAGGAAAGTGTGTGTCTCACAAACCCCATTGGATAGTGTGTGTGTGTCACAAACCCTATTGGACAGCGTGTGTGTGTCACAATCCCCATTGGACAGTGTGTGTGTCACAAAACCTATTGCATAGCGTGTGTGTCACAAACCCCATTAGAAAGTGTGCGTGTCACAAACCCCATTGGATAGCGTGTGTGTGTCACAAACCTTATTGGACAGTGTGTGTCACAAGACCCATTGGACAGAGTGTGTGTGTCACAATCCCCATTGGACAGTGTGTGTGTCACAAACCCTATTGGACAGAGTGTGTGTGTCACAAACCCCATTGGACAGTGTGTGTAACAATCCCCATTGGACAGTGTGTGTGTCACAAGCCCCATTGGACAGTGTGTGTGTCACAAACACCATTGGAGATTGTGTGTGTGTATCAATACTCATTGCACAGCGTGTGTGTCACAAACCCCATTGGACAGCGTGTGTGTCACTAACCCCTGTGGACAC
Source organism: Columba guinea (assembly GCA_032206185.1). NCBI lineage: Eukaryota > Metazoa > Chordata > Aves > Columbiformes > Columbidae > Columba > Columba guinea. The sequence continues at coordinate 2,036,471 of JAVLUU010000041.1, read as the reverse complement.
TGTGTGTGTCACAAACCCCATTGGAAAGTGTGTGAGTCACAAACCCCATTGGAAAGAGTGTGTGTTTCACAAAACCCATCAAACAGTACGTGTGTGACAAACCCCATTGGATAGCGTGTGTGTGCCACAAACCCCATTAGAAAGTGTGAGTGTCACAAATCACATTTGAAAGTGTGTGTGCCAAAATCCCCATTGGACATTGTGTGTGTCACAAAACCCCATTGGATAGCGTGTGTGTCACAAACCCCATTAGAAAGTGTGTGTGTCACAAGACCCAGTGGACAGAGTGTGTGTGTGGCAAACCCCATCGGACAGCGTGTGTGTCATAACCCCCACTTTACAGCATGTGTGTGTCACAATACCCATTGGACAGTGTGTGTGTGTCACATTCCCCATTGGACAGCGTGTGTGTCACAATACCCATTGGACAGAGTGTTTGTGTCACAAAACCCACTGGACAGCGTGTGTGTCACGAATACCATTAGACAGCGTGTGTGTCACAAGCACCATTGGACAGAGCGTGTGTGTCACAAACCCCATTGGAAAGTGTAAGTGTCACAAACCCCACTGGATAGCTTGTGTGTGTCGCAAACCCTGCTGGTCAGTGTGTGTGTCACAAAACCCATTGGATAGCATGCGTGTACCATACACCATGGAACAGTGTGTGTGTAACAAAACCAATTTGTCAGCGTGTGTGTCACAAACCCCACTGGAAAGTGTGTGTGTCACAATCCCCTTTGGAAACTGTGTGTGTCACAAACCCCATTAGAAAGTGTGCATGTCAAAATCCCCATTTCAAAGTGGGGACCTCTTTGGACAGTGTATGTGTGTCACAAACCTCCTGGTCAGTGTGTGTGTCACAAAACCCATTGGACAGCGTGTGTGTCACAAACCCCATTGGATATCATGTGTGTGTCACAAACCCCATTAGAAAGTGTGCGTGTCACAAAATCCTTTTTATTCCGTGTGTGTGTCACAAACCCCATTAGAAAGTGTGCGTGTTACAAACCCCATTTGAAAGTGTGTGTGTCACAAACCCCATTGGACAGAGTGTGTGCGACAAACCCCATTGGACACCGTGTGTGTCATAACCCCCATTTTACAGCGTGTGTGTGTTACAATCCCCATTGGACAGTGAGTGTGTGTCACAAACCCCACTGGACAGCGTGTGTGTCACAAACCCCTTTAGACAGTGTGTGTGTCACAAACCCCATTGTAGAGCCCGTGTCTGTCACATTCCCCATTGGACAGCGTGTGTGTCACAATACACATTGGACATAGTGTGTGTGTCACAAAACCCATTGGATAGCGTGTGTGCCACAAACCCCATTAGAAAGTGTCTGTGTCACAAACCCCATTGGATAGCATTTGTGTGTCACAAACCCCGTTGAACTGTGTGTGTGACACAAACCCCAGTGGACAGCGTTTGTGTCACGAACCCCATTGGACAGCTTGTCTGTCACAAGACCCATTAGAGAGACTCTGTGTGTCACAAACCCCTTTGGACAGAGTGTGTCACAATCCCCATTGGACAGCGTGTGTGTCACAATTCCCATTGGACAGTGTGTGTGTCACAACCCCATTAAACAGAGTGTGTGTCACAAACACCACTGGACAGAGTGTGGTGTCACAAACCCTATTGGAAAGTGTATGTGTCACAAACCCCATTGGATAGCGTGTGTGTGTCACAAACCCCATTATAAAGTGTGTGTGTCACAAACCCCATTGGATAGCGTGTGTGTGTCACAAACCCCATTGGACAGCGTGTGTGTGTCACAATACCCATTGAACACTCTGTGTGTCACAAAACGCATTGGATAGCCTGTGTTTCACAAACCCCATTTGAAAGTGTGTGTGTCACAAACCCCGTTGGATAGCATATGTGTGTCACAAACCCTGTTGGACAGCGTGTAGTGTAAGAAAGCCCATTGGACAGTGTGTGTCACAAATCCCATTGGACAGCGTGTGTGTGGCACAAAGCACAGTTGACAGAGTGTGTTTCACAAAAACCATTGGACAGTGTGTGTGTAACAAACCCCATTGGACAGCGTGTGTGTGTCACAAACCCTCCTGGTCAGTGTGTGTTTCACAAACCCCATTGGAAAGTGTGTGCGCCATTAATCCCATTGCACAGCGTGTGTGTCACAAGCTCCATTATAAAGTAGTGCGTGTTCACAAACCCCACTGGATAGCGCGTGTGTGTCACCAACCCTATTGGACAGTGTGTAGGTCACAATCCCCATTGGACAGCGTCTGTGTCACAAACCTTGTTGGACAGCGTGTGTGTCACTTACACCATTGGACAGCGTGTGTGTGTCTCAATCCCCTTTGGACAGTTTGTGTGTCACAAACCCCATTGGATAGCGTGTGTTTCACAAACCCCAGTTGAAAGTGTGTGTGTCACAAACCCCAACAGATAGCGTGTGTGTGTCACAAACCCGATTGGACAGTGTGTATGACAAAATCCCCATTGGACAGCCTGTGTGTCACAAACCCCATTGGACATTGTGTCTGTGTCACAATACCCATTGGACAGCGTGTGTGTCGCAATCCCCATTGGACAGAGTTAGTGTCATAAACTCCATTGGACAGCGTGTGTGTCTCAAACACCATTGGACAGTGTGTGTGGGACATACCCCATTGGACAGCGTGTGTGTGTCTCAAATGCCATTGGATAGCATGTGTGTCACAAATCCCATTGGACAGCGTGTGTGTCACAAACCCCATTGTACAGCGTGTGTGTGTCACCAACCCTCCTGGTCAGTGTGTGTGTCACAAGCACCATTGGAAGGTGTGTGTGTCACAAACCAAATTGGAAAGTGTGTGTGCCACAAATCCCATTGCATAGCATGTGTGTGTCACAAAATCCATTATAAAGTAGTGTGCGTTCACAAACCCCACTGGATAGCGTGTGTGAGTCACAAACCCTATTGGACAGAGTGTAGGTCACAATCCCCATTGGACAGCGTCTGTGTCACAAACCCCATTGGACAGCGTGTGTGTCACAAACACCACTGCATACCGTGCGTGTGTCACAATCCCCATTGAACAGTGTGTGTGTCACAAAACCCATTGGATAGCGTGTGTGTCACAATCCCCTCTGGACAACGTGTATGTCACAAACCCCATTGGACAGTGTGTGTGTCACATTCCCCATTGGACAGTGTATGTTCACAAAACCCATTGAATAGCGTGTGTGTCACAAACCCCATTGGATAGCGTGTGTGTCACAATCCCCTTTGAACAGTGTGTGTGTCACAAAACGCATTGGATAGCGTGTGTGTCACAATCCCTATTGGATAGAAGGTGTGTCACAAATCCCATTGGACAGTGTGTGTGTGTCACAAACCCCATTTGATAGAGTGTGTGTCACAAAACGCATTGGATAGCATTTGCCTCACAATCCCCATTGGACAGCATGTGTGTCACAAACCCCATTGGACAGTTTGTGTGTGTCACAAAACCCATTGGATAGCATGTGTGTGTCACAAACCCCATTGGACAGTGTATGTGTCACAAAACGCATTGGATAGCGTGTGTGTCACCATCCCCATTGGACAGCGTGTGTGTGTGACAAACCCCATTGGACATCGTGTGTGTCACAATCCCCATTGGACAGCGTGTGTGTCAGGAACCCCATTGGACAGCGTGTGTGTCACAAGCGCCATTGGAAAGTGTGTGTGTCATAACCCCCATTTTACAGCGTGTGTGTGTCACAATCCCCACTGGACAGTGTGTGTGTGTCACAAACCCCATTCTACAGTGCGTGTGCGTCACATTCCCCATTGGACAGCATGTGTGTCACAATACCCATTGGTCAGAGCGTGTGTGTCACAATCCCCGTTGGACAGCGTGTGTGTGCCACAAAACACATTGGATAGCATGTGTGTGTCACGAACCCCATTGGACAGTGTGTGTGTCAAAAACCCAACTGGACAGCGTGTGTGTCACAATCCCCATTGGACAGCGTGTGTGTCACAAACCCCATTGGACAGATTGTGTGTGTCACAAGCGCCATTGGAAAGTGAGTGTGTCACAAACCCCATTGGAAAGTGTGTGTGTCATAACCCCCATTTTACAGTGTGTGTGTGTCACAAACCCCATTTGATAGAGTTTGTGTCACAAAACGCATTGGATAGCATTTGCCTCACAATCCCCATTGGACAGCGTGTGTATCACAAACACCTTTGGACAGTGTGTGTGTCACAAACCCCATTCTACAGTGCGTGTGTGTCACAATACCCATTGGACAGAGCGTGTGTGTCACAATCCCCATTGGACAGCGTGTGTGTCACGAATCCCATTGGACAGTGTGTCTGTGTCACAATACGGATTGGACAGTGTGTTTGTCACAATCCCCATTGGACAGCATGTGTATCACTAAACCCATTGGATATCATGTGGGTCACAAACCCCATTTGAAAGTGTGTGTGTCACAAACCCCATTGGACAGCGTGTGTGTCAAAAGCCCCATTGGACAGCGTGTGTGTCAAAAACACCATTGGACAGCGTGTGTGTGTATCAATACCCATTGGACAGTGTGTGTGTCACAAATCCCATTTGACAATGTGTGTGTCACAAACCCCTGTGGACACTGTGTGTGTCACAATCCCCATTGGAAAGTGTATGTGTCACAAACCCCATTGTATAGAGTGTGTGTGACACAAACCCTCCTGGTCAGTGTGTGTCTCACAAAACCCTTTGGATAGCATACGTGTCACAGACCCCACTGGACAGCGTGCATGTCACAAGCGCCATTGGAAAGTGTTTGTGTCACAAACCCAATTGGACAATGTGTATGTCACAATCCCCTTTAGACAGCGTCTGTGTCACAAATCCCATTGGGCAGCATGTGTGTCACAAACAACATTGGACAGCGTGTGTGTGTCACAATCCCCATTGGACAGTGTGTGTGTGTCACAAAACCACTTAAATAGTATGCGTGTCACAAACCCCATTGGATAGCGTGTGCGTGTCACAAACCCAATTAGAAAGTGTGCGTGTTACAAACCCCGTTGGATAGCTTGTGTGTGTTACGAACCCCATTGGAAAGCATTTGTCTCACAAGACCCATTGGACAGAGTGTGTGTGTCACAAACCCCATTGGACATCGTGTGTATCACCATCCCCATTGGACAGCGTGTGTGTAGCAACCCCTTTGAACAGCGTGTGTGTCACAAACACCTATTGACAGTGTGCATGTCACAAACCCCATTGGACATCGTGTGTGTAACAAACCCTTTTGTACAGTGTGTGTGTCAGAAACCCCACTGGACAGCGTGTGTGTCACAAACATCCATGGACAGTGTGCATGTCACAAACCCCATTTGAAAGTGTCTGTGTCAAAAACCCCATTGGATAGCGTGTGTGTGTCACAAACCCCTTTAGAAAGTGTGCGTGTCACAAACCCCACTTCATAGCATGTGTGTGTCACAAACCCCATTAGAAAGTGTGCGTGTCACAAACACCATTGGATAGCATGTGTGTGTCACAAACCCTATTGGACAGTGTGTATGACACAATGCCCATTGGACAGCGTCTGTGTCACTAACCCCATTGGATAGCGTCTGTGTCACAAACACCATTGGACAACGTGTGTGTGTCACAAACCCTCTTGGACAATGTTTGTGTCACAAACCCTACTGGACAGGGTGTCTGTCACGAACCCCTTTGGACAGCTTGTGTGTCACAAGACCCATTGGACAGAGTGTGTGTGTCACAAACCCCATTGGACAGCGTGTGTGTCATAAACCCCATTGGACAGCGAGTGAGCGTCACAATCCCCATTGGACAGTGTGTGTGTGACACAAACCCCACTGGACAGCGTGTGTGTCACAATCCCCATTGGACAGTGTGTGTGTCACAAACCCCATGAGACAGACTGTGTGTCACCAACACTATTGGAAAGAGTATGTGTGAAAAGCCCATTGGACAGAGTGTGTGTGTCACAAAACCCACTGGACAGTGTGTGTGTCACGAACCCCGTTGGACAGCGTTTGTGTCACAAGCACCATTGGACAGAGCGTGGTGTCACAAACCCCATTGGAAAGTGTATGTGTCACAAACACCATTGTATAGCGCGTGTGTGTCACAAGCCATATTGGAAAGTGTGTGTGTCTCAAAATCCACTGGACCGCCTGTGTGTCACAAACCCCATTGGACAGCATGTGCGTTTCACAATCCTATTGGACAGTGTGTGTGTCACAAACACCATGGGACAGATTGTGAGTGTCACAAACCCCATTGGATATTGTGTGTGTCACAAACCCCATTAGAAAGTGTGTATTTCACAAACCCCATTGGATAGCGTGTGTGTGTCACAAACCCTATTGGACTGCGTGTGTGTCACAATCCCCATTGGACAGCGTGTGTGTGTCACAAACCCTATTGGACTGCGTGTGTGTCACAATCCCCATTGGACAGCGTGTGTGTCACGAACCCCATTGGACAGCGTGTGTGTCACAAGCACCATTGGACAGAGTGTGTGTGTCACAAACCCCATTGGATAGTGTGTGTGTGTCACAAACCCTATTGGACAGAGTGTGTGTCACAAAATCCATGGGACAGAGTGTGTGTCACAAACCCCGTTTTACAGCATGTGTGTCAAAAGCCACACTGGACAGAGTGTGTGTTTCAAAAACCCCATTGGACAGCATTTTTGTGTCACAATACCCATAAGACAGTGTGTGTGGCAGAAACACCATTGAACAGAGTTTGTGTCACAAACCCCATTGGACAGCGTGTGTGTCACAAACCGCATTGGATAGCGTGTGTGTCACAAACACCATTGGACAGCGTGTGTGTGTCACAAAACCCATTGGACAGCGTGTGTGTCACAAACACCATTGGACAGCATGTGTGTCACAATCACATTGGACAGCGTGTGTGTCACAAAACCCAATGGATAGCGTTTGTGTCACAAACCCTATTTGAAAGTGTGTGTGTCACAAAACTCATTGGATAGCGTGTGTGTCACGAGACCCATTAGACAGAGTGTGTGTGTCACAAACCCCATTGGACAGCGTGTGTGTCACAAACCCCTTTGGACAGCATGTGTGTTACAAACCCCATTGGACAGTGTGTGTGTGTCACAATACCCATTAAACAGTGTGTGTGTCACAAACCCCATTGGACAGAGTTTGTGTCACAAACCCCATTGGACAGCGTGTGTGTCACAAACAGCATTGGACAGTGTGTGTGTCACAAAGCCCCGTGGACACTGTGTGTGTCACTAATGTCATTGGACAGTGTGTGTGTCACAACCACCCCTGGACAGTGTCTGTGTCACAATGCCCAGTGGACAGAGTTTGTGTCAAAAACCCCATTGGACAGTGTGTGTGTCCAAACCCCATTCGACAGCATGTTTGTCACAAGCACCATTGGACGTAGTGTGTGTGTCAGAAACCCCATTGGAAAGTATATGTGTCACAAACCCCATTGGATAGCGTGTGTGTGTCACAAACCCTATTGGACAGTGTGTGTGTCACAAAACCCACTGGACAGCGTTTGTGTGACAAACCCCATTGGACAGTGTGTGTGTCAAAAGCCGCATTGGACAGCGTGTGTGTGTCACAAACCCATTGGAAAGCGTGTGTGTCACAATCCCCATTGGACAGAGTTTATGTCACAAACCCCATTGGACAGCGTGTGTGTGTCACAAACCCCATTGGACAGAGTGTTTGTGTCACAAACCCCTTTGTACAGCGTCTTTGTCACAATCCTCACTGGACAGCGTGTGTGTCGCAGACCCCATTGGACAAAGTGTGTGTGACAAACCCCATTGGACAGAGTGTGTGTCAGAAACCACTTTGGACAGGGTGTGTGTCACAAACACCATGGGAAAGCGTGTGTGTTTCAAAATCCCCATTGGACCGTGTGTGTGTGACACAATCCTTCCTGGTCTTTGTGTGTTTCACAAACCCCATTGGACAGCATGTGTTTCACAAACCCCATTGGACAGTGTGTGTGTGTCACAATCCCCATTGGTCAGTGTGTGTGTCACAAACCCCGTTGGACAGATTTTGTGTCACAAAACCCATTGGACAGCGTGTCTGTCACAAACACCATTGGACAGTGTGTGTGTCACAAAACCCATTGGACAGCGAGTGTGTCAGAAACCCCATTGGACATTGTGTGTCACAAATCCCATTGGACAGTGTGTGTGTGACAAACCCCTTTGGCCAGTGTGTGTGTCACAATCCCCATTGGACAGTGTGTGTGCAACAAACCCCATTGGACAGCGTGTGTGTGTCACAATAGCCATGGGACAGCTTGTGAGTCACAAGCCCATTGGACAGAGTGTGTGTGTCACAAAAACCACTGGACAGCATTTGTGTCACGAACCCCATTGGACAGAGTGTGTGTGTCAAAAATCCCCGTGGACACTGTGTGTGCCACGAATGCCATTGGACAGTGTGTGTGTTACAACCCCCCCTGGACAGTGTGTGTGTCACAATCCCCAGTGGACAGAGTTTGTGTCACAAACCCCATAGGACAGTGTGTGTGTCACACACCCCATTCGACAGCGTGTGTGTCACAACCACCATTGGACAAAGTTTGTGTGTCAGAAACCCCATTGGAAAGTGTATGTGTCACAAACCCAATTGGATAGCGTCTGTGTGTCACAAATCCTATTGGACAGTGTGTGTGTCACAAACCCATTGGACAGCCTGTGTGTCACAATCCCCATTGGACAGCGTGTGTGAGTCACAAACTCCATTGGACAGTGTGAGTGTCACAAACCCTATTGGACAAAGTTTGTTTCACAAACCCCATTGGACAGCGTCTGTTTCACAAACCCATTGGAAAGTGTCTGTGTCATAAACCGCATTAAATAGCGTGTGTGAGTCACAAACCCCATTGTACAGCGTGTTTGTCACAAGCTTTTTGGACAGAGTGTGTGTGTCGCAAACCCCATTGTACAGCGTCTTTGTCACAATCCTCACTGGACAGCGTGTGTGTTGCAGACCCCATTGGACAGAGTGTGTGTTACAAAACCCATTGGACAGTGTGCGTGTCACAAACCCCATTGGACATCGTATGTGTCACAAACCCCTTTGGACAGTGTGTGTGTCACAAACCCCATTGGATAGCGTGTGTGTGTCGCAAACCCCATTGTACGGAGCGTTTGTCACAAGCTCATTGGACAGCGTGTGTGGTACAAGCCCATTGGACAGAATTTGTGTGTCACAAAACCCCGTGGACACTGTGTGTGTCACGAACGTCACTGGACAATGTGTGTTTCACAACCCCCCCTGGACAGTGTGTGTGTCACAATCCCAATTGGACAGCGTGTGTGTCTCAAACCCCCGTGCACACTGTGTGTGTCACAAACCCCATTGGACAGTGTGTGTGTTACAAACCCCACTGGACATCGTGTCTCTCACAAACACCCATGGACAGCATGCGTGTCACAAACCCCATTGGACGTCGTATGTGTCACAAACCCCTTTGGAAAGTGTGTGGGTCACAAACCCCACTGGATAGCATGTGTGTGTCACAAACACTATTGGACAGTTTGTGTGTGTCACAATCCCCATTGGACAGATTGTGTGTGTCACAAACCCCATTGGACAGCGTGTGTGTCATAAACCCCACTGGACAGCGTGTGTGTCACAAGACCCATTGGGAAGAGTGTGTGTGTCACAAACCCCATTGGACAGCGTGTGTGTTACAATCCCCATTGGACAGCGTGTGTCACAAGCTCCATTGGACAGAGTGTGTGTGTCACAATAACCATTGGACAGTGTGTGTGTCAGATACCCAATTGGACAGTGTGTGTGTCACAAAAGCCACTGGACAGCGTCTGTATTATCAAACCCCATTGGACAGCGTGGGTGTCACAAGACCCATTGGACAGAGTGTGTGTGTCAAAAACCCCATTGGACAGCTTGTGTGTCACAATCCCCATTGGACAACTTTCGTGTCACAAACAACATTGGACAGCCTGTGTGTGTAACAATACCCATTGGACAGTGAGTGTGTCAGAAACCCCATTGTACAGCGTGTGCATCACAAATCCATTTGGAAAGTGTGTGTGTCAAAAAACCCTTTGGACAGACTGTGTGTCACAAACAACCATGGAGAGTGTGCGTGTCACAAACCCCATTGGAAAGTGTATGTGTCACAAACCCCATTGGATAGCGTGTGTGTCACAAACACCGATGTACAGTGTGCGTGTCACAATCCCCAATGGACAGTGTGTGTGTCACAAACCCCATGGGACAGAGTGTTTGTCACAAAACCCACTTGACAGCGTGTGTGTCACAATCCCCATTGGACAGCGTGTATGTAACAAACCCCATTGGACAGAGCTTGTGTCACAAACCCTATTGGACAGCGTGTGTGTCACAAACACCATTGGACAGTGTGTGTTTCACAAACCCCATTGGACAGCGTGTATGTCACAAATCCCATTGGTGAGCGTGTGTGTCACAATCCCCATTGGACAGTGTTTGTGTCACAAAACCCACTGGACAGCGTGTGTGTCAGAAACCCCATTGGACAGCGTTTGTGTCAGAAGCCCCATTGGACAGCGTGTGTGTTTCACAAGCGCAATTGAACAGAATGTGTGTGTCACAAACCCCATTAGAAAGTGTGCGTTTCACAAATCTCATTTGAAAGTGTGTATGTCACAAACCCCATTGGATAGCGTTTTTGTCACAAACCGCACTGGACAGCGTGTGTTTTCCGAACCCCATTGGACAGCTTGTTTGTCACAAGACCATTGGACAGAGTGTGTGTGTCTCAAACCCCATTGGACAGCGTGTGTGTCACAAACCCCATTGGACAGAGTGTGTGTCTCACAAAACCCATTGGACAGCGTGTGTGTCACAATAACGACAGGATAGTGTGTGTGTCACAAAACCCACTGGACACCGTGTGTGTCACAAACCACATCGAACAGCGTGTGTGTCACAAGCCCCATTGGACAGCGTGTGTAGTCACAAACAACATTGGACAGCCTGTTTGTGTAACAATAACCAATGCACAGTGTGTGTGTCACAAGCCCCACTGGATAGCGTGTGTGTCACCAACATCCATGTACAATGTGCGTGTCACAAACCCCATCGGACATCGTGTGTGTCACAAACCCTGTTGGACAGTGTATGTGTCACAAACACCACTGGACTGCGTGTGTGTTCACAAACACCCATGGATAGTGTGTGTGTAAGACACCCAATTGGTCACCGTGTGTTTCACAAACCCCATGGGACAGCGTGTGTGTGTCACAAACCCCATTGGAAAGTGTGTGTGTCACAAACCCCATAGGAAAGTGTATGTGTCACAAACCCCATAGGATAGCGTGTGTGTGTCACAAACCCCATTAGAAAGTGTGCGTATCACAAACCCCATTGAAAACTGTGTGTGTCACAAACCCCATTGGACAGTGTATTTGTGTCACAAACCCATATTGGACAGCGTATATTTCACAAACCCCACTGGACAGCTTGGGTGTTACAAGACCCATTAGACAGAGTGTGTGTGTCACAAACCCCTTTGGAGAGCGTGTGTGTCACAAACCCCACTGGACAGAATGTCTGTGTCACAAAACCCATTGGACAGCGTGTGTGTCACAATCCCCATTGGATAGTGTGTGTGTCACAAAACCCACTGGAAAGCGTGTGTGTCACAAACCCCATTGAACAGCGTGTGTATCACAAGCCCAATTGGACAGCGTGTGTAGTCACAAACCCCATTGGACAGCGTGTGTGTGTCACAAACCCTCCTGGTCAGAGTGTGTGTCACAAAACCCATTGGACAGCATGCGTGTCGCAAACACCATGGGACAGTGTGTGTGTAAGAAAACCAATTGTTCAGCGTGTGTGTCACAAACCCCACGGGACAGAGTGTGTTTCACAAACCCCCGTGTACACTGTGTGTGTCAAAACCCAGGTGGACAGTGTGTGTGTCTCAAACCCCACTGGACAGCGTGTGTGTCACAAACCCCATTGGAGAGAGTGTGTGTGTAACGAAACCCATTGGACAGCGTGTTTGTCACAAGACCATTGGACAGAGTGTGTGTGTCACAAAACCCACAGGACAGTGTGTGTGTTCACGAACCCCACTGAACAGCGTGTGTGTCACAAACCCCATTGGACAGCGTGTGTTTCACAAACCCCCGCGTACACTGAGTGTGTCAAAACCCAGGTGGACAGCGTGTGTGTCTCAAACCCCACTGGACAGTGTGTGTGTCACAAACCCTATTGGACAGCGTGTGTTTCACAAACCCCTTTTGACAACGTGTGTGTCAAAAACACCATTGGAGAGCGCGTGTCTGTCACAATACCCATTGGACAGGGTGTGTGTGTCACAAACCCCATTGGACAGCGTGTTTTTCATAAACCCCATTGGACAGCGTGTGTGTGTCACAATACCCATGGACAGTGTTTGTGTGTCACAAACCCCATTGGACAGCGTGTGTTTCACAAACCCCTTTGGACAGTGTAAGTGTCACAAACCGCATCGGACAGCTTGTGTGTCACAAACCCCCGTAGACACTCTGTGTGTCACAAACCCCACTGGACAGTGTGCGTGTCACAAACCCCATTGGACATCGTGTGTGTCACAAACCCTTTTGGACAGTGTGTGTATCACAAACCCCATTGGACAGAGTTTGTGTCACAAACCCTATTGGACAGCATGTGTGTCACAAACACCATTGGACAGTGTGTGTGTCACAAACCCCATTGGACAACATGTGTGTCACAAATCCCATTGGACTGCGTGTGTGTGTCACAAAACCCATTTGACAGAGTGTGTGTCACAAACCCCATTGGACAGTGTTAGTGTCACAAACCCCATTGGACAGCGAGTGTGTGTCACAAACACTCTTTGTCAGTGTGTGTGTCAGAAACCCCGTTGGACAGCGTGTGTGTCACAATACCCATGGGACAGCGTGTGTGTGTCACAAACCCTATTGAACAGCGTGTGTATCACAAGCCCAATTGGACAGCGTGTGTGTCACAAACCCCATTTGAAAGTGTGTGTGACACAAACCCCATTTGATAGCGTGTGTGTGTCAGAAACCCTATTGGGCAGTTTGTGTGTCACAAACCCCATTAGACAGCGTGTGTGCAAAAAACCCCATTGGACAGCGTGTGTGTCACAAGACCCATTGGAAAGAGTGTGTTTGTCACAAACCGATTGGACAGTGTGTGTGTCACAAACCCCATGGGACAGTGTGTGTGTGTCACAAACCCTATTGGACATTGCGTGTGTCACAAACCCCATTGTACAGAGTGTGTGTGACACAATCCCCTTTGGACAGTGTGTGTGTCACAATACCCATTGGACAGAGTGTTTGTCACAAACCCCTTGGACATCGTGTGTGTCACAAACCCCTTTGGGCAGTGTGTGTGTCACAAACCCCATTGGACAGCATGTCTGTGTCACAATCCCCATTGGACAGAGTGTTTGTTTCACAAACCCCTTTGCACAGTGTGTGTGTCACAATACCCATTGGACACTGTGTGTGTCACAAACCCCATTGGTCAGTGCGCGTGTCACAAATTCCATTGGACATCGTGTGTGTCACAAACCCTTTTGGACAGTGTGTGTCTCACAAACCCCATTGGACAGAGTTTGTCTCACAAACCCTATTGGACAGCATGTGTGTGACACAATCCCCTTTGGACAGTGTGTGTGTCACAATACACATTGGACAGTGTGCGTGTCCACAAACCCCATTGGAAAGTGTGTGTGTAACAAACCCCATTGGACAGTGTGTGTGTCATAAACCCCATTGCACAGCGTGAGTGTCACAATCCTCATTGGACTGCGTGTGTGTCAGAAACTCCATTGGACAGAGTGTGTGTCACAAACCCCATTGGACAGCGTGTGTGTCAGAAACTCCATTGGACAGAGTGTGTGTCACAAACCCCATTGGACAGCGTGTGTGTCATATACCCCATTGGACAGCGTGTGTGTGTCACAATCCCCAGTGTACCGTGTTTGTGTGTCACAATCCCCACTGGACAGGGTGTGTGTCATAAACCCCATTGGACAGCATAGGTGTATCCCACTCCCATTGGGACAGTGTGTGTGTCACAAATCCCAATGGACAGCGTGTGTGTCACAAGCACCATTGGACAGAGTGTGTGTGTCACAAACCCCTTTGGAAAGTGTATGTGTCACAAACCCCAGTGGATAGCGTGTGTGTATCACAAACCCCATTGGATAGAGTGTGTGTGTCACAAACTCCATTAGAAAATGTGTGTGTCACAAACCCCATTGGACAGAGTTTGTGTCACAAACCCAGTTGGTCAGCGTGTGTGTCAGAAAAGCCATGGGACAGCGTGTGTGTGTCACAAACCCCATTATAAAGTGTGCGTGTCACAAACCCTATTGGATAGCGTGTATTTGTCACAAAACCTACTGGACAGAGTGTAGGTGAAAATGCCCATTGGACAGCGTGTGTGTAACAATCCTCATTGGACAGCGTGTGTGTCACAAACCCCATTTGACAGAGTGTGTGTCATCAACCCCATTGGACAGCGTGTGTGTCACAAACCCCTTTGGACAGTGTGTGTGTCACAAAACCCATTGGATAGCGTGTGTGTTAGAAGCACCAGTGGACAGCGTGTGCAACACAAACACCCATGTACAGTGTGAGTGTCACAAACCCCATTGGACATCGTGTGTTTTACAAACCCCATTGGAGAGCATGTGTGTGTAACAATCCCTATTGGACAGTGTGTGTGTCACAAAGCCCATGGGACAGAGTGTTTGTCACAAACACTATTGGACAGCTTGTGTCTCACAAGCCCTTTGGACAGAGTGTGTGTGTCACAAAACCCACTGGACAGCGTGTGTGTCACGAACCCCATCGGACAGCGTGTGTGTCATAAGACCCATTGGACAGAGTGTATGTGTCACAAAACCCAATGGACAGAGTTTGTGTCACAAACCCTATAGGATAGCGTGTGTGTCACAAACACCATTGGACAGTTTGTGTGTCAGAAACCCCGCTGGACAGCGTTTGTGTGTCACAAACGTCATTGGAAAGTATGTGTCAGAAACCCCATTGGATAGCGTGTGTGTCACAAACCCTTTGGACAGTTTGTGTGTCACAAACCCCATTGGACAGCGTGTGTGAGTCACAATCCCCATTGGACCGTGTTTGTGTCACAAAACCCACTGGACATCGTGTGTGTCACGAACCCCATTGGACAGCGTGTGTGTCACAAGCACCACTGGACAGAGTGTGAGTGTCACAAACCCCATTGGATAGTGTGTGTGTCACAAAACCCATTAGAAAGTGTGTGTATCACAAACCCCATTGGATAGCGTGTATATATCACAAAACCTATTGGACAGTGTGTGTGTCACAAACCTCATTGAATAGCATGTGTGTCACGAATCCCATTGGATAGCGTGTGTGTCACAAGACCCATTGGACAGAGTGTGTGTGTCACAAACCCCATTGGGCAGCGTGTGTGTCACAAACCCCATTGGACAGATTGTGTGTCATAAACCCCTTTGGACAGCGTGTGTGTGTCACAGTCCCCATTGGAGAGCGTGTGTGTCACAAGCGCCATTGGATAGAGTGTGTGTGTCACAAACCCTCCTGTTCAGTGTGTGTGTCACAAAACGCATTGGACAGCATGCGTGTCACAAACACCTTTGGACAGCGTGTGTGTGTCACAAACACCTTTGGAAAGTATGTGTCACAAACCCCATTGTATAGCCTGTGTGTGTCACAAACCCTATTGGACAGTGTGTGTGTCACAAGCCCCATTGGACAGAGTGTATGTGTCACAAATCCCATTGGCCAGAGTTTGTGTTACAAACCCCATTGGACAGCGTTTGTGTCACAATCCCCATTGGACAGTGTGTGTGTCACAAAACCAACTGGACAGCGTGTGTGTCAGAAACACCACTGGTCAGTGTTTATGTCTCAATCCCCAGTGGAAAGAATGTGTGTCAAAACCCCATTGGACAGTGTGTGTGTCACAAAACCCACTGCACAGCGTGTGTGTCACCAACACCCATGGACAGTGTGAGTGTCACAAACCCCATTGGATAGCGTGTGTGTCATAAACCCCATTGGATAGCGTGTGTGTGTCACAAACCCCATGAGAGAGAGTGTGTGTCACAAACCCCATTGGACAGCGTCTATGTCACAATCCCCATTGGACAGCGTGTGTGTCACAAACCCCATTGGACAGATTGTGTGTCATAAACCACTTTGGATAGCGTGTGTGTGTCACAAGCCCACTGGACAGAGTGTGTGTGTCACAAAACCCACTGGACAACGTGTGTGTCACGATCCCCATTGAACAGTGTGTGTGTCAAAATAAAATTGGACAGAGTGTGGTGTCACAAACCCCATTGGAAAGTGTATGTGTCACAAACCCCATTGGATAGAGTGTGTGTGATCACATACCCCATTAGAAAGTGTGTGTGTCAGAAACCCCATTGGATAGAGTTTGTGTGTCACAAAGCCCATTGGACAGCGTGTGTGTCACAATACCCATTGGACAGCGTGTGTGTCACAATACCCATTGGACAGCGTGTGTGTCAAAACTAAATTGGACAGTGTGTGTGTCACAAAACCCACTGGACAGCCTGTGTGTCACAAAACCCGTTGGGCAGTGTGTTTGTCACAAAACCCACTGGACAGAGTGTGTGTTCACAAACCCCATTGGACAGCGTGTGTGTCACAAACACCATTGGACAGCGTTTGTGTCACAAACCCCATAGGACAGCGTGTGTGTGTCACAATCCCCATTAGACAGCGAGTGTGTCACAAACCCCATTGGACAGGGCGTTTGTGTCACAATCCCCATTAGACAGCGTGTGTCTCACAAACCCCTTTGGACAGTGGGTGTGTCACAAACCCCACTGTACAGCGTGTGAGTGTCACAATCCCCATTGGACAGTGTGTGTGTCACAAACCCCATTGGGTGGCGTCTGTGTGTCACAAACCCTATTGGACAGCGTGTGTGTGTCACAATTCCCATTAAACAGTGTGTGTGTCACAAACCTCTTTGGACAGTGTGTGTGTCACAATCCCCATTGGACAGAGTGTGTGTAACAATTCCCAATGGAAAGTGTATGTGTCACAAACTCCATTGGATAGCGTGTGTGTGTCACAAACCACATTGGACAGTGTGTGTGTCAGAAAACCCACTGGACAGTGTGTGTCACAAAACCCACTGGACAGTGTGTGTGTCACAAACCCCACTGGACAGTGTGTGTGTCACAAGCCCCATTGGACAGAGTGTATGTGTCACATACCCCATTGGACAGAGTTTGTGTCACAAAACCCATTGGACAGCGTGTGTGTCTGAAAGACCATTGGACAGTGTGTATGTCAGAAAACCCACTGGACAGCGTTTGTGTCACAATCCCCAGTGGACAGCGTGTGTGTCAAAACCACATTGGACAGTGTGTGTGTCACAAAACCCACTGGACAGCGTGTGTGTCACAAACACCCATCAACAGTGTGAGTGCCACAAACCCTATTGGACAGTGTGTGTGTCACAAACCCCTTTGGAAAGTTTGTGTGTCACAAATCCCATTGGACAGCGTGTCTGTGTTACAATCCCCATTGGACAGCGTGTGTGTCACAAATCCCCGTGGACACTGTGTGTGTCACAAACCCCATTAGACAGTGTGTGTGTCACAAACCCCATTGGAGAGCGTGTGTGTGTCACAATCCCCATTGGGCAGTGTGTGTGTCACAAACCACATGGCACAGAGTGTGTGTCACTAGCCCCATTGGACAGCATGTGTGTCACAATCCCCATTGAACAGCTTGTGTGTCACAAATACCATTGGACAGCGTGTGTGTGTAACAATACTCATTGGAAAGAGTGTGTGTCACAAACCCCATTGGAAAGTTTGTGTGTCACAAACCGCACTGGACAGCATGTGTGACACAAAAACCATTTACAGTATGCGTGTCACAAACCCCACTGGACATAGTGCGTGTCACAAACCCCATTGGACATCGTGTGTGTTACAAACACCCAAGGACAGCGTGTGTGTCAAAAGCGCCATTGGACAGAGTGTGTGTGTCACAAACCCCATTGGAAAGTGTATGTGTCACAAACCCAATTGGATAGCGTCTGTGTCTCACAAACCGTATGGGACACTGTGTGTGTGTCACAATCTCATTGGACAGCGTATGTGTGTAACAATACGCATTGGACAGTGTGTGTGTCACAAACCCCATTGGACAAAGTGTGTCTCACAAACCCCCGTGCACACTGTATACGTCACAAACCCCATCGGACATCGTGTGTGTGTAACAATACGCATTGGACAGTGTGCGTGTCACAATCCCCAGTGGACAGCATGTGTGTCAAAACACCAGTGGACAGTGTGTGTGGCACAAACACCATTGGACAGCGTGTGTGTGTAACAATATCCATTGGACAGTGTGTGTGTCACAAACCCCATTGGACATCGTGTGTGTCACAAACCCCATTGGACAGCATGTGTGTGTCACAATCCCCATTAGACAGTGTATGTGTCACAAACCCCATTGGACAGAGTGTTTGTCACAAACACTATTGGACAGCCTGTGTGTCACAAGCCCATTGAACAGAGTGTGTGTGTCACAAAACCCAATGGAGAGAGTGTGATGTCACAAACCCCATTGGAAAGTGTATGTGTCACAAACCCCATTGGATAGCGTATCTCTGTCACAAACCCTATTGGACAGTGTGTGTGTCATAAACAACATTGGACAGAGTGTATGTGTCACAAACCCCATTGGGCAGCGTGTGTGTGTCACAAACCCCATTTGACAGAGTGTGTGTCACAAACACCATTGGACAGTGTGTGTGTCACAAACCCCATTGGACAGCGTGTGTGTCACAAACCCTATTGGACTGAGTGTGTGTGTCACAAACCCTATTGGACAGCGTGTGTGTCATAAACACCATTGGATAGCGTGTGTGTGTCACAAGACTCATTGGACAGCGTGTGTGTCACAATCCCCATTGAACAGCATGTGTGTGTCACAATCCTCATTGGACAGCTTGTGTGTCACAAGCCTGTTGGACAGAGTGTGTGTGTCACAAAACCCAGTGGACAGCGCGTGTGTCACGAACCCCATTGGACAGTGTGTGTGTCACAAAGCCCACTGGAGAGCGTGTGTGTCACAAACACCCATGGACAGTGAGCGTGTCATAAACCCCATTGGACATAGTGTGTGTCACAAGCCCATTGGACAGAGTATGTGTCACAAACCCCATTGGACAGCGTGTGTGTTACAAACACCCATGGACAGTGTGCGTGTCACAAAACCCATTGGACATCGTGTGTGTCACAAACCCCTTCGGACAGCGTGTGTGTGTCACATTCCCCATTGGGCAGTGTGTGTGTCACAAACCACAAGGGACAGAGTGTGTGTCACGTGCCCCATTGGACAGCATGTGTGTCACAATCCCCATTGAACAGCTTGTGTGTCACAAATACTATTGAACAGAGTGTGTGTGTCACAAAACCCACTGGACAGCGTGTGTGTCACGAACACCATTGGACAGCGTGTGTGTCACAAACCCCACTGGAGAGAGTGTGGTGTCCCATTGGAAAGTACATGTGTCACAAACCCCATTGGGCTGCGTGTGTGTCACAAACACCATTGGACAGTGTGTGTGTCACAAACCCCATTGGACAGCGTGTGTGTGTCACAAACCCCATTTGACAGACTTTGTGTCACAAACACCATTGGACATCGTGTGTGTTACAAACACCCAAGGACAGTGTGTGTGTCACAAACCCAATTGGACAGTGTGTGTGTCACAAACCGCATGGGACAGAGTGTGTGAGTCACAAAACCTATTGGACAGCGTGTGTGTGTAACAATACGCATTGGACAGTGTGTGTGTCAAAAACCCCATTGGACAGCGTGTGTGTGTAACAATAACTATTGGACAGTGTGTGTGTCACAAATCCCATTGGACAGCGTGTGTGTGTCACAATCCCCATTGGACAGCGTGTGTGTCACAAACCCCATTGGAAAGTGTGTGTCACCAACCCCATTGGATTGCGTGTGTGTGTCAAAAACCCCATTAGAAAGTATGTGTGTCACAAACCCCATTGGATAGCGTGTGTGTGTCACAAACCCTATGGGACAGTGTGTGTGTCACAATCCCCATTGGACAGCGTCTGTGTCAGAATCCCCATTGGGCAGTGTGTGTGTCACAAAACCGATTGGAAAGTGTGTGTCTCACAAACCCCATTGGATAGCGTATGTGTGTCACAAACCCTGTTGGACAGAGTGTGTGTGTCACAAACCCCATTGGGCAGCATGTGTGTCTTAAACCCCATTGGATAGCGTGTGTGTGTCACAAACCCCATGGGATAGAGTGTGTGTCACGAACCCAATTGGACAGCGTGTGTGTGACACAATCCCCATTGGACAGTGTGTGTGTCACAAAGCCCATTGGATAGCGTGTGTGTCACAAACCCCACTGGACCGCATATGTGTCACGAACCACACTGGACAGTGTGCGTGTCACAAACCCCATTGGACATCGTGTTTGTCACAAACCCCTTTGGACAGTGTGTGTGTCACAAACCCATTGGACAGCATGTGTGTATTACAATCCCCATTGGACAGTGTGTGTGTCAGAAACACCATTGGACAGTTTGTGTGTCACAATCCCCATTGGACAGCATTTGTGTATCACAAAGCCCATTGGACAGCATGAGTGTTTCACAACCCCCATTGTACAGTGTGTGTGTCACAAACCCCATTGGACAGTGTGTGAGTGGCACAATCCCCATTGGATAGCGTGTGTGTCACAAACCCCATTGAAAAGTGTATGTGTCACAAAAACCACTGGACAGCGTGTGTGGGTCACAAACCCCATTAGAAAGTATGCATGTCACAAACCCCACTGGAAAGTGTGTGTGTCACAAGCCCATTAGACAGTGTGTTTGTCACAAAACCCATTGGATAGCGTGTGTGTCACAAACCCCATTGGACAGTGTCTGTGTGTCACAAACCCCATTAAACAGAGTGTGTGTCACAAGCCCATTGGACAGAGTGTGTGTGTCACAAAACCCACTGGACACCGTGTGTGAAACGAACCCCATTGGACAGCGTGTTTGTCACAAGCACCATTGGACAGAGTGTGTGTGTAACAAACCCCATTGGAAAGTGTATGTGTCACAAACCCCAATGGACTGCGTGTGTGTGCCACAAACCCTATTGGACAGCGTGTGTGTCACAAAACCCACTGGCCAGCGTGTCTGTCACAAACCCCATTGGACAGTGTGTATGTAACAATCCCCATTGGACAGCATGTGTGTCACAAACACCATTGGACAGCGTGTGTGTCACAAAACCCATGGGACAGCATGTGTATCACAAATAGCCATGGACAGTGTGCGTGTCACAAAGCCCATTGGACAGAGTTTGTGAAACAAACCCCATTGGACAGCGTGTGTGTGTCACAATACGCATTGGACAGTGTGTTTGTCACAAACCCCATTGGAAAGAGTTTGTGTCACAAACCCCATTGGACAGCGTGTGTGTGTCACAATACCCATTGGACAGTGTGTGTGTCACAAACCCCATTACAGCGTGAGTGTGTCACAATCCCTATTGAACAGTGTGTGTGTCACAAACACCATTGGAATGTGTGTGTGTCACAAGCCCATTGGACAGAGTGTGTGTGTCACAAAACCCACTGGACAGCGTGTGTGTCACGAACCCTATTGGACAGCGTGTGTTTCAAAGCACCATTGGACAGAATGTGTGTTTCACAAACCCCATTGAAAGTGTAAGTGTCACAAACCCCATTGGATAGCGTGTGTGTGTCAAAAACCCTCCTGGTCAGTGTGTGTGTCACAAACCCCATTGGACAGTGTGTGTGTCACAAACCCCATTGGACAGAGTTTGTGTTTAACAATACCCATTGGACAGCATTTGTGTCACAAACCCCTGTGGACTCTGTGTGTTTCAAGAACGCCATTGGACAGTGTGTGTGTCACAAACCCCGCTGGACAGTGTGTGTGTCACAATCTCCAGTGAACAGCGTGTGTGTCAAAACCCCAGTGGATAGTGCGTGTGTCAGAAAACCCACTGGACACCGTGTGTGAAACGAACCCCATTGGACAGCGTGTGTGTCACAAGCACCATTGGACAGAGTGTGTGTGTAACAAACCCCATTGGAAACTGTGTGTGTCACAAACCCCATTGGACAGTGTGTGTCTCACAAACTCCACTGAACAGCGTGTGTGTCACAAACAACCATGGACAGTGTGCGTGTCACAAACCCCATTGGACAGAATTTGTGAAACAAACCCCATTGTACAGTTTGTGTGTCACAAATCCTATTAGACAGTGTGTGTGTGTCACAATACCCATTGGACTGTGTGTGTGTCACAAACCCCATTACAGCGTGTGTGTGTCACAATCCCTATTGTAGAGTGTGTGTGTCACAAACACCACTGGACAGCGTGTGAGTCACAAGCCCATTGGACAGATCGTGTATGTCACAAAACCCACTGGACAGTGTGTGTGTCACGAACCCCATTGGACAGCGTGTGTGTCACAAGCATCATTGGACAGAGTGTGTGTTTCAAAAACCCCATTGGAGACCGTGTGTGTCACAAACCCCATTGGATAGTGTGTGTGTCAACAGCCCCATTGAGCAGCGTGTGTGTCATAAACACCATTGGAGACCGTGTGTGTGTAACAATACCCGTTGGACAGCCTGTGTGTCACAAACCCCATTGGACAGCGTGTGTGTCACAAACCCCCGTGGACACTGTGTGTGTCACAAACCCTTTTGGACAGTATGTGTGTCACAAACCCCACTGGACAGCGTGTGTGTCACAAACACCCATGGACAGTGTGCGTGTCACAAACACCATTGGACAGCGTGTGTGTCACAAGCGCCATTGGACAGAGTGTGTGTCTCACAAACCCCATTGGAAAGTGTATGTGTCACAAACCCCATTGGATAGCGTGTGTGTGTCACAAACCCTCCAGGTCAGTGTGTGTGTCACAAAACCCATTGGACAGCATGCGTGTCACAAATACCATTGGACAGTGTGTGTGTAACAAACCCAATTGGTCAGCGTGTGTGTCACAAACCCCATGGGACGGCATGTGTGCGTCACAAACCCCATTGGAAAGTGTGTGTGTCACAAACCCCATTAGAAAGTATGCGTGTCACAAACCCTATTGGATAGAGTGTGTGTGTCACAAACACCTTTGGATAGCGTGTGTGTGTCACAATCCCCATTAGACTGTGTGCGTGTCACAAACCCCATTGGACAGAGTTTGTTTCACAAGCCGCATTGGAAAGTGTGTGTGTCACAAACCCCATTGGACAGCGTGTGTGTGTCACAATACCCATTCGACAGTGTGTGTGTAACAAAACCCATTACAGCGTGTCTGTGTCACAATCCCTATTGTACAGTGTGAGTGTCACAAACACCACTGGACTGCGTGTGTGTCACAAGTACCATTGGACAGAGTGTGTGTGTAACAAACCCCATTGGAAAGTGTATGTGTCTCAAACCACATTAGAAAGAGTGTGTGTCACTAACCCCAATGGACATTGTGTGTGTCACAATCCCCATTGGACAACGTGTGTGTCACAAACACCCATGGACAGTGTGCGTGTCACAAACCCCATTTGACATTGTGTGTGAAACAAACCCCTTTGGACATCGTGTGTGTCACAAACAGCCATGGACAGTGTAGGTGTCACAAACCCCACTGGACATCCTCTGTGTCACAATCCCCTTTGGACATCGTGTATCTTACAAAACCCATTGGACAGCATGTGTGTCACAATCCCCATTGGATAGTGCGTGTGTCACAAACCCCATTGTAAAGTGTATGTGTCACAAACCACATTAGTTAGCGTGTGTGTCTCACAAACCCTCCTGGTCAGTGTGTGTCTCAGAAAACCCATTGGAGAGCATGCGTGTCACACACACCATTGGACAGTGTGTGTGTAACAAACCCAATTGGTCAGCGTGTGTGTCACAAACACGATGGGCCAGCGTGTGGGTGTCACAAACCCCATTGGAAAGTGTG
This sequence comes from Columba guinea, assembly GCA_032206185.1. NCBI lineage: Eukaryota > Metazoa > Chordata > Aves > Columbiformes > Columbidae > Columba > Columba guinea. Next base: position 2,012,452 of record JAVLUU010000041.1, on the reverse strand, counting down.
TGTCACGAACCACATTTGATATGGTGTGTGTGTCAAAAATCCCCATTAGAAAGTATGATTGTCACAAACCCCATTTGATAGCGTGTATGTGTCACAAACCCTATAGGAAAGCGTGTGTATCACAAACACCATTGGACAGCGTGTGTTGTTGCAGAAACCCTATTGGACATCGTGTGTGTCACAAACCGCTTTGGATAGTGTGTGTGTCACCAGCCCCATGGGAAAGCGTGTGTGTCACAAAACGCATTGGACAGTGTGTGTGTCACAAAAATCATTGGACAGCATGTGTGTCACAAGCCCATTGGACAGAGTGTGTGTCTAAAGCGCCATTGGACAGAGTGTGTTTGTCAAAAACCCCATTGGAAAGTGTATGTGTCACAAACCGCATTGGACTGCGTGCGTGTGCCACAAATCCTATTGGACAGCGTGTGTGTCACAAACCCCATTGGACAGCGTGTGTGTCACAAACACCATTGGACAGCGGGTGTGTGTAACAATACCCATTGGACACTGTGTGTGTCACAAACCCCTTTGGACAGAGTTTGTGTCACAAACCCCATTGGGCAGCGTGTGTGTCACAAACCACATTGGACAGCGTGTGTGTGTCACAGTACCAACTGGACAGTGTGTGTGTCACAAACCCCATTACAGCGTGTGTGTGTCACAATCCCTGTTGTACAGTGTGTCTGTCAGAAACTCCATTGGACAGCGTGTGTGTCACAAACCCCATTGGAAAGTGTATGTGTCACAAACCCCATTGGATAGAGTTGTTGTTGAACAAACTCTATTGGACAGTGTCTGTGTCACAAAACCCATGGGACAGCCTGTGTGTCACAATCCCCATTGGACAGTGTGTGTGTCACAAAAACCATTGGATAGCATGTGTGTCACAAACCCCATTAGAAAGACTGAGTGTCAAAAACACTATTGGATAGTGTGTGTGATGTCACAAACCCTGTTGGACAGTGTGTGTGTCACAAACCCCACTGGACAGCGTGTGTCATGAACCTCATTGGACAGCTTGCGTGTCACAAGACCTATTGGAAAGAGTCTGTGTGTCACAATCCCCATTGGACAGCGTGTATGTCACAATGCCCATTGGACAGCGTGTGTGTCACAAACCACATTGGACAGTGTGTTTGTGTCACAATACCCATTGGACATCGTGTGTGTGTTACAATCCCCACTGGACAGTGTGTGTTTTACAAACCCAATGGGACAGAGTGTGTGTCACGAACCCCTTTGGACAGTGTGTGTGTCGCAAACCCCATTGGACAACGTGTGTGTGTTACAATCCCCATTGGACAGTGTGTGTGTCACAAACCCCATAGGACAGAGTGTGTGTCACGAACCCCTTTGGACAGAATGTGTGTCACAAACCCCATTGGACAGCGTGTGTGTTACAAAATCCATTGGATAGAGTGTGTGTGTCACAAACCCTCCTGTTCAGTGTGTGTGTCACAAAACCCATTGGACAGAATGCGTGTCATAAACACCATCGGGCCGTGTGTGTGTAACAAACCCAATTGGTCAGCGTGTGTGTCAGAAACCCCATTGGATAGCGTGTGTGTGTCAAAAACCCCATTAGAAAGTATGCGTGTCAGAAACCCCATTGGATAGCATGTGTGTGTCACAAACCCCATTAGAAAGTGTGCGTGTCACAAACCCAACTGGAAAGTGTGCGTGTCACAAACACTATTGGACAGCGTGTGTGTGTCACAATACCATTGGACAGTGTGTGTGTCACAAAACCCATTGGATAGCGTGTGTTTCACAAAACCCATTAGAAAGAGTGTGTGTCACAAACACCATTGGATAGCGTGTGTGATGTCACAAACCCCATTGGATAGCGAGCGTATTCCAAACCCCATTTGATAGCATGTGTGTGTCACAAACCCCACTGGACAGTGTCTGTGTCACAAAACCCATTGGATAGCGTGTGTGTCACAAACCCCATTGGACAGTGTGTGTGTCACATACCCCTCTGGACAGTGTTAGTGTTTAACAATACCCATTATACAGTGTGTGTGTCAAAAACACCATTGGACCGCGTGTGTGTCACAAGACCCGTGGACACTGTGTGTGTCACGAACGCCATTGGACTGAGTGTGTGTCACAATCCCCAGTGGACAGTATGTGTGTCAAAACCCCTTTGGGCAGTGTGTGTGTGACAAAACCCACTGGACACCGTGTGTGCCACAAACACCCATGGACACTGTGAGTGTCACAAACCCCATTAGATTGCGTGTGTGTCAGAAACCCCTTTGGACAGTGTGTGTGTCACAAACACTATTAGACAGCGTGTGTGTCACAAGCCTATTAAACACAGTGCGTGTGTCACAAAACCCACTGGACAGCGTGTGTGTCACAAGCACCATTGGACAGAGTGTATGTGTCACAAACCCCATTGGATAGCGTGTGTGTGTCACAAACCCTCCTGGTCAGAGTGTGTGCCACAAACCCCATTGGACAGAGTTTGTGTCACAAACCCCATTGGACAGCTTGTGTGTCACAAACACCATTGGACAGTGGTTGTGTCACAAACCCCATTGGACAGCGTGTGTGTGTCACAAACCTCCTGGTCAGAGTGTGTGCCACAAACCCCATTGGACAGAGTTTGTGTCACAAACCCCATTGGACAGCGTGTGTGTGTCACAAACCTCCTGGTCAGAGTGTGTGCCACAAACCCCATTGGACAGAGTTTGTGTCACAAACCCCATTGTACAGCTTGTGTGTCACAAACACCATTGGACAGTGGTTGTGTCACAAACCCCATTGGACAGCGTGTGTGTGTCACAAACCTCCTGGACAGTGTGTGTGTCACAAACCCCATTGGACAGAGTTTGTGTGACAAACCCCAGTGGACAGCGTGTGTGTCATAAACCTCTTTGGAAAGTGTATGTGTCACAAACCGCATTGGATAGCGTATGTGTGTCAGAAACCCCATTGGACAGTGTGTGTGTCACAAGCCCATTGGACAGTGTGTGTGTGTCAAAAAACCCGCTAGACAGCATGTGTGTCATGAACAACATTGGACAGCGTGTGTGTCTCAATCACCATTGGACAGAGTGTTTGTCTCACAAACCCCATTGGAAAGTGTATGTATCACAAACCCCATTAGACAGCGTGTGTGTCACAAACCCCATCGGAGAGCATTTGTGTGTCACAATACCCACTGGACAGTGTGTGTGTCACAAACCCCATTGGAAAGTGTATGTGTCACAAAGCGCATTTTATAGCGTGTACGTGTCACAAACCACACTTGATAGCATGTGTGTGTCACAAACCCCATTGTACAGCATGTTTGTCATAAGCCCTTTGTGCAGAGTGTATGTGTTACAAACCCCATTGTACAGCGTGTTGGTCACAATCCCCATTGGACAGCGTGTGTGTCACAAACCCCATTGGAGAGAGTGTGTTTCACAAACCCCATTGGATAGCGTGTGTGTGTCACAAACGCTCCTGGTCAGTTTGTGTGTCACAAAACCGATTAGACAGCGTGTGTGTCACAAACCCGTTTAGACAGTGTGTGTGTCACAAACCCCATTGGACCACGTGTGTGTGTAACAATACCCATAGGACAGCAAGTGTGTCACAAGACCATTGGACAGAGTGTGTGTGTCACAAAACTTACTGCACAGCATGTGTGTCACGAATCCCATTGGACAGCATGCGTTTCACAAACACCATTGGAAAGAGTGTGTGTGTCACAAACCCCATTGGAAAGTGTATGTGTCACAAACCCCATTGGACAGCGTGTGTGTGTCACAATCCTTATTGGACAGCGTGTGTGTAACAAACCTCTTTGGACAGCGTGTGTGTCACAAACCCCATTGGACAGCGTGTGTGTCAGAAACCCCATTGGACAGTGTGTGTCACAAATCTCATTGGACAGTGTGTGTATCAAAAGCCACATTCGACACAGTGTATGTGTCACAAACCCCATTGGACACGTGTGTGTCACAATAGCCATTGGTCAGAGTGCTGTCACAAACCCGATAGGACAGTGTGTGTGTAACAAACCCCATTGGACAGTGTAAGTGTCCCAAACCCCATTGGTCAGCAACTGTGACACAAGCATCATTGGACAGAGTGTGTGTGTCACAAAATCCATTGGACAGTGTGTGTGTCACCAACCCCATTGTACAGTGTGTCTGTCACAAACCAAATTGGGCAGAGTGTGTGTGTCACAAACCGCACTGCATAGCGTGTGTGTGTCACAAACCCCATTGGACAGTGTGTCTGTCACAAACCCCATTGGACAGTGTGTGTGTCACAAACCCCATTGGACAGCGTGTGTGTGTCACAATCCCCATTGGACAGTGTGTGTGTCACAAACCCCATTGGACAGCGTGTGTGTGTCACAATCCCCATTGGACAGTGTGTGTGTCACAAACCCCATTGGGCAGCGTGTGTGTGTCACAATCCCCATTGGACAGTGTGTGTGTCACAAAAACCATTGGACAGCGTGTGTGTCACAAGCACCATTGGACAGAGTGTGTGTGTCACAAAACCCACTTCACAGTGTGTGTGTCACAAATCCCATTTTACAGCGTGTTTGTCGCAAGCACCATTGGACAGTGTGTGTGTCAGAAACCCCATTGGAGAGCGTGTGTGTGTCACAAACCCCATTAGACAGTGTGTGTGTCACAAACCCCATTAGACACTGTGTGTGTCACAAACCCCATTGGACAGAGTTTGTGTGACAAACCCCATTGGGCAGTGTGTGTGTCATAAACCCCATTGGAAAGTGTATGTGTCACAAACCGCATTGTATCGCGTGTGTGTGTCACAAACCCCATCGGACAGCGTGTGTGTGTCACAATCCCTATTGGACAGTGTGTGCGTCACAAGCCTATTGGACAGAGTGCGTGTGTCACAAAACCCACTTGACAGCGTGTGTGTCACGATCCCCATTGGACAGTGTGTGTGTCACAAGCACCATTGGAAAGAGTGTGTGTGTCAGAAACTCCTTTGGAAAGTGTATGTGTCACAAACCCCATTGTATAGCGTGTGTGTGTCACAAAGCCTATTGGAGAGTGTATGTAGTCACAAAACCGACTGGAGAGCGTGCGTGTCACAAACCCCATTGGACAGCGTGTGTGTAACAAACCTCTTTGGACAGCGTGTGTGCTTCACAATACCCTTTTCACAGTGTGTGTGTCAGAAACCCCATTGGACAGAGTTTGTTTCACAAAACCCATTGGATAGCGTGTGTTTCACAAACACCATTGGACAGTGTGTGTGTCACAAACCCCGTTGGACAGCGTGTGTGTGTCACAAACCTCCTAGTCAGTGTGTGTGTCACAATCCCAAGTGGACAGCGTGTGTGTCACAATACCCATTGGACAGTGTGTGTGTCAGAAACCCATTTGGAGAGAGTTTGTGTCACAAACCCCACTGTACAGCGTGTTTGTCACAAGCCCTTTGGGCAGAGTGTGTGTGTCACAAACCCCATTGTACAGCGTGTTGGTCACAATCCCCTTTTTACAGCGTGTGTGTCACAAACCCCATTGGACAGAGTGTGTGTGACAAACCCCATTGGAGAGAGTGTGTGCCACAAACCCCCCTGGACAGTGTGTGTGTCACAATCCCAAGTGGACAGCGTGTATGTCAAAACCCCATTGGACAGTGTGTGTGTGACAAAACCCACTGGAGAGCGTGTGTGTCACAAACACCCATGGACAGTGTGAGTGTCACAAACACCATTGGACAGCGTGTGTGTCACAAGCCTATTGGACAGAGTGTGTGTGTCACAAACGCCATTGGAAAGTGTATGTGTCACAAACCCCATTCGATAGACACTGTGTGTCTCAAAGACTTTTGGGGAGTGTGTGTGTCACAAAACCCACTGGACAGCGTGTGTGTCACAAACCCCATTGGACAGAGTTTGTGTCACAAATCCCATTGGACAGCGTGTGTGTCACAATCACCATTGGACAGAGCGTGTGTTCACAAACCCCATTGGACAGAGTGTGTATGTCAAACCACATTGGATAGAGTGTGTGTCACAAACCCCATTGGACAGCGAGTGTGACACAGACACCATTGGAAAGAGTGTGTGTGTCACAAAACCCACTGCACAGTGTGTGTGTCACAAACCCCTTTGGACAGAGTTCGTGTCACAAACACCTTTGGACAGCGTGTGTTTCACAAACCCCATTGGACAGTGTGTGTGTCACAAACCCCATTGGACAGCGTGTGTGTGTAACAATCCCCATTGCACAGTGTGTGTGCGTCACAAAACCCAGTGCACAGCGTTTGCGTCACAAATCACATTGGAGAGCGTGTGTGTCACAAGCACCATTGGACAGAGTGTGTGTGTCATAAACCCCATTGGACAGCGTGTGTGTCATAAACCCCATTAGATAGCGTGTGTGTGTTAGAAAACACATTGGACAGAGTGTGTGTGACATACCCTATTGGACAGTGTGTGTGTCATGAACCCCATTTGAAAACTTGTGTGTCACAAGCACCATTGGACAGAGTGTTTGTGTCACAAACACCATTTGAAAGTGTATGTGTCACGAACCTCATTGGATAGCATGTGTGTGTCACAAACCCTATTGGACAGTGTGTGTGTCACTAAACCCACTGGACAGCGTCTGTGTCACAAACCCCATTGGACAGCGTGTGTGTGACAAACACCCATGTACCGCGTGCCTGTCACAAACCCCATTGGACATAGTGTGTCACAAACCCCATTGGACAGCGTGTGTGTCACAAACCCCATGGGACAGAGTGTTTGTCACAAACACTACTGGACAGCGTGTGTGACAAGCCCATTGGACAGAGATTGTGTGTCACAAAACCCACTGGACAGCGTGTGTGTCACAATCCTATTTGGACAGCATGTGTGTCACAAACCCCATTGGACAGCGTGTGTGTTTCAAACCCCTTTGGACAGTGCGTGTGTCACAAACCCCATTGGACAGCGTGTGTGTCATAAAACCCCGTGGACACTGTATGTGTCACGAATGCCATTGGACAGTGTGTGTGTCACAAACCACATTGGAAAGTGTGTTTGTCAAAAACCCCATTGGATAGCATGGGTGTGTCACAAACCAAACTGGACAGTGTGTGTGTCACAAGCCTTATTAGACAGCCTGTGTGTAGTCACAGTCGCCATTGGACAGTGTGTGTGTCACAAAACCCATTGGAGAGCGTGTGTGTCTCTAACCCCATTGGAAAGAGTGTGTGTTTCACAAACCCCATTGGACAGCGTGTGTGTGTAACAAACTCTATTGGTCAGTGTGTTTGTCACAACCCCCATTGGACAGCGTGTGTGTGTAATAATAATCATTGGACTGTGTGTGTGTCACAAACCCCATTGGACAGCGTGTGTGTGTAACAATACCCATTGGACAGTGTGTGTGTCACAAACCCCATTGGACAGCGTGTGTGTCACAAACCCCATTGGAAACTGTGTGTGTCACAAACCCCATTGGATAGCGTGTGTGTCACAAACCCCACTGGACAGCGTGTGTGTCACAAACACCCATGTACAGTGTGCGTGTCACAAACCCCATTGGACATCGTGTATGTTACAAAACCCATTGGAGAGTGTGTGTGTTTCACAATCCCCATTGGACAGTGTGTGTGCCACAAACCCCATGGGACAGAGTTTGTGTCACAAACCCTATTGTACAGCGTATGTGTCACAAAAACCATTGGACAGTGTGTGTGACAAGCCCATTGGACAGAGTGTGTGTGTCACAAAACCCACTGGACAACGTGAGTGTCACAATCCCCATTGGACAGCATGTGTGTCACAAACCCCATTGGACAGAATTTGTGTCACAAACCCTATTGGACAGCGTGTGTGTCACAAACACCATTGGACAGTGTGTGTGTCACAAAACCTCCTGGTCAGTGTGTTTGTCACAAACCCCATTGGACAGTGTTTGTGTCACAAACCCCATTGGACAGTGTGTGTGTGTCACAAACCCCATTATATAGTTGACGTGTCACAAACCCCATTGGATAGAGTGTGTGTGTCACAAACCCTAATGGAGAGCGTGTGTGTCAAAAACACCATTGGACAGAGTGTGTGTCACAAACCCCATTGGGAAGTGTGTGTGTGTCACAAAGACTCCTGGTCAGTGTGTGTGTCACAAATCCCATTGGACAGCGTGTGTGTGTCACAAACACACCTGGTCAGTTTGTGTGTCACAAACCCCATTGGACAGCGTGTGTGTCACAAACCCCTTTGGACAGTTTGTGTGTAACAAACCCAATTGGACAGCGTGTGTGTCACAAACCCCTTTGGACAGTTTGTGTGTAACAAACCCAATTGGACAGCGTGTGTGTCACAAACCCCATGGGACAGCGTGTGTGTGTAACAAACCCCACTGGAAAGTGTGTGTGTCACAAACCCCATTGGATAGCGTGTGTGTGTCACAAAACCCATTATAAACTGGGCGTGTCAAAAACCCCATTGGATAGCCTGTGTGTGTCACAAACCCTATTGGACAGTGTGTAGGTCACAATCCACATTGGACAGCGTCTATGTCACAAACCCCATTGGACAGCGTCTGTGTCACAAACCCCATTGGACAGCGTGTGTGCACGATCCCCATTGGACAGAGTGTGTGTACAAAGACCCATTGGACAGCGTGTGTGTCACAAACCCCATTGGACAGTGTGTGTGTCACAAACCCCATTGCACAGCGTGTGTGTGTAACAATACCCATTGGACTGTGTGTGTGTCACAAACCCCATTGGACAGCATGTGTGTGTGTAACAATACCCATTGGACAATGTGTGTGTCACAAACCCTATTGGACAGCCTGTTTGTCATAAACCCCCGTGGACACTGTGTGTGTCACGAATGCCATTGGACAGTGTGTGTCTCTCAAACCACCCTGGACAGTGTGTGTGTAACAAAACCCACTGGAGAGCGTTTTTGTCACAAGCCCATTGGACAACATGTGTGTCACAAACATCATTGGACAGCGTGTGTGTGTAACAATACTCATTGGACAGTGTGCGTTTCACAAACCCCATTGGACTGAGTGTGTGTCACAAACCCTATTGGACAGCGTGTGTGTCACAAACACCATTGGACAGTGTGTGTGTCAGAAAAACCACTGGACAGCGTGTGTGTGTCACAAACCCCATTGGACAGCATGTTTCGCAAACACCATTGGACAGCGTGTGTGTGTCACAAACCCCATTTGAAAGTGTGTGTTTCACAAACCCCATTGGATAGCGTGTGTGTGACACAAACCCTATTGGACAGTGTGTGTGTCACAAGACACATTGGACAGAGTGTGTGTGTCGCAAACCCCATTGGACAGCGTGTGTGTCACAAACCCCATTATTAAGTGTGCGTGTCACAAACCCCATTGGACATTGTGTGTGTCAGAAACCCCACTGAAAAGAGTGTGTGTCACAAACCCCATTGGACAGCGTGTGTGTTACAATCCCCATTAGAAAGTGTGTGTGTCACAAACCCCATTGGATAGAATGTGTGTGTCACAAACCCTATTGGACAGTGTGTGTGTCACAAACCCCATTGGATAGCATGTGTGTGTCACAAACCCTATTGGACAGTGTGTATGACACAATCCCCATTGGACAGCGTCTTTGTCACAAATCCAATAGGACAGAGTGTGTGTCACAAACACTATTGGACAGCGTGTGTGTGTCACAAACCCATTGGAAAGAGTGTGTGTGTCACAAAACCCACTGGACAGCGTGTGTGTCACGAACCCCATTGGACAGCGTGTGTGTGTCACAAACCCTTTGGACAGAGTTCGTGTGTTGCAAACCCCATTGGACCGAGTTTGTGTCACAAACCCCATTGGACAGCGTGTGTGTCACAAACACCATTGAAGAGCTTGTGTGTGTAACAATACCCATTGGACAGTGTGTGTGTCACAAACCGCATTGGACAGCGTCTGTGTCACAATCCCCCGTGGACACTTCGTGTGTCACAAACCCCATTGGACAGCATGTGTGTCTCAAACACCCATGGACAACGTACGTGTCACAAACCCCATTGGACATCGTGTGTGTCACAAACCCCTTTGGACAGTGTGTGTGTCACAAAACCCATTGGACAGCGTGTGTGTGTCATAATCCCCTTTGGACAGTGTGTGTGTCACAAACCCCATGGGACAAAGTTTGTGGGTCACAAACCCCATTGAAAGTGTGTTTCACAAAACCCATTGGATAGAGTGTGAGTGTCACAAACCCCATTATAAAGTGTGCGTGTCACAAACCCCATTTGATACTGTGCGTGTCACAAACTCCATTGGACAGCGTGTGTGTCACAAGCACCATTGGACAGAGTGGGCGTATCACAAAACGCATTGGATAGCGTGTGTGTATCACAAAACCCATTGGATAGCGTGTGTGTGTCACAAAACCCATTAGAAGTTGTGCGTGTCACAAACCCCATTGGAAAGTGTGTGTGTCACAAATACCATTGGACAGCGTGTGTGTCACAATCCCCCTTGGACAGTGTGTGTGTCATAAACCCCATTGGACTGCGTGTGTGTTTCACAATCCACATTGGAAAGTGTGTGTGTTTCACAATCCCCACTGGACAGTGTGTGTGTGTCACAATACCCATAGGACATTGGATATCTTTTGTATCACAAACCCCTTTGGACAGTGTGTGTGTCACAAACCCCATTGGACAGCCTGTGTATCTCAAACACCCATGGACAGTGTGTGTGTTACAAACCCCATGGGACAGAGTGTGTGTCAGAAACCCCATTGGACAGCGTGTGTGTCACAAACCCCATTGGGTAGTGTATGTGTGTCACAAACCCCATTAGAAGTTGTGCGTGTCACAAACCCCATTGGAAAGTGTGTGTGTCACAAACACCATTGGACAGTGTGTGTGTCATAAACCCCATTGGACTGCGTGTGTGTTTCACAATCCACATTGGAAAGTGTGTGTGTTTCACAATCCCCACTGGACAGTGTGTGTGTGTCACAATACCCATAGGACATTGGATATCTTTTGTATCACAAACCCCTTTGGACAGTGTGTGTGTCACAAACCCCATTGGACAGCCTGTGTATCTCAAACACCCATGGACAGTGTGTGTGTTACAAACCCCATGGGACAGAGTGTGTGTCAGAAACCCCATTGGACAGCGTGTGTGTCACAAACCCCATTGGGTAGTGTATGTGTGTCACAAACCCCATTAGAAGTTGTGCGTGTCACAAACCCCATTGGAAAGTGTGTGTGTCACAAACACCATTGGACAGCGTGTGTGTCACAATTCCCCTTGGACAGTGTGTGTGTCACAAACCCCATTGGACAGAGTGTGTGTGTCACAAACCCCATTGGACAGTGTGTGTGTCATAAACCCCATTGGACCACGTGTGTGTTTCACAATCCACATTGGATAGTGTGTGTGTTTCACAATCCCCATTGGACAGTGTGTGTGTGTCACAATATCCATAGGACAGTGGATATCTTGTGAGTCACAAACCCCTTTAGACAGTGTGTGTGTCACAAACCCCATTGGACAGCCTGTGTATCTCAAACACCCATGGACAGTGTGTGTGTTACAAACCCCATGGGACAAAGTTTGTGGGTCACAAACCCCATTGAAAGTGTGTGTCACAAAACCCATTGGATAGAGTGTGAGTGTCACAAACCCCATTATAAAGTGTGCGTGTCACAAACCCCATTTGATACTGTGTGTGTCACAAACTCCATTGGACAGCGTGTGAATTGTCACAATCCTCATTGGACAGTGTGTGTGTCACAAAACCCATTGGACAGTGCGTGTGTCACAAAACCCATTAGAAAGTGCGTGTGTCCCAAAAAACATTGGATAGCGTGTGTGTATCACAAACCCCATTATAAAGTGTGCGTGTCACAAACCCCATTGGACATTGTGTGTGTCACAGTACCCACTGGACAGTGTGTGTATCACAAACCCCATTGGACAGTGTGTGTGTCACAAACCATATTGGACAGAGTTTGTGTTTAACAGTACCCATTGGCAGTGAGTGTGTCGCAAACCCCCGTGGACAGAGTGTATGTCACAATCCCCAATGGACAGCGTGTGTGTCAAAAACCCGTTGGACAGTCTGTGTGTCACAAAAACCCGTGGACAGTGTGAGTTTCACAAACCCTTTTGGACAGTGTGTGTGTCACAATCCCCATTGGACAGTGTGTGTGTCACAAACATCATTGGACAGCATGTGTGTCACAAGCCCATTGGACAGAGTGTGTGTGTCACAAGCACAATGGACAGAGTGTGAGTGTCACAAACCCCATTGGACAGCATGTGTGTCTCAAACACCCATGGACAACGTACGTGTCACAAACCCCATTGGACATCGTGTGTGTCACAAACCCCTTTGGACAGTGTGTGTGTCACAAAACCCATTGGACAGCGTGTGTGTGTCATAATCCCCTTTGGACAGTGTGTGTGTCACAAACCCCATGGGACAAAGTTTGTGGGTCACAAACCCCATTGAAAGTGTGTTTCACAAAACCCATTGGATAGAGTGTGAGTGTCACAAACCCCATTATAAAGTGTGCGTGTCACAAACCCCATTTGATACTGTGCGTGTCACAAACTCCATTGGACAGCGTGTGTGTCACAAGCACCATTGGACAGAGTGGGCGTATCACAAAACGCATTGGATAGCGTGTGTGTATCACAAAACCCATTGGATAGCGTGTGTGTGTCACAAAACCCATTAGAAGTTGTGCGTGTCACAAACCCCATTGGAAAGTGTGTGTGTCACAATCCCCATTGGACAGCGTTTGTGTCACAATCCCCCTTGGACAGTGTGTGTGTCATAAACCCTATTGGACTGCGTGTGTGTTTCACAATCCACATTGGAAAGTGTGTGTGTTTCACAATCCCCACTGGACAGTGTGTGTGTGTCACAATACCCATAGGACATTGGATATCTTTTGTATCACAAACCCCTTTGGACAGTGTGTGTGTCACAAACCCCATTGGACAGCCTGTGTATCTCAAACACCCATGGACAGTGTGTGTGTTACAAACCCCATGGGACAGAGTGTGTGTCAGAAACCCCATTGGACAGCGTGTGTGTCACAAACCCCATTGGGTAGTGTATGTGTGTCACAAACCCCATTAGAAGTTGTGCGTGTCACAAACCCCATTGGAAAGTGTGTGTGTCACAAACACCATTGGACAGCGTGTGTGTCACAATTCCCCTTGGACAGTGTGTGTGTCACAAACCCCATTGGACAGAGTGTGTGTGTCACAAACCCCATTGGACAGTGTGTGTGTCATAAACCCCATTGGACCACGTGTGTGTTTCACAATCCACATTGGATAGTGTGTGTGTTTCACAATCCCCATTGGACAGTGTGTGTGTGTCACAATATCCATAGGACAGTGGATATCTTGTGAGTCACAAACCCCTTTAGACAGTGTGTGTGTCACAAACCCCATTGGACAGCCTGTGTATCTCAAACACCCATGGACAGTGTGTGTGTTACAAACCCCATGGGACAAAGTTTGTGGGTCACAAACCCCATTGAAAGTGTGTGTCACAAAACCCATTGGATAGAGTGTGAGTGTCACAAACCCCATTATAAAGTGTGCGTGTCACAAACCCCATTTGATACTGTGTGTGTCACAAACTCCATTGGACAGCGTGTGAATTGTCACAATCCTCATTGGACAGTGTGTGTGTCACAAAACCCATTGGACAGTGCGTGTGTCACAAAACCCATTAGAAAGTGCGTGTGTCCCAAAAAACATTGGATAGCGTGTATGTATCACAAACCCCATTATAAAGTGTGCGTGTCACAAACCCCATTGGACATTGTGTGTGTCACAGTACCCACTGGACAGTGTGTGTATCACAAACCCCATTGGACAGTGTGTGTGTCACAAACCATATTGGACAGAGTTTGTGTTTAACAGTACCCATTGGCAGTGAGTGTGTCGCAAACCCCCGTGGGCAGAGTATATGTCACAATCCCCAATGGACAGCGTGTGTGTCAAAACCCCGTTGGACAGTCTGTGTGTCACAAAAACCCGTGGACAGTGTGAGTTTCACAAACCCTTTTGGACAGTGTGTGTGTCACAATCCCCATTGGACAGTGTGTGTGTCACAAACATCATTGGACAGCATGTGTGTCACAAGCCCATTGGACAGAGTGTGTGTGTCACAAGCACAATGGACAGAGTGTGAGTGTCACAAACCCCATTGGACAGCGTGTGTGTGTCACAAACCCTATTGGACAGTGTGTGTGTCACAAACCCCATTGAAGAGCATGTGTGTCACGAACCCCATTGGACAGCGTGTGTGTCACAAGACCCATTGGACAGAGTTTGTGTGTCATAAACCCCATTGGACAGCGAGTGTGTCACAAACCCCATAGTACAGCGTGTGTGGGTAACAATCCCCATTGGACAATTTGTGTGTCACAAACCACATGGGACAGAGTGTGTGTCACGAACACTATTGGGCAGCGTGTATGTGTCACAAGCCCTTTGGACAGAGTGTGTGTATCACAAAACCCACTGGACAGCTTGTCTGTCACGAACCCCATTGAACAACATGTGTGTCACAAGCACCATTGGACAGAGTGCGCTGTAACAAACCCCATTGAGCAGCGTGTGTGCCACAAGCCCAATTGGACAGAGTGTATGTGTCACAAATCCCATTGGAGAGCCTGTGTGTCACAATCCCCATTGGACAGCGTTTGTGTCACAAACCCCCGTAGACACTGTGTGTGTCACAAACCCCATTGGACAGTGTGTGTGTCACCAACCCCTTTGGACAGTGTGTGTGTCAAATGCCCCATTGGACAGAGTTTGTGTCACAAACCCCATTGGATAGCGTGTGTGTGTCACAATCCCAATTGTACAGTGTGTGTGTCACAAACACCATTGGAAAGCGTGTGTGTCACAAGCACATTGGACAGAGTGTGTGTGTCACAAAACCCACTGGACAGCGTGTGTGTCACAAACCCCATTTAACAGAGTGTGTGTCACATGCAGCATTCTACAGAGTGCGTGTGTCACAAACCCCATTGGAAAGTGTATGTGTCACAAACCGCATTGGACAGCGTGTGTGTGTCACCTTCCCCATTAGACAGCGTGTGTGTCACAAACCCCATTGGACAGATTGTGCGTATTACAATCCTATTGGACAGTGTGTGTGTCACAAACACCATGGGACAGATTGTGAGTGTCACAAACCCCATTGGATAGCGTGTGTGTGTCACAAACCCTATTGGACAGTGTGTGTGTCACAAACCCCATTGGACAGATTGTGAGTCATAAACCCCATTGGACAGCGTGTGTGTTCAGAAACACCATTGGACAGTGTGTGTGTCACAAACCCGAATTGGACAGCGTTTGTGTCACAATCCCCAGGGGACAGCGTGTGTGTCAAAACCCCCGTGGACTCTGTGTGTGTCATAAACTCCACTGGACAGCGTGTGTGTCACAAACTCCTTTGGACAGTGTGTGTGTCACAAACCCCATTGGACAGCGTGTGTGTCACTAACCCCCGTGGACACTGTGTGTGTAACAAACACCATTGATCAGTGTGTGTGTCACAAACCCCATGGGACACTGTGTGTGTGTCACAAACCCCAATGGAAAGTGTGTGTGTCACAAACCCTGTTGGATAACGTGTGTGTCACAAACCCCATTGGATAGCGTGTGTGTGTCACAAACCCTATTGGACAGTGTGTGTGTCACAAACCCCATTGGAAAGCGTGTGTGTGCCACAAACCCCAATAGAAAGTGTGAGTGTCACAAATCACATTTGAAAGTGTGTGTGTCAAAATCCCCTTTGGACAGCGTGTGTGTCACAAACCCCATTGGACAGCCTGTGTTTCACAATCCCCATTGGGCAGCGTCTGTGTCACAAACCCCATTGGACAGCGCGTGTGTCACAAACACCCATGGACACTGTGCGTGTCAGAAACCCCATTGGACATCGTGTGTGTCACAAACCGTTTTGGACAGTGTGTGTGTCAGAAACACCCATGGACAGTGTGCGTGTCACAAAAACCATTGGACATCGTGTGTGTCACAAACCCCTTTGGACAGTTTGTGTGTGTCACAAACCCCTTAAGACAGACTGTGTGTGACAAACCCCACTGGACAGAGTGTGTGTCACAAACCCCATTGGGCAGCGTGTGTGTCACAAACCCCCATGGACACTGTGTGTCTCACAATCCCAAGTGGACAGCATGTGTGTCACAAACCCCCGTGGACACTGTGTGTGTCATAAACCCCACTGGACAGCGTGTGTGCCAGAAACCCCATTGGACAGTATGTATGTCACAATCCCCATTGGACAGCGTCTGTGTCACAAACCCCATTGGACAGCGTGTGTGTCACAAACACCATTGGACAGCGTGTGTGTGTCACAATCCCCATTGGACAGTATTTGTGTCACAAAACCTATTTGATATAGTGTGTGTCACACCCATTGGACAGCGTGTGTGTCTTAACCCCCACTTTACAGCATGTGTGTGTCAAAATCCCCATTGGACAGTGTGTCTGTGTCACATTCCCCATTGGACAGCGTGAGTGTCACAAACCCCATTGGACAGAGTGTCTGTGTGACAAACACCATTAGACAGTGTGTGTGTGTCACAAAACCCTTTGGACTGTGTCTGTCACAAACCCCATTGGACAGCGTGTGTGTCATGAATCCCATTGGACAGTGTGTCTGTGTGACAATACCCATTGGACAGTGTGTGTGTCACAATCCCCATTGGACAGCATGTGTGTCACAAACCCCATTGGACAGATTGTTTGTGTCACAAACCCCATTGGACATCGAGTGTGCCACAATCATCATTGGACAGCGTGTGTTTCACAAACCCCATTGGACAGAGTGTGTGTGTCACAAAACACATTGGACATCGAGTGTGTCACAATCCCCATTGGACAGCGTCTGTGTCAGGTTCCCCATTGGACAGCGTGTGTGTCACAAGCGCCATTGGAAAGTGTGTCTGTCACAATCCTCATTGGTCAGTGTGTGTGTCACAAACCCCATTGGACATCGTGTGTATCACCATCCCCATTGGACAGTGTGTGTGTCACAAACCCCACTGGACAGCGTTTTTGTGTCACAATCCCCATTGGACAGTGTGTGTGTGTCAAAAACCCCATTGGACAGCGTGTGTGTCACAAACCCCATTCTACAGTACATGTTTTCACATTCCCCATTGGACAGCGTGTGTGTCACAATACCCACTGGACACAGCGTGTGTGTCACAATCCCCATTGGACAGCGTGTGTGTCACGAATCCCATTGGACAGTGTGTCTGTGTCACAATACCCATTGGACAGTGTGTGTGTCACAATCCCCATTGGACAGCATGTGTGTCACTAAACCCATTGGATAGCATGTGTGTCACAAACCCCATTTGAAAGTGTGTGTGTCACAAACCCCATTGGACAGCGTGTGTGTGTCACAAAACCCTTTGGATAGCATGCGTGTCACAAATACCATGGGACAGTGTGTGTGTAACAAAAGCAATTTGTCAGCGTGTGTGTCACAAGCACCATTGGACAGTGTGTGTGTCACAAACCCCATTGGAAAGTGTATGTGTCAAAAACACCATTGGACAGCGTGTGTGTCACAAACCCCATTGGACAGCGTGTGTGTCAAAAACACCATTGGACAGCGTGTGTGTGTATCAATACCCATTCGACAGTGTGTGTGTCACAAACCCCCGTGGACACTGTGTGTGTCACAATCCCCATTGGAAAGTGTATGTGTCACAAACCCTATTGTATAGCGTGTGTGTGACACAAACCCTCCTGGTCCGTGTGTGTGTCACAAAACCCTTTGGTAAGCATGCGTGTCACAGACCACATTGGACAGCGTGTGTGTCACAAACCCAATTAGAAAGTGTGCGTGTTGCAAACCCCATTGGATAGCTTGTGAGTGTTATGAACCCCATTGGAAAGCATTTGTGTCACAAGACCCTTTGGACAGAGTGTGTGTGTCACAAACCCCATTGGACATCGTTTGTATCACCATCCCCATTGGACAGCCTGTGTGTCACAAACCCCTTTTGAACAGCGTGTTTGTCACAAACACCTATTGACAGTGTTCATGTCACAAAACCCATTGGACATCGTGTGTGTCACAAACCCTTTTGGACAGTGTGTGTGTCAGAAACCCCACTGGACAGCGTGTGTGTCACAAACACCCATTGGCAGTGTACATGTCACAAACCCCTTTGGACATCGTGTGTGTGTCACAAACCCCATTAGAAAGTGTGCATGTCACAAACCCCATTTGAAAGTGTGTGTGTCAAAAACCCCATTGGATAGCGTGTGTGTGTCACAAACTCCATTACAAAGTGTGCGTGTCACAAACCCCACTTCATAGCCTGTGTGTGTCACCAACCGCATTAGAAAGTGTGCGTGTCACAAACCACATTGGATAGCATGTGTGTGTCACAAACCCTATTGGACAGTGTGTATGACACAATCCCCATTGGACAGCGTGTGTGTCACTAACCCCATTGGACAGCGTGTGTGTCACAAACACCATTGGACAACGTGTTTGTCTCACAAACCCTCTTGGACAGTGTTTGTGTCACAAACCCCACTGGACAGCGTGTCTGTCACGAACCCCTTTGGACAGCTTGTGTGTCACAAGCCCCATTGGACAGAGTGTGTGTGTCACAAACCCCATTGGACAGCGTGTGTGTCACGATCCCCATTTGACAGCGTGTCTGTCACAAACCCCATTGGACAGAGTGTGTGTGTCACAAACCCCATTGGACAGCGTGTGTGTCATGAACACCATTGGACAGCGAGTGTGTGTCACAATCCCCATTGGACAGTGTGTGTGTGTCACAAACCCCATTGGACAGCGTGTGTGTCACAAACCCCATTGGATAGCGTGTGTGTATAACAAACCCTATTGGATAGCGTGTGTGTCACAAACCCCTTTAGAATTTGTGCGTGTCGCAATCCCCATTGAATAGCGTGTGTGTGTCACAAACTCCTTTGGACAGTGTGTGTGTCACAAATATATTGGACAGTGTGTAGGTCACAATCCCCACTGGACAGCATCTGTGTCACAAAGACCATGGGACAGCGTGTGTGTCACAAACCCCATTAGACAGCGTGGTTTTCAGAAACCCAATTTGAAAGTGTGTGTGTCACAAACCCCATTGGATAGAGTGTGTGTGTCACAAACCCCATTGGACAGCGTGTGTGTCATAAACACCATTGGACAGCGAGTGTGTGTCACAATCCCCATTGGACAGTGTGTGTGTGTCACAAACCCCATTGGACAGCGTGTGTGTCACAAACCCCATTGGATAGCGTGTGTGTATAACAAACCCTATTGGATAGCGTGTGTGTCACAAACCCCTTTAGAATTTGTGCGTGTCGCAATCCCCATTGAATAGCGTGTGTGTGTCACAAACTCCTTTGGACAGTGTGTGTGTCACAAATATATTGGACAGTGTGTAGGTCACAATTCCCACTGGACAGCATCTGTGTCACAAAGACCATGGGACAGCGTGTGTGTCACAAACCCCATTAGACAGCGTGGTTTTCAGAAACCCAATTTGAAAGTGTGTGTGTCACAAACCCCGTTGGATAGAGTGTGTGTGTCACAAACCCCATTGGACAGCGTGTGTGTCAAAAACACCATTGGACAGCGTGTGTGTGTATCAATACCCATTCGACAGTGTGTGTGTCACAAACCCCCGTGGACACTGTGTGTGTCACAATCCCCATTGGAAAGTGTATGTGTCACAAACCCTATTGTATAGCGTGTGTGTGACACAAACCCTCCTGGTCCGTGTGTGTGTCACAAAACCCTTTGGAAAGCATGCGTGTCACAGACCACATTGGACAGCGTGTGTGTCACAAACCCAATTAGAAAGTGTGCGTGTTGCAAACCCCATTGGATAGCTTGTGAGTGTTATGAACCCCATTGGAAAGCATTTGTGTCACAAGACCCTTTGGACAGAGTGTGTGTGTCACAAACCCCATTGGACATCGTTTGTATCACCATCCCCATTGGACAGCCTGTGTGTCACAAACCCCTTTTGAACAGCGTGTTTGTCACAAACACCTATTGACAGTGTTCATGTCACAAAACCCATTGGACATCGTGTGTGTCACAAACCCTTTTGGACAGTGTGTGTGTCAGAAACCCCACTGGACAGCGTGTGTGTCACAAACACCCATTGGCAGTGTACATGTCACAAACCCCTTTGGACATCGTGTGTGTGTCACAAACCCCATTAGAAAGTGTGCATGTCACAAACCCCATTTGAAAGTGTGTGTGTCAAAAACCCCATTGGATAGCGTGTGTGTGTCACAAACTCCATTACAAAGTGTGCGTGTCACAAACCCCACTTCATAGCCTGTGTGTGTCACCAACCGCATTAGAAAGTGTGCGTGTCACAAACCACATTGGATAGCATGTGTGTGTCACAAACCCTATTGGACAGTGTGTATGACACAATCCCCATTGGACAGCGTGTGTGTCACTAACCCCATTGGACAGCGTGTGTGTCACAAACACCATTGGACAACGTGTTTGTCTCACAAACCCTCTTGGACAGTGTTTGTGTCACAAACCCCACTGGACAGCGTGTCTGTCTCGAACCCCTTTGGACAGCTTGTGTGTCACAAGCCCCATTGGACAGAGTGTGTGTGTCACAAACCCCATTGGACAGCGTGTGTGTCACGATCCCCATTTGACAGCGTGTCTGTCACAAACCCCATTGGACAGAGTGTGTGTGTCACAAACCCCATTGGACAGCGTGTGTGTCATAAACACCATTGGACAGCGAGTGTGTGTCACAATCCCCATTGGACAGTGTGTGTGTGTCACAAACCCCATTGGACAGCGTGTGTGTCACAAACCCCATTGGATAGCGTGTGTGTATAACAAACCCTATTGGATAGCGTGTGTGTCACAAACCCCTTTAGAATTTGTGCGTGTCGCAATCCCCATTGAATAGCGTGTGTGTGTCACAAACTCCTTTGGACAGTGTGTGTGTCACAAATATATTGGACAGTGTGTAGGTCACAATCCCCACTGGACAGCATCTGTGTCACAAAGACCATGGGACAGCGTGTGTGTCACAAACCCCATTAGACAGCGTGGTTTTCAGAAACCCAATTTGAAAGTGTGTGTGTCACAAACCCCATTGGATAGAGTGTGTGTGTCACAAACCCCATTGGACAGCGTGTGTGTCATAAACACCATTGGACAGCGAGTGTGTGTCACAATCCCCATTGGACAGTGTGTGTGTGTCACAAACCCCATTGGACAGCGTGTGTGTCACAAACCCCATTGGATAGCGTGTGTGTATAACAAACCCTATTGGATAGCGTGTGTGTCACAAACCCCTTTAGAATTTGTGCGTGTCGCAATCCCCATTGAATAGCGTGTGTGTGTCACAAACTCCTTTGGACAGTGTGTGTGTCACAAATATATTGGACAGTGTGTAGGTCACAATTCCCACTGGACAGCATCTGTGTCACAAAGACCATGGGACAGCGTGTGTGTCACAAACCCCATTAGACAGCGTGGTTTTCAGAAACCCAATTTGAAAGTGTGTGTGTCACAAACCCCGTTGGATAGAGTGTGTGTGTCACAAACCCCATTGGACAGCGTGTGTATCACAAACCCCTGTGGACACTGTGTGTCTCACGAATGCCATTGGACAGTGTGTGTTTCACAAACCCCACTGTATAGCGTGTGTGTCACAAACTACTTCGGACAGTGTGTGTGTCACAAACCCCATGGGACAGAGTGTATGTCACAAACACCATTGGCAGCGTGTGTCACAAGACCATTGGACAGAGCGTGTGTGTCACAAAACCCACTGGACAGCTTGTGTGTCACGGTCCCCAATGGACAGCGTGTTTGTCACAAGTGCCATTGGAAAGTGTGTGTATCAACAACCCCAGTGGAAAGTGTGTGTGTCACAAACCCCATTAGAGAGTGTGCGTGTCTCAAACCCCATTGGAAAGTGTGTGTGTCACAATCCCCATTGGATAGCATGTGTGTTTCACAAACCCCATTTGACAGCGTGTAGTGTCAGAAACCCCACTGGACAGTGTGTGTCACAAGTCCCATTGGACAGCGTGTGTGTGTCACAAAACTTCCTGGTCTATGTGTGTGTGACAAACCCCATTGGAAAGTGTGTGTGTCACAAACCCTATTGGACAGCGTGTGTGTCACAAACCCCATTGGACAGCGCGTGTGTCACAAGCCGCATTGGACAGAGTGTGTGTCACAAACCCCATTGGACAGAGTGTGTGTGTGACAAACCCCATTGGACAGCGTGTGTGTCATAACCCCCATTACACAGCGTGTGCCTCAGAAACCCCTTTGGACAGTGTGTGTGTCACAAAACCCATTGGATAGTGTGTGTGTGTCACAAACCCCATTGAACAGTGTGTGTGTCACAAACCCCACTGGACAGCTTGTGTGTCACAAGACCAATTTGTCAGAGTGTGTGTGTCACAATCCCCATTGGACAGTGTGTGTGTGTCACAAAACACTTTGGACAGACTGTGTGTCACAAAAACCATTGGACAGCTTTTATGTCACAAACCCATTGGACAGAGAGTGTGTGTCACAAAACCCACTTGACAGTGTGTGTGTCATGAACCCCATTGGACAGTGTGTGTGTCACAAACCCCACTGGACATCGTGTCTGTCACAAACACCCATGGACAGCGTGCGTGTCACAAACCCCATTTTACATGGTGTGTGTCACAAACCCCTTTGGACAGTGTGTGTGTCACAAACCAAATTGGACAGCGTGTGTGTCTTAAACCCCATGGGACAGAGTTTTTGTCACAAACACTATTGGACAGCGTGTGTGTCACAAGACCCATTGGATAGAGTGTATGTGTCACAAACCCCACTGGACAGCGTGTGTGTCACAATCCCCATTGGACAGCGTGTGTGTCACAATCCCCATTGGACAGCGTGTGTGTGTCACAAAACCCATGGGACAGTGTGTATGTCACATACCCCATTGGACAGAGTTTGTGTCACAAACCCCATTGGACAGCGTGTGTGTCAGAAACCCCATTGGACAGCGTGTGAGTAACAAACGCCATTGGACAGTATGTGTGTGTCACAATACGCATTGGATAGCGTGTCTGTGTCACAAAACCCTTTAGAAAGTGTGAGTGTCACAAACCCCATTGGATAGTGTGTGTGTGTCACAATCCCTATTGGACTGCGTGTGTGTCACAATCCCCAAAGGACAGCGTGTGTGTCACAAACCCCATTGGACAGCGTGTGTGTCACAAGCACCATTGGACAGAGTGTGTGTGTCACAAACCCCATTGTACAGCGTTTGTGTCACAAACCCCACTGGATAGTGTGTGTGTTTCACAAACCCCATTGGACAGTGTGTGTGTCACAAAAACCACTGAACAGCGTGTGTGTCACAATCCCCATTGGACAGCGTGTGTGTCACAAACCGCAATATGACCGTGTGTGTGTGTAACAATACCCATTGGACAGTGTCTGTGTGTCACAAACCCCATTGGACAGAGTTTGTGTCACAAACGCCCGTAGACAGAGTGTGTGTGACACAAACCCCATTGGACATCGTGTGTGTCATAAACCCCATTGGACATCGTGTGTGTCACAAATCCTTTTGGACAGTGTGTGTCTCACAAACCCCGCTGGACAGCGTGTGTGTCACAAACACCCATGGACAGTGTGCGTGTCACAAACCCCACGGGACATCATGTGTGTCACAAACCCCTTTGGACAGTGTGTATTTCACAAACCCCATTGGACAGCGTGTGTGTGTCACAATCCCCACTGGACAGTGTGTGTGTGTGTCACAAAACCCATTGGACAGTGAGTGTGTCTCACAATCCCCATTGGACAGTTTTTGTGTGTCACAAACCCCATTGGACAGCGTCTGTGTCACAAACCCCATTGGACAGCGTGTGTGTCACAATCCCCATTGGACAGAGTGTGTGTCACAAACTCCATTGGACAGAGTGTGTCTCATAAACCCCATTGGACAGCGTGTGTGTGTCACAATCCCCATTGGACAGTGTTTATGTGTCACAAACCCCATTGTACAGCGTCTGTGTCACAAACCCCATTGGACAGCTTGTGTGTCACAATCCCCAATGGACAGAGTGTGTGTCACAATCCCCATTAGACAGTGTGTGTGTCACAATACCCATTGGACAGCGTGTGTGTCACAAACCCCATTGGACAGAGTGTGTGTGTCACAAACCCCATTGGACAGTGTGTGTGTCATAAATCCCATTGGACAGCGTCTATGTTTCACAATCCCCACTGGACAGTGTCTGTGTGTCACAAACCCCATTAGACAGATTGTGTGTCACAAAACCCACTGGACAGTGTGTGTGTCACAATCCCCATTGGACACTGTGTGTGTCACAAACCCCATTGGATATCGTGTGTGTCACAAGCCCCATTGGACAGCGTGTGTGTCACAATCCCCATTGGACAGCGTGTGTGTCACAAACCCCATTGGACAGCGTGTGTGTCACAATACCCAATGGACACTGTGTGTGTCACAAACCCCATTGGATATCGTGTGTGTCACAACTCCATTGTACAGTGTGTGTTTCACAAACACCATCGGAGAGCGTGTGTGTCACAAGCCCCTTGGACAGAGTTTGTGTGTCACAAAAGCCATTGGACAGTGTGTGTTTCACAAACCCCATTAGAAAGAGTGTGTGTCACGAACCCCATTGGATAGCGTGTGTGTCACAAGCCCATTGGACAGAGTGTGTGTGTCAAAAAACCCACTGGACAGCATGCGTGTCACAAACACCATTGGACAGTGTGTGTGTAACAAACCGAATTGGTCAGCGTGTGTGTCACAAACCCCATGGGACAGCGTGTGTGTTTCACAAACCCCATTGGAAAGTGTGTGTGTCACAAACCCCATTAGAAAGTAGCCGTGTCACAAACCCCATTGGAAAGCCTGTGGGTGTCACAAACCCCGTTAGAAAGTGTGCGTTTCACAAACACCAATGGACAGTGTGTGACTCACTATCCCCAGTGGACCGCGTCTGTGTTAAAACCCCATTAAACAGTGTGTTTGTGACAAAACCCACTGGACAGCATGTGTGTCAAAAACTCCCATGGACAGTGTGAGTGTCACAAGCCCCATTGGATACCGTGTGTGTCTCGAACCGCTTTGGACAGTGTGCGTGTTCACAAACCCCATTGGACATTGTGTGTGTGTCACAATCCCCATTGGACAGTGTGTGTGTCACAAACCCCATGGGACTGAGTCTGTGTCACGAACCCCATTGGACAGCGTCTGTGTCACAAGCTCCATTGGACAGAGTGTGTGTGTCAAAAACCCCCTTGGAAAGTGTATGTATCACAAACCCCATTCGATAGCGTGTGTGTGTCACAAACCCTATTGGATAGCACGTGTGTCACAAAACCCAGAGGAGAGCGTGTGTGTTCACAAAACCCACTGGACAGCCTGTGTGTCACAAACACCCATGGACAGTGTGAGTGTCACAAACCCGATTGGATAGCGTGTGTGTCACAAACCACTTTGGACAGTGTGTGTGTCACAAACATCATTGGACAGCCTGTGTGTCACAAGCCCATTGGACAGAGTGTGTGTGTCACAAAACCCACTGGACAGCGTGTGTGTCACGAACCCCATTGGACAGCTTGTGTGTCACAAGCACCATTGGACAGAGAGTGTGTGTCACAAACCCCATTGGAAAGTGTATGTTTCATAAACCCCATTGGACAGTGTGTGTGTCACAAAAACCACTGAAGAGCGTGTGTGTCACAATCCCCATTGGACAGCGTGTGTGTCACAAACCGCAATATGACCGTGTGTGTGTGTAACAATACCCATTGGACAGTGTCTGTGTGTCACAAACCCCATTGGACAGAGTTTGTGTCACAAACGCCCGTAGACAGAGTGTGTGTGACACAAACCCCATTGGACATCGTGTGTGTCATAAACCCCATTGGACATCGTGTGTGTCACAAATCCTTTTGGACAGTGTGTGTCTCACAAACCCCGCTGGACAGCGTGTGTGTCACAAACACCCATGGACAGTGTGCGTGTCACAAACCCCACGGGACATCATGTGTGTCACAAACCCCTTTGGACAGTGTGTATTTCACAAACCCCATTGGACAGCGTGTGTGTGTCACAATCCCCACTGGACAGTGTGTGTGTGTGTCACAAAACCCATTGGACAGTGAGTGTGTCTCACAATCCCCATTGGACAGTTTTTGTGTGTCACAAACCCCATTGGACAGCGTCTGTGTCACAAACCCCATTGGACAGCGTGTGTGTCACAATCCCCATTGGACAGAGTGTGTGTCACAAACTCCATTGGACAGAGTGTGTCTCATAAACCCCATTGGACAGCGTGTGTGTGTCACAATCCCCATTGGACAGTGTTTATGTGTCACAAACCCCATTGTACAGCGTCTGTGTCACAAACCCCATTGGACAGCTTGTGTGTCACAATCCCCAATGGACAGAGTGTGTGTCACAATCCCCATTAGACAGTGTGTGTGTCACAATACCCATTGGACAGCGTGTGTTTCACAATCCCCACTGGACAGTGTCTGTGTGTCACAAACCCCATTAGACAGAGTGTGTGTCACAAAACCCACTGGACAGTGTGTGTGTCACAATCCCCATTGGACAGCGTGTGTGTCACAAACCCCATTGGACAGCGTATGTGTCACAATACCCAATGGACACTGTGTGTGTCACAAACCCCATTGGATATCGTGTGTGTCACAACTCCATTGTACAGTGTGTGTTTCACAAACACCATCGGAGAGCGTGTGTGTCACAAGCCCCTTGGACAGAGTTTGTGTGTCACAAAACCCATTGGACAGTGTGTGTGTCACAAACCCCACTGGACAGCGTGTCTGTCACGAACCCCTTTGGACAGCTTGTGTGTCACAAGCCCCATTGGACAGAGTGTGTGTGTCACAAACCCCATTGGACAGCGTGTGTGTCACGATCCCCATTTGACAGCGTGTCTGTCACAAACCCCATTGGACAGAGTGTGTGTCATAAACACCATTGGACAGCGAGTGTGTGTCACAATCCCCATTGGACAGCGTTTGTGTCACAAACCCCATTGGATAGCGTGTGTGTATAACAAACCCTATTGGATAGCGTGTGTGTCACAAACCCCTTTAGAATTTGTGCTTGTCGCAATCCCCATGAATAGCGTGTGTGTGTCACAAACTCCTTTGGACAGTGTGTGTGTCACAAATATATTGGACAGTGTGTAGGTCACAATCCCCACTGGACAGCATCTGTGTCACAAAGACCATGGGACAGCGTGTGTGTCACAAACCCCATTAGACAGCGTGGTTTTCAGAAACCCAATTTGAAAGTGTGTGTGTCACAAACCCCATTGGATAGAGTGTGTGTGTCACAAACCCCATTGGACAGCGTGTGTGTCATAAACACCATTGGACAGCGAGTGTGTGTCACACTCCCCATTGGACAGTGTGTGTGTGTCACAAACCCCTTTGGACAGTGTGTGTGTCACAAACCCCATTGGAAAGTGTGATTGTCACAAACGCCATTGGATAGCCTGTGTGTGTCACAAACCCCACTGGACAGCGTGTGTGTCACAATCCCCATTGGACAGCGTGTGTGTGTCACAAACCCCTTTGGAAAGCGTGTGTGTGTCACAATCCCCATTGGACATCATGTGTCACAAACCCCATTGCACAGAGTGTGTGTCACAATCCCCATTGGACTGTTTGTGTGTCACAAACCCCTCTGGATACTGTGTGTGTCACAAAACCCATTGGATAGCATGTGTGTCACAAACCCCATTAGAAAGACTGTGTGTCAAAAACACCATTGGATAGCGTGTGTGATGTCACAAACCCTATTGGACAGCGTGTGTGTCACAAACCCCACAGGACAGCGTGTGTCATGAACCCCATTGGACAGCGTGTGTGTCGCAAACCCCACAGGACAGCGTGTGTCATGAACCCCATTGGACAGCGTGTGTGCGTAACAAACCCCATTGGACAGTGTTCGTGTGTAACAAACCCCATTAGACAGAGTGTGTGTCACAAGCCCCATTGGACAGAGTATATGTGTCACAAACCCCATTGGACAGCGTGTGTGTCACAAACCCCACTGGACAGCGTGTGTCATGAAACCCATTGGAGAGCGTGTGTGTCTCAAACCCCATTGTAAAGTGTATGTTTCACAAAACCCATTGTATAGCGTGTGTCTGTCAAAAACCCTTTTGGACAGTCTGTGTGTTACAAAACCCACTGGACACCCTGTGTGTTCACAATCCCCATTGGACAGCGTGTTTGTCACAATCCCCATTGGACAGCGTGTGTGTCACAAATACCATTGGACAGCGTAAGTGTTTCACAATACCCTTTGGACAGTGTGTCAGTCACAAACCCCATGGAACAACGTGTGTGTGTCACAGTCCCCATTGGACAGCGTGTGTGTCACAAAACCGATTGGATAGCGTGTGTGTCACGAATCCCATTAGATAGTGTGTGTATAACAAACCCCATTGGATAGTGTGTGTGTCACAAACCCCTTTGGACAGTGTGTGTGTCACAAACTCCACTGGACAGAGTGTATGTGTCACAAAACCCATTGGAGAGCCTGTGTATCACAATCACCCCTTGGACAGCGTCTTTGTGTCACAAACGTCATTGAAATGTGTGTGTCACAAACTCAATTGGATAGCATGTGTGTGTCAAAAACCCCATTAGAAAGTATGTGTGTCAAAAACCCCATTGGATAGCGTGTGTGTGCAACAAACCCCATTATAATGTGTACGTGTCACAAACCCCATTGGATAGGGTGAGTGCGTCACAAACCCCATTGGATAGCATGTGTGTGTCACAAACCCCATTGGACAGCGTCTGTGTCACAAACCCCATTGGACAGAGTGTGTGTGTCACAAACCCCATTGGACAGCGTGTGTGTCATAAACACCATTGGACAGCGAGTGTGTGTCACAATCCCCATTGGGCAGCGTTTGTGTCACAAACCCCATTGGATAGCGTGTGTGTATAACAAACCCTATTGGATAGCGTGTGTGTCACAAACCCCTTTAGAATTTGTGCTTGTCGCAATCCCCATGAATAGCGTGTGTGTGTCACAAACTCCTTTGGACAGTGTGCGTGTCACAAATATATTGGACAGCGTGTAGGTCACAATCCCCATTGGACAGCGTCTGTGTCGCAAAACCCATTGGACAGCGTTTGTGTCACAAACACAATTGGACAGCGTGTGTGTGTCACAATACCCCATTGTACAGAGTGTGTGTCACAAACCCCCGTGGACACTGTGTGTGTCACGAATGCCATTGGACAGTGTGTGTGTCGCAAAACCCATTGGACAGCGTTTGTGTCACAAACACAATTGGACAGCGTGTGTGTGTCACAAAACCCCACTGTACAGAGTGTGTGTCACAATCCCCAGTGGACATCGTGTGTGTCAAAACCCCATTGGACAGTGTGTGTGACACAAAACCCATTGGACAGCGTGTGTGTCACAAACCCCATTGGACAGCGTCTGTGTCACAAACCCCTTTGGACAGTGTGTGTGTCACAAAACCCATTGGACAGCATGTGTGTGTCACAATACCCATTGGACAGTGTTCGTGTGTCACAAACCCCATTGGACAGTGTGTGTGTCACAAACCCCTTTGGACAGCATGTGTGTGTCACAAACCCCATTGGACAGCGTGTGTGTCGCAAAAACCCATGGACATTGAGTGTGTCACAAGCGCCATTGGAAAGTGTGTGTGTCACAAACCCCATTGGACAGCGTGTGTGTGTCATAATCCCCATTGGACAGTGTCTGTGTCACAAAACCCATTGGACAGTGTGTGTGTCACAAAACCCATTGGATAGCGTGGGTTTTACAAACCCCATTAGAAAGAGTGTGTGTCACAAACCCCATTGGATAGCGTGTGTAATGTCACAAACCCTATGGGACAGTGTGTGTGTCACAAACCCCATTGGACAACGTGTCTGTCAAAATACCCATTGGACAACGTGAGGGTCACAAACACCATTGGACAGCGTGTGTGTGTCACAATACCCATTGGACAGTGTGTGTGTCACAAACCCCATTGGATAGCGTGTGTGTGTCACAATCCCCATTGTGCAGTGTGTGTGTCACAAACACCATTGGACAGCATGTGTGTCACAAGCCCATTGGACAGAGTGTGTGTGTCACAAAACACATTGGACAGGGTGTGTGTCACAAACCCCATTGGACCGCGTGTGTGTGTCACAATCCCCACTGTACAGTGTGTGTGTCACAAACCCCATTGGGTAAGGTGTGTGTCACAAACCCCTTTGGACAGTGTGTGTGTCACAAACCCCATTGGACAGTGTGTGTGTGTCACAATCCCCATTGTACAGTGTGTGTGTGTCACAAACACCATTGGACAGCGTGTGTGTGTAACAATACCCATTGGACAGTGTGTGTGTCACAAAACCCATTGGACAGGGTGTGTGTCACAAACACCCATGGACAGTGTGCATGTCACAAACGCCATTTTACATCGTGTGTGTCACAAACCCGATTGGACATCGTGTGTGTCACAGTCACCCATACACAGTGTGCGTGTCGCAAACCACATTGGACATCGTGTGTGTCACAAACCTCTTCGGACAATGTGTGTGTCACAAACGCCATTGAACAGCGTGTGTGTCACATTCCGCATTGGACATTGTGTGTGTCACTAACCCCATGGGACAGAGTGTGTGTCATGAACCCAGTTGGTCAGAGTGTGTGTCACAAATCCCATTAAAAACTTTGCGTGTCACAAACTCCACTGGACAGTGTGTGTGTCACAAACACCCATGGAAAGTGTGAGTGTTAGAAATCCCATTGGACATCGTGTGTGTCACAAACCCCTTTGGACAGTGTGTGTGTCACAATCACCATTGGATAGAGTGTGTGTGTCACAAACCCTCCTGGTCAGTGTGTGTGACACAAAACCCATTGGACAGAATGCGTGTCACAAACATCATTGGACAGCGTGTGTGTAAAAAACCCCATTGGACAGCGTGTGTGTGTCACAAAACCCATTGGAAAGTTTGTGTCACAAACCCCTTTGGATAGCATGTGTGTGTCACAAACCCTATTGGACAGTAAGTATGTCACAATCCCCGTTGGATAGCGTGTGTGTGTCACAAACCCTATTGGATAGCGTGTAGGTCACAATCCCCATTGGACAGCGTCTGTGTCACAAACCCCATTGGACAGCGTGTGTGGTTCACAATCCCCATTGGACACTGTGTGTGTGAGTCACAAAACCCATTGGATATCGTGTGTGTCACAAACGCCCGTGGACACTGTGTGTGTCACGAACGCCATTGGACAATGTGTGTGTCACAAACCCCCCTGGACAGTGTGTGTGTCAAATCCCCATTGGACATTGTGTGTGTGACAAAACCCACTGGACAGCCTGTGTGTCACAAACACCCATGGACAGTGTGAGTGCCACAAGCCCCATTGGATAGCGTCTGTGTGTTACAAACCCTATTGGACAGTGTGTGTGTGTCACAATCCCCATTGGACAGTGTGTGTGTCACAAAACCCATTGGATAGAGTGTTTGTGTCACAAACCCTATTGGACAGTATGTGTGTCACAAAACCCACTGTACAGCGTGTGTGTCACAAACCCCACTGGACAGCGTGTGTGTCACAAACACCCATGGATATTGTGCGTGTCACCAGCCCCATTGGACAGCGTGTGTCTCACAAACCCCATTAGACAGCGTGTGTCTCACAAACACCCATGGACAGCGTGAGTGTCACAAACCCCATTATACATTGTGTTGTGTCACAAACCCTTTTGGACAGTGTGTGTGTTCACAAAACCCACTGGACAGCGTGTGTGTCACAAACACCCATGGATATTGTTCGTGTCACGAACCCCATTGGACAGCGTGTCTGTCACAAGCGCCATTGGACAGAGTGTGTGTGTCACAAACCCCATTGGAAAGTGTATGTGTCACAAACCCCATGGGATAGCGTGTGTGTGGCACAAACCCTATTGGACAGTGTGTGTGTCACAAAACCCACCGGATAGCGTGTGTGTCACAAGCCTCATTGGACAGCGTGTGTGTCACAAACCCTTTTGGACAGTGTGTATGTCACAATCCGCATTGGACAGCGTGTGTGTCACAAACCCCCGTGGATACTGTGGGTGTCACAAACCCTTTTGGACAGTGTGTATGTCACAATCCCCATTGGACAGCGTGTGTGTCACAAACCCCCGTGGACACTGTGTGTGTCACAAACACTGTTGGACAGTGTGTGTGTAACAAACCCATTCGGTCAGCGTGTGTGTCACAAACCCCATGGGACAGCGTGTTTGTGTCACAGTCCCCATTGGACAGTGTGTGTGTCACAAACCCCATGGGACAGAGTGTGTGTCACGAACCCTATGGACAGCGTGTGTGTCAGAAACCCGATTGGACAGTGTGTGTGTCACAAACCCCATTGGACAGCGTTTGTGTCACAAACACCATTAGAAAGTGTGCGTGTCACAAACCCCATTGGAAAGTGTGTGTGTCACAAAACCCATTGGATAGTGTGTGTGTCACAAACCCCATTTGATAGCATGTGTGTGTCACAAACCCCATTTGATAGCGTGTGTGTGTCAGAAACCCTACTGGACAGTGTGTAGGTCACAATCCCCATTGGACAGCGTCTGTGTCACAAACCCCATTGGACAGCGCGTGTGTGTCACAATCCCCATTGGACAGTGTGTGTGACAGAAAACCCATTGGATAGCGTGTTTGTGTCACAAACCCCATTGTACAGTGTGTCTGTCACAAACCCCAGTGGACAGCATGTTTGTCAAAACCCCGTTGGACAGTGTGTGTGTCACAAACCCCACTGGACAGCGTGTGTGTTGCATACACCCATGGACAGTGTGAGTGTCAGAAACCCCATTGTACATCGTGTGTTTCACATACCCTTTTGGACAGTGTGTGTGTCACAAACCCCATTATAAAGTGTGCTTGTCACAAACCCCATTTGATAGCGTGTGTGTGTTACAATCCCCATTGGACAGTGTGTGTGTCACAAACTCCATTGGACAGCGCGTGTGTCACAAACACCATTGGACAGCGTTTGTGTGTTACAATCCCCATTGGACAGTGTGTGTGTCACAAACACCATTGGATAGCGTGTGTGTGTCAAAAACCCCATTAGAAAGTATGTGTGTCACAAACACTTTGGATAGTGTGTGTGTGTCACAAACCCCATTTGATAGCGTGTGTGTGTCACAAACCCTATTGGACAGTGTGTATGTCACAATCCCCATTGGACAGTGTGTGTGTCACAAGCCCCATGGGACTGAGTTTTTTTAACGAACCCCATTGGACAGCGTGTGTGTCACAAGCGCCATTGGACAGAGTGTGTGTGTCACAAACCCCATTGGAAAGTGTATGTGTCACAAACCCCATGGGACAGCGTGTGTGTGTCACAAACCACATTGGAAAGTGTGTGTGTCTCAAACCCCATTGGACAGCGTGTCTGTGTCACAGTACACTTTGGACAGCGTGTGTGTGTCACAAACCCTATTGGACAGTGTGTGTGTCACAAAACCCACTGGACAGCGTGTGTGTCACAAGCTCCATTGGACAGAGTGTGGTTTCACAAACCCCATTGGAAAGTGTATGTGTCACAAACCCCGCTGGATAGCGTGTGTGTCACAATCCCTATTGGACACTGTGTGTGTCACAAAAACCACTGGACAGCGTGTGTGTCAAGAACCCCATTGGACAGCATGTGTGTCACAAGCACCGTTGGACAGAGTGTGGTGTCACAATCCCCGTTGGACAATGCGTGTGTGTGTCACAAAACCCATTGGATAGCGTGTGTGTAACAAACCCCCGTGGACACTGTGTGTGTCACGAAATCCATTGGACAGTGTGTGTGTCAAAAACCCCTCTGGACAGTGTGTGTGTCACAATCCCCAGTGGACAGCGTGTGTGTCAAAACCCCATTGGACTGTGTGTGTGTGACAAAACCCACTGAACAGCGTGTGTGTATCACAAACACCCATGGACAGTTTGAGTGTCTCAAGCCCCATTGGACAGCGTGTCTGTGTCACAATCCCCATTGGACAGTGTGTGTGTCACACACACCATTGGACAGCGTGAGTGTCACGATCTCCATTGGATAGTGTGTCTGTCACAAGCACCATTGGACAGAGTGTGGGCGCCACAAACCCCATTTTTAAAGTGTATGTGTCACAAAACCCATTGGATAGCGTGTGTGTTCACAAAACCCATTGGACAGCGTGGTTTTTACAAGACCCATTGTACAGAGTGTGTCTGTCACAAAGCCTATTGGACAGAGTGTGTGTCACAATACCCATTGGACACCGTGTGGGTCACAAACCCCATCGGACAGCGTGTGTGTCACAATCCCCATTGGACTCCCTGTGGGTCACAAACCCCATTGGACAGAGTGTGTGTCACGAATGCCATTGGACAGCATATGTGTCACAAGCACCATTGGAAAGAGTGTGTGTGTCACAAACCCCATTGGAAAGTGTATGTGTCACAAACCCCATTGGACAGCGTGTGTGTGTCACAATACTTATTGGACAACGTTTGTGTAACAAACCCCATTGGACAGCGTGTGTGTAACAAACCTCTTTGGACAGCGTGTGTGCGTCACAATACCCATTGGACAGTGTGTGTGTCACAAACCCCATTGGACAGATTTTGTGTCACAAACCCCATTGGACAGCGTGTGTGTGTCACAAACCTCCTGGTCAGTGTGTGTGTCACAAACCCCATTGGACAGCATGTGTGTGTCACAATCCCCATTGGACAGTGTGTGTGTCACAAACATCATTGGACAGCGTGTGTGACTCACAAGACCATTGGACAGAGTGTTTGTGTCACAAAATCCACTATACAGCATGTGTGTCATGAACCCCATTGGACAGCGTGTGTTTCACAAACACCATTGCACAGCGCGTGTGACACAAGCCTATTGGACAGAGTGCGTGTGTCACAAAACCCAATGCACAGTGTGTGTGTCACGAATCCCATTGGACAGAGTGTGTGTCACAAGCACCATTGGACAGAGTGTGTGTGTCACAAACCCCATTGGAAAGTGTATGTGTCACAAACCCGATTGGATAGCGTGTGTGTGTCGCAAACAATATTGGACAGTGTGTGTGTCACAAAACCCACTGGACAGTGTGTGTGTCACAAACCCCATTGGACAGCGTTTGTGTCACAAATCGCATTGGACAACGTTTGTATAAAAAGCCACATTCGACAGAGTATATGTGTCACAAACCCCATTGGACACGTCTGTTTCACAATAGCCATTGGTCAGAGTGTTGTCACAAACCCGATAGGACAGTGTGTGTGTCACAAACCCCTGGGCAGAGTGAGTGTGACAAACCCCATTGGACAGCGTGTGTGTGACAAACCCCATTGGAAAGTGTATGTGTCCCAAACCCCATTGGTAAGCAAGTGTAACACAAGCACCATTGGACAGAGTGTGTGTGTCACAAAACCCATTGGACAGTGTGTGTGTCACAAACCCCATTGTACAGTGTGTCTGTCACAAACCCCTTTGGACAGAGTTCGTGTCACAAACCTAATTAGACAGAGTGTGTGTCACAAGCACCATTGGGCAGAGTGTGTGTGTCACAAAACCCATTGGAAAGTGTATGTGTCACAAACTCCATTGGATAGCGTGTGTGTGTCAAAAACACTACTGGACAGTGTGTGTGTAACAAACAACATTGGACAGCGCGTGTGACACAAGCCTATTGGACAGAGTGCGTGTGTCACAAAACCCAATGCACAGTGTGTGTGTCACGAATCCCATTGGACAGCGTGTGTGTCACAAGCACCATTGGACAGAGTGTGTGTGTCACATACCCCATTGGAATGTGTATGTGTCACAAACCCGAATGGATAGCGTGTGTGTGTCAAAAACACTACTGGACAGTGTGTGTGTAACAAACAACATTGGACATCGTGTGTATCAAAATAAACATTGGACAGAGTGTGCGTGTCATAAACCCCATTGGAAAGTGTATGTGTCACAAAAGGCATTGGATAGCGTGTGTGTGTCACAAACACCATTGGACAGCGTGTGTGTCACAAGCCTATTGGACAGAGTGCGTGTGTCACAAAACCCACTCGACAGCGTGTGTGTCACGAACCCCATTGGACAGCGTGTGTGTCACAAGCACCATTGGACAGACTGTGTGTGTCAGAAACCCCTTTGGAAAGTGTATGTGTCACAAACCCGACTGGATAGCGTGTATGTGTCACAAAGCCTATTGGAGAGTGTGTGTAGTCACAAAACCCACTGGAGAGCGTGTGTGTCACAAACCCCATTGGACAGCGTGTGTGTAAAAAACCTCTTTGGACAGTGTATGTGTGTCACAAACCTCCTGGTCAGTGTGTGTGTCACAAACCCCATTGGATAGCGTGTGCGTGTCACAAACCCCATTGGACAGCGTGTGTGTCACAAACCCCATTGGACAGCGTGTGTGTGTCACAATCCCCATTGGACAGTGTGTGTCGCAAAACCCATTGGACAGCGTGTGTGTGTCACAATACCCATTGGTCAGCAAGTGTGTCACAAGACCATTGGACAGAGTGTGTGTATCACAAAACCCACTGCACAGCGTGTGTGTGACAAACCCCATTGGATAGCGTGTGTGTGTCACAAACCCCATTGGACAGCGTGTGTGTCACAAACCCCATTGGACAGCGTGTGTGTGTCACAATCCCCATTGGACAGTGTGTGTGTCGCAAAACCCATTGGACAGCGTGTGTGTGTCACAATACCCATTGGTCAGCAAGTGTGTCACAAGACCATTGGACAGAGTGTGTGTGTCACAAAACCCACTGCACAGCGTGTGTGTGACAAACCCCATTGGACAGCGTGTGTATCAAAAGCCACATTCGACAGAGTGTATGTGTCACAAACCCCATTAGACACATGTATGTCACAATAGCCATTGGTCAGAGTGTTGTTCACAAACCTGATAGGACAGTGTGTGTGTCACAAACCCCATTGAACAGAGTTTGTGTGACAAACCCCATTGGACAGTGTGTCTTTCACAAACCCCATTGGACAGAGTGCGTGTGCCACAAACCCCATTGGACAGCGTGTGTGTGTCACAAACCTCCTGGTCAGTGTGTGTATCACAATACCCATTGGACAGTGTGTGTGTCACAAACCCGTTTGGAGAGAGTTTGTGTCACAAACCCCATTGTACAGCGGGTTTGTCACAAGCCCTTTGGGCAGAGTGTGTGTCTCACAAACCCCATTGTACAGCGTGTTGGTCACAATTTTACAGCGTGTGTTTCACAAACCCCATTGGACATAGTGTGTGTGACAAACCCCATTGGAGAGAGTGTGTGTCACAAACCCCATTGGAGGGCGTGTGTGTCACAAACACCACTTTACACTGTGTGTGTCACAATCCCAAGTGGACAGCGTGGGTGTCAAAATCCCATTGGACAGTGAGTGTGTGACACAAACACCCATGGACACTGTGAGTGTCACAAACACCATTGGACAGCGTGTGTGTCACAAACCCCATTGGATAGAATGTGTGTGTCTCAAAGACTATTGGGGAGTGTGTGTATCACAAAACCCACTGGACAGCGTGTGTGTCACAAACCCCATTGGACAGAGTTTGTGTCACAAACCCCATTGGGCAGCGTGTGTTTCACAATCACCATTGGACAGAGCGTGTGTTCACAAACCCCATTGGAAAGTGTATGTGTCACAAAGCGCATTGTATAGAGTGTATGTGTCACAAACCACACGGGAGAGCATGTGTGTGTCACAAACCCCATTGTACAGCGTGTTTTTCACAAGCCCTTTGGACAGAGTGTGTGTGGCACAAATCGTATTGTACAGCTTATTTGTCATAATCCCCATTGGACAGTGTGTGTGTCACAAACCCCATTGGACAGAGTGTGTATGTCAAACCACATTGGATAGAGTGTGTGTCACAAACCCCATTGGACAGAGTGTGTGTGACAAACCCCATTTTACAGTGTATGTGTCACAAACCCCATTGGACAGAGAGTGTGACACAGACACCATTGGACAGAGTGTGTGTGTCACAAAACCCACTGCACAGTGTGTGTGTCACAAACCGCTTTGGACAGAGTTCGTGTCACAAACACCATTGGACAGCGTGTGTTTCACATACCCCATTGGAAAGTGTATGTGTCACAAACCGCATTGGATAGCGTGTGTGTGACACAAACCCCGTTGGACAGCGTGTATGTCAAAAACCCCTTTAGGCAGTGTGTGTGTCACAAAGCACATTGTACAGCGTGTGTGTGTCACAATCCCCATTGGACAGTGTGTGTGTCACAAATCCCACTGGACAGCGTGTGTGTGTCACAATACCCATTGGACAGCAAGTGTGTCACAAGACCTTTGGACAGTGTGTGTGCGTCACAAAACCCACTGCACAGCGTGTGCGTCACAAATCCCATTGGACTGCGTGTGTGTCACAAGCGCCATTGGACAGAGTGTGTGTCACAAACACCCATGTACTGCGTGCGTGTCACAAACCCCATTGGACAGTGTGTATGGCACAAATCCCATTGGACAGCGTGTGTGTGTGATAATCCCCATTGGACAGTGTGTGTGTCACAAACCCCATGGGACAGAGTGTGTGCCACTATCCCCATTGAGAGTGTGTGGCCCAAACCACATTGGACAGAGTGTGTGTCATGATCCCCATTGGACAGCGTGTCTGTAACAAACACCACTGGACAGAGTGTGAGTGTCACAAACCCCACTGGATAGTGTGTGTGTCACAAACCCCATTAGAACTTGTGTGTGTAACAAACCCCATTGGATAGCGTGTGTGTGTCACAAACCCTAGTGGACAGTGTGTGTGTCACAAACCCCATTTAACAGTGTGTGTGTCACAAACACCATTGGACAGCGTGTGTGTCACAAGCCCATTTTACAGAGTGTATGTGTCACAAACCCCATTGGATAGCGTGTGTGTGTCACAAACCCTATTGGACAGTGTGTGTGTCACAAAATACACTGGACAGCGTGTGTGTTCGCAGGACCCGTTGGACAGAGTCTGTGTGTCACAAAGCCTGTTGGGCACCGTGTGTGTCACAATCCCCATTGGACAGCGTGTGTGTCACAAACACCATTGGACAGAGTGTGTGTCACAAACCCTTTTGGACAGTGTGTGTGTCACAAACCCATTTGGACAGCGTGTGTGTGTCACAATCCCCATTGGACAGTGTGTGTGTCACAAACGCCATGGGACAGAGTGTGTGTCACAAACACTATTGGACAGCGTGTGTGTGTCACAAACCCCATTGGAAAGTGTATGTGTCACAAACCCCGTTGGATAGCGTCTGTGTGTCACAAACCCCATAGGACAGCGTGTGTGTCACAAGCCACATTGAACAGCGTGTGTGTCACAAACACCATTGGATAGAGTGTGTGTGTCACAAACCCCATTAGAAACTGTGCGTGTCACAAACCCCCGTGGACACTGTGTGTGTCAGAAACCCTTTTGGACAGTGTGTGTGTCAGAAACCCCACTGGACAGCGTGTGTGTCACAAACCCCATTGGACAGAGTGTATGTGTCACAAACCCCATTGGACAGTGTGTGTGTCACAATCCCCATTGGACAGCGTGTGTGTCACAAACCCCATTGGACAGTGTGTGTGTCAAAACCAAATTGGACAGTGCGTGTGTCACAAAACCCACTGGACAGGTTGTGTGTCACAAACCCCCCTAGTCAGTTTGTGTGTCACAATCCCCAGTGGACAGCGTGTGTGTCAAAACCCCATTGGACAGTGTGTGTGTCACAAAACCCACTGGATAGCGGGTGAGTTCCAAACAACCATGGACGTTCTGTGTTTCACAAACCTCATTGGACAGCGTGTGTGTGTCACAATCCCCATTGGACAGTGCGAGTGTCACAAAAACCATTGGACAGCGTGTGTGTCACAAGCACCATTGGACAGAGTGTGAGTGTCACAAACCCCATTGGATAGTGTGTGTGTCACAAACCCCATTGGATAGTGTGTGTGTGTCACAAAGCCTATTGGACAGCGTCTGTGTCACAAGACCCATTGGACAGAGTGTGTGTGTGGCAAACCCCATTGGACAGCGTGTGTGTCATAACCCCCACTTTACAGCATGTGTGTGTCACATTCCCCATTGGACAGCGTGTGTGTCACAATACCCATTGGACAGAGTGTTTGTGTCACAAAAGCCACTGGACAGCGTGTGTGTCACGAATCCCATTAGACAGCGTGTGTGTCACAAGCACCATTGGACAGAGCGTGTGTGTCACAAACCCCATTGGAAAGTGTATGTGTCACAAACCCCACTGGATAGCTTGTGTGTGTCGCAAACCCTGCTGGTCAGTGTGTGTGTGTCACAAAACCCATTGGATAGCATGCGTGTCACATACACCATGGAACAGTGTGTGTGTAACAAAACCAATTTGTCAGCGTGTGTGTCACAAACCCCACTGGAAAGTGTGTGTGTCACAATCCCCTTTGGAAACTGTGTGTGTCACAAACCGCATTAGAAAGTGTGCATGTCACAATCCCCATTTCAAAGTGGGGACCTCTTTGGACAGTGTATGTGTGTCACAAACCTCCTGGTCAGTGTGTGTGTCACAAAACCCATTGGACAGCGTGTGTGTCACAAACCCCATTGGATATCATGTGTGTGTCACAAACCCCATTAGAAAGTGTGCGTGTCACAAAATCCTTTTTATTCCGTGTGTGTGTCACAAACCCCATTAGAAAGTGTGCGTGTTACAAACCCCATTTGAAAGTGTGTGTGTCACAAACCCCATTGGACAGAGTGTGTGCGACAAACCCCATTGGACACCGTGTGTGTCATAACCCCCATTTTACAGCGTGTGTGTGTTACAATCCCCATTGGACAGTGAGTGTGTGTCACAAACCCCACTGGACAGCGTGTGTGTCACAAACCCCTTTAGACAGTGTGTGTGTCACAAACCCCATTGTAGAGCCCGTGTCTGTCACAGTCCCCATTGGACAGCGTGTGTGTCACAATACACATTGGACATAGTGTGTGTGTCACAAAACCCATTGGATAGCGTGTGTGTCACAAACCCCATTAGAAAGTGTCTGTGTCACAAACCCCATTGGATAGCATTTGTGTGTCACAAACCCCGTTGAACTGTGTGTGTGACACAAACCCCAGTGGACAGCGTTTGTGTCACGAACCCCATTGGACAGCTTGTCTGTCACAAGACCCATTAGACAGACTGTGTGTGTCACAAACCCCTTTGGACAGAGTGTGTGTCACAAACCCCTTTGGACAGTGTGTGTCACAATCCCCATTGGACAGCGTGTGTGTCACAATTCCCATTGGACAGTGTGTGTGTCACAACCCCATTAAACAGAGTGTGTGTCACAAACACTATTGGACAGCGTTTGTGTCACAAGCCCATTGGACAGAGTGTGTGTCACAAGCACCACTGGACAGAGTGTGGTGTCACAAACCCTATTGGAAAGTGTATGTGTCACAAACCCCATTGGATAGCGTGTGTGTGTCACAAACCCCATTATAAAGTGTGTGTGTCACAAACCCCTTTGGATAGCGTGTCTGTGTCACAAACCCCATTGGACAGCGTGTGTGTGTCACAATACCCATTGAACACTGTGTGTGTCACAAAACGCATTGGATAGCCTGTGTTTCACAAACCCCATTTGAAAGTGTGTGTGTCACAAACCGCGTTGGATAGCATATGTGTGTCACAAACCCTGTTGGACAGCGTGTAGTGTAAGAAAGCCCATTGGACAGTGTGTGTCACAAATCCCATTGGACAGCGTGTGTGTGGCACAAAGCCCAGTTGACAGAGTGTGTTTCACAAAAACCATTGGACAGTGTGTGTGTCACAAACCCCACTGGACAGCGTGTGTGTGTCACAAACCCTCCTGGTCAGTGTGTGTTTTACAAACCCCATTGGAAAGTGTGTGCGCCATTAATCCCATTGCACAGCGTGTGTGTCACAAACTCCATTATAAAGTAGTGCGTGTTCACAAACCCCACTGGATAGCGTGTGTGTGTCACCAACCCTATTGGACAGTGTGTAGGTCACAATCCCCATTGGACAGCGTCTGTGTCACAAACCTTGTTGGACAGCGTGTGTGTCACTTACACCATTGGACAGCGTGTGTGTGTCACAATCCCCTTTGGACAGTTTGTGTGTCACAAACCCCATTGGATAGCGTGTCTTTCACAAACCCCAGTTGAAAGTGTGTGTGTCACAAACCCCAACAGATAGCGTGT
This sequence comes from Columba guinea, assembly GCA_032206185.1. Classification (NCBI taxonomy): domain Eukaryota; kingdom Metazoa; phylum Chordata; class Aves; order Columbiformes; family Columbidae; genus Columba; species Columba guinea. Next base: position 1,970,147 of record JAVLUU010000041.1, on the reverse strand, counting down.
TTGTGTCACAAACCCGATTGGACAGTGTGTATGACAAAATCCCCATTGGACAGCCTGTGTGTCACAAACCCCATTGAACATTGTGTCTGTGTCACAATACCCATTGGACAGCGTGTGTGTCGCAATCCCATTGGACAGAGTCAGTGTCACAAACCCAATTGGACAGCGTGTGTGTCTCAAACACCATTGGACAGTGTGTGTGGGACATACCCCATTGGACACCGTGTGTGTGTCTCAAATGCCATTGGATAGCATGTGTGTCACAAACCCCATTGGACAGCTTGTGTGTGTTACAAAGCCCGTTTGACAGAGTATGTGTCACAAACACCATTGGAGAATGTGTGTGTAATATACCCAATTGTTCAGTGTGTGCGTAACAATCTCCATGAGACAGCGTGTGTGTGTCACACACCTCATTGGAAAGTGTGTGTATCACAAACCCCATTTTATAGCGTGTGTGTGTCACAAAACCCATTGTAAAGTGTGTGTGTTACAAACCCCAGTGGATAGCGTGTGTGTGTTACAAACCCCACTGGACAGCGTGTGTGTCACAAACACCATTGGACAGCATGTGTGTGTCACATTCCCCACTGGACAGTGTGTGTGTCACAAAACCCATTGGATAGCGTGTGTGTCACAAACCCCATTGGATAGCGTGTGTGTCACAATCACCATTGGACAGCGTGTGTGTGTCACAATCCCCATTGAACAGTGTGTGTGTCACAAAACGCATTGGATAGCGTGTGTGTCACAATCCCCATTGGAAAGTGTGTGTGTCACAAACCCCATTGGACAGTTTGTGTGTCACAAAACCCATTGGATAGCATGTGTGTGTCACAAACCCCATTAGACAGTGTGTAGTGTCAGAAACCCCATAGGAAAGTGTGTATCACAAATCCTATTGGACAGCGTGTGTGTCGCATTCACCACTGGACAGCGTGTGTGTGTCACAAGCCGAATTGTTCAGTGTGTGTGTCACAATCCCCACTGGACAGAGTTTGTGTCACAAACCTCAGTGGATAGCGCGTGTGTGTCACAAACCTCATTGGACAGCGTGTACTGTCAGAAACCCCACTGGAAAGTGTGTGTCACAAACCCCATTGGACAGCGTGTGTGTGTCACAAACCCTCCTGGTCAGTGTGTGTGTCACAAGCACCATTGGAAGGTGTGTGTGTCACAAACCAAATTGGAAAGTGTGTGTGCCACAAATCCCATTGCATAGCATGTGTGTGTCACAAAATCCATTATAAAGTAGTGTGCATTCACAAACCCCACTGGATAGCGTGTGTGAGTCACAAACCCTATTGGACAGAGTGTAGGTCACAATCCCCATTGGACAGCGTCTGTGTCACAAACCCCATTGGACAACGTGTGTGTCACAAACACCATTGGACAGTGTGTGTGTCACAAAACGCATTGGATAGCATGTGTGTCACCATCCCCATTGGACAGCGTGTGTGTGCGACAAACCCCATTGGACATCGTGTGTGTCACAATCCCCATTGGACAGCGTGTGTGTCAGGAACCCCATTGGACAGCGTGTGTGTCACAAGCGCCATTGGAAAGTGTGTGTGTCATAACCCCCATTTTACAGCGTGTGTGTGTCACAATCCCCACTGGACAGTGTGTGTGTGTCACAAACCTCATTGGACAGCGTGTGTATCACAAACCCCTTTGGACTGTGTGTGTGTCACAAACCCCATTCTGCAGTGCGTGTGCGTCACATTCCCCATTGGACAGCATGTGTGTCACAATACCCATTGGACAGAGCGTGTGTGTCACAATCCCCATTGGACAGCGTGTGTGTGCCACAAAACTCATTGGATAGCATGTGTGTGTCACGAACCCCATTGGACAGTGTGTGTGTCAAAAACCCAACTGGACAGCGTGTGTGTCACAATCCCCATTGGACAGATTGTGTGTGTCACAAGCGCCATTGGAAAGTGTGTGTGTCACAAACCCCATTGGAAAGTGTGTGTGTCATAACCCACATTTTACAGAGTGTGTGTGTCACAAACCCCATTGGACATCATGTGTATCACCATCCCCATTGGACACTGTGTGTGTCACAAACCCCACTGAACAGCGTGTATGTGTCACAATCCCCATTGGACAGTGTGTGTGTGTCACAAACCCCATTGGACAGCGTGTGTATCACAAACCCCTTTGGACAGTGTGTGTGTCACAAACCCCATTCTACAGTGCGTGTGTGTCACAATACCCATTGGACAGCATGTGTGTCACAATACCCATTGGACAAAGCGTGTGTGTCACAATCCCCATTGGACAGCGTGTGTGTGCCACAAAACACATTGGATAGAATGTGTGTGTCATGAACCCCATTGGAAAGTGTGTGTGTCAAAAACCCAACTGGACAGCGTGTGTGTCACAATCCCCATTGGACAGCGTGTGTGTCACAAACACCATTGGACAGATTGTGTGTGTCACAAGCGCCATTGGAAAGTGTGTGTGTCACAAACCCCATTGGAAAGTGTGTGTGTCATAACCCCCATTTTACAGAGTGTGTGTGTCACAAACCCCATTGGACATCATGTGTATCACCATCCCCATTGGACACTGTGTGTGTCACAAACCCCACTGAACAGCGTGTGTGTGTCACAATCCCCATTGGACAGTGTGTGTGTGTCACAAACCCCATTGGACAGCGTGTGTATCACAAACCCCTTTTGACAGTGTGTGTGTCACAAACCCCATTCTACATTGCGTGTGTGTCACAATACCCATTGGACAGAGCGTGTGTGTCACAATCCCCATTGGACAGCGTGTGTGTCACGAATCCCATTGGACAGTGTGTCTGTGTCACAATACGGATTGGACAGTGTGTTTGTCACAATCGCCATTGGACAGCATGTGTGTCACTAAACCCATTGGATATCATGTGGGTCACAAACCCCATTTGAAAGTGTGTGTGTCACAAACCCCATTGGACAGCGTGTGTGTGTCACAAAACCCTTTGGATAGCATGCGTGTCACAAATACCATGGGACAGTGTGTGTGTAACAAAAGCTATTTGTCAGCGTGTGTGTCACAAGCACCATTGGACAGTGTGTGTGTCACAAACCCCATTGGAAAGTGTATGTGTCACAAACCCCATTGCGTAGCGTGTGTGTGTCACAAACCCCATTGGACAGCGTGTGTGTCAAAAGCCCCATTGGACAGCGTGTGTGTCAAAAACACCATTGGACAGCGTGTGTGTGTATCAATACCCATTGGACAGTGTGTGTGTCACAAATCCCATTTGACAATGTGTGTGTCACAAACCCTTTTGGACAGTGTGTGTGTCAGAAACCCCACTGGACAGCGTGTGTGTCACAAACCCAATTAGAAAGTGTGCATGTCACAAACCCATTTGAAAGTGTCTGTGTCAAAAACACCATTGGATAGCGTGTGTGTGTCACAAACCCCTTTAGAAAGTGTGCGTGTCACAAACCCCACTTCATAGCATGTGTGTGTCACAAACCCCATTAGAAAGTGTGCGTGTCACAAACCCCATTGGATAGCATGTGTGTGTCACAAACCCTATTGGACAGTGTGTATGACACAATCCCCATTGGACAGCGTCTGTGTCACTAACCCCATTGGATAGCGTCTGTGTCACAAACACCATTGGACAACGTGTGTGTGTCACAAACCCTCTTGGACAGTGTTTGTGTCACAAACCCTACTGGACAGCGTGTCTGTCACGAACCCCTTTGGACAGCTTGTGTGTCACAAGACCCATTGGACAGAGTGTGTGTGTCACAAACCCCATTGGACAGCGTGTGTGTCACAATCCTCATTTGACAGCGTGTGTGTCACAAACCCCATTGGACAGTGTGTGTGTGACACAAACCCCACTGGACAGCGTGTGTGTCGCAATCCCCATTGGACAACGTGTGTGTCACAATCCTCATTTGACAGCTTGTGTGTCACAAGACCCATTGGACAGAGTGTGTGTGTCACAAACCCCATTGGACAGCGTGTGTGTCACAATCCTCATTTGACAGCGTGTGTGTCACAAAACCCACTGGACAGTGTGTGTGTCACGAACCCCATTGGACAGCGTGTGTGTCACAAGCACCATTGGACAGAGTGTGGTGTCACAAACCCCATTGGAAAGTGTATGTGTCACAAACACCATTGTATAGCGCGTGTGTGTCACAAGCCATATTGGAAAGTGTGTGTGCCGCAAAACCCACTGGACCGCCTGTGTGTCACAAACCCCATTGGACAGCATGTGCGTTTCACAATCCTATTCGACAGTGTGTGTGTCACAAACACCATGGGACAGATTGTGAGTGTCACAAACCCCATTGGATATTGTGTGTGTCACAAACCCCATTAGAAAGTGTGTATTTCACAAACCCCATTGGATAGCGTGTGTGTGTCACAAACCCTATTGGACTGCGTGTGTGTCACAATCCCCATTGGACAGCGTGTGTGTCACGAACCCCACTGGACAGCGTGTGTGTCACAAGCACCATTGGACAGAGTGTGTGTGTCACAAACCCCATTGGATAGTGTGTGTGTGTCACAAACCCTATTGGACAGAGTGTGTGTCACAAAATCCACGGGACAGCGTGTGTGTCACAAACCCCGTTGTACAGCATGTGTGTCAAAAGCCACACTGGACAGAGTCTGTGTTTCACAAACCGCATTGGACAGCATTTGTGTGTCACAATACCCATAAGACAGTGTGTGTGGCAGAAACACCATTGAACAGAGTTTGTGTCACAAACCCCATTGGACAGCGTGTGTGTCACAAACCGCATTGGATAGCGTGTGTGTCACAAACACCATTGGACAGCGTGTGTGTGTCACAAAACCCATTGGACAGCGTGTGTGTCACAAACACCATTGGACAGCATGTGTGCGTCACAATCACATTGGACAGCGTGTGTGTCACAAAACCCACTAGATAGCGTTTGTGTCACAAGACCCATTGGACAGAGTGTGTGTGTCACAAACCCCATTGGACAGCGTGTGTGTCACAAACCCCTTTGGACAGCATGTGTGTTACAAACCCCATTGGACAGTGTGTGTGTGTCACAATACCCATTAAACAGTGTGTGTGTCACAAACCCCATTGGACAGCGTGTGTGTCACAAACAGCATTGGACAGTGTGTGTGTCACAAAGCCCCGTGGACACTGTGTGTGTCACTAATGTCATTGGACAGTGTGTGTGTCACAACCACCCCTGGACAGTGTCTGTGTCACAATGCCCAGTGGACAGAGTTTGTGTCAAAAACCCCATTGGACAGTGTGTGTGTCCAAACCCCATTCGACAGCATGTTTGTCACAAGCACCATTGGACGTAGTGTGTGTGTCAGAAACCCCATTGGAAAGTATATGTGTCACAAACCCCATTGGATAGCGTGTGTGTGTCACAAACCCTATTGGACAGTGTGTGTGTCACAAAACCCACTGGACAGCGTTTGTGTGACAAACCCCATTGGACAGTGTGTGTGTCAAAAGCCACATTGGACAGGGTGTGTGTCACAAACACCATGGGAAAGCGTGTGTGTTTCAAAATCCCCATTGGACTGTGTGTGTGTGACACAATCCTTCCTGGTCTTTGTGTGTTTCACAAACCCCATTGGACAGCATGTGTTTCACAAACCCCATTGGACAGTGTGTGTGTGTCACAATACCCATTGGTCAGTGTGTGTGTCACAAACCCCGTTGGACAGATATTGTGTCACAAAACCAATTGGACAGCGTGTCTGTCACAAACACCATTGGACAGTGTGTGTGTCACAAACCCCATTGGACAGCGTGTGTGTGTCACAATCCCTCCTGGTTAGTCTGTGTCACAAAACCTATTGGACAGCGAGTGTGTCAGAAACCCCATTGGACATTGTGTGTCACAAATCCCATTGGACAGTGTGTGTGTGACAAACCCCTTTGGCCAGTGCGTGTGTCACAATCCCCATTGGACAGTGTGTGTGCAACAAACCCCATTGGACAGCGTGTGTGTGTCACAATAGCCATGGGACAGCTTGTGTGTCACAAAGCCCATTGGACAGAGTGTGTGTGTCACAAAAACCACTGGACAGCATTTGTGTCACGAACCCCATTGGACAGACTGTGTGTCACAAGCCCATTGGACAGAGTGTGTGTTTTTCAAAAATCCCCGTGGACACTGTGTGTGCCACGAATGCCATTGGACAGTGTCTGTGTTACAACCCCCCCTGGACAGTGTGTGTGTCACAGTCCCCAGTGGACAGAGTTTGTGTCACAAACCCCATCGGACAGTGTGTGTGTCACACACCCCATTCGACAGCGTGTGTGTCACAACCACCATTGGACAAAGTTTGTGTGTCAGAAACCCCATTGGAAAGTGTATGTGTCACAAACCCAATTGGATAGCGTCTGTGTGTCACAAATCCTATTGGACAGTGTGTGTGTCACAAACCCATTGGACAGCCTGTGTCTCACAATCCCCATTGGACAGTGTGTGAGTCACAAGCTCCATTGGACAGTGTGAGTGTCACAAACCCTATTGGACAAAGTTTGTTTCACAAACCCCATTGGACAGCGTCTGTGTCACAAACCCATTGGAAAGTGTCTGTGTCATAAACCGCATTAAATAGCGTGTGTGAGTCACAAACCCCATTGTACAGCGTGTTTGCCACAAGCCCTTTGGACAGAGTGTGTGTGTCGCAAACCCCATTGTACAGCGTCTTTGTCACAATCCTCACTGGACAGCGTGTGTGTTGCAGACCCCATTGGACAGAGTGTGTGTTACAAAACCCATTGGACAGTGTGCGTGTCACAAACCCCATTGGACATCGTGTGTGTCACAAACCCCTTTGGACAGTGTGTGTGTCACAAACCCCATTGGATAGCGTGTGTGTGTCGCAAACCCCATTGTACGGAGCGTTTGTCACAAGCTCATTGGACAGCGTGTGTGGTACAAGCCCATTGGACAGAATTTGTGTGTCACAAAACCCCGTGGACACTGTGTGTGTCACGAACGTCACTGGACAATGTGTGTTTCACAACCCCCCCTGGACAGTGAGTGTGTCACAATCCCAATTGGACAGCGTGTGTGTCTCAAACCCCCATGCACACTGTGTGTGTCACAAACCCCATTGGACAGTGTGTGTGTCACAAACCCCACTGGACATCGTGTCTCTCACAAACACCCATGGACAGCATGCGTGTCACAAACCCATTTAGACGTCGTATGTGTCACAAATCCCTTTGGAAAGTGTGTGGGTCACAAACCCCACTGGATAGCATGTGTGTGTCACAAACACTATTGGACAGTGTGTGTGTGTCACAATCCCCATTGGACAGATTGTGTGTGTCACAAACCCCATTGGACAGCGTGTGTGTCATAAACCCCACTGGACAGCGTGTGTGTCACAAGACCCATTGGGCAGAGTGTGTGTGTCACAAACCCCATTGGACAGCGTGTGTGTTACAATCCCCATTGGACAGCGTGTGTCACAAGCTCCATTGGACAGAGTGTGTGTGTCACAATAACCATTGGACAGCGTGTGTGTCAGATACCCAATTGGACAGTGTGTGTGTCACAAAACCCACTGGACAGCGTCTGTGTTATCAAACCCCATTGGACAGCGTGGGTGTCACAAGACCCATTGGACAGAGTGTGTGTGTCAAAAACCCCATTGGACAGCTTGTGTGTCACAATCCCCATTGGACAACTTTCGTGTCACAAACAAAATTGGACAGCCTGTGTGTGTAACAATACCCATTGGACAGAGAGTGTGTCAGAAACCCCATTGTACAGCGTGTGCATCACAAATCCATTTGGAAAGTGTGTGTGTCAAAAAACCCTTTGGACAGACTGTGTGTCACAAACAACCATGGAGAGTGTGTGTGTCACAAACCCCATTGGAAAGTGTATGTGTCACAAACCCCATTGGGTAGCGTGTGTGTCACAAACACCGATGTACAGTGTGCATGTCACAAACGCCATTTGACATCGTGTGTGTCACAAACCCCATTGGACAGCGTGTGTGTGTCACAATCCCCAATGGACAGTGTGTGTGTCACAAACCCCATGGGACAGAGTGTTTGTCACAAAACCCACTTGACAGCGTGTGTGTCACAATCCCCATTGGACAGCGTGTATGTAACAAACCCCATTGGACAGACCTTGTGTCACAAACCCTATTGGACAGCGTGTGTGTCACAAACACCATTGGACAGTGTGTGTTTCACAAACCCCATTGGACAGCGTGTATGTCACAAATCCCATTGGAGAGCGTGTGTGTCACAATCCCCATTGGACAGTGTGTGTGTCACAAAAACCACTGGACAGCGTGTGTGTCAGAAACCCCATTGGACAGCGTTTGTGTCACAAGCCCCATTGGACAGCGTGTGTGTTTCACAAGCGCAATTGAACAGAATGTGTGTGTCACAAACCCCATTAGAAAGTGTGCGTTTCACAAATCTCATTTGAAATTGTGTATGTCACAAACCCCATTGGATAGCGTTTGTGTCACAAACCCCACTGGACAGCGTGTGTTTTCCGAACCCCATTGGACAGCTTGTGTGTCACAAGACCCATTGGACAGAGTGTGTGTGTCACAAACCACATCGAACAGCGTGTGTGTCACAAGCCCTATTGGACAGCGTGTGTAGTCACAAACACCATTGGACAGCCTGTTTGTGTAACAATAACCAATGCACAGTGTGTGTGTCACAAGCCCCACTGGATAGCGTGTGTGTCACCAACATCCATGTACAATGTGCGTGTCACAAACCCCATCGGACATCGTGTGTGTCACAAACCCTGTTGGACAGTGTATGTGTCACAAACACCACTGGACTGCGTGTGTGTCACAAACACCCATGGATAGTGTGTGTGTAAGACACCCAATTGGTCAGCGTGTGTTTCACAAACCCCATGGGACAGCGTGTGTGTGTCACAAATCCCATTGGAAAGTGTGTGTGTCACAAACCCCATAGGAAAGTGTGTGTGTCACAAACCCCATACGATAGCGTGTATGTGTCACAAACCCCATTAGAAAGTGTGCGTATCACAAACCCCATTGAAAACTGTGTGTGTCACAAACCCCATTGGACAGTGTATTTGTGTCACAAACCCATATTGGACAGCGTGTATTTCACAAACCCCACTGGACAGCTTGGGTGTTACAAGACCCATTAGACAGAGTGTGTGTGTCACAAACCCCTTTGGAGAGCGTGTGTGTCACAAACCGCACTGGACAGAATGTCTGTGTCACAAAACCCATTGGACAGCGTGTGTTTCACAAACCCCTTTGGACAGTGTAAGTGTCACAAACCCCATTGGACAGCGTGTGTGTGACACAATCCCCTTTGCACAGTGTATGTGTCACAATACCAATTGGGCAGTGTGTGTGTCACAAACCGCATCGGACAGCTTCTGTGTCACAAACCCCCGTAGACACTGTGTGTGTCACAAACCCCACTGGACAGTGTGCGTGTCACAAACCCCATTGGACATCGTGTGTGTCACAAACCCTTTTGGCCAGTGTGTGTATCACAAACCCCATTGGACAGAGTTTGTGTCACAAACCCTATTGGACAGCATGTGTGTCACAAACACCATTGGACAGTGTGTGTGTCACAAACCCCATTGGACAACATGTGTGTCACAAATCCCATTGGACAGCGTGTGTGTGTCACAAAACCCATTTGACAGAGTGTGTGTCACAAACCCTCTTGGTCAGTGTGTGTGTCACAAACCCCGTTGGACAGCGTGTGTGTCACAATACCCATGGGACAGCGTGTGTGTGTCACAATCCCCATTGAATAGTGTGTGTGTCATAAAACCCATTAGATAGCGTGTGTGTCACAAACCCCATTTGAAAGTGTGTGTGACACAAACCCCATTTGATAGCGTGTGTGTGTCAGAAACCCTATTGGGCAGTTTGTGTGTCACAAACCCCATTAGACAGCGTGTGTGCAAAAAACCCCGTTGGACAGCGTGTGTGTCACAAGACCCATTGGAAAGAGTGTGTTTGTCACAAACCCATTGGACAGTGTGTGTGTCACAAACCCCATGGGACAGTGTGTGTGTGTCACAAACGCTATTGGACATTGCGTGTGTCACAAACCCCATTGTACAGAGTGTGTGTGACACAATCCCCTTTGGACAGTGTGTGTGTCACAATACCCATTGGACAGAGTGTGTGTCACAAACCCTTTGGACAGCGTGTGTGTCACAATCCCCATTGGACAGAGTGTTTGTCACAAACCCCTTGGACATCGTGTGTGTCACAAACCCCTTTGGGCAGTGTGTGTGTCACAAACCCCATTGGACAGCATGTCTGTGTCACAATCCCCATTGGACAGAGTGTTTGTTTCACAAACGCCTTTGCACAGTGTGTGTGTCACAATACCCATTGGACACTGTGTGTGTCACAAACCCCATTGGTCAGTGTGCGTGTCACAAATTCCATTGGACATCGTGTGTGTCACAAACCCTTTTGGACAGTGTGTGTCTCACAAACCCCATTGGACAGAGTTTGTCTCACAAACCCTATTGGACAGCATGTGTGTGACACAATCCCCTTTGGACAGTGTGTGTGTCACAATACATTGGACAGTGTGCGTGTCAAAAACCCCATTGGACATCGTGCGTTTCAGAAACCCCATTGGACAGAGTGTGTGTGTCACAATCCCCATTGGACAGTGTGTGCGTCACAAACCCCATGGGACATCGTGTGTGTCACAAGCGGCGTTGGAGAGAGTGTGTGTGTCACAAGCCCCTTTAGAAAGTGTATGTGTCACAAACCCTATTGGATAGCGAGTGTGTGTCACAAACCCCATTCGAAATTGTGCGTGTCCACAAACCCCATTGGAAAGTGTGTGTGTAACAAACCCCATTGGACAGTGTGTGTGTCATAAACCCCATTGCACAGCGTGAGTGTCACAATCCCCATTGGACTGCGTGTGTGTCAGAAACTCCATTGGACAGAGTGTGTGTCACAAACCCCATTGGACAGCGTGTGTGTCATAAACCCCATTGGACAGCGTGTCTGTGTCACAATCCCCATTGTACAGTGTTTGTGTGTCACAATCCCCACTGGACAGGGTGTGTGTCATAAACCCCATTGGACAGCATAGGTGTATCCCACTCCCATTGGGACAGTGTGTGTGTCACAAATCCCAATGGACAGCGTGTGTGTCACAAGCACCATTGGACAGAGTGTGTGTGTCACAAACCCCTTTGGAAAGTGTATGTGTCACAAACCCCAGTGGATAGCGTGTGTGTATCACAAACCCCATTGGATAGAGTGTGTGTGTCACAAACTCCATTAGAAAATGTGTGTGTCACAAACCCCATTGGACAGAGTTTGCGTCACAAACCCAGTTGGTCAGTGTGTGTGTCAGAAAAGCCATGGGACAGCGTGTGTGTGTCACAAACCCCATTATAAAGTGTGCGTGTCACAAACCCTATTGGATAGCGTGTATTTGTCACAAAACCTACTGGACAGAGTGTAGGTGAAAATGCCCATTGGACAGCGTGTGTGTAACAATCCCCATTGGACAGCGTGTGTGTCACAAACCCCATTTGACAGAGTGTGTGTCATCAACCCCATTGGACAGCGTGTGTGTCACAAACCCCTTTGGACAGTGTGTGTGTCACAAAACCCATTGGACAGCGTGTGTGTTACAAGCACCAGTGGACAGCGTGTGCAACACAAACACCCATGTACAGTGTGAGTGTCACAAACCCCATTGGACATCGTGTGTTTTACAAACCCCATTGGAGAGCATGTGTGTGTAACAATCCCTATTGGACAGTGTGTGTGTCACAAAGCCCATGGGACAGAGTGTTTGTCACAAACACTATTGGACAGCTTGTGTCTCACAAGCCCTTTGGACAGAGTGTGTGTGTCACAAAACCCACTGGACAGCTTGTGTGTCACGAACCCCATCGGACAGCGTGTGTGTCACTAACACCATTGGACAGTGTGTGTGTCAGAAACCCCGCTGGACAGCGTTTGTGTGTCACAAACCTCATTGGAAAGTATGTGTCAGAAACGCCATTGGATAGCGTGTGTGTCACAAGACCCATTGGACACCGTGTGTGTCACAAACCCCATTGGACAGATTGTGTGTCATAAACCTCATTGGACAGCGTGTGTGTGTCACAGTCTCCATTGGACAGCGTGTGTGTCACAAGCGCCATTGGATAGAGTGTGTGTGTCACAAACCCTCCTGTTCAGTGTGTGTGTCACAAAACGCATTGGACAGCATGCGTGTCACAAACACCTTTGGACAGCGTGTGTGGGTCACAAACACCTTTGGAAAGTATGTGTCACAAACCCCATTGTATAGCCTGTGTGTGTCAAAAACCCTATTGGACAATGAGTGTGTCACAAGCCCCATTGGACAGAGTGTATGTGTCACAAATCCCATTGGCCAGAGTTTGTGTTACAAACCCCATTGGACAGCGTTTGTGTCACAATCCCCATTGGACAGTGTGTGTGTCACAAAACCAACTGGACAGCGTGTGTGTCACAAACACCACTGGTCAGTGTTTATGTCTCAATCCCCAGTGGAAAGAGTGTGTGTCAAAACCCCATTGGACAGTGTGTGTGTCACAAAACCCACTGCACAGCGTGTGTGTCACAAACACCACTGGTCAGTGTTTATGTCTCAATCCCCAGTGGAAAGAGTGTGTGTTAAAACCCCATTGGACAGTGTGTGTGTCACAAAACCCACTGCACAGCGTGTGTGTCACCAACACCCATGGACAGTGTGAGTGTCACAAACCCCATTGTACAGATTGTGTGTCATAAACCACATTGGACAGCGTGTGTGTGTCACAAGCCCACTGGACAGAGTGTGTGTGTCACAAAACCCACTGGACAACGTGTGTGTCACGATCCCCATTGAACAGTGTGTGTGTCAAAACAAAATTGGACAGAGTGTGGTGTCACAAACCCCATTGGAAAGTGTATGTGTCACAAACCCCATTGGATAGAGTGTGTGTGTCACAAAGCCCATTGGACAGCGTGTGTATCACAATACCCATTGGACAGCGTGTGTGTCAAAACTAAATTGGACAGTGTGTGTGTCACAAAACCCACTGGACTGCGTGTGTGTCACAAAACCCGTTGGGCAGTGTGTTTGTCACAAAACCCACTGGACAGAGTGTGTGTTCACAAACCCCATTGGACAGCGTGTGTGTCACAAACAGCATTGGACAGCGTGTGTGTGTTACAATCCCCATTGTACAGTGTGTGTGAAACAAACCCCATTGGACAGTGTGTGTGTCACAAATCCCCGTGGACACTGTGTGTGTCACAAACCCCATTGGACAGTGTGTGTGTCACAAACCCCATTGGACAGCGTGTGTGTGTCATAATCCCCATTGGGCAGTGTGTGTGTCACAAACCACATGGGACAGAGTGTGCGTCACTAGCCCCATTGGACAGCATGTGTGTCACAATCCCCATTGAACAGTGTGTGTGTCAAAACAAAATTGGACAGAGTGTGGTGTCACAAACCCCATTGGAAAGTGTATGTGTCACAAACACCATTGGATAGAGTGTGTGTGTCACATACCCCATTAGAAAGTGTGTGTGTCAGAAACCCCATTGGATAGAGTTTGTGTGACACAAAGCCCATTGGACAGCGTGTGTGTCACAATACCCATTGGACAGCGTGTGTGTCAAAACTGAATTGGACAGTGTGTGTGTCACAAAACCCACTGGACAGCGTGTGTGTCACAAAACCCGTTGGGCAGTGTGTTTGACACAAAACCCACTGGACAGAGTGTGTGTTCACAAACCCCATTGGACAGCGTGTGTGTCACAAACACCATTGGACAGCGTGTGTGTCACAAACCCCATAGGACAGCGTGTGTGTGTCACAATCCCCATTAGACAGAGAGTGTGTCACAAACCCCATTGGACAGGGCGTTTGTGTCACAATCCCCATTAGACAGCGTGTGTCTCACAAACCCCTTTGGACAGTGGGTGTGTCACAAACCCCACTGTACAGCGTGTGAGTGTCACAATCCCCTTTGGACAGTGTGTGTGTCACAAACCCCATTGGGTGGCGTCTGTGTGTCACAAACCCTATTGGACAGCGTGTGTGTGTCACAATTCCCATTAAACAGTGTGTGTGTCACAAACCCCTTTGGACAGTGTGTGTGTCACAATCCCCATTGGACAGAGTGTGTGTGTCACAATCCCCATTGGACAGTGTGTGTTTTACAAACACCATGGGACAGAGTGTTGTGTCACAAACCCCAATGGAAAGTGTATGTGTCACAATCTCCATTGGATAGCGTGTGTGTGTCACAAACCACATTGGACAGTGTGTGTGTCTGAAAGACCATTGGACAGTGTGTATGTCAGAAAACCCACTGGACAGCGTTTGTGTCACAATCCCCAGTGGACAGCGTGTGTGTCAAAACCCCATTGGACAGTGTGTATGTCACAAACCCCATTGGAAAGTGTATGTGTCACAAACCCAATTGGATAGCGTCTGTGTCTCACAAACCGTATGGGACACTGTGTGTGTGTCACAATCTCATTGGACAGCGTATGTGTGTAACAATACGCATTGGACAGTGTGTGTGTCACAAACCCCATTGGACAAAGTGTGTCTCACAAACCCCCGTGCACACTGTATATGTCACAAACCCCATCGGACATCGTGTGTGTGTAACAATACGCATTGGACAGTGTGTGTGTCACAATCCCCAGTGGACAGCATGTGTGTCAAAACACCAGTGGACAGTGTGTGTGGCACAAACCCCATTGGACATCGTGTGTGTCACAAACCCCATTGGACAGCATGTGTGTGTCACAATCCCCATTAGACAATGTATGTGTCACAAACCCCATTGGACAGAGTGTTTGTCACAAACACTATTGGACAGCCTGTGTGTCACAAGCCCATTGAACAGAGTGTGTGTGTCACAAAACACAATGGAGAGAGTGTGATGTCACAAACCCCATTGGAAAGTGTATGTGTCACAAACCCCATTGGATAGCGTATCTCTGTCACAAACCCTATTGGACAGAGTGTATGTGTCACAAACCCCATTGGGAAGCGTGTGTGTCTCACAAACCCCATTTGACAGAGTGTGTGTCACAAACACCATTGGACAGTGTGTGTGTCACAAACCCCATTGGACAGAGTGTGTGTCACAAACCCTATTGGACTGAGTGTGTGTGTCACAAACCCTATTGGACAGCGTGTGTGTCATAAACACCATTGGATAGCGTGTGTGTGTCACAAGACTCATTGGACAGCGTGTGTGTCACAATCCCCATTGAACAGCATGTGTGTGTCACAATCCCCATTGGAAAGCTTGTGTGTCACAAGCCTGTTGGACAGAGTGTGTGTGTCACAAAACCCAGTGGACAGCGCGTGTGTCACGAACCCCATTGGACAGTGTGTGTGTCAAAAAGCCCACTGGAGAGCGTGTGTGTCACAAACACCCATGGACAGTGAGCGTGTCATAAACCCCATTGGACATAGTGTGTGTCACAAGCCCATTGGACAGAGTATGTGTCACAAACCCCATTGGACAGCGTGTGTGTTACAAACACCCATGGACAGTGTGCGTGTCACAAAACCCATCGGACATCGTGTGTGTCACAAACCCCTTCGGACAGTGTGTGTGTGTCACATTCCCCATTGGGCAGTGTGTGTGTCACAAACCACAAGGGACAGAGTGTGTGTCACGTGCCCCATTGGACAACATGTGTGTCACAATCCCCATTGAACAGCTTGTGTGTCACAAATACTATTGAACAGAGTGTGTGTGTCACAAAACCCACTGCACAGCGTGTGTGTCACGAACACCACTGGACAGCGTGTGTGTCACAAACCCCACTGGAGAGAGTGTGGTGTCCCATTGGAAAGTACATGTGTCACAAACCCCATTGGGCTGCGTGTGTGTCACAAACACCATTGGACATCGTATGTGTTACAAACACCCAAGGACAGTGTGTGTGTCACAAACCCAATTGGACAGTGTGTGTGTCACAAACCGCATGGGACAGAGTGTGTGAGTCACAAAACCTATTGGACAGCGTGTGTGTGTAACAATACGCATTGGACAGTGTGTGTGTCAAAAACCCCATTGGACAGCGTGTGTGTGTAACAATAACTATTGGACAGTGTGTGTGTCACAAATCCCATTGGACAGCGTGTGTGTGTCACAATCCCCATTGGACAGCGTGTGTGTCACAAGCCTGTTTGACAGAGTGTGTATGTCACAATACCCAGTGTACAGTGTGTGTGTCACGAAACCCATTGGACAGCGTGTTTGTCTGAATCAGCATGGGACAGAGTGTGTTTGTCACAAACCCTATTGGACAGTGTGTTTGTCATAAAACGCACTGGCCAGCGTGTGTGTTCACAAACCTCATTGGACATAGTGTGTGTCACAAACCCATTTGGACAGTGTACATGTCACAAACGCCATTGGACATCGTGTGTGTTACAAACACCCAAGGACAGGGTGTGTGTCACAAACTCCATTGGACAGTGTGTGTGTCACAAACCGCATGGGACAGAGTGTGTGTCACAAAACCCATTGGACAGCATGCATGTCACAAACACCATTGGACAGTGTGTGTGTAACAAACACAATTGGTGAGCGTGTGCGTGTCACAATCCCCATTCGACAGCATGTGTGTAACAAACACCATTGGACAGCGTGTGTGTGTCACAATCCCCATTAGACAGTGTGTGTGTCAGAAAACCCATTGGACAGTGTGCGTGTCACAAACCCCATTGGACTGCGTGTGTGTAACAAACCAGTTGGATAGCGTGTATGTGTCACAAACGCTCCTGGTCAGTGTGTGTGTTACAAACAGCATTGGACAGTGTGTGTGTCACAAATCGACTTGGTCAGCGTGTGTGTCACAAACCCCATTGGAAAGTGTGTGTCACCAACCCCATTGGATTGCGTGTGTGTGTCAAAAACCCCATTAGAAAGTATGTGTGTCACAAACGCCATTGGATAGCGTGTGTGTGTCACAAACCCTATGGGACAGTGTGTATGTCACAATCCCCATTGGACAGCGTCTGTGTCAGAATCCCCATTGGACAGTGTGTGTGTCACAAAACCGATTGGATAGTGTGTGTCTCACAAACCCCATTGGATAGCGTATGTGTGTCACAAACCCTGTTGGACAGAGTGTGTGTGTCACAAACCCCATTGGGCAGCATGTGTGTCTTAAACCCCATTGGATAGCGTGTGTGTGTCACAAACCCCATGGGATAGAGTGTGTGTCACGAACCCAATTGGACAGCGTGTGTGTGACACAATCCCCATTGGACAGCGTGTGTGTCACAAAGGCCATTGGATAGCGTGTGTGTCACAAACCCCACTGGACCGCATATGTGTCACAAACCACACTGGACAGTGTGCGTGTCACAAACCCCATTGGACATCGTGTTTGTCACAAACCCCTTTGGACAGCATGTGTGTATTACAATCCCCATTGGACAGTGTGTGTGTCAGAAACACCATTGGACAGTTTGTGTGTCAAAAACCCCATTGGACAGAGTGTGAGTGGCACAATCCCCATTGGATAGCGTGTGTGTCACAAACCCCATTGGAAAGTGTATGTGTCACAAAAACCACTGGGCAGCTTGTGTGGGTCACAAACCCCATTAGAAAGTATGCATGTCACAAACCCCACTGGAAAGTGTGTGTGTCTCAAACACCATTGGATAGCGTGTGTGTGTCACAATCCCCATTAGACAGTGTGTGTGTCACAAAACCCATTGGATAGCGTGTGTGTCACAAACCCCATTGGACAGTGTCTGTGTGTCACAAACCCCATTAAACAGAGTGTGTGTCACAAGCCCATTGGACAGAGTGTGTGTGTCACAAAACCCACTGGACACCGTGTGTGAAACGAACCCCATTGGACAGCGTGTGTGTCACAAGCACCATTGGACAGAGTGTGTGTGTAACAAACCCCATTGGAAAGTGTATGTGTCACAAACCCCAATGGACTGCGTGTGTGTGCCACAAACCCTATTGGACAGCGTGTGTGTCACAAAACCCACTGGACAGCGTGTCTGTCACAAACCCCTTTGGACAGTGTGTATGTAACAATCCCCATTGGACAGCGTGTGTGTCACAAACACCATTGGACAGCGTGTGTGTCACAAAACCCATGGGACAGCATGTGTATCACAAATAGCCATGGACAGTGTGCGTGTCACAAACCCCATTGGACAGAGTTTGTGAAACAAACCCCATTGGACAGCGTGTGTGTGTCACAATACCCATTGGACAGTGTGTGTGTCACAAACCCCATCACAACGTGAGTGTGTCACAATCCCTATTGAACAGTGTGTGTGTCACAAACACCATTGGAATGTGTGTGTGTCACAAGCCCATTGGACAGAGTGTGTGTGTCACAAAACCCACTGGACAGCGTGTGTGTCACGAACCCTATTGGACAGCGTGTGTTTCAAAGCACCATTGGACAGAATGTGTGTTTCACAAACCCTTTGAAAGTGTATGTGTCACAAACCCCATTGGATAGCGTGTGTGTGTCAAAAACCCTCCTGGTCAGTGTGTGTGTCACAAACCCCATTGGACAGTGTGTGTGTCACAAACCCCATTGGACAGAGTTTGTGTTTAACAATACCCATTGGACAGCATTTGTGTCACAAACCCCTGTGGACTCTTTGTGTTTCAAGAACGCCATTGGACAGTGTGTGTGTCACAAACCCCCCTGGACAGTGTGTGTGTCACAATCTCCAGTGGACAGCGTGTGTGTCAAAACCCCAGTGGATGGTGCGTGTGTCACAAAACCCACTGGACACCGTGTGTGAAACGAACCCCATTGGACAGCGTGTGTGTCACAAGCACCATTGGACAGAGTGTGTGTGTAACAAACCCCATTGGAAACTGTGTGTGTCACAAACCCCATTGGACAGTGTGTGTCTCACAAACTCCACTGAACAGCGTGTGTGTCACAAACAACCATGGACAGTGTGCGTGTCACAAACCCCATTGGACAGAATTTGTGAAACAAACCCCATTGTACAGTTTGTGTGTCACAAACCCCATTAGACAGCGTGTGTGTCACAATACCCATTGGACTGTGTGTGTGTCACAAACCCCATTACAGCGTGTGTGTGTCACAATACCCATTGGATAGTGTGTGTGTCACAAACCCCATTGTAAAGTGTATGTGTCACAAACCACATTAGTTAGCGTGTGTGTCTCACAAACCCTCCTGGTCAGTGTGTGTCTCAGAAAACCCATTGGAGAGCATGCGTGTCACACACACCATTGGACAGTGTGTGTGTAACAAACCCAATTGGTCAGCGTGTGTGTCACAAACACGATGGGCCAGCGTGTGGGTGTCACAAACCCCATTGGAAAGTGTGTGTCACGAACCCCATTTGATATGGTGTGTGTGTCAAAAACCCCACTAGAAAGTGTGATTGTCACAAACCCCATTTGATAACGTGTATGTGTCACAAACCCTATAGGAAAGCGTGTGTATCACAAACACCATTGGACAGCGTGTGTTGTTGCAGAAACCCTATTGGACATCGTGTGTGTCACAAACCGATTTGGATAGTGTGTGTGTCACCAGCCCCATGGGAAAGCGTGTGTGTCACAAAACGCATTGGACAGTGTGTGTGTCACAAAAATCATTGGACAGCATGTGTGTCACAAGCCCATTGGAAAGAGTGTGTGTCTAAAGCGCCATTGGACAGAGTGTGTTTGTCAAAAACCCCATTGGAAAGTGTATGTGTCACAAACCGCATTGGACTGCGTGCGTGTGCCACAAATCCTATTGGACAGCGTGTGTGTCACAAACCCCATTGGACAGCGTGTGTGTCACAAACACCATTGGACAGCGTGTGTGTGTAACAATACCCATTGGACACTGTGTGTGTCACAAACCCCTTTGGACAGAGTTTGTGTCACAAACCCCATTGGGCAGCGTGTGTGTCACAAACCACATTGGACAGCGTGTGTGTGTCACAGTACCAACTGGACAGTGTGTGTGTCACAAACCCCATTACAGCGTGTGTGTGTCACAATCCCTGTTGTACAGTGTGTGTGTCAGGAACTCCATTGGACAGCGTGTGTGTCACAAACCCCATTGGAAACTGTATGTGTCACAAACCCCATTGGATAGAGTTGTTGTTGAATAAACTCTATTGGACAGTGTCTGTGTCACAAAACCCACGGGACAGCCTGTGTGTCACAATCCCCATTGGACAGTGTGTGTGTCAAAAAAACCATTGGATAGCATGTGCGTCACAAACCCCATTAGAAAGACTGAGTGTCAAAAACACTATTGGATAGTGTGTGTGATGTCACAAACCCTGTTGGACAGTGTGTGTGTCACAAAACCCACTGGACAGTGTGTGTCATGAACCCCATTGGACAGCTTGCGTGTCACAAGACCTATTGGAAAGAGTCTGTGTGTCACAATCCCCATTGGACAGCGTGTGTGTCACAAACCCCATGGGACAGCGTGTGTGTCACAAACCACATTGGACAGTGTGTTTGTGTCACAATACCCATTGGACATCGTGTGTGTGTTACAATCCCCACTGGACAGTGTGTGTTTTACAAACCCAATGGGACAGAATGTGTGTCACGAACCCCTTTGGACAGTGTGTGTGTCGCAAACCCCATTGGACAGCCTGTGTGTGTTACAATCCCCATTGGACAGTGTGTGTGTCACAAACCCCATAGGACAGAGTGTGTGTCACGAACCCCTTTGGACAGTGTGTGTGTCACAAACCCCATTGGACAGCGTGTGTGTTACAAAATCCATTGGATAGAGTGTGTGTGTCACAAACCCTCCTGTTCAGTGTGTGTGTCACAAAACCCATTGGACAGAATGCGTGTCATAAACACCATCGGGCCGTGTGTGTGTAACAAACCCAATTGGTCAGCGTGTGTGTCAGAAACCCCATTAGATAGCGTGTGTGTGTCAAAAACCCCATTAGAAAGTATGCGTGTCAGAAACCCCATTGGATAGCATGTGTGTGTCACAATACCATTGGACAGTGTGTGTGTCACAAAACCCATTGGATAGCGTGTGTTTCACAAAACCCATTAGAAAGAGTGTGTGTCACAAACACCATTGGATAGCGTGTGTGATGTCACAAACCCCATTGGATAGCGAGCGTATTCCAAACCCCATTTGATAGCGTGTGTGTGTCACAAACCCCATTGGACAGTGTCTGTGTCACAAAACCCATTGGATAGCGTGTGTGTCACAAACCCCATTGGACAGTGTGTGTGTCACATACCCCTCTGGACAGTGTTAGTGTTTAACAATACCCATTATACAGTGTGTGTGTCAAAAACACCATTGGACAGCGTGTGTGTCACAAGACCCGTGGACACTGTGTGTGTCACGAACGCCATTGGACTGAGTGTGTGTCACAATCCCCAGTGGACAGCATGTGAGTCAAAAGCCCTTTGGGCAGTGTGTGTGTGACAAAACCCACTGGACACCGTGTGTGCCACAAACACCCATGGACACTGTGTGTGTCACAAACACTATTAGACAGCGTGTGTGTCACAAGCCTATTGGAGAGAGTGCGTGTGTCACAAAACCCACTGGACAGCGTGTGTGTCACAAGCACCATTGGACAGAGTGTATGTGTCACAAACCCCTTTGGAAAGTGCATGTGTCACAAAACCCATTGGATGGCGTGTGTGTGTCACAAACCCTCCTGGTCAGAGTGTGTGCCACAAACCCCATTGGACAGAGTTTGTGTCACAAACCCCATTGGACAGCTTGTGTGTCACAAACACCATTGGACAGTGGTTGTGTCACAAACCCCATTGGACAGCGTGTGTGTGTCACAAACCTCCTGGTCAGAGTGTGTGCCACAAACCCCATTGGACAGTGTTTGTGTCACAAACCCCATTGTACAGCTTGTGTGTCACAAACACCATTGGACAGTGGTTGTGTCACAAACCCCATTGGACAGCGTGTGTGTGTCACAAACCTCCTGGACAGTGTGTGTGTCACAAACCCCATTGGACAGAGTTTGTGTGACAAACCCCAGTGGACAGCGTGTGTGTCATAAACCCCTTTGGAAAGTGTATGTGTCACAAACCGCATTGGATAGCGTATGTGTGTCAGAAACCCCATTGGACAGTGTGTGTGTCACAAGCCCATTGGACAGTGTGTGTGTGTCAAAAAACCCGCTAGACAGCATGTGTGTCATGAACACCATTGGACAGCGTGTGTGTCTCAATCACCATTGGACAGAGTGTTTGTCTCACAAACCCCATTGGAAAGTGTATGTATCACAAACCCCATTAGACAGCGTGTGTGTCACAAACCCCATCGGAGAGCATTTGTGTGTCACAATACCCACTGGACAGTGTGTGTGTCACAAACCCCATTGGAAAGTGTATGTGTCACAAAGCGCATTTTATAGCGTGTACGTGTCACAAACCACACTTGATAGCATGTGTGTGTCACAAACCCCATTGTACAGCATGTTTGTCACAAGCCCTTTGTGCAGAGTGTATGTGTTACAAACCCCATTGTACAGCATGTTGGTCACAATCCCCATTGGACAGCGTGTGTGTCACAAACCCCATTGGAGAGAGTGTGTTTCACAAACCCCATTGGATAGCGTGTGTGTGTCACAAACCCTCCTGGTCAGTTTGTGTGTCACAAAACCGATTAGACAGCGTGTGTGTCACAAACCCGTTTAGACAGTGTGTGTGTCACAAACCCCATTGGACCGCGCGTGTGTGTAACAATACCCATAGGACAGCAAGTGTGTCACAAGACCATTGGACAGAGTGTGTGTGTCACAAAACTTACTGAACAGCGTGTGTGTCACGAATCCCATTGGACAGCATGCGTGTCACAAGCACCATTGGAAAGAGTGTGTGTGTCACAAACCCCATTGGAAAGTGTATGTGTCACAAACCCCATTGGACAGCGTGTGTGTGTCACAATCCTTATTGGACAGCGTGTGTGTAACAAACCCCATTGGACAGCGTGTGTGTAACAAACCTCTTTGGACAGCGTGTGTGTCACAAACCCCATTGGACAGCATGTGTGTCAGAAACCCCATTGGACAGTGTGTGTCACAAATCTCATTAGACAGCGTTTGTGTCACAATACCCATTGGACAGTGTGTGTGTCACAAACCCCATTGGACAGAGTTTGTGTCACAAACCCCATTGGACAGCGTGTGTGTCACAAATCACATTGGACAGCGTGTGTATCAAAAGCCACATTCGACAGAGTGTATGTGTCACAAACCCCATTGGACACGTGTGTGTCAAAATAGCCATTGGTCAGAGTGCTGTCACAAACCCGATAGGACAGTGTGTGTGTAACAAACCCCATTGGACAGTGTATGTGTCCCAAACCCCATTGGTCAGCAACTGTGACACAAGCATCATTGGACAGAGTATGTGTGTCACAAAATCCATTGGACAGTGTGTGTGTCACCAACCCCATTGTACAGTGTGTCTGTCACAAACCAAATTGGGCAGAGTGTGTGTGTCACAAACCGCATTGCATAGCGTGTGTGTGTCACAAACCCTATTGTACAGCGTGTCTGTCACAAACCCCATTGGACAGTGTGTGTGTCACAAACCCCATTGGACAGCGTGTGTGTGTCACAATCCCCATTGGACAGTGCGTGTGTCACAAAAACCATTGGACAGCGTGCTTGTCGCAAGCACCATTGGACAGTGTGTGTGTCAGAAACCCCATTGGAGAGCGTGTGTGTGTCACAAACCCCATTAGACAGTGTGTGTGTCACAAACCCCATTGGACACTGTGTGTGTCACAAACCCCATTGGACAGAGTTTGTGTGACAAACCCCATTGGGCAGTGTGTGTGTCATAAACCCCATTGGAAAGTGTATGTGTCAAAAACCGCATTGTATCGCGTGTGTGTGTCACAAACCCCATTGGACAGCGTGTGTGTGTCACAATCCCTATTGGAAAGTGTGTGCGTCACAAGCCTATTGGACAGAGTGCGTGCGTCACAAAACCCACTCGACAGCGTGTGTGTCACGAACCCCATTGGACAGCGTGTGTGTCACAAGCACCATTGGAAAGAGTGTGTGTGCCAGAAACTCCTTTGGAAAGTGTATGTGTCACAAACCCCATTGTATAGCGTGTGTGTGTCACAACCGACTGGAGAGCGTGCGTGTCACAAACCCCATTGGACAGCGTGTGTGTAACAAACCTCTTTGGACAGCGTGTGTGCTTCACAATACCCTTTTCACAGTGTGTGTGTCAGAAACCCCATTGGACAGAGTTTGTTTCACAAAACCCATTGGACAGCGTGTGTGTCACAGACACCATTGGACAGTGTGTGTGTCACAAACCCCGTTGGACAGCGTGTGTGTGTCACAAACCTCCTAGTCAGTGTGTGTGTCACAATCCCAAGTGGACAGCGTGTGTGTCACAATACCCATTGGACAGTGTGTGTGTCAGAAACCCGTTTGGAGAGAGTTTGTGTCACAAACCCCACTGTACAGCGTGTTTGTCACAAGCCCTTTGGGCAGAGTGTGTGTGTCACAAACCCCATTGTACAGCGTGTTGGTCACAATCCCCTTTTTACAGCGTGTGTGTCACAAACCCCATTGGACAGAGTGTGTGTGACAAACCCCATTGGACAGAGTGTGTGTCACAAACCCCATTGGAGAGCATGTGTGTCACAAACCCCCCTGGACAGTGTGTGTGTCACAATCCCAAGTGGACAGCGTGTATGTCAAAACCCCATTGGACAGTGAGTGTGTGACAAAACCCACTGGACAGCGTGTGTGTCACAAACACCCATGGACAGTGTGAGTGTCACAAAACCCACTAGACACCGTGTGTGTCACAATCACCATTGGACAGAGCGTGTGTTCACAAACCCCATTGGAAAGTGTATGTGTCACAAAGCGCATTGTATCGAGTGTATGTGTCACAAACCACACGGCAGAGCGTGTGTGTGTCACAAACCACATTGTACAGCGTGTTTTTCACAAGCCCTTTGGACAGAGTGTGTATGGCACAAATCCCCTTGTACAGCTTGTTTGTCATAATCCCCATTCGACAGCGTGTGTGTCACAAACCCCATTGGACAGAGTGTGTATGTCAAACCACATGGGATAGAGTGTGTGTCACAAACCCCATTGGACAGCGAGTGTGACACAGACACCATTGGCTTTCCTATTGGACAGAGTGTGTGTGTCACAAAACCCAGTGCACAGCGTTTGCGTCACAAATCACATTGGAGAGCGTGTGTGTCACAAGCACCATTGGACAGAGTGTGTGTGTCATAAACCCCATTGGAAAGTGTATGTGTCATAAACCCCATTAGATAGCGTGTGTGTGTTAGAAACCACATTGGACAGAGTGTGTGTGACATACCCCATTGGACAGTGTGTGTGTCATGAACCCCATTTGAAAACTTGTGTGTCACAAGCACCATTGGACAGAGTGTTTGTGTCACAAACACCATTTGAAAGTGTATGTGTCACGAACCTCATTGGATAGCATGTGTGTGTCACAAACCCTATTGGACAGTGTGTTTGTCACTAAACCCACTGGACAGCGTTTTTGTCGCAAGCCCCACTGGACAGCGTCTGTGTCACAAACCCCATTGGACAGCGTGTGTGTCACAAACACCCATGTACCGCGTGCCTGTCACAAACCCCATTGGACATAGTGTGTCACAAACCCCATTGGACAGCGTGTGTGTGTCACAATCCCCATTGGACAGTGTGTGTGTCACAAACCCCATGGGACAGAGTGTTTGTCACAAACACTATTGGACAGCATGTGTGACAAGCCCATTGGACAGAGATTGTGTGTCACAAAACCCACTGGACGGCGTGTGTGTCACAATCCTATTTGGACAGCATGTGTGTCACAAACCCCATTGGACAGCGTGTGTGTTTCAAACCCCTTTGAACAGTGCGTGTGTCACAAACCCCATTGGACAGCGTGTGTGTCATAAAACCCCGTGGACACTGTATGTGTCACGAATGCCATTGGACAGCGTGTGTGTCACAAGACCCATTGGACAGAGTGTGTGTGTCACAATATCCTTTAGACAGTGTGTGTGTCAATACCCCATTGGACATTGTGTGGGTAACAAAACTCACTGTACAGCGTGTGTGTCACAAACACCCATGGAGAGTGTGTGTGTCACAAACCCCATGGCACAGCGTGTGTGTGTCACAAACCCCATTGGAAAGTGTGTGTGTCACAAACCACATTGGAAAGTGTGTTTGTCACAAACCCCATTGGATAGCGTGGGTGTGTCACAAACCAAACTGGACAGTGTGTGTGTCACAAGCCTCATTAGACAGCCTGTGTGTAGTCACAGTCGCCATTGGACAGTGTGTGTGTCACAAAACCCATTGGAGAGCGTGTGTGTCTCTAACCCCATTGGAAAGAGTGTGCGTTTCACAAACCCCATTGAACAGCGTGTGTGTCAGAAACCCCATTGCACAGAGTGTGTGTGTCACAAACTCCATTCGAAAGTGTGTGTGTCACAAACCCCATTGGATAGCGTGTGTGTGTCACAAACTCTATTGGTCAGTGTGTGTGTCACAACCCACATTGGACAGCGTGTGTGTGTAATAATAATCATTGGACTGTGTGTGTGTCACAAACCCCATTGGACAGCGTGTGTGTGTAACAATACCCATTGGACAGTGTGTGTGTCACAAACCCCATTGGACAGCATGTGTGTGTCACAAACCCCATTGGAAACTGTGTGTGTCACAAACCCCATTGGATAGCGTGTGTGTCACAAACCCCACTGGACAGCGTGTGTGTCACAAACACCCATGTACAGTGTGCGTGTCACAAACCCCATTGGACTTCGTGTATGTTACAAACCCCATTGGAGAGTGTGTGTGTTTCACAATCCCCATTGGACAGTGTGTGTGCCACAAACCCCATGGGACAGAGTTTGTGTCACAAACCCTATTGTACAGCGTATGTGTCACAAAAACCATTGGACAGTGTGTGTGACAAGCCCATTGGACAGAGTGTGTGTGTCACAAAACCCACTGGACAGCGTGAGTGTCACAATCCCCATTGGACAGCATGTGTGTCACAAACCCCATTGGGCAGAATTTGTGTCACAAACCCTATTGGACAGCGTGTGTGTCACAAACACCATTGGACAGTGTGTGTGTCACAAAACCTCCTGGTCAGTGTGTTTGTCACAAACCCCATTGGACAGTGTTTGTGTCACAAACCCCATTGGACAGTGTGTGTGTGTCACAAACCCCATTATAAAGTGGTCGTGTCACAAACCCCATTGGATAGAGTGTGTGTGTCACAAACCCTAATGGAGAGCGTGTGTGTCAAAAACACCATTGGACAGAGTGTGTGTCACAAAACCCATTGGAGAGCGTGTGTGTCTCTAACCCCATTGGAAAGAGTGTGCGTTTCACAAACCCCATTGGAAAGTGTGTGTGTGTCACAAAGACTCCTGGTCAGTGTGTGTGTCACAAACCCCATTGGACAGCGTGTGTGTGTCACAAACACACCTGGTCAGTTTGTGTGTCACAAACCCCATTGGACAGCGTGTGTGTCACAAACCCCTTTGGACAGTTTGTGTGTAACAAACCCAATTGGACAGCGTGTGTGTCACAAACCCCATGGGACAGCGTGTGTGTGTAACAAACCCTACTGGAAAGTGTGTGTGTCACAAACCCCATTGGATAGCGTGTGTGTGTCACAAACCCCATTATAAACTGGGCGTGTCAAAAACCCGATTGGATAGCCTGTGTGTGTCACAAACCCTATTGGACAGTGTGTAGGTCACAATCCACATTGGACAGCGTCTATGTCACAAACCCCATTGGACAGCGTCTGTGTCACAAACCCCATTGGACAGCGTGTGTGCACGATCCCCATTGGACAGAGTGTGTGTACAAAGACCCATTGGACAGCGTGTGTGTCACAAACCCCATTGGACAGTGTGTGTGTCACAAACCCCATTGGACAGCGTGTGTGTGTAACAATACCTATTGGACTGTGTGTGTGTCACAAACCCCATTGGACAGCATGTGTGTGTGTAACAATACCCATTGGACAGTGTGTGTGTCAGAAACCCCATTGGACAACCTGTTTGTCATAAACCCCCGTGGACACTGTGTGTGTCACGAATGCCATTGGACAGTGTGTGTGTCTCAAACCACCCTGGACAGTGTGTGTGTAACAAAACCCACTGGAGAGCGTTTTTGTCACAAGCCCATTGGACAACATGTGTGTCACAAACATCATTGGACAGCGTGTGTGTGTAACAATACCCATTGGACAGTGTGCGTTTCACAAACCCCATTGGACAGAGTGTGTGTCACAAACCCTATTGGACAGCGTG
Organism: Columba guinea; assembly: GCA_032206185.1. Classification (NCBI taxonomy): domain Eukaryota; kingdom Metazoa; phylum Chordata; class Aves; order Columbiformes; family Columbidae; genus Columba; species Columba guinea. Next base: position 1,941,821 of record JAVLUU010000041.1, on the reverse strand, counting down.
TGTGTCACAAACACCATTGGACAGTGTGTGTGTCAGAAAAACCACTGGACAGCGTGTGTGTGTCACAAACCCCATTGGACAGCATGTTTCGCAAACACCATTGGACAGCGTGTGTGTGTCACAATCCCCATTGGACAGTGTGTGTGTCACAAAACCCACTGGATAGCATGTGTGTCACAAACCCCATTTGAAAGTGTGTGTTTCACAAACCCCATTGGATAGCGTGTGTGTGACACCAACCCTATTGGACAGTGTGTGTGTCACAAAACCCGCTGTACAGCGTGTGTACAAGGATCCCCATTGGACAGAGTGTGTGTCACAAGACACATTGGACAGAGTGTGTGTGTCACAAACCCCATTGGACAGCGTGTGTGTCAGAAACCCCATTGGACAGTGTGTGTGTCACAAACCCCATTGGACAGCGTGTGTGTGTAACAATATCCTTTGGACTGTGTGTGTGGCACAACCCCTTTTGGACAGTGTGTGTGTCACAAACCCCACTGGGCAGCGTGTGTGCGTCACAAACCCCATTGGAAAGTGTGTGTGTCACAAACCCCATTGGACAGTGTGTATTTCACAATCCCCATTAGACAGCATCTGTGTCACAAACCCCATTGCACAGCGTGTGTGTCACAAACAACCACTGGACAGCGTGTGCAGTGTCACAATTGCCATTGGACAGCGTGTGTGTCATAAACCCCATTGGATAGCGTGCGTGTGTCACAAACCCCATTATTAAGTGTGCGTGTCACAAACCCCATTGGACATTGTGTGTGTCAGAAACCCCACTGAAAAGAGTGTGTGTCACAAACCCCATTGGACAGCGTGTGTGTTACAATCCCCATTAGAAAGTGTGTGTGTCACAAACCCCATTGGATAGCATGTGTGTGTCACAAACCCTATTGGACAGTGTGTGTGTCACAAACCCCATTGGATAGCATGTGTGTGTCACAAACCCTATTGGACAGTGTGTATGACACAATCCCCATTGGACAGCGTCTTTGTCACAAACCCAATAGGACAGAGTGTGTGTCACAAACACTATTGGACAGCGTGTGTGTGTCACAAACCCATTGGAAAGAGTGTGTGTGTCACAAAACCCACTGGACAGCGTGTGTGTCACGAACCCCATTGGACAGCGTATGTGTGTCACAAACCCTTTGGACAGAGTTCGTGTGTCGCAAACCCCATTGGACCGAGTTTGTGTCACAAACCCCATTGGACAGCGTGTGTGTCACAAACACCATTGAAGAGCTTGTGTGTGTAACAATACCCATTGGACAGTGTGTGTGTCACAAACCGCATTGGACAGCGTCTGTGTCACAATCCCCCGTGGACACTGCGTGTGTCACAAACCCCATTGGACAGCATGTGTGTCTCAAACACCCATGAACAACGTACGTGTAACAAACTCCATTGGACATTGTGTGTGTCACAAACCCCTTTGGACAGTGTGTGTGTCACAAACCCCATTGGACAGCGTGTGTGTGTCATAATCCCCTTTGGACAGTGTGTGTGTCACAAACCCCATGGGACAAAGTTTGTGGGTCACAAACCCCATTGAAAGTGTGTGTCACAAAACCCATTGGATAGAGTGTGCGTGTCACAAACCCCATTTGATACTGTGTGTGTCACAAACCCCTTTGGACAGAGTTCGTGTCACAAACACCATTGGACAGCGTGTGTGTCACAATCCCCCTTGGACAGTGTGTGTGTCATAAACCCCACTGGACCGCGTGTGTGTTTCACAATCCACATTGGAAAGTGTGTGTGTTTCACAATCCCCACTGGACAGTGTGTGTGTGTCACAATACCCATAGGACATTGGATATCTTTTGTGTCACAAACCCCTTTGGACAGTGTGTGTGTCACAAACCCCATTGGACAGCCTGTGTATCTCAAACACCCATGGACAGTGTGTGTGTTACAAACCCCATGGGACAGAGTGTGTGTCAGAAACCCCATTGGACAGCGTGTCTGTCACACACCCCATTGGGTAGTGTATGTGTGTCACAAACCCCATTAGAAGTTGTGCGTGTCACAAACCCCATTGGAAAGTGTGTGTGTCACAAACACCATTGGACAGCGTGTGTGTCACAATCTCCCTTGGACAGTGTGTGTGTCACAAACCCCATTGGACAGACTGTGTGTGTCACAAACCCCATTGGACAGTGTGTGTGTCATAAACCCCATTGGACCGCGTGTGTGTTTCACAATCCACATTGGAAAGTGTGTGTGTTTCACAATCCCCATTGGACAGTGTGTGTGTGTCACAATACCCATAGGACAGTGGATATCTTGTGTGTCACAAACCCCTTTGGACAGTGTGTGTGTCACAATCCCCATTGGACAGCCTGTGTATCTCAAACACCCATGGACAGTGTGTGTGTTACAAACCCCATGGGACAAAGTTTGTGGGTCACAAACCCCATTGAAAGTGTGTGTCACAAAACCCATTGGATAGAGTGTGAGTGTCACAAACCCCATTATAAAGTGTGCGTGTCACAAACCCCATTTGATACTGTGTGTGTCACAAACTCCATTGGACAGCGTGTGAATTGTCACAATCCTCATTGGACAGTGTGTGTGTCACAAAACCCATTGGACAGCGCGTGTGTCACAAAACCCATTAGAAAGTGCGTGTGTCCCAAAAAACATTGGATAGCGTGTGTGTATCACAAACCCCATTATAAAGTGTGCGTGTCACAAACCCCATTGGACATTGTGTGTGTCACAGTACCCATTGGACAGTGTGTGTATCTCAAACCCCATTGGACAGTGTGTGTGTCACAAACCATATTGGACAGAGTTTGTGTTTAACAGTACCCATTGGCAGTGAGTGTGTCGCAAACCCCCGTGGACAGTGTGTATGTCACAATCCCCAATGGACAGCGTGTGCGTCAAAACCCCGTTGGACAGTCTGTGTGTCACAAAAACCCGTGGACAGTGTGAGTTTCACAAACCCTTTTGGACAGTGTGTGTGTCACAATCCCCATTGGACAGTGTGTGTGTCACAAACATCATTGGACAGCATGTGTGTCACAAGCCCATTGGACAGTGTGTGTGTCACAAACCCCACTGAAGAGCATGTGTGTCACGAACCCCATTGGACAGCGTGTGTGTCACAAGACCCATTGGACAGAGTTTGTGTGTCATAAACCCCATTGGACAGCGAGTGTGTCACAAACCCCATAGTACAGCGTGTGTGGGTAACAATCCCCATTGGACAATTTGTGTGTCACAAACCACTTGGGACAGAGTGTGTGTCACGAACACTATTGGGCAGCGTGTATGTGTCACAAGCCCTTTGGACAGAGTGTGTGTGTCACAAAACCCACCGGACAGCTTGTGTGTCACGAACCCCACTGAACAGCATGTGTGTCACAAGCACCATTCTACAGAGTGCGGTGTCACAAACCCCGTTGAGCAGCGTGTGTGCCACAAGCCCCATTGGAGAGAGTGTATGTGTCACAAATCCCATTGGAGAGCCTGTGTGTCACAATCCCCATTGGACAGCGTTTGTGTCACAAACCCCCGTAGACACTGTGTGTGTCACAAACCCCATTGGACAGTGTGTGTGTCACCAACCCCTTTGGACAGTGTGTGTGTCAAATGCCCCATTGGACAGAGTTTGTGTCACAAACCCCATTGGATAGCGTGTGTGTGTCACAATCCCAATTGTACAGTGTGTGTGTCACAAACACCATTGGAAAGCGTGTGTGTCACAAGCACATTGGACAGAGTGTGTGTGTCACAAAACCCACTGGACAGCGTGTGTGTCACAAACCCCATTTAACAGAGTGTGTGTCACATGCAGCATTGTACAGAGTGCGTGTGTCACAAACCCCATTGGAAAGTGTATGTGTCACAAACCGCATTGGACAGCGTGTGTGTGTCACCTTCCCCATTAGACAGCGTGTGTGTCACAAACCCCATTGGACAGCATGTGCGTATCACAATCCTATTGGACAGTGTGTGTGTTACAAACACCATGGGACAGATTGTGAGTGTCACAAACCCCATTGGATAGCGTGTGTGTGTCACAAACCCTATTGGACAGTGTGTGTGTCACAAACCCCATTGGACAGATTGTGAGTCATAAACCCCATTGGACAGCGTGTGTGTTCAGAAACACCATTGGACAGTGTGTGTGTCACAAACCCGAATTGGACAGTGTTTGTGTCACAATCCCCAGGGGACAGCGTGTGTGTCAAAACCCCCGTGGACACTGTGTGTGTCACAATCCCCAGTGGACAGCGTGTGTGTCACAAACCCCCGTGGACTCTGTGTGTGTCATAAACTCCACTGGACAGCGTGTGTGTCACAAACTCCTTTGGACAGTGTGTGTGTCACAAACCAAATTGGACAGCGTGTGTGTCACTAACCCCCGTGGACACTGTGTGTGTAACAAACACCATTGATCAGTGTGTGTGTCACAAACCCCATGGGACACTGTGTGTGTGTCACAAACCCCATTGGAAAGTGTGTGTGTCACAAAACCTGTTGGATAACGTGTGTGTCACAAACCCCATTGGATAGCGTGTGTGTGTCACAAACCCTATTGGACAGTGTGTGTGTCACAAACCCCATTGGAAAGCGTGTGTGTTTCACAAAACCCATTAAACAGTACGCGTGTGACAAACCCCATTGGATAGCGTGTGTGTGCCACAAACCCCAATAGAAAGTGTGAGTGTCACAAATCACATTTGAAAGTGTGTGTGTCAAAATCCCCTTTGGACAGCGTGTGTGTCACAAACCCCATTGGACAGCTTGTGTGTCACAATCCCCATTGGGCAGCGTCTGTGTCAGAAACCCCATTGGACAGCGCGTGTGTCACAAACACCCATGGACACTGTGTGTGTCACAAACCCCATTGGATATCGTGTGTGTCACAAACCGTTTTGGACAGTGTGTGTGTCAGAAACACCAATGGACAGTGTGCGTGTCAAAAAAACCATTGGACATCGTGTGTGTCACAAACCCCTTTGGACAGTTTGTGTGTGTCACAAACCCCTTTAGACAGACTGTGTGTGACAAACCCCACTGGACAGAGTGTGTGTCACAAACCCCATTGGGCAGCGTGTGTGTCATAAACCCCCATGGACACTGTGTGTCTCACAATCCCAAGTGGACAGCATGAGTGTCACAAACCCCCGCAGACACTGTGTGTGTCATAAACCCCACTGGACAGCGTGTGTGCCAGAAACCCCATTGGACAGTATGTATGTCACAATCCCCATTGGACAGCGTCTGTGTCACAAACCCCATTGGACAGCGTGTGTGTCACAAACACCATTGGACAGCGTGTGTGTGTCACAATCCCCATTGGACAGTATTTGTGTCACAAAACCTATTTGATATAGTGTGTGTCACACCCATTGGACAGCGTGTGTGTCATAACCCCCACTTTACAGCATGTGTGTGTCAAAATCCCCATTGGACAGTGTGTCTGTGTCACATTCCCCATTGGACAGCGTGAGTGTCACAAACCCCATTGGAGAGAGTGTCTGTGTGTCAAACACCATTAGACAGTGTGTGTGTGTCACAAACCTCATTGAACAGCGTGTGTATCACAAAACCCTTTGGACTGTGTCTGTCACAAACCACATTGGACAGCGTGTGTGTCATGAATCCCATTGGACAGTGTGTCTGTGTGACAATACCCATTGGACAGTGTGTGTGTCACAATCCCCATTGGACAGCATGTGTGTCACAATCCCCATTGGACAACGTCTGTGTCACAAACGCCATTGGAAAGTGTGTGTGTCACAAACCCCATTGGTCAGCGTGTCTGTGCCACAAAACCCATTGGATAGCATGTTTGTGTCACGAACCCCATTGGACAGCTTGGGAGCCCAAAGACCCATTGGTCAGAGTGTGTGTGTCACATTCCCCATTGGACAGTGTGTGTGTCACAAAACCCATTAGATAGCATGCGTGTCACAAACACCATTGGACAGTGTGTGTGTAACAAAACCAATTCGTCAGCGTGTGTCGTCACAAACCCCATGGGACAGCGTGTGTGTGTCACAAACCCCATTCCACAGCGTGTGTGTCACAAACCCCACTGGATAGCGTGTGTGTGTGACAATCCCCGTTAAAAAGTGTGCGTGTCACAAACCACATTTGAAAATGTGTGTGTCACAATACACATTGGAGAGTGTGTGTCACAAAACCCATTGGATAGCGTGTGTGTCACAATCCCCATTGGATAGTGTGTGTGTCACAAACCCCACTGGACAGTGTGTGTGTCACAAACCCCTTTGGACAGTTTGTGTCTCACAAAACCCCCTGGACAGTGTGTGTGTCACAATCCCCATTTGACAGCTTGTGTGTCACAATCCCCCGTGGACACTGTTTGTGTCACAAACCCCATTGGACAGTGTGTGTGTCAAAAACCCAACTCGAGACCGTGTGTGTCACAATCCCCATTGGACAGTGTGTGTGTCACAAACCCCATTGGACAGATTGTGTGTGTCACAAACCCCATTGGACATCGAGTGTGCCACAATCCCCATTGGACAGCGTGTGTTTCACAAACCCCATTGGACAGAATGTGTGTGTCACAAAACCCATTGGACATCGAGTGTGTCACAATCCCCATTGGACAGCGTCTGTGTCAGGTTCCCCATTGGACAGCGTGTGTGTCACAAGCGCCATTGGAAAGTGTGTGTGTCACAATCCTCATTGTTCAGTGTGTGTGTGTCACAAACCCCATTGGACATCGTGTGTATCACCATCCCCATTGGACAGTGTGTGTGTCACAAACCCCACTGGACAGCGTTTGTGTGTCACAATCCCCATTGGACAGTGTGTGTGTGTCAAAAACCCCATTGGACAGCGTGTGTTTCCAAACCCCTTTGGACAGTGTGTGTGTCACAAACCCCATTCTACAGTACATGTGTGTCACATTCCCCATTGGACAGCGTGTGTGTCACAATACCCACTGGACACAGCGTGTGTGTCCCAATCCCCATTGGACAGCGTGTGTGTCACGAATCCCATTGGACAGTGTGTCTGTGTCACAATACCCATTGGACAGTGTGTGTGTCACAATCCCCTTTGGACAGCATGTGTGTCACTAAACCCATTGGATAGCATGTGTGTCACAAACCCCATTTGAAAGTGTGTGTGTCACAAACCCCATTGGACAGCGTGTGTGTGTCACAAAACCCTTTGGATAGCATGCGTGTCACAAATACCATGGGACAGTGTGTGTGTAACAAAAGCAATTTGTCAGCGTGTGTGTCACAAGCACCATTGGACAGTGTGTGTGTCACAAACCCCATTGGAAAGTGTATGTGTCAAAAACACCATTGGACAGCGTGTGTGTCACAAACCCCATTGGACAGCGTGTGTGTCACAAGCCCCATTGTACAGCGTGTGTGTCAAAAACCCCATTGGACAGCGTGTGTGTCACAAACCCCATTGGACAGCGTGTGTGTCAAAAACACCATTGGACAGCGTGTGTGTGTATCAATACCCATTCGACAGTGTGTGTGTCACAAACCCCCGTGGACACTGTGTGTGTCAGAATCCCCATTGGAAAGTGTATGTGTCACAAACCCTATTGTATAGCGTGTGTGTGACACAAACCCTCCTGGTCCGTGTGTCTGTCACAAAACCCTTTGGAAAGCATGCGTGTCACAGACCCCATTGGACAGCGTGTGTGTCACAAACCCAATTAGAAAGTGTGCGTGTTGCAAACCCCATTGGATAGCTTGTGAGTGTTATGAACCCCATTGGAAAGCATTTGTGTCACAAGACCCTTTGGACAGAGTGTGTGTGTCACAAACCCCATTGGACATCGTTTGTATCACCATCCCCATTGGACAGCCTGTGTGTCACAAACCCTTTTGAATAGCGTGTTTGTCACAAACACCTATTGACAGTGTTCATGTCACAAAACCCATTGGACATCGTGTGTGTCACAAACCCTTTTGGACAGTGTGTGTGTCAGAAACCCCACTGGACAGCGTGTGTGTCACAAACACCCATTGGCAGTGTACATGTCACAAACCCCTTTGGACATCGTGTGTGTGTCACAAACCCCATTAGAAAGTGTGCATGTCACAAACCCCATTTGAAAGTGTGTGTGTCAAAAACCCCATTGGATAGCGTGTGTGTGTCACAAACCCCATTAGAAAGTGTGCGTGTCACAAACCCCACTTCATAGCCTGTGTGTGTCACCAACCGCATTAGAAAGTGTGCGTGTCACAAACCACATTGGATAGCATGTGTGTGTCACAAACCCTATTGGACAGTGTGTATGACACAATCCCCATTGGACAGCGTGTCTGTCACGAACCCCTTTGGACAGCGTGTGTGTCACAAGCCCCATTGGACAGAGTGTGTGTGTCACAAACCCCATTGGACAGCATGTGTGTCACAATCCCCATTTGACAGCGTGTCTGTCACAAACCCCATTGGACAGAGTGTGTGTGTCACAAACCCCATTGGACAGCGTGTGTGTCATAAACACCATTGGACAGCGAGTGTGTGTCACAATCCCCATTGGACAGTGTGTGTGTGTCACAAACCCCATTGGACAGCGTGTGTGTCACAAACCCCATTGGATAGCGTGTGTGTATAACAAACACTATTGGATAGCGTGTGTGTCACAAACCCCTTTAGAATTTGTGCGTGTCGCAATCCCCATTGAATAGCGTGTGTGTGTCACAAACTCCTTTGGACAGTGTGTGTGTCACAAATATATTGGACAGTGTGTAGGTCACAATCCCCACTGGACAGCATCTGTGTCACAAAGACCATGGGACAGCGTGTGTGTCACAAACCCCATTAGACAGCGTGGTTTTCAGAAACCCAATTTGAAAGTGTGTGTGTCACAAACCCCATTGGATAGAGTGTGTGTGTCACAAACCCCATTGGACAGCGTGTGTATCACAAACCCCTGTGGACACTGTGTGTCTCACGAACGCCATTGGACAGTGTGTGTTTCACAAACCCCACTGTATAGCGTGTGTGTCACAAACTACTTCGGACAGTGTGTGGGTCACAAACCCCATGGGACAGAGTGTATGTCACAAACACCATTTGCAGCGTGTGTGTCACAAGACCATTGGACAGAGCGTGTGTGTCACAAAACCCACTGGACAGCTTGTGTGTCACGGTCCCCATTGGACAGCGTGTTTGTCACAAGTTCCATTGGAAAGTGTGTGTACCAACAACCCCAGTGGAAAGTGTGTGTGTCACAAACCCCATTAGAGAGTGTGCGTGTCTCAAACCCCATTGGAAAGTGTGTGTGTCACAATCCCCATTGGATAGCATGTGTGTTTCACAAACCCCATTTGACACCGTGTAGTGTCAGAAACCCCACTGGACAGTGTGTGTCACAAGTCCCATTGGACAGCGTGTGTGTGTCACAAATCTTCCTGGTCTATGTGTGTGTGACAAACCCCATTGGAAAGTGTGTGTGTCACAAACCCTATTGGACAGCGTGTGTGTCACAAACCCCATTGGACAGCGCGTGTGTCACAAGCCGCATTGGACAGAGTGTGTGTCACAAACCCCATTGGACAGAGTGTGTGTGTGACAAACCCCATTGGACAGCGTGTGTGTCATAACCCCCATTACAAAGCGTGTGTCTCAGAAACCCCTTTGGACAGTGTGTGTGTCACAAAACCCATTGGATAGTGTGTGTGTGTCACAAACCCCATTGAACAGTGTGTGTGTCACAAACCCCACTGGACAGCTTATGTGTCACAAGACCAATTTGTCAGAGTGTGTGTGTCACAATCCCCATTGGACAGTGTGTGTGTGTCACAAAACACTTTGGACAGACTGTGTGTCACAAAAACCATTGGACAGCTTTTATGTCACAAACCTGTTGGACAGAGAGTGTGTGTCACAAAACCCACTTGACAGTGTGTGTGTAATGAACCCCATTGGACAGTGTGTGTGTCACAAACCCCACTGGACATCGTGTCTGTCACAAACACCCATGGACAGCGTGCGTGTCACAAACCCCATTTTACATGGTGTGTGTCACAAACCCCTTTGGACAGTGTGTGTGTCACAAATCAAATTGGACAGCGTGTGTGTCTTAAACCCCATGGGACAGAGTTTTTGTCACAAACACTATTGGACAGCGTGTGTGTCACAAGACCCATTGGATAGAGTGTATGTGTCACAACCCCACTGGACAGCGTGTGTGTCACAATCCCCATTGGACAGCGTGTGTATCACAATCCCCATTGGACAGCGTGTGTGTGTCACAAAACCCATTGGACAGTGTGTATGTCACATACCCCATTGGACAGAGTTTGTGTCACAAACCCCATTGGACAGCGTGTGTGTCAGAAACCCCATTGGACAGCGTGTGAGTAACAAACGCCATTGGACAGTATGTGTGTGTCACGATACGCATTGGATAGCGTGTCTGTATCACAAACCCCTTTAGAAAGTGTGAGTGTCACAAACCCCATTGGATAGTGTGTGTGTGTCACAATCCCTATTGGACTGCGTGTGTGTCACAATCCCCAATGGACAGCGTGTGTGTCACAAACCCCATTGGACAGCGTGTGTGTCACAAGCACCATTGGACAGAGTGTGTGTGTCACAAACCCCATTGTACAGCGTTTGTGTCACAAACCCCATTGGATAGTGTGTGTGTGTCACAAACCCTATTGGACAGTGTGTGTGTCACAAAATCCACGGGACAGAGTGTGTGTCACAAACCCCGTTGTACAGCATGTGTGTCAAAAGCCACATTGGACAGAGTGTGTGTTTCACAAACCCCATTGGACAGTGTGTGTGTCACAAAAACCACTGAACAGCGTGTGTGACACAATCCCCATTGGACAGCGTGTGTGTCACAAACCGCAATATGACCTTGTGTGTGTGTAACAATACCCATTGGACAGTGTCTGTGTGTCACAAACCCCATTGGACAGAGTTTGTGTCACAAACGCCCGTAGACAGAGTGTGTGTGACACAAACCCCATTGGACATCGTGTGTGTCATAAACCCCATTGGACATCGTGTGTGTCACAAATCCTTTTGGACAGTGTGTGTCTCACAAACCCCGCTGGACAGCGTGTGTGTCACAAACACCCATGGACAGTGTGCGTGTCACAAACCCCACTGGACATCATGTGTGTCACAAACCCCTTTGGACAGTGTGTGTTTCACAAACCCCATTGGACAGCGTGTGTGTGTCACAATCCCCACTGGACAGTGTGTGTGTGTGTCACAAAACCCATTGGACAGTGAGTGTGTCTCACAATCCCCATTGGACAGTTTTTGTGTGTCACAAACCCCATTGGACAGCGTCTGTGTCACAAACCCATTGGACTGCGTGTGTGTCACAATCCCCATTGGACAGAGTGTGTGTCACAAACTCCATTGGACAGAGTGTGTCTCATAAACCCCATTGGACAGCGTGTGTGTGTCACAATCCCCATTGGACAGTGTTTATGTGTCACAAACCCCATTGTACAGCGTCTGTGTCACAAACCCCATTGGACAGCTTGTGTGTCACAATCCCCAATGGACAGAGTGTGTGTCACAATCCCCATTAGACAGTGTGTGTGTCACAATACCCATTGGACAGCGTGTGTGTCACAAACCCCATTGGACAGAGTGTGTGTGTCACAAACTCCATTGGACAGTGTGTGTGTCATAAATCCCATTGGACAGCGTCTATGTTTCACAATCCCCACTGGACAGTGTCTGTGTGTCACAAACCCCATTAGACAGAGTGTGTGTCACAAAACCCACTGGACAGTGTGTGTGTCACAATCCCCATTGGACACTGTGTGTGTCACAAACCCCATTGGATATCGTGTGTGTCACAAGCCCCATTGGACAGCGTGTGTGTCACAATCCCCATTGGACAGCGTGTGTGTCACAAAACCCATTGGAAAGCGTGTGTGTTACAATACCCAATGGACACTGTGTGTGTCACAAACCCCATTGGATATCGTGTGTGTCACAACTCCATTGTACAGTGTGTGTTTCACAAACACCATCGGAGAGCGTGTATGTCAAAGGCCCCTTGGACAGAGTTTGTGTGTCACGAACCCCATTGGACAGCGTGTGTGTCACAAGCGCCATTGGACAGAGTGTGTGTATCACAAACCCCATTGGAAAGTGTACATGTCACAATCCCAATTGGATAGCGTGAGTGTGTCACAAACCCTCCTGGCCACAGTGTGTGTCACAAAACCCACTGGACAGCATGCGTGTCGCAAACACCATTGGACAGTGTGTGTGTAACAAACCCTATTGGTCTGCATGTTTGTCTCAAACCCCATGGGACAGCGTGTGTGTCACAAACCCCATTGTATAGCGTGTGTGTGTCAAAAACACCATTAGAAAGTATTTGTGTCATAAACCCCATTGGATAGCATGTGTGTGTCATAAACCCTATTGGACAGTATGTATGTCACAATCCCCATTTGACAGCCTCTGTGTCATAAACATCATTGGACAGCGTGTGTGTTCAAGACCCATTGGACAGCGTGTGTGTCACAAACCCCCGTGGACACTGTGTGTGTCACAAACCCCATTGGACAGTGTGTGTGTCACAAACCCCACTGAACAGCGTGTGTGTCACAAACACCCATGGACAGTGTGCATGTCACAAACCCCATTGTACATCGTGGGTGTCACAAAACCTTTTGGACAGTGTGTGTGTCACAAACACAATTGGACAGAGTGTGTGTGTAACAATACCCATTGGACAGTGTGTGTGTCACAAACACAATTGGACAGAGTGTGTGTGTAACAATACCCTTTTGACAGTGTGTGTGTCACATACCCCATGGAACAGAGTGTGTGTCACGAACCCCATTGGACAGCGTGTGTATCACAAGCGCCATTGGACAGAGTGTGTGTGTCACAAACCCCATTGGAAAGTGTATGTGTCACAAACCCAACTGGATAGCGTGTGTGTGTCACAAACCCTCCTGGTCATTGTGTGTGTCACAAAACCCATTGGACAGCATGCGTGTCACAAACACCTTTGGACATTGTGTATGTAACAAAACCAATTGGTCAGCGTGTGTGTTTCACAAACCCCATTGGATAGCGTGTGTGTGTCACAAACCCATTAGAAAGTGTGCGTGTCACAAACACCATTGGAAAGTATGCGTGCCACAAACCCCATTGGATAGCGTGTGAGATGTCACAAACCTTATTGGAGAGTGTGTGTGTCACAAACCCCACTGGACAGCGTGTGTGTCACGAACCGCATTGGACAGTGTGTGTGTCACAAACACCATTGGACAGCGTGTGTGTCACAATCCCCATTGGACTCCGTGTGGGTCCGAAACCCCATAGGACAGAGTTTGTGTCTCAAACCCTATTGGACAGAGTGTATGTGTCACAAACCCCATTGTACAGCATGTGTTTCACAATCCCCATTGGACAGCGTGGGTGTCACAAACCCCATTGGAAAGTGTGTGCCACGAAAACCATTGGATACAGTGTTTGTGTCAAAAACCCCATTAGAATGTATGTGTGTAACAAACCACATTGGATAGCACGTGTTTGTCATAAACCCTATTGGACAGTGTGTATATCACAATCCCCATTTGACAGCGTCTGTGTCACACTCCCCATAGGACAGAGTGTGTGTCATAAACCCAATTGGACAGCGTCTTTGTGTCACAAACCCCATTATAAAGTGTGAGTGTCACAAACCCCATTAGACAGCGTGTGTGTTCACAAAACCCACTGGACAGCGTGTTTTTCACAAGACCCATTGGATAGAGTGTGTGTGTCACAAAGCCCATTGGACAGCGTGTGTGTCAGAATCCCCATTGGACAGCGTGTGTGTCACAAATACCATTGGACAGCGTGTGTGTGTAACAATACCCACTGGACAGTGTATGTGTCACGAACCCCATTGGATAGCGTCTGTGTGGCACAAACCCTATTGGACAGTGTGTGTGTCAGAAGCCCCATTGGAGAGCCTGTGTGTCACAAACACCATTGGACAGCGTGTGTGTCACAAGCGCCATTGGACAGAATGTGTGTGTCACAAACCCCATTTGAAAGTGTGTGTTTCACAAACCCCATTGGACAGCATGCGTGTCACAAACACCATTAGAAAGTATGAGTGTCACAAAACCCATTGGAAAGTGTGTGTGTCACAAAAGCCATTGGATAGCGTTTTTGTCACAAACCCCGTTGGATAGTATGTGTGATGTCACAAACCCTATTGGACAGTGTGTGTGTCACAAAATCCACTGGACAGCGTGTGTGTCACGAACCCCTTTGGAGAGCTTGTGTGTCACAAGAAATATTGGACAGAGTGTGTGTGTCACAATCCCCATTGGACAGCGTGTGTGTCACAAACCCCATTGGACAGAGTGTTTGTGTCACAAACCCCATTGGACAGTGTGTGTCATAAACCCCATTGGACAGCATGTGTGTTTCACAATCCCCATTGGACAGAGTTTATGTGTCACAAACACCATTGGAGAGCGTGCGTATCACAATCCCCATTGCACAGTGTGTGTGTCACAAACCCCATGGGACAGCGTGTGTGTGTCACAAATGCCATTGGAATGTGTGTGTCAGAAACCCCATTAGAAAGTATGTGTTTCACAAACCCCATTGGATAGCGTGTGTGTGTCACAAACCCCATTATAAAGTCTGCGTGTCACAAACCCCATTGGATAGCGTGTGTGTGTCACAAACCCCATTGTAAAGTGTGCGTCACAAACCCCATTGTATAGCGTGTGTGTGTCAGAAACCCCATTAGAAAGTGTGTGTGTCACAAACCCCTCTGGATAGCATGTGTGTGTCACAATCCCAATTGGACAGCGTCTGTGTCACAAACCCCCGTGGACACTGTGTGTGTCACAAACCCCATTGGACAGTGTGTGTGTCACAAACCCCCGTGGACACTGTGTGTGTCACGAATGTGATTGGACAGTGTATGTGTCAAAAACCGCCCTGCACAGTGTGAGTGTTAAAAACCCCAGTGGACAGCGTCTGTGTCACAAACCCCATTGGACAGTGTGTGTGTGTCACAAACCCCATTGGACAGCGTGTGTGTCACAAACAGCATTGTACAGCGTGTGTGTCACAAGCCCCATTGGATAGTGTGTGTGTCACAAACACCATTGGACAGCGTGTGTGTGTAACAATACCCATTGGACAGTGTGTGTGACACAAACCCCATTGGACAGCATGTGTGTCACAAACCCCCGTGGACACTGTGTGTGTCACAAACCCCATTGGACAGTGTGTGTGTCACAAACCCCACTGGACAGCGTGTGTGTCACAAACACCCATGGACAGTGTGCGTGTCACAAACCCCATTGTACATCGTGTGTGTCACAAACCCTTTTGGACAGTGTGTGTGTCAAAAACCCCACAGGACAGCGTGTGTGTCAACAACACCCGTGGACAGTGTGCGTGTCACAAACCCCATTGGACAGCGTGTGTGTGTCACAATACCCATTGGACAATGTGTGTGTCACAAACCCCATTGGACAGCGTGTGTGTCGCAAGCCCCATTGGACAGAGTGTGTGTGTCACAAACCCCATTGGAATGTGTATGTGTCACAAACCCCATTGGATAGCGTGTGTGTGTAACAAACACCTTTGGACAGTGTGTGTGTAGAAAACCAATTGCTCAGCGTGTGTGTCACAAACCCCATTGGATAACGTGTGTTTGTGTCACAAACCCCAATAGAAAGTTTCCATGTCACAAACACCATTGAAAAGTGTGTGTGTCACAAACACCCTTGGACAGCGTGTGTGTGTCACAATCACCATTGGACAGTGTGTGTGTCAAAAAACCCTTTGGATGGCGAGTTTCACAAACCCTTTTTGAAAGAGTGTGTGTCACGAACCCCATTCGACAGCGTGTGTGTCACAATACCCATTGGACACCGTGTGGGTCACAAACCCCATTGGACAGAGTGTGTGTGTCACAAAACCCATTGGACAGAGTTTGTGTCAAAAACCCCATTGGACAGCGTGTGTGTCACAAACCCCATTGGACAGCGTGTTTGTGTCACAATACCCATTGGACAGAGTGTGTGTC
This sequence comes from Columba guinea, assembly GCA_032206185.1. NCBI lineage: Eukaryota > Metazoa > Chordata > Aves > Columbiformes > Columbidae > Columba > Columba guinea. The sequence continues at coordinate 1,925,797 of JAVLUU010000041.1, read as the reverse complement.
ACAATCCCCAATGGAAAGCGTGTGTTTCACAAACCCCATTGGACAGCGTGTGTGTCACGAACCCCATTGGACAGCTTGTGTGTCACAAGACCTATTGGACAGAGTGTATGTGTCACAAACCACATTGGACTGCGTGTGTGTCACAATCCCCATTGGACAGCGTGTGTGTCACAAACTCCATTAGACAGCGTGTGTGTCACAAACACCATTGGAAAGTGTGTGTCACAAACTCCATTGGATAGCGTGTGTGTGTCAAAAACCACATTAGAAAGTATGTGTGTCACAAAGCCCATTGTATAGCATGTGTGTGTCATAAACCCTATTGGACAGTGTGTATGTTACAATCCCCATTGGACAGCGTCTCTGTCACAAACCTCATTGGCCAGTGTGTGTGTCACAAACACTATTGGACAGCGTATGTGTGTCACAAACCCTATTGGACAGAGTGTGTGTGTCGCACACCCCATTGGCAGCGTGTGTGTCATAAACCCCATTGGATAGCGTGTGTGTTTCACAAACCCCACTATAAAGTGTGCATGTCACAAACACCATTTGACAGCGTGTGTGTGTCACAAACCCTATTGGACAGTGTGTAGGTGACAATCCCCTTTGGACAGCGTCTGTGTCACAAACTCCATTGGATGGCGTGTGTGTGTCACAACCCCTATAGGACAGTGTGTTTTCACAAAACCCACTGGACAGCGTGTGTGTTCACAAACCCCCCTGGACAGTGTGTGTGTCACAAACCCCAGTGGACAGCATGTGTGTCAAAACCCCATTGGACAGTGTGTGTGTCACAAAACCCACTGGATAGCGTGTGTGTCACAAACAACCATGGACAGTGTGAGTATCACAAACCCCATTGGATAGCGTGTGTGTCACAAACCACTTTGGACAGTGTGTGTGTCACAGACCCCATTGGACAGCGTGTGTGTGTCACAATCCCTATTGGATAGTGTATGTGTCACAAACATCATTGGACAGTGTGTGTGTCACAAGCCCATTGGACAGAGTGTGTGTGTCACAAAACCCACTGGACAGCATGTGTGTCACGAACCCCATTGGACAGTGTGTGTGTCACAAGCACCATTGGACAGAGAGTGTGTGTCACAAACCCAATTGGAAAGTGTATGTTTCACAAACCCCATTGGATAGCGTGTGTCTGTCATAAACCCTTTAGGACAGTGTTTGTCACAAAACCCACTGGACACCGTGTGTGATCACAAACCCCATTGGACAGCGTGTTTGTCACAATCCCCACTGGACAGCGTCTGTGTCACAAACCCCATTGTACAGTGTGTGTGTCACAAACACCATTGGACAGCTTGTGTTTGTAACAATACCCATTGGACAGTGCGTGTGTCACAAACCCCTTTGGACATTTTGTGTGTCACAAACTCCACTGGACAGCGAGTGTGTCACAAACACCCATGGACAATGTCCGTGTCACAAACCCCATTGGACATCGTGTGTGTCACAAAACTCTTTGGACAGTGTGTGTGTCACAAACCCCATTGGACAACATGTGTGTGTCACAAACCCCATTGGAAAGTATGTGTCACAAACCCCATTGGATAGCGCGTGTGTGTCAGTAACCCCATTGAACAGTGTGTAGGTCACAATCCCCATTGGACAGCGTCTGTGTCACAAACCCCATTTGACAGCGTGTCTGTCACAATCCCCATTGGACAGTGTGTGTGTCACAAAACCCATTGGACAGCGTGTGTCACAAGCCATTGGACAGACTGTGTGTGTCACAAAACCCGTTGGACAGCGTGTGTGTCACAAACCCCTTTGGAAAGTGTATGGTTCACAAACCCCATTGGATAGCGTGTGTTTGTCTCAAACCCTTCTGGACAGTGTTTGTCACAAAACCCACTGGACACCGTGTGTGTTCACAAACCCCATGGACAGCGTGTTTGTCACAATCCCCATTGGACAGCATGTGTGTCACAAACACCATTGGACAGCGTGTGTGTGTAACAATACCCATTGGACATCGTTTGTGTCACAAACCCCTTTGGACAGTGTGTGTGTCACAAACCCCATTGGACAGTGTGTGTGTGTCACAATCCCCATTGGACAGCGTGTGTGTCACAAACACCATTGGAGAGCGTGTGTGTGTAACAATACCCATTGGACAGTTTGCGTGTCACAAACCGCATTGTACAGCATCTGTGTCACAAACCCCCGTGGATACTGCGTGTGTCACAAACCCCATTGGACATTGTGTGTGTCACTAACCCCATAGTACATGGTGTGTGTCACAAACCCTTTTGGACAGTGTGCGTTTCATAAACACCAATGGATATCGTGTGTGTCACAAAAACCTTTGGACAGTGTGTCTGTCACAAACCCCATTGGACAGCGTGTGTGTGTCACAAACCCCATGGGACAGGGTGTGTGTGTCACAAAACCCATTGGAAAGTGTGTGTCACAAACCCCATTTGTTAGCGTGTGTGTGTCACAAACCCTATTGAACAGTGTGTAGGTCACAATCCCCATTGGACAGCGTCTGTGTCACAAACCCCATTGTACAGCGTCTGTGTCACAAACAACATTGGACAGCGTGTGTGTTTCACAATCCCCATTGGACAGTGTGTGTGTCACAAAACCCACTGGACAGCGTGTCTGTCACAAACCCCCCTGGATAGTGTGTGTGTCACAAACCCCAGTGGACAGCATGTGTGTCAAAACCCCGTTGGACAGCGTGTGTGTCACAAACACCGATGGACTTTGTGCGTGTCACAAACCCCATTGTACATCGTGTGTGTCACAAACCCTTTTGGACAGTGTGTGTGTCACAAGTGCCATTGGACAGCGTGTGTGTCACAAACACCATTGGAAAGAGTGTGTGTTTAACAATCCCCATTGGACAGTGTGTGTGTCACAAACCCCATTGGACTGTGTGTGTGTCACAAACCCCCGTGGACACTGTGTGTGTCACAGACCCCATTGGACAGTGTGTGTGTCACAATCCCCACTGGACAGCGTGTTTTTCACAAACACCCATGGAAAGTTTTCATGTCAAAACCCCATTGGACATTGTTTGTGTCACAAAACCTTTTGGACAGTGTGTATGTCACAACCCCATTGGACAGTGTGTGTGTCACAAACACCCATGGACAGTGTGCGTGTCAGAAACCCCATTGGATATCGTGTGTGTCACGAACCCCATTGGACAGCGTGTGTGTCACAAGCGCAATTGGACAGAGTGTGTGTGTTACAAAACCCATTAGATAGTGTGTGTGTGTCACAAACCCCATTAGAAGTTGTGCGTGTCACAAACCCCATTGGAAAGTGTGTGTGTTACAAACACCATTGCACAGCGTGTGTGTTTCACAATCCCCATTGGACAGTATGTGTGTGTCACAATACCCATAGGACACTCTGTGTGTCCCAAACTCCATTGGATATCGTTTGTGTCACAAACCCCTTTGGACAGTGTGTGTGTCACAAACATCATTGGACAGCGTGTGTGTCACAAACCACATTAGAAAGAGTGTGTGTCACAAACCCCATTGGATAGCGTGTGTGATGTCACAAAACCTATTGGACAGTGTGTGTGTCAGAAACCCCACTGGAGAGCGTGTGTGTTTCACAATCCACATTGGAAAGTGTGTGTGTTTCACAATCCCCATTGGAAAGTGTGTGTGTGTCACAATACCCATAGGACACTGTGTGTCACAAACTCCATTGGAGATCGTGTGTGTCACAAACCCCTTTGGACAGCGTGTGTGTCACAATCCCCATTGGACAGCGTGTGTTTTTACAAACCCCACTGGACAGTGTGTGTGTGTCACAATACCCATAGGACACTCTGTGTGTCACAAACTCCATTGGATATCGTTTGTGTCACAAACCACTTTGGGCAGTGTGTGTGTCACAAACATCATTGGACAGCGTGTGTGTCACAAACACCCATGGACAGTGTGCGTGTCGGAAACCCCATTGGACATCGTCTGTGTCACAAACCCCTTTGGACAGTGTGTGTGTCACAGACCCCATTGGACAGTGTGTGTGTCACAAGCGCCATTGGACAGAGTGTGTGTGTCACAAACCCCATTGGATAGCGTGTGTATGTCACAAAGCCTCCTGGTCAGTGTGTGTGTCACAAAACCCATTGGAAAGCATGCGTGTCACACACAGCATTGCACAGTGTGTGTGTAAAAAACCCAATTGGTCAGCGTGTGTGTCACAATCTCCATGGGACAGCATGCGTGTGTGTCACAAATCCCAATAGAAAGTATGTTTGTCACAATCCCCTTTGGATAGCATGTGTGTGTCACAAACCCTATTGGACAGTTTGTATTTCACAATCCCCATTGTACAGTGTCTGTATCACAAACACCATTGGACAGTGTGTGTAGTGTCACAATCCTCATTGGACAGTGTGTGTGTCACAAAACCCATTGGACAGCGCGTGTGTCACAAACCCCATTAGAAAGTGCGTGTGTCCCAAACGCCATTGGACAGAGTGTGAGTGTCACAATCCCCATTGGACAGTGTGTGTGTCACAAACATCATTGGATAGCGTGTATGTCACAAGCCCATTGGACAGAGTGTGTGTGTCACAAGCACCATTCGACAGAGTGTGTGTGTCACAATCCCCATTGCAAAGTGTATGTGTCACAAACCCCATTGGATTGCGTGTGTGTGTCACAAACCCTATTGGACAGTGTGTGTGTCACAAACCCCATCGGACAGTGTGTGTCTGTCACAATCTCCATTGAACAGTGTGTGTGTCACAAAAACCATTGGATAGCGTGTGTAGGTCACAAACCCTATTGGTCAGCGTGTGTGTCACAAACCCCATTGGATAGCGTGTGTGTGTCAAAAACCCCATTGGAAAGTATGTGTGTCAGAAACCCCATTGGATAGCGTGTGTGTGTCACAAACCCCTTTATAAAGTGTGCGTGTCACAAACCCCATTTGATATCGTGTGTGTGTCATATACGCTATTGGACAGTGTGTAGGTCAAAATCTCCATTGGACAGCGTCTGTGTCACAAAACCCATTGGACAACTTGTGTGTCACAAACCCCATTGGACAGCGTGTGTGTCACAAACGCCCATGGACAGTGTGAGTGTCACAAACCCCATTGGACATCGTGTGTGTCACAAACCCCAGTGGACAGTGTGTGTGTCACAAACCCCTTTGGACAGTGTGTGTGTAACAAACCCAATTGGACAGCGGGTGTGTCACCAACACCCATGGACAGTGTGCTTGTCGGAAACCCCATTGGACATCGTCTGTGTCACAAACCCCTTTGGACAGTGTGTGTGTCACAGACCCCATTGGACAGCGTGTGTGTGTCACAATCCCCATTGGATAGTGTGTGTGTCACAAACCCCATGGGACAGAGTGTGTGTCACAAACCCCATTGGACAGAGTGTGTGTCACAAGCCCCATTGGACAGAGTGTATGTGTCACAAACCCCATTGGACAGAGTGTGTGTCACAAGCCCCATTGGACAGCGTGTGTGTTTCACAATCCCCATTGGACAGCGTGTGTGTCACATACCCCATTAAACAGCGTGTGTGTCACAAACCCCATTGGACAGAGTGTGAGTGTCACAATCCCCTTTGGACAGTGTTTGTGTCACAAACATCATTGGATAGCGTGTATGTCACAAGCCCATTGGACAGAGTGTGTGTGTCACAAGCACCATTCGACAGAGTGTGTGTGTCACAATCCCCATTGGAAAGTGTATGTGTCACAAACCCCATTGGATTGCGTGTGTGTGTCACAAACCCTATTGGACAGTGTGTGTGTCACAAACCCCATTGGACACTGTGTGTCTGTCACAATCTCCATTGAACAGTGTGTGTGTCACAAAAACCATTGGATAGCGTGTGTAGGTCACAAACCCTATTGGACAGTGTGTTTGTCACAAAACCCACTGGACAGCGTCTGTGTCACAAACGCCCTTGGACAGTGAGTGTGTCACAAACCCCATTGGACAGAGTGTGTGTCACAAGCCCCATTGGACAGAGTGTATGTGTCACAAACCCCATTGGACATCGTGTGTGTCACAAACCCCAGTGGACAGTGTGTGTGTCACAAACCCCTTTGGACAGTGTGTGTGTAACAAACCCAATTGGACAGCGGGTGTGTCACGAACACCCATGGACAGTGTGCTTGTCGGAAACCCCATTGGACATCGTCTGTGTCACAAACCCCTTTGGACAGTGTGTGTGTCACAGACCCCATTGGACAGCGTGTGTGTGTCACAATCCCCATTGGATAGTGTGTGTGTCACAAACCCCATGGGACAGAGTGTGTGTCACGAACCCCATTGGACAGTGTGTGTGTCACAAGCGCCATTGGACAGAGTGTGTGTGTCACAAACCCCATTGGATAGCGTGTGTGTGTAACAAACCCTCCTGGTCAGTGTGTGTGTCACAAACCCCATTGGCAAGTGTGTTTCACAAACCCCATTGGATAGCGTGTGTCTGTCAAAAACCCCATTAGAAAGTATGTTTGTCACAAACCCCTTTGGTTAGCATGTGTGTGTCACAAACCCTACTAGACAGTTTGTATTTCACAATCCCCATTGTACAGCGTCTGTGTCACAAACCCCATTGGACAGAGTGTGTGTCACAAGCCCCATTGGACAGAGTGTATGTGTCACAAACCCCATTGGACAGAGTGTGTTTCACAATCCCCATTGGACAGAGTGTGTGTCACAAACACCATGGGACAGCGTGTGTGTGTCACAAAATCCATTGGAAAGTGTGTGTCACAAACCCCATTGGATAACGTGTGTGTGTCAAAAACCCCATTAGAAAGTACGTGTTTCACAAACCCCATTGGATAGCGTGTGTGTGTCACAAACCCCATTATAAAGTGTGCGTGTCACAAACCCCATTGGATAGCGTGTGTGTGTCACAAACCCCATTGGATAGCGTGTGTGTGTCAGCAACACCATTAGAAAGTATGTGTGACACAAACCCCTTTGGATAGCATGTGTGTGTCACAAACCCTATTGGAGAGCGTGTAGGTCACAATCCCCATTGGACAGTGTCTGTGTCACAAACCCCATTGGACAGCGTTTGTGTCACAAACACAATTGGACAGCGTGTGTGTGTCACAATCCCCATTGGACAACGTGTGTGTGTGTCACAAAACCTCATTGTACAGAGTGTGTGTCACAAACCCCCGTGGACACTGTGTGTGTCACGAATGTGTTTGGAGAGTGTATGTGTCACAAACCCCCCGGACAGTGTGTGTGTTAAAAACCCCAGTGGACAGCGTGTGTGTCAAAACCCCATTGGACAGTGTGTGTGTCACAAAACCCATTGTAAAGCGTGTGTGTGTCACAATCACCATTGGACAGCGTGTGTGTGTCACAAACCCCATGGGACAGCGTGTGTGTGTCACAAACCCCATTGGACAGCGTGTGTAGTCATAAACCCCACTGGACAGCGTGTGTGTTTCACAATGCCCATTGGACAGTGTGGTTGTCACTAACCCCATTGGACAGTGTTTTTGTCACAAACCCCTTTGGACAGCATGTGTGTGTCACAAACCCCATTGGACAGCATGTGTGTGTCACAAACCCCCTGGTCGTTGTGTGTGTCACAAACCCTATTGGACAGTGTGTGTGTCACAAACCCCTTTGGACTGTGTGCGTATCACAAACCCCATTGTATAGCGTGTGCGTGTCACAAACCCTATTGGACAGTGTGTAGGTCACAATCCCCATTGGACGGACTGTATGTGTCACAAACCCCACTGGACAGCGTGTTTGTCACAATCCCCATTGGACAGCGTGTGTATCACAAACGCCATTGGACAGTTTGTGTGTGTCACAATACACTTTGGAAAGTGTGTGTGTCACAATCCCCATTGGACAGCGTGTGTGTGACAAACACCATTGGAAAGTGTCTATGTGTAACAATACCCATTGTACAGTGTGTGTGTCACAAACCCCATTGGACATTGTGTGTGTCACGAACACCATTGGACAGCGTTTGTGTGTCACAATCCCCATTGGACAGTGTGTGTGTCACAGACCCCATGGGACAGTGTGTGTGTGTCACAAAACCCATTGGACAGCGTGTGTGTCACAAACCCCATTGGAAAGTCTGCGTCACAAACCCCATTGGATAGCGTGTGTGTGTCAAAAACCCCATTAGAAAGTATGTGTGTCACAAACCCCTTTGGATAGCATGTGTGTGTCACAAACGCTATTGGACAGCGTGTAGGTCACAATCCCCATTGGACAGCGTCTGTGTCACAAACCCCATTGGACAGCGTATGTGTCACAAACACCATTGGTCAGCATGTGAGTCTCACTGTCCCCATTGGACAATGGGTGTGTGTGTCATAAAAGCCCATTGGACAGAGTGTGTGTCACAAACCCCCCTGGATATTGTGTGTGTCACAATCCCCAGTGGACAGAGTGTGTGTCAAAACCCCATTGGACAGTGTGTGTGTCACAGTACCCACTGGACAGCGTGTGTGTCACAAACCCCATTGCACAGTGTGTTTGTGTCACAATAACCTTTGGACAGTGTGTGTGTGTCACAAACCCCATCGGACAGCGTGTGTGTCAAAAACCCCATTGGACAGCGTGTGTGTTTCACAATCAGCAGTGGACAGTGTGTGTGTCACAAACCCCATGGGACAGCGTGAGTGTGTCACAAAGCCCTTGGACAGCCTGTGTAGTCATAAACCCCATTGGACAGCGTGTGTGTTTCACAATCCCCATTGGACAGTGTGGTTGTCACTAATCCCACTGGACAGTGTGTGTGTCACAAACCCCTTTGGACAGCATGTGTGTGTCACAAACCCCATTGGACAGCATGTGTGTGTCACAAACCTCCTGGTCGTTGTGTGTGTCACAAACCCTGTTGGAGCGCGTGTGTGTCACAAACCCCATTGGACAGTGTGTGTCTCTCACAATCCCCATTGGACAGTGCGTGTGTCGCAAAACCCATTGGATAGTGTGTGTGTATCACAAACCCTTTCGGACAGTGTGTGTGTCACAAAACCCACTGGACACCGTGTGTGTTCACAAACCCCATTGCACAGCGTGTTTGTCACAAGAGCCATTGGACAGAGTGTGTGTGTCACAAAGCCCATTTGACAGCGTGTGTGTCACAATCCCCATTGGACAGCGTGTGTGTCACAAACACCACTGGACAGCGTGTGAGTGTAACAATACCCATTGGACAGTGTGTAGGTCACAATCCCCATTGGACAGCGTCTGTGTCACAAACCCCATTGGACAGCGTGTGTGTCACAAACACCATTGGATAGCGTGTCTCTGTCACAATCCCCATTGGACAGTGTGTGTGTCACAAAACGCACTGGACAGCGTGTGTGTCACAAACCCCCCTGGACAGTGTGTGTGTCAAAACCCCAGTGGACAGCGTGTGTGTGTCACAATCCCCATTGGACAGTGTGTTTGTCACAAACACCATTGGACATCGTGTGTGTGTCACAATCCCCATTGGACAGCGTGTGTGTCACAAGCCCATTGGACAGAGTGTGTGTGTCACAAAGCTCACTGGACCGCGTGTGTGTCACAAAACTATTGGATAGCATGTGTGTGTCACAACCCCTCCCCGTCAGTGTGTGTGTCACAAACCCCATTGGACAGCGTGTAGTTTCACAAACCGCATTGGACAGTGTGTGTCACAAATCCCATTGGACAGCGTGTGTGTCACAAACCCCATTGGAAAGCGTGTGTGTGTCACAAACCGCATTGGAATGTGTGTGTGTCACAAACCCCATTGGATAGCGTGTGTGTGTGACAAACCCTATTGGACAGTGTGTAGGTCACAATCCCCGTTGGACTACGTCTTTGTCACAAACCCCATTGGACAGCGTCTCTGTCACAAACCCCATTGGACAGCGTGTGTGTCACAAACACCATTGGACAGCGTGTTTGTCACAATCCCCATTGGACAGCGTGTGTATCACAAACGCCATTGGACAGTTTGTGTGTGTCACAATACACTTTGGAAAGTGTGTGTGTCACAATCCCCATTGGACAGCGTGTGTGTGACAAACACCATTGGACAGTGTCTATGTGTAACAATACCCATTGTACAGTGTGTGTGTCACAAACCCCATTGGACATTGTGTGTGTCACGAACACCATTGGACAGCGTTTGTGTGTCACAATCCCCATTGGACAGTGTGTGTGTCACAGACCCCATGGGACAGTGTGTGTGTGTCACAAAACCCATTGGACAGCGTGTGTGTCACAAACCCCATTGGAAAGTCTGCGTCACAAACCCCATTGGATAGCGTGTGTGTGTCAAAAACCCCATTAGAAAGTATGTGTGTCACAAACCCCTTTGGATAGCATGTGTGTGTCACAAACGCTATTGGACAGCGTGTAGGTCACAATCCCCATTGGACAGCGTCTGTGTCACAAACCCCATTGGACAGCGTATGTGTCACAAACACCATTGGTCAGCATGTGAGTCTCACTGTCCCCATTGGACAATGGGTGTGTGTGTCATAAAAGCCCATTGGACAGAGTGTGTGTCACAAACCCCCCTGGATATTGTGTGTGTCACAATCCCCAGTGGACAGAGTGTGTGTCAAAACCCCATTGGACAGTGTGTGTGTCACAGTACCCACTGGACAGCGTGTGTGTCACAAACCCCATTGCACAGTGTGTTTGTGTCACAATAACCTTTGGACAGTGTGTGTGTGTCACAAACCCCATCGGACAGCGTGTGTGTCAAAAACCCCATTGGACAGCGTGTGTGTTTCACAATCAGCAGTGGACAGTGTGTGTGTCACAAACCCCATGGGACAGCGTGAGTGTGTCACAAAGCCCTTGGACAGCCTGTGTAGTCATAAACCCCATTGGACAGCGTGTGTGTTTCACAATCCCCATTGGACAGTGTGGTTGTCACTAATCCCACTGGACAGTGTGTGTGTCACAAACCCCTTTGGACAGCATGTGTGTGTCACAAACCCCATTGGACAGCATGTGTGTGTCACAAACCTCCTGGTCGTTGTGTGTGTCACAAACCCTGTTGGAGCGCGTGTGTGTCACAAACCCCATTGGACAGTGTGTGTCTCTCACAATCCCCATTGGACAGTGCGTGTGTCGCAAAACCCATTGGATAGTGTGTGTGTATCACAAACCCTTTCGGACAGTGTGTGTGTCACAAAACCCACTGGACACCGTGTGTGTTCACAAACCCCATTGCACAGCGTGTTTGTCACAAGAGCCATTGGACAGAGTGTGTGTGTCACAAAGCCCATTTGACAGCGTGTGTGTCACAATCCCCATTGGACAGCGTGTGTGTCACAAACACCACTGGACAGCGTGTGAGTGTAACAATACCCATTGGACAGTGTGTAGGTCACAATCCCCATTGGACAGCGTCTGTGTCACAAACCCCATTGGACAGCGTGTGTGTCACAAACACCATTGGATAGCGTGTCTCTGTCACAATCCCCATTGGACAGTGTGTGTGTCACAAAACGCACTGGACAGCGTGTGTGTCACAAACCCCCCTGGACAGTGTGTGTGTCAAAACCCCAGTGGACAGCGTGTGTGTGTCACAATCCCCATTGGACAGTGTGTTTGTCACAAACACCATTGGACATCGTGTGTGTGTCACAATCCCCATTGGACAGCGTGTGTGTCACAAGCCCATTGGACAGAGTGTGTGTGTCACAAAGCTCACTGGACCGCGTGTGTGTCACAAAACTATTGGATAGCATGTGTGTGTCACAACCCCTCCCCGTCAGTGTGTGTGTCACAAACCCCATTGGACAGCGTGTAGTTTCACAAACCGCATTGGACAGTGTGTGTCACAAATCCCATTGGACAGCGTGTGTGTCACAAACCCCATTGGAAAGCGTGTGTGTGTCACAAACCGCATTGGAATGTGTGTGTGTCACAAACCCCATTGGATAGCGTGTGTGTGTGACAAACCCTATTGGACAGTGTGTAGGTCACAATCCCCGTTGGACTACGTCTTTGTCACAAACCCCATTGGACAGCGTCTCTGTCACAAACCCCATTGGACAGCGTGTGTGTCACAAACACCATTGGACAGCGTGTGTGTCACAAAACGCATTGGACAGTGTGTGTGTCACAAACCCCATTGGATAGCGTGTGATTGTCACAAATTCTATTGGACAGTGTGTGTGTCACAAGACCCATTGGACAGACTGTGTGTGTTAAAAACCCCATTGGACAGTGTGTGTGTCAAAAACCCCAATGGACAGTGTGTGTGTGTCACAAAACCTCCTGGTCGGTGTGTATGTCACAAACCCTATTGGACAGTGTGTGTGTCACAAAACCTACTGGACAGCGTGTGTGACACAAACACCATTGGACAGCGTGTGTTTCACAAGCCCCATTGGACAGAGTGTGTGTCACAAACACCATTGGACAGCATGTGTGTGTAACAATACCCAATGGAGAGTGTGTGTGTCACAAAACCCACTGGACAGCGTGTGTGTCACAAACACCCATGGACAGTGTGCGTGTCACAAACCCCATTGGACATCTTGTGTGTCACAAACCCTTTTGGACAGTGTGTGTGTCACAAACCCCATTGGACAGCGTGTGTGTGTCACAATCTCCATTGGACAGCGTGAGTGTCAGAAACCCCATTGGACAGCGTGTGTGTCACAAACCCCATGGGACAGCGTGTGCGTGTCAGAAACACTATTGGACAGTGTGTAGGTCACAATTCCCACTGGACAGCGTCTGTGTCACAAACCCCATTTGACAGCGTGTAGTTTCAGAAACCCCATTGGACAGTGCGTCTCACAAATCCCATTGTACAGCATGTTTGTCACAAACACCCATGATCAGTGTGCGTGTCACAAACCCCATTGGACATCGTGTGTGTCACAAACCCCATTGGACAACGTGTGTGTCACAAAACCTCCTGGTCAGTGTGTGTGTCATAAACCCCAAGGGACAGTGTTTCTGTGTCACAAACCTCATTGGATAGTGTGTGTCAGAAACCTCATTGGATACCGTGTGTGTGTCAAAAACCCCATTAGAAACAATCTATGTCACAAACCCCATTGTATAACATGTGTGTGTCACAAACCCTATTGGACAGTGTGCATGTCACAATCCCCGTTGCACAGCGTGTCTGTCACAAACCCCTTTGGGCAACGTGTGTGTCACAAACAGCCATATACACTGTGTGTTTCACAAACCCCATTGGACTGTGTGTGTGTCTCAAACCCCATTGGACAACGTGTGTGTGTCACAAACCCCATTGGATAGCCTGTGTCACAAACCGCCGTATACACTGTGTGTTTCACAAACCCCTTTGGAAAGTGTGTGTGTCACAAAACCCATTTGACAGCGTGAGTGTCACAAACCGCTTTGGACAGTTTGCGTGTCACGAACCCCATCGGACAGCGTGGGTGTCACAAGCACAAATGGACAGACTGTGTGTGACTCAAACCCCATTGGAAAGTGTATGTGTCACAAACCCCATTGGATAGCTTGTGTGTGTCACAAACCCCATTGGACAGTGTGTGTGTCACAAAACCCACTGGACAGCGTGTGTGTCACAAATCCCGTTGGACAGCGTGTGTGTCACAAGCCCCATTTGACAGAGTGTGTGTCACAAACACCATTGGACAGCGTGTGTGTGTAACAATCCCCACTGGACAGTGTGTGTGTCACAAAAACCATTGGACAGCGTGTCTGTCACAAACCCCCGTAGACACTGTATGTGTCACAAAACCCATTGGACAGTGTGCATGTCAAAAATCCCTCCGGACAGCGTGTGTATCACAATCCCCACTGGTCAGCGTGTGTGTCAAAATCCCCATTGGATAGGATGTGTGTGTCACAGCCCTGCTGGACAGAGTGTGTTTCGCAATCCGCATTGGACAGCGTGTGTGTCACAATCCCCTCTGGACAGCGTGTGTGACACAAGCACCATTGGACAGCGTATGTGTCACAAGCCCCATTGGATAGCGTGTGTGTGTCAGAAAACATATTGGATAGCGTGTGTGTCACAAACCCCATTAGAAAGTGTGTGTGTCACAAACCCAATTGGATAGCGTGAGTGTCACAAACCCCTTTGGACAGCGTGTGTGTCACAAACCCCATTGGAAAGTGTATGTGTCACAAACCCCGTTGGATAGCGTGTGTGTGTCACAAACCCTATTGGACAGTGTGTGTGTCACAAAACGCACTGGACAGCATGCGTGTCACAAGCCCCATTGGACAGCGTATGTGTCACAAGCCCCATTGGACAACGTGTGTGTCACAAACACCATTGGACAGCGTGTGTGTGTAACAATACCCATTGGACAGTGTGTGTGTCACAAACCCCATTGGACAGTGTGCGTGTAACAAACCCCTCTGGACAGCGTGTGTGTCACAATCCCCATTGGAAATCGTGTGTGTCACAATCCCCATTGGACAGCATGTGTGTCAGAAACCCCATTGGACAGAGTGTGTGTTTCACAAACCCCATTAGACATCCTGTGTGTCACAAGCCCCATTTGACAGCGTGTGTGTCACAAACACCATTGGACAGCGTGTGTGTGTAACAATCCCCATTGGACAGTGTGTGTGTCACAAAAACCATTGGACAGCGAGTGTGTCACAAACCCCCGTAGACAGTGTATGTGTCACAAAACCCATTGGACAGTGTGCATGTCAGAATCCCCTCCGGACAGCGTGGGTGTCACAATCCCCAATGGTCAACGTGTGTGTCACAATCCCCATTGGACAGCGTGTGTGTCAGAAACCCTGTTGGACAGTGTGTGTGTCACAAACCCCATTGGACAGCGTGTGTGTGTCACAAACCCCATTGGACAGTGTGTGTGTCTCAAACCCCATTGGACAGCGTGTGTGTCAAAAACCCTTTTGGACAGTGTGTGTCTCACAAACCCCACTGGACAGTGTGCGTGTCACAAAACCCATTGGACATCGTGTGTGACAAAAACCCCTCTGGACAGTGTGTGTGTCACAAACCCCATTGGACATCGTGTGTATCACAATCCCCATTGGAAAGTGTGTATGTGTCACAAACCACATTGGACATCGTGTGTGTCACAAACCCCTTTGGACAGTGTGTGTGTCACAAACCCCATTGGACAGCGTGTGTGTGTCACAAACCCCATTGGACAGTGTGTGTGTCTCAAACCCCATTGGACAGAGTGTGTGTACAACAATCCCCTTTGGACAGTGTGTGTCACAAAACCTATTGGACAGTGTGTGTGTCTCAAACTCCATTGGACAGCGTGAGTGTCACAAAACGCTATGTACAGTGTGTGTGTCACGAACCCCATCGAACAGCATGTGTGTCACAAGCACCATTGGACAGAGTGTGTGTGTCAAAAACCCCATTGGAAATTGTATGTCTCACCAACCCCATTGGATAGCGTGTGTGTGTCACAAACCCTATTGGACAGCGTGTGTGCCACAAAACCCACTGGACAGCGTGTGTGTCACAAATCCCGTTGGACAGCGTGTGTGTCACAAGCCCCATTGGACAGCGTGTGTGTCAATAACACCATTGGACAGCGTGTGTGTTTAACAATCCCCATTGGACTGCGTGTGTGTCACAAACAGCATTGGACAGTGTGTGTGTCACAAACCGAATTGGTCAGCGTGTGTGTCGCAAACCCAATTGGAAAGTGTGTGTCACCAACCCCATTGGATAGCGTGTGTGTGTCAAAAATCCCATTAGAAAGTATGTGTGTCACAAACCCCATTGGATAGCATGTGTGTGTAACAAACCCTATGGGACAGTGTGTATGTCACAATCCCCATTGGACAGCGTCTGTGTCACAATCCCCTTTGGACAGTGTGTGCGTCACAAAACCCATTGGAAAGTGTGTGTGTGTCACAAATCCCATGGGAAAGAGTGTGTGTCATGAACCCAATTGGACAGCGTGTGTGTGACACAATCCCCATTGGACAGTGTGTGTGTCACAAAACCCATTGGATAGCGTGTGTGACACAAACCCCACTGGAACGCACATGTGTCACGAACAACACTGGACAGCGTGAGTGTCACAAGACCCATTGGACAGAGTGTGCGTATCACAAACCCCATTGGACAGCGTGTGTGTGTCACAAACCCCGTTGGACAGCGTGTGTGTCAAATGCCCCATTGGACAGAGTGTGTGTATCACAATACCCTTTGGAGAGTGTGTGTGTCACAAACCCCATTGGACAGAGTTTGTGTCACAAACCCCATTGGACAGCGTTTGTGTATCACAAACCCCGTTGGACAGTGTGTGTGTGTCACAAACCCCATTGGACAGTGTGTATGTCACAAACCCTATTGGACTGAGTGTGTGTGTCACAAACCCTATTGGACAGCGTGTGTGTCATAAAACCCACTGGATAGCGTGTGTGTGTCACAAACCCCATGGGACAGAGTATTTGTCACGAACCCCATTGGACAGCGTGTGTCTCACAAGACCCATTGGACAGTGTGTGTGAGTCACAAACCCCATTGGAGAGCGTGTGTGTTTCACAAACCCCATTGGAAAGTGTGTGTGTCACAAAACCCATTGGATAGCGTGTGTGTGTCACAAACAATCCTGGTCAGTGTGTGTGTCACAAAACCCACTGAACAGCATGCGTGTCACAAACACCATTGGACAGTGTCTGTGTAACAAACCCAATTGGTCAGCGTGTGTGTCACAAACCACATGGGACAGCGTTTGTGTTTCACAAACCCATTGGAAAGTGTGTGTGTCACAAACCCCATTAGAAAGTAGCCGTGTCACAAACCCCATTGGAAAGCGTGAGGGTGTCACAAACCCCGTTAGAAAGTGTGCGTGTCACAAACCCCATTGGAAAGTGTGTGTGTCACAAACACCAATGGACAGCGTGTGTTTGTCAAAATCCCATTGGATAGTGTGTGTGTCATAAAACCCATTGGATAACGTGTGTGTCACAAACCCCATTGGAAAGAGTGTGTGTTACAAACCCCATTGGATAGTGTGTGTGATGTCACAAACCCTATTGAAGAATATATGTGTCACAAACCCCACTGGACAGCGTGTGTGTCACAAACTGCATTGGACAGTGTTTGTGTCACAATCCCCATTGGAAACTGTACGTGTCACAAACCCCATTGGATAGTATGTGTGTGTCACAAACCCTATTGGACAGAGTGTAGGTCACAATCCCCATTGGATAGCATCTGTGTCACAAAACCACTGGACAGCATGTGTGTCACAAACACCCATGGAAAGTGTGAATGTCACAAGCCCCATTGGATAGCGTGTGTGTCAAAAAACCCTTTGGACACTATGTGTGTCACAATCCCCATTGGACAGTGTGTGTGTCACAAACACCATTGGACAGCGTTTGTGTCACAAGCACCATTGTTCAGAGTGTGTGTGTCACAAAACCCATTGGACAGCGTGTGTGTCACAAGCCCCATTGGACAGCATGTGTGTCACAAACACCATTGGACAGCGTGTGTGTGTAACAATACCCATTGGACAGTGTGTGTGTCACAAAACCCATTGGACAGTGTGTGTGTCACAAACCCCATTGGATATCGTGTGTGTGTTACAATCCCCAATGGACAGTGTGTGTGTCACAAACCCCATGGGACAAGGGTGTGTCACGAACCCCATTGGACATCGTGTGTGTCACAAACCCCTTTAGACAGTGTGTGTGTGTCACAAACCCCATTGGACAGCGTGTGTGTGTCACAATCCCCTTTGGACAGCGTGTGTGTCACAAAACCCACTGGAGAGAGTGTGTGTCACAAAACCCACTGGAGAGCGTGTGTGTCACAAACCCACGTGGACAGTGTGTGTGTTACAAACCCCAGTGGACAGCGTGTGTGTCAAAACCCCATTGGACAGTGTGTGTGTCACAAAACCCACTGGACAGCGTGTGTGTCAGAAACACCCATGTACAGTGTGAGTGTCACAAACCCCATTGGATAGCGTGTGTGTCACAAACCACTTTGGACAGTGTGTGTGTCACAGACGCCATTGGACAGCGTGCGTGTGTCACAATCCCTATTGGACAGTGTGTGTGTCACAAATATCATTGGACAGCGTATTTGTCATAAGCCCATTGGACAGAGTGTGTGTGTCACAAAACCCTACTGGACAGCGTGTGTGTCACGAATCCCATTGGACAGTGTGTATGTCACAAGCACCATTGGACAGAGAGTGTGTGTCAGAAACCCTATTAGAAAGTGTATGTTTCACAAACCCCATTGGATAGCGTATGTCTGTAACAAACCCTTTTGGACAGTGTGTCTGTCACAAAACCCACTGGACACCGTGTGTGTTCACAGTCCCCATTGGACAGCGTGTTTGTCACAATCCCCACTGGACAGCGTGTGTGTCACAAATACCATTGGACAGCGTGTGTGTGTATCAATACCCATTGGACACTGCGTGTGTCACAAACCCCATTGGACAGTGTGTGTGTCACAAACTCCACTGGACAGTGTGTGTGTCACAAACACCCATGGACAATGTGCGTGTCAGAAACCCCATTGGACATCGTGTGTGTGTCTAAAATCCCATTAGAAAGTATGTGTGCCACAAACCCCATTTGATAGCGTGTGTGTGTCACAAACCCTATTGGACAGTGTGTAGGTCACAATCCCCATTGGACAGCGTCTGTGTCACAAACTCCATTGGACAGCGTGTGTGTCACGAACACCATTGGACACTGTGTGTGTCACAAAATCCACTGGACAGCGTGTGTGTGGAACAATCCCCATTGGACACCGTGTGTGTGTCACAATCCCCATTGGACAGTGTGTGTGTTACAAAATCCATTGGATAGAGTGTGTGTGTCACAAACCCTCCTGTTCAGTGTGTGTGTCACAAAACCCATTGGACAGCATGCATGTCATAAACACCATCGGGCAGTGTGTGTGTAACAAACCCAATTGGTCAGCCTGTGTGTCACAAACCCCATTGGATAGCGTGTGTGTGTCAAAAAAACCATTAGAAAGTATGTGTTTTACAAAGCAAATTGGATAGCATGTTTATGTCATATACCCTATTGGACAGTGTGTATGTCACAATCCCCATTTGACAGCGTCTGTGTAACAAACCCCTTTGGACAGCGTTGTTTCAAAAACACCATTGGACAGCGTGTGTGTGTCACAATCCCCACTGGACAGCGTGTGTGTCATAAACCCCATTGGATACCGTGTGTGTGTCAGAAACCCCATTGGACTGAGTGTGTGTGTCACAAACCCTTTTGGACAGCGTGTGTGTCACAAACTCCACTGGACAGAGTGTATGTGTCACAAACCCCATTGGAGAGCGTGTGTATCACAATCCCCATTGGACAGCGTGTGTGTCACAAACCCCATGGGACAGCGTGTGTGTGTCACAAAAGCCATTGAAAATTGTGTGTCACAAAACCAATTGGATAGCCCGTGTGTGTCACAAACCCCATTATAAAGTGTGCGTGTCACAAACCCCATTGGATAGCGTGTGTGTGTCACGAACCCCATTGGAAAGTGTGCGTCACAAACCCCATTGGATAGCATGTGTGTGTCACAAACCCTATGGGACAGTGGGTATGTCACAATCCACATTGGACAGCGTCTGTGTCACAAACCCCATTGAACAGTGTGTGTGTCACGAATGCCATTGGACAGTGTGTGTGTCACAAACCCCCCTGGACAGTGTGTGTCTTACAATGCCCATTGGACAGCGTGTGTGTCAAAACCCCATTGGACAGTGTGTGTGTTCACAAAACCCATTGGACAGCGTGTGTGTCACAAACCCCATTGGACAGCGTCTGTGTCACAAACCCCTTTGGACAGTGTGTGTGTCACAAAACCCATTGGACAGCGTGTGTGTCACAAACCTCATTGGACAGCGTCTGTGTCATAAACCCCATTGGACAGCGTGTGTGTTTCACAGTCCCCATTGGACAGAGTGTATGTGTCACAAACCACATTGGACAGCGTGTGTCACAATCCTCATTTGACATCGTGCTTGTCACAAACCCTTTTAGAAAGTGTGTGTGTCACAAACCCCACTGGACAGCGGGTGTGTTTCACAATCCCCGTTGTACAGTGTGTGTGTCACAAGCGCCATTGGACAGAGTGTGTGTGTCACAAACCCAATTGGAAAGTTTATGTGTTCACAAACCCCATTGGATAGCGTGTGTGTGTCACAAACCCCCCCATTAGAAAGTATGCGTGTGACAAGCACATATGATAGCATGTGTGTGTCACAAACACCATTGGAAAGTGTATTTGTCACAAACCCCATTGGATAGCGTGTGTGTGTCACTGGCCCTATTGGACAGTGTGTGTGTCACAAAATCCACTGGACAGCGTGTGTGTGGAACAATACCCATTGGACAGCGTGTGTGTCACAAACCCCATTGGACAGCATGTTTATGTCACAATACCCATTGGACAGCTTGTGTGTGTCACAAACCCCATTGGACAGTGTGTGTGTCACAAACCCCACTGGACAGCGTGTGTGCCACAATCCTCATTGGACAACATCTGTGTCACAAACCCCATTGGACAGTGTGTGTGTGTCACAAACCCCATTGGACAGAGTTTGTCTCACCAACCCCCGTGGACACTGTGTGTGTCACAAACCCCATTGGACAGTGGGTGTGTCAAAAACTCCACTGGACAGCGTGTGTGTCACAAACACCCATGGACAGTGTGCATGTCACAAACCCCATCGGACATCGTGTGTGTCACAATCCCCTTTGGACAGTGTGTGTCACAAACCCCATTTGACAGCGTGTGTGTCACAAACACCCATGGACAGTGTGCGTGTCACAAACCCCATTGGACAGCGTGTGTGTTTCACAATCCCCATTGGACAGTGTGTGTGTCACCAACCCCATGGGACTAAGTGTGTCTCACGAACGCCATTGGACAGCGTGTGTGTCACAAGTGCCATTGGACAGAGTGTGTGTGTCACTAACCCCGTTGGAAAGTGTATGTGTCACAAACCCCATTGGATAGCGTGTGTATGTAAAAAACCCCACTAGAAAGTATGTGTGTCACAAACCCTATTGGATAGCATGTGTGTGTCACAAACCCTATTGGACAGAGTGTAGGTCACAATCCCCATTGGACAGCGTCTGTGTCACAAACCCCGTTGGACAGTGTGTGTGTCACAAAACCCATTGGACAGCGTTTGTATCACAAACACCGTTGGACAACGTGTGTGTGTCACAATCCCCATTGGACAATGTCTGTGTGCGTCACAAAACCCATTGGATAGCGTGTGTGTCACAAACCCCCGTGGACACTGTGTGTGTCACAAACACTATTGGACAGTGTGTGTGTAACAAAACCAATTGTTCAGCGTGTGTGTCACAAACCCCATTAGAAAGTGTGCGTGTCACAGACCCCATTGGAAAGTGTGTGTATCACAAAACCCATTGGATAGCGTGTGTGTCACAAACCCCATTAGAAAGAGTGTGTGTCTCAAACCCCATTTGATAGCGTGTGTGTCTGAAACCCTATTGGACAGTGTGTAGGTCACAATCCCTATTGGACAGCGTCTGTGTCACAAACCCCGTTGGACAGCGTGTGTGTCACAAACCCCATTGTACAGCGTGTGTGTGTCACAATCCGCATTGGACAGTGTGTGTGTCACAAAACCCACTGGACAGCGTGTGTTTCACAAACCCCCCTGGACAGTGTGTGTGTCACAAACGCCAGTGGACAGCGTGTGTGTCAGAACCCCATTGGACAGCGTGTCTTTCACAAACACCCATGGAGAGTATGCATGTCAGAAACCCCATTGGAAAGTGTGTGTGTCACAAACCCCACTGGACAGCGTGTGTGTTACAAACACCCATGGACAGTGTGCGTGTCAGAAACCTCATTGGACATTGTGTGTGTCACAAAACTCTTCGGACAATGTGTGTGTCACAAACCCCACTGAACAGCGTGTGTGTTACAAACACCCATGGACAGTGTGCGTGTCAGAAACCTCATTGGACATCGTGTGTGTCACAAACCTCTTCGGACAACGTGTCTGTCAAAACCCCATTGGACAGTGTGTGTGTTACAAAACCCACTGGACAGCGTGTGTGTCACAAACCACTTTGGACAGTGTGTGTGTCACAGACCCCATTGGACAGCCTGTGTGTGTCACAATCCCTTTTGGACAGTGTATGTGTCACAAACATCATTGGACAGCGTGTGTGTCACAAGCCCATTGGACAGAGTGTGTGTCTCACAAAACCCACTGGACAGCATGTGTGTCACGAACCCCATTGGACAGCGTGTGTGTAACAAGCACCATTGGACAGAGAGTGTGTGTCACAAACCCCATTGGAAAGTGTATGTTTCACAAACCCCATTGGATAGCGTGTGTCTGTCACAAACCCTTTAGGACAGTGTTTGTCACAATCCCCACCGGACAGCGTCTGTGTCACAAAACCCATTGCACAGTGTTTGTGTCAGAAACCCCATTGGACAGAGTGTGTGTGTCACAAACCCCTTTGGAAAGTGTGTGTCACAAACCCCTTTGGACAGTGTGTGTGTCACAAACACCATTGGACATCAAGTGTTTGTAAAAATACCCATTGGACAGTGTGTGTGTTACAAATACCATTGGACAGCATGTGTTTGTAACAATACCCACTGGACAGCTTGTGTGTCACAAACACCCATGGACAATGTGCGTGTCACAAACCCCACTGGACATCGTGTGTGTCACAAACCTCTTCGGACATTGTGTGTGTCACAAACCCCATTGGACAACATATGTGTGTCACAAACCCCATTGGAAAGTGTGTGTCACAAACCCCATTGGATAGCGGGTGTGTGTCACAAACCCCATTATAAAGTGTGCGTGTCACAAACCCCATTTGATAACTTGTGTGTGTCACAAACCCTATTGGACAGTGTGTAGGTCACAAACCCCATTGGAGAGCGTGTGTGTCACAAACACCATTGGACAGCGTGTGTGTGTCACAATCCCCATTGGACAGTGTGTGTGTCACAAACCCCAATGTACATCGTGTGTGACACAAACCCTTTTGGAAAGTGTGTGTGTCACAAACCCCACTGGACAGCGTTTGTGTGTTACAATCCACATTGGACAGTGTGTGTGTCACAAACCCCATGGGACAAGGGTGTGTCGCGAACCCCATTAGACAGCGTGTGTGTCACAAGCGCCATTGGACAGAGTGTGTGTGTCACAAACCCCATTGGAAAGTGTATGTGTCACAAACCCCATTTGATAGCGTTTCTGTGGCACAAACCCTATTGGACAGAGTGTGTGTCACAAAACCCACTGGACAGAGTGTGTGTCACAAAGCCCACCGGATAGTGTGTGTGTGTCACAAGCGCCATTAGACAGCGTGTGTGTCACAAACACCATTGGAAAGAGTGTGAGTTTAACAATACCCATTGGACAGCGTGTGTGTCACAAACCCCATTGGACAGCATGTGTGTCACAAACCCCCGTGGACACTGTGTGTGTCACAGACCCCATTGGACAGTGTGTGTGTCACAATCCCAACTGGACAGCGTGTGTGTCACAAACACCCATGGAAAGCGTTCATGTCAAAACCCCGTTGGACATCCTTTGTGTCACAAAACCTTTTGGACAGTGTGTGTGTCACAACCCCACTGGACAGCGTGTGTGTCACAAACACCCATGGACAGCGTGTGTGTCACAAACCCCATCGGACCTCGTGTGTTTCAAAAACCCCTTTGGACAGTGTGTGTGTCACAATCCCCATTGGACAGTGTGTATGTCACAAACCCAATGGGACAGAGTGTGTGTCACGAACCCCATTGGACAGAGTGTGTGTCACAAGCGCCATTGCACAGAGTGTGTGTGTCACAAACCCCACTGGAAAGTGTATGTGTCACAAACCCCATTGGATAGCGTGTGTGATGTCACAAACCCTATTGGACAGTGTGTGTGTCAGAAACCCAACTGTACAGCGTGTGTGTCACAAACCCCATTGGACAGTGTGTGTGTCATAAACCCCATTGGACAGCGTGTGTGTTTCACAATCAAGATTGGAAAGTGTGTGTGTTTCACAATACCCATAGGACTCTGTGTGTGTCACAAACTCCATTGGATATCGTGTGTGTCACAAACCCCTTTGGACAGCGTGTGTGTCACAATCCCCATTGGACAGCGTGTGTGTCACAAACCCCATTGGACTGAGTGTGTGTGTCACAAACCCCATTGGACAGTGTGTGTGTCATAAAAACCATTGGACAGCGTGTGTGTCATAAACCCCTTTGGACAGCGTGTGTTTTTTCAAACCCCATTGGACAGTGTGTGTGTCACAAAACCCATTGCATAGCGTGTGTGATGTCACAAACCCTATTGGACAGAGTGTGTGTCAGAAACTCCACTGGACAGCGTGTGTGTCACAAACCCCATTGGACATAGTGTGTGTGTCACAATCCCCTTTGGACAGTGTGTGTGTGAGAAACCCCATTGGACAGCGTGTGTGTCACAAGCACCCATGGACAGTGTGCGTGTCGGAAACCCCATTGCACATCGTCTATCTCACAAACACCTTTGGACAGTGTGTGTGTCACGAACCCCATTGGACAGCGTGTGAGTGTAACAATCCCCATTGGACAGAGTGTGTGTCACAAACATCATTGGACAGCGTGTGTGTCACAATCCCCATTGGACAGAGTGTGTGTGTCACAAGCACCATTGGACAGGGTGCGTGTGTCACAATCCCCAATGGAAAGTGTATGTGTCACAAACCCCATTGGATTGCGTGTGTGTGTCAGAAACCCTATTGGACAGTGTGTGTCTCACAAAATCCACTGGACAGCGTGTGTGTTCACAAACACCATTGGACAGCGTGTTTTTCACAAGACCCTTTGGACAGAGTGTGTGTGTCACAATCCCCATTGGACAGCGTGTGTGTCACAATCCCCTTTGGACAGCGTGTGTGTCGCAAATACCATTGGACAGCGTGTGTGTGTAACAATAACCATTGGACAGTGTGTGTGTCACAAACCCTCGTGGACACTGTGTATGTCACAAACCCCATTGGACAGTGTGTGTGTCAGAAACTCCACTGAACAGCGTGTGTTTCACAAACCCCATTGGACAGCGTGTGTGTCACAAACCCCATTGGACAACATGTGTGTGTCACAATACGCATTGGACAGCGTGTGTGTCACAAACCACATTGGACAGCGTGTGTGTGTCACAATTCCCTTTGGACAGTGTGTGTGTCACAAACCCCATTGGACAGTGTGTGTGTCTCACAACCCCATTGTACACTGTGTGTGCCACAAACACCATTGGACAGCGTGTGTGTCACAAGCCCATTGGACAGAGTGTGCGTGTCACAATCCCCACTGTACAGTGTGTGTGTCACAAATACCATTGGATAGCGTGTGTGTCACAAACCCCTTTGGACAGTGTGTGTGTCACAATCATCATTGGACAGCGTGTGTGTCACAAGTCCATTGGACAGAGTGTGTGTGTCACAAAACCCACTGGACAGCGCGTGTGTCACGAACCCCTTTGGACAGCGTGTGTGTCACAAGCACCATTGGACAGAGTGTGTGTGTCACAAACCCCATTTGAAAGTATATGTGTCACAAACCCCATTAGATTGCGTGTGTGTGTCACAAACCCTATTGGACAGTTTGTGTGTCAAAAAATACACTGGACAGCGTGTGTGTCACAAACACCATGAAAAAGCGTGTGTGTGTCACAATCCCCATTGGACAGTGTGTGTCACAAACTCCACTGGACAGCGTGTGTAGTCACAAACACCCATGGACAGTCTACGTGTAACAAACCCCATTGGACAAAGTTTGTGTCACAAACCCCATTGGAAAGTGTGTGTGTCACAAACCCCATTGGACAAAGTTTGTGTCAAAATACCCATTGGACAGTCTGTGTGTCACAAACCCCTTTGGACAGCATGTGTGTGTCACAAACCCCTTTGGAAAACGTGTGTGTCACAAACCATTAAGAAATTATTTGTTTCACAAACCCCATTGGATAGCATGTGTGTGTCATAAACCCTATTACACAGTGTGTATGTCACAATCTCTATTGGACAGCGTGTGTTTCACAAACCCCATTGGACAGCGTGTGTGTCACAGGCACCATTGGACAGCGTGTGTGTGTCACAAACCCCATTAGAAAGTATGCATGTCACAAACCCAATTGGATAGCATGTGTGTGTCAAAAACCCCATTGGACAGCATGTGTGTGTAACAAACCCCTTTGGACAGTGTGTGTGTCACAAACCCCCGTTGACACTGTGTGTTTCACGAACGCCATTGGACAGTGTGTGTGTCACAAACCCCCCTGGACAGTGTGTGTTTCACAATCCCCAGTGTACAGCGTGTGTGTCAAATTCCAGTGCACAGTGTGTGTGTCAGAAAATCCACCGGACAGCGTGTGTTTCAAAAACACCCATGGACAGTGTGAGTGTGACAAATCCCACTGGATAGCATGTGTGTCACAAACCCCTTTGGACAGTGTATATGTCACAAATCCCATTGGACAGTGTGTGTGTCACAAGCCCCATTGGCCAGCATGTGTGTCAGAAGACCATTGGACAGAGTGTGTGTGTCACAAAATCCACTGGATAGCGTGTGTGTCACGAACCCCATTGGACAGCGTGTGTGTCACAAGCAGAACTGGACAGAGTGTGTGTGTCACAAACCCCATTGGAAAGTGTATGTGTCACAAACCCCACTCGATTGCGTGTGTGTTTCACAAACCCTATTGGACAGTGTGTGTGTCACAAAACGCATTGGACAGCGTGTGTGTTCACAAACCCCACTGGACAGCGAGTTTTTCACAAGAGCAATGGTATAGAGTGTGTGTGTCACAAAGCCCATTGGACAGCATGTGTGTCATAATCCCCATTGGACAGCGTGTGTGTCACAAACACCGTTGGACAGCGTGTGTGTGTAACAATACCCATTGGACAGTGTGTGTGTCACAAACCCCATTGGACAGCGTCTGTTTCACAAACCCCCGTGGACACTGTGTGTGTCACAAACTCCACTGGACAGCGTGTGTGTCACAAATACCCATGGACATTGTGGGTGTCACAAAACCCATTGGACAGCGTGTGTGTCACAAACCCCATTGTACAGCGTGTGTGTGTCACAATACCCATTGTACAGTGTGTGTGTCACAAACGCCTTTGGAAAGTGTATGTGTCACAAACCCTATTGGACACGGTGTGTGTCACAAAACACACTGCACAGCATGTGTGTCACATACCTCATTGGATACTGTTTGTGTCACAAGCCCCATTGGACAGCCTGTGTGTCAGAAACACCATTGGACAGCGTGTCTGTGTCACAATACCCATTGGATAGTGTGTGTGTCACAAACCCCACTGGACAGCGTGTGAATCACAAACACCCATGGACAGTGTGCGTGTCACAAACCCCATAGGATATCGTGTGTGTCACAAACATCTTCGCACAATGTGTGTGTCACAAACACCATGGGATACAGTGTGTGTCACGAACCCCATTGGACAGCGTGTAGGTCAGAATACCCTTTGAACAGAGTGTATGTGTTCACAAACCCCCGTGGACACTGTGTGTGTCACGAATGCCATTGGACAGTGTGTGTGTCACAAACCCTCCTGGACAGTGTGTGTCACAATCGCCAGTGGACAGCGTGTGTGTCAAAAACCCATTGGACAGTGTGAATGTCACAAAATCTAATGGACAGCGTATGTGTCACAAATCCCATTTGACAGTGTGTGTGTCACAAACCCCATTGGACAGCGTGTGTGTCACAAATCCTTTTGGACAGTGTGTGTGTCACAAACCCCACTGGACAGCGTGTGTAGTCATAAACCCCATTGGACAGCATGTGTGTGTCACAATCCCCATTGGACAGTGGGTGTGTGTCACAAACCCAGTTGGACAGCGTGTGTGTCACAAACCCCTTTGGACAGCATGTGTGTGTCACAAACCCCATTGGACAGCGTGTGTGTCACAAACCCCATTGGATTGCGTGTGTGTGTCACAAACCCTATTGGACAGTGTGTGTCTCACAAAATCCACTGGACAGCGTGTGTGTTCACAAACACCATTGGACAGCGTGTTTTTCACAAGACCCTTTGGACAGAGTGTGTGTGTCACAATCCCCATTGGACAGCGTGTGTGTCACAATCCCCTTTGGACAGCGTGTGTGTCGCAAATACCATTGGACAGCGTGTGTGTGTAACAATAACCATTGGACACGGTGTGTGTCACAAACCCTCGTGGACACTGTGTATGTCACAAACCCCATTGGACAGTGTGTGTGTCAGAAACTCCACTGAACAGCATGTGTTTCACAAACCCCATTGGACAGCGTGTGTGTCACAAACCCCATTGGACAACATGTGTGTGTCACAATTCCCTTTGGACAGTGTGTGTGTCACAAACCCCATTGGACAGTGTGTGTGTCTCACAACCCCATTGTACACTGTGTGTGCCACAAACACCATTGGACAGCGTGTGTGTCACAAGCCCATTGGACAGAGTGTGCGTGTCACAATCCCCACTGTACAGTGTGTGTGTCACAAATACCATTGGATAGCGTGTGTGTCACAAACCCCTTTGGACAGTGTGTGTGTCACAATCATCATTGGACAGCGTGTGTGTCACAAGTCCATTGGACAGAGTGTGTGTGTCACAAAACCCACTGGACAGCGCGTGTGTCACGAACCCCTTTGGACAGCGTGTGTGTCACAAGCACCATTGGACAGAGTGTGTGTGTCACAAACCCCATTTGAAAGTATATGTGTCACAAACCCCATTAGATTGCGTGTGTGTGTCACAAACCCTATTGGACAGTTTGTGTGTCAAAAAATACACTGGACAGCGTGTGTGTCACAAACACCATGAAAAAGCGTGTGTGTGTCACAATCCCCATTGGACAGTGTGTGTCACAAACTCCACTGGACAGCGTGTGTAGTCACAAACACCCATGGACAGTCTACGTGTAACAAACCCCATTGGACAAAGTTTGTGTCACAAACCCCATTGGAAAGTGTGTGTGTCACAAACCCCATTGGACAAAGTTTGTGTCAAAATACCCATTGGACAGTCTGTGTGTCACAAACCCCTTTGGACAGCATGTGTGTGTCACAAACCCCTTTGGAAAACGTGTGTGTCACAAACCATTAAGAAATTATTTGTTTCACAAACCCCATTGGATAGCATGTGTGTGTCATAAACCCTATTACACAGTGTGTATGTCACAATCTCTATTGGACAGCGTGTGTTTCACAAACCCCATTGGACAGCGTGTGTGTCACAGGCACCATTGGACAGCGTGTGTGTGTCACAAACCCCATTAGAAAGTATGCATGTCACAAACCCAATTGGATAGCATGTGTGTGTCACAAACACCATTGCACAGCGTGTGTGTCAAAAACCCCATTGGACAGCATGTGTGTGTAACAAACCCCTTTGGACAGTGTGTGTGTCACAAACCCCCGTTGACACTGTGTGTTTCACGAACGCCATTGGACAGTGTGTGTGTCACAAACCCCCCTGGACAGTGTGTGTTTCACAATCCCCAGTGTACAGCGTGTGTGTCAAATTCCAGTGCACAGTGTGTGTGTCAGAAAATCCACCGGACAGCGTGTGTTTCAAAAACACCCATGGACAGTGTGAGTGTGACAAATCCCACTGGATAGCATGTGTGTCACAAACCCCTTTGGACAGTGTATATGTCACAAATCCCATTGGACAGTGTGTGTGTCACAAGCCCCATTGGCCAGCATGTGTGTCAGAAGACCATTGGACAGAGTGTGTGTGTCACAAAATCCACTGGATAGCGTGTGTGTCACGAACCCCATTGGACAGCGTGTGTGTCACAAGCAGAACTGGACAGAGTGTGTGTGTCACAAACCCCATTGGAAAGTGTATGTGTCACAAACCCCACTCGATTGCGTGTGTGTTTCACAAACCCTATTGGACAGTGTGTGTGTCACAAAACGCATTGGACAGCGTGTGTGTTCACAAACCCCACTGGACAGCGAGTTTTTCACAAGAGCAATTGTATAGAGTGTGTGTGTCACAAAGCCCATTGGACAGCATGTGTGTCATAATCCCCATTGGACAGCGTGTGTGTCACAAACACCGTTGGACAGCGTGTGTGTGTAACAATACCCATTGGACAGTGTGTGTGTCACAAACCCCATTGGACAGCGTCTGTTTCACAAACCCCCGTGGACACTGTGTGTGTCACAAACTCCACTGGACAGCGTGTGTGTCACAAATACCCATGGACATTGTGGGTGTCACAAAACCCATTGGACAGCGTGTGTGTCACAAACCCCATTGTACAGCGTGTGTGTGTCACAATACCCATTGTACAGTGTGTGTGTCACAAACGCCTTTGGAAAGTGTATGTGTCACAAACCCTATTGGACACGGTGTGTGTCACAAAACACACTGCACAGCATGTGTGTCACATACCTCATTGGATACTGTTTGTGTCACAAGCCCCATTGGACAGCCTGTGTGTCAGAAACACCATTGGACAGCGTGTCTGTGTCACAATACCCATTGGATAGTGTGTGTGTCACAAACCCCACTGGACAGCGTGTGAATCACAAACACCCATGGACAGTGTGCGTGTCACAAACCCCATAGGATATCGTGTGTGTCACAAACATCTTCGGACAATGTGTGTGTCACAAACACCATGGGATACAGTGTGTGTCACGAACCCCATTGGACAGCGTGTAGGTCAGAATACCCTTTGAACAGAGTGTATGTGTTCACAAACCCCCGTGGACACTGTGTGTGTCACGAATGCCATTGGACAGTGTGTGTGTCACAAACCCTCCTGGACAGTGTGTGTCACAATCGCCAGTGGACAGCGTGTGTGTCAAAAACCCATTGGACAGTGTGAATGTCACAAAATCTAATGGACAGCGTATGTGTCACAAATCCCATTTGACAGTGTGTGTGTCACAAACCCCATTGGACAGCGTGTGTGTCACAAATCCTTTTGGACAGTGTGTGTGTCACAAACCCCACTGGACAGCGTGTGTAGTCATAAACCCCATTGGACAGCATGTGTGTGTCACAATCCCCATTGGACAGTGGGTGTGTGTCACAAACCCAGTTGGACAGCGTGTGTGTCACAAACCCCTTTGGACAGCATGTGTGTGTCACAAACCCCATTGGACAGCGTGTGTGTGTCACAAACGCCCTGGTCGTTGTGTGTGTCACAAACCCCATTGGTCAGCGTGTGTGTCACAAACCCCATTAGAAAGTGTGCGTGTCACAAACCCCATTGTATAGCGTGTGTGTGTCACAAACTCTGTTGGACAGTGTGTAGGTCACAATCCCCATTGGACAGAATATATGTGTCACATACCCCTTTGGACAGTGTGTGTGTCACAATCCCCATTGGACAGCGTGTCTATCACATACCCCATTGGACAGTGTGTGTGTGGCACAATACCCTTTGGACAGTGTGTGTGTCACAAACCCCATTGGACAGAGTCTGTGTCAACAACCCCGGTGGACACTGTGTGTGTCACAAACCCCATAGGACAGTGTGTGTGTCACAAACTCCACTGGACACCATGTGTGTCACAAACACCGATGGACAGTGTGCGTGTCACAAACCCCATTGAACAGCGTGTGTGTGTCACAATCCCCATTGGACAGTGTGTGTGTGTCACAAACCCCATTAGACAGCGTGTGTGTCACAAACCCCTTTGGACAGTGTGTGTGTGTGTTTCACAATCCGCATTGGTTAGTGTGTGTGTCACAAAGGCCATTGGACAGCGTGTGTGTCACAAACCCCCCTGGACAGTGTGAGTGTCACAAACCCCAGTGGACACCGTTTCTGTCAAAACCCCATTGGACAGTGTGTGTGTCACAAAACACAATGGACACCGTGTTTGTTCACAGACCCCATTGGACAGGGTAATTGTCACAAGACCCATTGGACATAGTGTGTGTTTCACAAAGCCCATTGGACAGCGAGTGTGTCACAATCCCCATTGGACAGCGTGTGTGTGACAAACATCATTGGACAGTGTGTATGCGTAACAATACCCATTGTACAGTGTGTGTGTCACAAACCCCATTGGACAGTGTGTGTGTCACAAACTCCACTGGACAGCGTGTGTGTCACAAACACCCATGGACAATGTGCGTGTCACAAACCCCATTAGACATTGTGTGTGTCACAAAACCCATCGGACAGCGTTTGTGTGCCACAATCCCCATTGGACAGTGTGTGTGTCACAAACCCCATGGGACAGCGTGTGTGTGTCACAATCCCCATTGGACAGTGTGTGTGTGTCACAAACCCCATTAGACAGCGTGTGTGTCACAAACCCCTTTGGACAGTGTGTGTGTCTGTTTCGCAATCCCCATTGGTTAGTGTGTGTGTCACAAAGGCCATTGGACAGCGTGTGTGTCACAAACCCCCCTGGACAGTGTGAGTGTCACAAACCCCAGTGGACACCGTTTCTGTCAAAACCCCATTGGACAGTGTGTGTGTCACAAAACACAATGGACACCGTGTTTGTTCACAGACCCCATTGGACAGGGTAATTGTCACAAGACCCATTGGACATAGTGTGTATTTCACAAAGCCCATTGGACAGCGAGTGTGTCACAATCCCCATTGGGCAGCGTGTGTGTGACAAACATCATTGGACAGTGTGTATGCGTAACAATACCCATTGTACAGTGTGTGTGTCACAAACCCCATTGAACAGTGTGTGTGTCACAAACTCCACTGGACAGCGTGTGTGTCACAAACACCCATGGACAATGTGCGTGTCACAAACATTAGACATTGTGTGTGTCACAAAACCCATCGGACAGCGTTTGTGTGTCACAATCCCCATTGGACAGTGTGTGTGTCACAAACCCCATGGGACAGCGTGTGTGTGTCACAAACCCCATTGTATAGCGTGTGTGTGTCACAAACCCCATTGGAAAGTGTGCATCACAAACCCCATTGGATAGCGTGTGTGTTTCAAAAACCCCTTTAGAAAGTATGTGTGTCACAAACACCTTTGGATAGCATGTGTGTGCCACAAACCCTATTGGACAGTGTGTAGGTCACAATCCCCATTGGACAGCGTCTCTGTCACAAACCCCATTGGACAGCGTGTGTGTCACAAACCCCATTGGACAGCGTATGTCTGTCACAATCCCAGTTGGTCAGTGTGTGTGTCACAAAACCCATTGCATAGCGTGTGTATGTCACAAACCCTATTGGACAGTGTCTGTGTCACAAAACCCACTGGACAGCGTGTGTGAACAAACACCCATGGACAGTGTGAGTGTCACAAATCCCATTGGATAGCGTGTGTGTGTCACAAACCCCATTGGACAGCCTGTGTGTCACAAGCCCATTGGACAGAGTGTGTGTGTCACAAACCCCATCGGAAAGTGTATGTGTCGCAAAACCCATTGTATAGCATGTGTGTATCACAAACTCTTTCGGACAGTGTGTGTGTCACAAAACCCACTGGACACCGTTTGTGTTCACAAACGCCATTGGACAGCGTGTTTTTCACAAGAGCCATTGGACAGAGTGTGTGTGTCACAAAGCCCATTGGACAGCGTGTGTGTCACAATCCCCATTGGACAGTGTGTGTCTCAGAAACAGCATTGGACAGCGTGTCTGTGTAACAATACCCATTGGACAGTGTGTGTGTCACAAACCCCATTGTACAGCATCTGTGTAACAATCCCCCGTGGACACTGTGTGTGTCACAAACCCCATTGGACAGTGTGTGTGTCACAAACTCCACTGGACAGCGTGTGTGTCATAAACACCTATGGATAATGCGCGTGTCACAAACCCCGTTGGACCTCGTGTGTGTAACAAACACCTCTGGACAGTGTGTGTGTCACAAACCCCATTGGACAGCGTGTGTGTCACAAACACCCATGGACAGTGTGCGTGTCACAAACCCCATTGGACATCGTCTGTGTCACAAACCCATTTGGACAGTGTGTGTGTCACAAATCCCATTGGACAGCGTGTGTGTGTCACAATCCCCATTCGACAGTGTGTGCGTCACAAAACCTACGGGACAGCGTGAAGGTACCACAAACCCCTTTGGAAAGTGTGTGTCACAAACCCCATTGGATAGCGTGTGTGTGTCAAAAACCCCATTAGGAAGTATGTGTGTCACAATCCCCATTGGACAGCGTCTGTGTCACAAACGCCATTGGACAGCGTGTGTGTCACAAACACCATTGGACAGAGTGTGTGTGTCACAAACCCCTTTGGAAAGTGTATGTGTCACAAACTTCATTGGATAGCGTTTGGGTATCACAAAGCCTATTGGAGAGTGTGTGTGTCACAAAACCCAGTGGAGAGCGTGTGTGTAACAAACCTCTTTGGACAGCGTGTGTGCGTCACAATACCCATTGGACAGTGTGTGTGCCACAAACACCATTGGACAGAGTTTGTGTCACAAACCCCATTGGACAGCGTGTGTGTCTCAAACACCATTGGACAGTGGTTGTGTCACAAACCCCATTGGACAGCGTGTGTGTGTCACAAACCTCCTGGACAGTGTGTGTGTCACAAACCACATTGAACATCGTGTGTGTCAGAATCCCCATTGGACAGTGTGTGTCACAAATCTCATTGGACAACGTTTGTGTCACAAACCCCATTGGACAGCGTGTGTGTCACAATCCCCTTTAGACAGTGTGTGTGTCACAAAACCCATTGGACAGCGTGTGTGTGTCACAATCCCCATTGGACGGTGTGTGTGTCACAACACCCATTGGACAGCGTGCGTGTGTCATAATCCCCATTGGACATTGTGTTTGTCACAATACCCATTGGACAGCAAGTGTGTCACAAGACCATTGGACAGAGTGTGTATGTCACAAAACCCACTGCACAGCGTGTGTGTCACGAATCCCATTGGACAGCGTGTGTGTCACAAGCACCATTGGACAAAGTGTGTGTGTCACAAACCCCATTGGAAAGTGTATGTGTCACAAACCCCATTGGATTGCGTGTGTGTGTCACAAACACTATTGGACAGTGTGTGTGTCACAAACCCCATTGGACAGAGTGTGTGTCACAAACCCCATTGGACAGCGTGTGTATCAAAAGCCACATTCGACAGAGTGTATGTGCCACAAACCCCATTGGACACGTGTGTGTCACAGTACCCTTTGGACAGTGTGTGTGTCACAAACCCCATTGGACAGTGTGTGTGTCACAAACCCCATTGGACAGCGTGTGTGTCACAAGCCCATTGGACAGAGTGTGTGTGTCAAAAAACCCACTAGACAGCATGTGTGTCATGAACCCCATTGGACAGTGTGTGTGTCTCAATCACCATTGGACAGGGTGTGTGTCACAAACCCGTTTGGAGAGAGTTTGTGTCACAAACCCCATTGGACAGCGTGTGTATCACAGACCCCATTGGAAAGTGTATGTGTCACAAAGCGCATTTTATAGCGTGTACGTGTCACAAACCACACTTGATAACATGTGTGTGTCACAAACCCCATTGTACAGCATGTTTGTCACAAGCCCTTTGGACAGAGTGTGTGTGTTACAAACCCCATTGTTCAGGGTGTTTGTCATAATCCCCATTGGGCAGAGTGTGTGTGTCACAAACCCCATTGGACAGAGTGTGTGTGACAAACCCCATTGGATAGTGTATGTGTCACAAACCCCATTGGTCAGAGAGTGTGACACAAGCGCCACTGGACAGAGTGTGTGTGTCACAAACCATATTGTACAGCGTGATTGTCACAAGCCCTTTGGACACAGTCTGTGTGTCACAAACCCCACTGTACAGCGTGTTGGTCACAATCCCAATTTTACAGCGTGTGTGTCACAAACCCCATTGGACAGAGTGTGTGTGACAAACCCCATTGGAGAGAGTGTGTTTCACAAATCCCATTGGACAGCGTGTGTGTGTCACAAACCCTCCTGGCCAGTTTCTGTGTCACAAAACCCATTGGACAGCGTGTGTGTGTCACAATCCCCACTGGACAGTGTGTGTGTCACAAACACCATTGGACCACGTGTGTGTGTCACAATACCCATTGGACAGCATGTGTGTCACAAGCACCATTGGACAGAGTGTGTGTGTCACAAACCCCATTGGAGAGTGTATGTGTCACAAACCCCATTTGACAGCGTGTGTGTCACAATCCCCACTGGACAGAGTATATGTAACAAACACCATTGGACAGCGTGTATGTAACAAACCTCTTTGGACAGCGTGTGTGCGTCACAATAACCATTGGACAGCGTGTGTGTCACAAACCCCATTGGACAGCGTGTGTCATAAACACCATTGGACAGTGTGTGTGTCACAAACCCCATTGGACAGCGTGTGTGTGTCACAAGCCTCCTGGTCAGTGTGTGTGTCACAAACCCTATTGGAGAGAGTGTGTGTGTCACAAACCCCATTGGAAGGTGTGTGTGTCACAAACCTCATTGTATAGCGTGTGTGTGTCACAAACATTATTGGACAGTGTGTGTGTCACAAAACCCACTGGACAGTGTGTGTGTCACAATCCCAAGTGGACAGCGTGTGTGTCAAAACCCCATTGGAAAGTGCGTGTGTGACAAAACCCACTGGACAGCGTGTGTGTCACAAACACCCATGGAGAGTGTGAGTGTCACAAACCCCGTTGGATAGCGTGTGTGTCACAAACCCTATTGGACAGCTTGTGTTTGTCACAGTCCCCAATGGACAGCGTGTGTGTCACAAACCCCATTGGACAGCGTGTGTCATAAACACCATTGGACCGTGTGTGTGTCACAAACCCCATTGGACAGCGTGTGTCATAAACACCATTGGACCGTGTGTGTGTCACAAACTCCATTGGACAGCGTGTGTGTGTCACAAACCTCCTGGTCAGTGTGTGTGTCACAAACCCTATTGGAGAGAGTGTGTGTGTCACAAACCCCATTGGAAGGTGTGTGTGTCACAAACCTCATTGTATAGCGTGTGTGTGTCACAAACATTATTGGACAGTGTGTGTGTCACAAAACCCACTGGACAGCGTGTGTGTCACAAACACCCATGGAGAGTGTGAGTGTCACAAACCCCGTTGGATAGCGTGTGTGTCACAATACCGTATTGGACAGCTTGTGTTTGTCACAGTCCCCAATGGACAGTGTGTCTGTCACAAACACCATTGGACAGCGTGTGTGTCACAAGCCTATTGGCCACAGTGTGTATGTCACAAACCCCATTGGAAAGTGTATGTGTCACAAACCCCATTGGATAGACTGTGTGTGTCTCAAAGCCTATTAGGGAGTGTGTGTGTCACAAAACCCACTGGACAGCGTGTGTGTCACAAACCTTATTCGACAGAGTTTGTGTCACAAACCCCATTGGACAGCGTGTGTGTGTCACAGACACTATTGGACATTGCGTGTGTCACAAAACCCACTGGACAGTGTGTGTGTCACAAACCCCATTGGACAGCGTGTGTGTCACAATCACCATTGGACAGAGCGTGTGTCTCACAAACCCCATTGGAAAGTGTATGTGTCACAAATCGCATTATATAGAGTGTATGTGTCACAAACCGCACGGGAGAGCGTGTGTGTGTCACAAACCCCATTGTACAGCGTGTTTGTCACAAGCCCTTTGGACAGAGTGTGTGTGTCACAAAACCCACTGCACAGTGTGTGTGTTACAAAGCCCTTTGGACAGCGTGTGTGTCATAAACCCCATTGGACAGCGTGTGTGTGTCACAATCCCCATTGGACAGTGTTTGTGTGTCATCAACCCCATTGGACAGCGTGTGTGTCACAAACCCCTTTGGACAGAGTGTGTGTCACAAACAACCGTGGACACTGTGTGTGTCACGAACGCCATTGGACAGTGTGTGTGTCACAATCCCCAGTGGACAGCGTTTGTGTCAAAAACGCCATGGGACAGAGTGTGTGTCACAAACACTATTGGACAGCGTGTGTGTCACAAGCCCATTGGACAGAGAGTGTGTGTCACAAACCCCACTGGACAGTGTGTGTGTCACAAACCCCATGGGACAGAGTATGTGTTACGAACCCCATTGGACAGCGTGTATGTCACAAGCGCCATTGGACAGTGTGTGTGTAACAAACCCCATGGGACAGAGTGTTTGTCACAAAACCCATTGGACAGCGTGTGTGTCATAAACCCCATTGGACAGCGTGTGTGTGTCACAATCTCCATTGTACAGTGTTTGTGTGTCACAAACACCATTGGACAGCGTGTGTGTAATAAACACCATTGGACAGCGTGTGTGTGTCACAATCCCCATTGTTCAGTGTTTGTGTGTCATCAACCCCTTTGGACAGCGTGTGTGTCATAAACCCCATTGGACAGCGTGTGTGTGTCACAATCCCCATTGGACAGTGTTTGTGTGTCATCAACCCCATTGGACAGCGTGTGTGTCACAAACCCCTTTGGACAGAGTGTGTGTCACAAACAACCGTGGACACTGTGTGTGTCACGAACGCCATTGGACAGTGTGTGTGTCACAATCCCCAGTGGACAGCGTTTGTGTCAAAAACGCCATGGGACAGAGTGTGTGTCACAAACACTATTGGACAGCGTGTGTGTCACAAGCCCATTGGACAGAGAGTGTGTGTCACAAACCCCACTGGACAGTGTGTGTGTCACAAACCCCATGGGACAGAGTATGTGTTACGAACCCCATTGGACAGCGTGTATGTCACAAGCGCCATTGGACAGTGTGTGTGTAACAAACCCCATGGGACAGAGTGTTTGTCACAAAACCCATTGGACAGCATGCGTGTCACAAACACCATTGGACAGTGTGTGTGTAACAAACCCAAATTGTCAGCGCACGTGTAACAAATCCCATGGGACAGGGTGTGTGTGTCACAAACCCCATTGGAAAGTGTGAGTCACAAACGCCATTGGACAGCGTGTCTGTGTCACAATCCCCATTGGACAGTGGTTGTGTCAAAAACCCCATGAACGTAATGTGTGTCACAAAAAATATTGGACAGCGTGTGTGTGTGTCACAAGTCCATTGGACAGAGTATGTTTCACGAACCCCATTGGACAGCGTGTGTGTCACAAGCACCATTGGAAAGAGTGTTTGTCACAAACCCTTTGGACAGTGTGTGTGTCACAAGCCCCATTGGAGAGAGTGTATTTGTCTACAAAGCCCATTGGACAGTATGTGTGTCACAATCCCCATTGGACATCGTGTGTGACACATACCCCATTGGACAGGGTGTGTGTGTCACAATACCCATTGGACAGTGTGTGTGCCACAAACTCCTTTGGACAGTGTTTGTGTCACAAACACCCGTGGACACTGTGTGTGTCACAAACCCTTTGGACAGCATGTGTGTGTCACAATCCCCATTGGACAGAGTGTGTGTCACAAACCCCTTTGGACAGTGTGTGTGTCACAAACACCAGTAGACAGAGTGTGTTTCACAAACACCCATGGACAGTGTGCGTGCCACAAACCCCATTGGACAACGTGTGTGTCAAAATCCCCATTGGACAGAGTGTGTATCATAAACCCCATTGGATAACGTGTGTGTCAGAAACCCCATTAGAAAGATTGTGTGTCACAAACCCCATTGGATAGCGTGTGTGTGTAACAATGCCCATTGGACACTGTGTGTGTCAGAAACCCCACTGGACAGTGTGTGTGTCACAAACTCCAATGGACAGTGTGTGTGTCACAAACACCATTGGACAGTGTGTGTGTCACAAACCCATTGGAGAGGGTGCGTGTGTCACAATACCCATTGGACAGTGTGTGTGTCACAAACCTCATTGGACAGAGTTTGTGTCACAAACCCCCGTGGACACTGTGTGTGTCAGAAACCCCACTGGACAGTGTGTGTGTCACAAACTCCAATGGACAGCGTGTGTGTCACAAACACTCATGGACAGTGTGTGTGTCACAATCCCCTTTGGACAGAGAGTGTGTGTCACAAACCCCTTTGGACAGTGTATGTGTCACAAAGCCCATTGGACAGCGTGTGTGTGTCACAATCCCCATTGGACAGAGTGTTTCTGTCACAAACCCCATGGGACAGATTGTGTGTCACGAACCCCATTGGACAGCGTGTGTGTCACAAGCGCCATTTGACACAGTGTGTGTGTCAAAAACCCCATTGGAATGTGTTTGTGTCACAAATCCCATTGGACAGCGTGTGTGTGTCACAAAACCCATTAGACAGAGTGTGTATCACAAACCCCTTTGGAGAGTGTGAGTGTGTCACAATCCCCATTGGACAGTGTGTGTGTTACAAACCCCATGGGATAGGGTGTGTGCCACAAACACTTTTGGTCAGCGTGTGTGTGTCACAAGCCCATTGGACAGACTGTATGTGTCACAAAACCCACTGGGCAGCGTGTGTGTCACGAACCCCACTGGACAGCGTGGGTGTCACAAACCCCATTGGACAGCGTGTGTGTGTCACAATCCCCATTGGACAGTGTGTGTGTGTCACAAACCCCATTAGACAGCGTGTGTTTCACAAACCTATTTGGACAGTGTGTGTGTCACAAACACCATGGGACAGAGTGTGTGTCACAAACACTATTGGTCAGCGTGTGTGTGTCACAAGCCCATTGGACAGAATGTGTGTGTCACAAAAGCCACAGGACAGCGTGTGTGTAACGAACCCCATTGGAGTGCTTGTGTGTCACAAGCACCGTTAGACAGAGTGTTGTGTCACAATCCCCATTAGACAGCGTGTGTGTCACAAAACCCATGGGAAAGCGTGTTTGTGTCACAAACCCCATTATAAAGTGTGCGTGTCACAAACCCCATTGGATAGCGTGTCTGTCATAAACCCCATTGGACAGAGTGTATGTGTCACAAACCCCATTGGACAGCGTGTGTGTCATAAACCCCATTGGACAGCGTGTGTGTGTCACAATCTCCATTGTACAGTGTTTGTGTGTCACAAACACCATTGGACAGCGTGTGTGTAATAAACACCATTGGACAGCGTGTGTGTGTCACAATCCCCATTGTTCAGTGTTTGTGTGTCATCAACCCCTTTGGACAGCGTGTGTGTCATAAACCCCATTGGACAGCGTGTGTGTGTCACAATCCCCATTGGACAGTGTTTGTGTGTCATCAACCCCATTGGACAGCGTGTGTGTCACAAACCCCTTTGGACAGAGTGTGTGTCACAAACAACCGTGGACACTGTGTGTGTCACGAACGCCATTGGACAGTGTGTGTGTCACAATCCCCAGTGGACAGCGTTTGTGTCAAAAACGCCATGGGACAGAGTGTGTGTCACAAACACTATTGGACAGCGTGTGTGTCACAAGCCCATTGGACAGAGAGTGTGTGTCACAAACCCCACTGGACAGTGTGTGTGTCACAAACCCCATGGGACAGAGTATGTGTTACGAACCCCATTGGACAGCGTGTATGTCACAAGCGCCATTGGACAGTGTGTGTGTAACAAACCCCATGGGACAGAGTGTTTGTCACAAAACCCATTGGACAGCATGCGTGTCACAAACACCATTGGACAGTGTGTGTGTAACAAACCCAAATTGTCAGCGCACGTGTAACAAATCCCATGGGACAGGGTGTGTGTGTCACAAACCCCATTGGAAAGTGTGAGTCACAAACGCCATTGGACAGCGTGTCTGTGTCACAATCCCCATTGGACAGTGGTTGTGTCAAAAACCCCATGAACGTAATGTGTGTCACAAAAAATATTGGACAGCGTGTGTGTGTGTCACAAGTCCATTGGACAGAGTATGTTTCACGAACCCCATTGGACAGCGTGTGTGTCACAAGCACCATTGGAAAGAGTGTTTGTCACAAACCCTTTGGACAGTGTGTGTGTCACAAGCCCCATTGGAGAGAGTGTATTTGTCTACAAAGCCCATTGGACAGTATGTGTGTCACAATCCCCATTGGACATCGTGTGTGACACATACCCCATTGGACAGGGTGTGTGTGTCACAATACCCATTGGACAGTGTGTGTGCCACAAACTCCTTTGGACAGTGTTTGTGTCACAAACACCCGTGGACACTGTGTGTGTCACAAACCCTTTGGACAGCATGTGTGTGTCACAATCCCCATTGGACAGAGTGTGTGTCACAAACCCCTTTGGACAGTGTGTGTGTCACAAACACCAGTAGACAGAGTGTGTTTCACAAACACCCATGGACAGTGTGCGTGCCACAAACCCCATTGGACAACGTGTGTGTCAAAATCCCCATTGGACAGAGTGTGTATCATAAACCCCATTGGATAACGTGTGTGTCAGAAACCCCATTAGAAAGATTGTGTGTCACAAACCCCATTGGATAGCGTGTGTGTGTAACAATGCCCATTGGACACTGTGTGTGTCAGAAACCCCACTGGACAGTGTGTGTGTCACAAACTCCAATGGACAGTGTGTGTGTCACAAACACCATTGGACAGTGTGTGTGTCACAAACCCATTGGAGAGGGTGCGTGTGTCACAATACCCATTGGACAGTGTGTGTGTCACAAACCTCATTGGACAGAGTTTGTGTCACAAACCCCCGTGGACACTGTGTGTGTCAGAAACCCCACTGGACAGTGTGTGTGTCACAAACTCCAATGGACAGCGTGTGTGTCACAAACACTCATGGACAGTGTGTGTGTCACAATCCCCTTTGGACAGAGAGTGTGTGTCACAAACCCCTTTGGACAGTGTATGTGTCACAAAGCCCATTGGACAGCGTGTGTGTGTCACAATCCCCATTGGACAGAGTGTTTCTGTCACAAACCCCATGGGACAGATTGTGTGTCACGAACCCCATTGGACAGCGTGTGTGTCACAAGCGCCATTTGACACAGTGTGTGTGTCAAAAACCCCATTGGAATGTGTTTGTGTCACAAATCCCATTGGACAGCGTGTGTGTGTCACAAAACCCATTAGACAGAGTGTGTATCACAAACCCCTTTGGAGAGTGTGAGTGTGTCACAATCCCCATTGGACAGTGTGTGTGTTACAAACCCCATGGGATAGGGTGTGTGCCACAAACACTTTTGGTCAGCGTGTGTGTGTCACAAGCCCATTGGACAGACTGTATGTGTCACAAAACCCACTGGGCAGCGTGTGTGTCACGAACCCCACTGGACAGCGTGGGTGTCACAAACCCCATTGGACAGCGTGTGTGTGTCACAATCCCCATTGGACAGTGTGTGTGTGTCACAAACCCCATTAGA
Organism: Columba guinea; assembly: GCA_032206185.1. Classification (NCBI taxonomy): domain Eukaryota; kingdom Metazoa; phylum Chordata; class Aves; order Columbiformes; family Columbidae; genus Columba; species Columba guinea. Next base: position 1,882,701 of record JAVLUU010000041.1, on the reverse strand, counting down.
CAGCGTGTGTTTCACAAACCTATTTGGACAGTGTGTGTGTCACAAACACCATGGGACAGAGTGTGTGTCACAAACACTATTGGTCAGCGTGTGTGTGTCACAAGCCCATTGGACAGAATGTGTGTGTCACAAAAGCCACAGGACAGCGTGTGTGTAACGAACCCCATTGGAGTGCTTGTGTGTCACAAGCACCGTTAGACAGAGTGTTGTGTCACAATCCCCATTAGACAGCGTGTGTGTCACATACCCCATTGGACAGTGTGTGTGTGTCACAAACCCCATGTGACAGAGTGTGTGTAAAAATCCCCATTGGACTGTATGTGTGTCACGAACCCCATTGGACAGCGTGTGTGTCACAAACACTATTGGACAGCATGTGTGTCACAAAACCCATGGGACAGCATGTGTGTCACAAATAACCATGGACAGTGTGCGTGTCACAAACCACATTGGACAGAGTTTGTGAAACAAACCCCATTGGAAAGCGTGTGTGTCACAAACCCCATTGGACAGCATGTGTGTCAGAAAAACCGTTAGACACTGTGTGTGTCACAAACCCCATTGGACAATGTGTGTGTCACAAATTACACTGGACAGCGTGTGTGTCACAAATACCCATGGACAGTGTGTGTATCACAAACCCCATTGGACATTGTGTGTGTCACAAACGCCTTTGGACAGTGTGTGTGTCACAAACACCATTTGACAGCGTGTGTGTCACAAACACCCATGGACAGTGTGCGTTCCACAAACCCAATTGGACAACGTGTGTGTCAAAAACCCCACTGGACAGCGTGTGTGTCACAAGCGCCATTGGACAGAGTGTGTGTGTCACAAACCCCATTAGAAAGTGTGCATGTCACAAACCCCATTGGATAGCAAGTATGTGTCACAAACCCTATTGGACAGTGTGTGTGTCACAAACCCACTGGACAGCGTGTGTGTCACGAACCCCTTTGGACAGTGTGTGTGTCACAAGCACCATTGGACAGAGTGTGGTGTCACAAACCCCGTTGGAAATTGTATGTGTCATAAACCCCATTGGATAGCATGTGTGTGTCACAAACCCTATTGGACAGTGTGTGTGTCACAAAACCCACTGGATAGCGTGTGTGTCACAAACCCCATTGGACAGCGTGTTTGTCACAAGCCCCATTGGACAGAGTGTATTTGTCACAAAGCCCATTGGACAGCGTGTGTGTCACAATCCCCATTGGACAGCGTGTGTGTCACAAAACCCATTGGACAGGGTGTGTCTGTCACAATACACATTGGAAAGTGTGTGTGTCACAAACCTCATCGGACAGAGTTTGTATCAAAAACCCCCGTGGACACTGTGTGTGTTGCAAACCCCATTGGACAGTGAGTGTGTCACAAACTCCACTGGACAGCTTGTGTGTCACAAACACCATTTACACAGCATGTGTGTCACAAACCCCTTTGGACAGTGTGCGTGCCACAAACCTCATTGGACAACGTGTTTGTCACAAAACCCTTTGGACAGTTTGTGTGTCAAAAACCCCACTGGACATTGTATGTGTATCACAAACCCCATTGGATAGAGTGTGTGTGTCACAAACCCCATTGAATAGCGTGTGTGTGTCACAAGCACCATTGGACAGAGTGTGTGTGTAACAAACCCCATGGGACAGAGTGTGTGTCACAAACCCCATTGGAGAGTGTGTGTCACAAACCACATTGGATAGCGTGTGTGTGTCACAAACCCTATTAGAAAGTATGTCTGTCACAAACCCCTTTGCATAGCATGTGTGTGACACAAACCCCATGGGACAGAGCGTGTGTCACAAAACCCATTGGACAGCGTGTGTGTAATAAACCCCTTTGGACAGTGTGTGTGTCACAAACCCCATTGGACAGCGTGTGTGTCAAAAGCACCATTGGACAGAGTGCGGTGTCACAAACCCCATTGGAAAATGTATGTGTCACAAACCCCATTGGACAGCGTGTGTGTGTCACAATCCCCATTGGACAGCGTGTATGTCAAAACCCAATTGGACAGTCTGTGTGTCACAAATCCCACTGGATAGCGTTTGTGTCACAAGCACCATTGAACAGCGTGTTTGTCACAATTCCCATTGGACTGAGTGTGTGTGTCACAAACCCCATTGGAAAGTGTCTGTGTAACAACCCCCATTCGATAGCGTGTGTGTGCCACAAATCCTATTGGACAGTGTGCGTGTCACAAAACCCACCGGAAAGCGCGTGTGTTCACAAACCCCATTGGACAGCGTATTTTTCACAAACACCATTGGACAGCGTGTGTGTGTCACAATCCCCATTGGACAGTGTGTGTGTCACAAACCCCATTGGACAGCGTGTGTGTCACAAACACCATTGGATAGCGTGTGTGTGTCACAAACCCTACTGGTCAGTATGTGTGTCACATAACTTATTGGACAGCATGCTTGTCACAAACACAATTGGACAGTGTGTGTAACAAACCCAGCTGGTCAGCGTGTGTGTCACAAACACCCATGGACAGTGTGCGTTTCGCAAACCCCATTAGACAACGTGTATGTCAAAACCCCTTTGGACAGTGTGTGTTTCAGACACCCCATTGGACAGCGTGTGTGTGTCACAATCCACATTGGACAGTGTGTGTGTCACAAACCCCATGGGACAGAGTTTGTGTCATGAACCCCATTGGACAGCGTGTGTGTCACAAGCGCCATTGGACAGAGTGTGTGTGTTCACAAACCCCATTGGACAGCGTGTGTGTGTCACAAACCCCATTGGACAGCGTGTGTGTCACAAACCCCATTGGACAGTGTGTGTTTGTCACAATACCCATTGGACATTTTGTATGTGACAAACACCATGGGACAGAGTGTGTGTCACAAACACTATTGGACAGCGTGTGTGTGTCACAAGCCCTTTGGACAGAGTGTGGTGTCACAATCCCCATTGGACAGCATGTGTGTCACAAACCCCATTGGACAGTGTGTGTTTGTCACAATACCCATTGGACAGTGTGTGTGTCACAATGCTCAGTGGACAGCGTGCGTGTCACGAACCCCCCTGGTCAGTGTGTGTGTCACAATCTCAGGTGGAAATCGTGTGTGTCAAAACCCCTTTGGATAGTGTGTGTGCAACAAAACCCACTGGACAGTGTGTGTGTTTCACAAACCACATTGGACAGCGTGTGTGTCACAAACCCCATTGGACAGCGTGTGTGTGTCGCAAACCCCATGGGGCAGAGTGTGTGTCACAAACCCCACTGGACAGCGTGTGTGTAATAAACCCCATTGGACAGCGTGTGTGTCACAAGCCCCATTGGACAGAGTGTATTTGCCACAAAGCTCACTGGACAGCATGAGTGTCACAAACAACATTGGACAGCGTGTGTGTGTCACAAACCCGATTGGAAAGTGTGTGTCACAAACCCCATTGGATAGCGTGTGTGTGTCAAAAAACCCATTAGAAAGTATGTGTGTCACAAACCCCATTGGATAGCATGTGTGTGTCACAAACCCTATTGGACAGAGTGTGTCTTTCACAAACCCCATTGGACAGTGTGTGTGTTTCACAAACCCCATTAGACAGAGTGTGTGTCACAAACCCCTTTGGACAGTGTGTGTGTCATAAGCCCCATTGGACAGAGTGTATTTGTCACAAAGCCCATTGGACAGCGTGTGTCACAATCCCCATTGGACAGCGTGTGTGTCACAAACCCCAGTGGGCAGGGTGTGTGTGTCACAATACCCATTGGACAGTGTGTGTGTCACAAACCCCATTTGATAGCGTGTGTGTGTCACAAGCACCATTGGACAGAGTGTGGTGTTACAGTCCCCATTGGACAGCGTGTGTGTCACAAAACCCATTGGACAGTGTGTGTGTGTAACATACCCCATTTGATAGAGTGTGTGTGTCACTAACCCATTAGAAAGTGTGTGTCTCACAAACCCCATTGGATAGCGTATATGTGTCACAAACCCTATTGGACAGAGTTTGGCGTCACAATCCCCATTGGACAGCGTACGTGTCACAAACACCATTGGATAGCGTGTGTGTGTCACAAGCCCATGGAATAGAGTGTGTGTCACGAACCCCATTGGACAGTGTGTGTGTGAGACACAATCCCCATTGGACAGTGTGTGTCACAAACCCCACTGGACCGCATATGTGTCACGAACCACACTGGACAGTGTGTGTGTCACAAGACCCATTGGACAGAGTGTGCGTATCACAAACCCCATTGGACAGCGTGTGTGTGTCACAAACCCCGTTGGACAGCGTGTGTGTGTCACAAACCCCATTTGACAGAGTGTGTGTCATAATCCCCAGTGGACCCCGTGTGTGTCACAATCCCCATTGAACAGCTTGTGTGTCACAAATACCATTGGACAGCGTGTGTGTCACAAATCCCCGTGGATACTGTGTGTGTCACAAACCCCATTGGACAGTGTGTGTGTCACAAACCCCACTGGAGAGCGTGTGTTTCACAAACACCCATGGACAGTGTGCGTGTCATAAATCCCATTGGACATAGTGTGTGTCACAAGCTCATTGGACATCGTGTGTGTCACAAACCCCTTCGGACAGCATGTGTGTGTCACAATCCCCATTGGGCAGTTTGTGTGTCACAAACCACATGGGACAGAGTGTGTGTCACGAACCCCACTGGACGGCGTGTGTGTCACAAGACTGTTGGACAGAGTGTGTGTGTCACAAAAACCAGTGGACAGCGTTTGTGTCACGAACCCCATTGGACAGCGTGTGTGTCTGAATCACCATTGGACAGAGTGTACGTGTCAAAAACCCCATTGGAAAGTGTATGTGTCACGAACCCCATTGGACAGCGTGTGTGTGTAACAATATCCATTGGACAGTCTGTGTGTCACAAAACCCATTGGACATCGTGTGTGTCACAAACCCCATTGGACAGCGTGTGAGTGTCACAATCCCCATTGGACCGTGTATGTGTAACAAACCCCATGGGACAGAGTGTTTGTCACAAACACTATTGGACAGCGTGTGTGTCACAAGCCCATTGGACATAGTGTGAGTGTCACAAAACCCACTGGACAGCGTGTGTGTCACGAACCCCATTGGACAGAGTGTGTGCCACAAGCACCATTGGAGAGAGTGTGGTGTCACAAACCCCATTGGAAATTGTATGTGTCACAAACCCCATTGGATAGCCTGTCTCTTTCACAAACCTTATTGGACAGTGTGTGTGTCACAAACCCCATTGGAGAGAGAGTGTGTGAGAAACCCTTTTGGACAGCGTGTGTGTCACAAACACCATTGGACAGAGTGTGTTTCACGAATCCCATTGGACAGCATGTGTGTGTCACAAACCCTCCTGGTCAGTGTATGGGTCACAAAACCCTTTGGACAGCGTTTAGTGTCAGAAACCCCATTGGACAGTGTGTGTCAAAAATCCCATTAGACAGCGTGTGTGTCACAAATCCCATTGGACAGCGTGTGTGTGTCACAAAACCCATTTGACAGCGTGTGTGTGTAAAAATAGCTATAGGACAGTGTGTCTGTCACAAACCCCATTGGACAGAGTGTGTGTGTAACAATACGCATTGGACAGTGTGTGTGTCACAGTCCCCAGTGGACAGCGTGTGTGTGAAAACCCCAGTGGACAGTGTGTGTGGCACAAATCCCACTGGACAACGTGCGTGTCACAAACCCCACTGGAGAGAGTGTGATGTCATAAACCCCATTGGAATGTGTATGTGTCACAAACCCCATTGAATACCGTGTGTGTGTCACAAACCCTATTGGACAGTGTGTCTGTCACAAATCGCACTGGACAGCGTGTGTGTTCACAAACCCCTTTGGACAGCGTGTGTGTCACAAGACCCGTTGGACAGAGTGTGTGTGTCACAAACCCCATTGGACAGCGTGTGTGTGACACAGTCCCCGTTGGACAGCTTGTGTGTCACAAACACCATTGGACAGCGTGTGTGTGTAACAATACCCATTGGACAGTGTGTGTGTCACAAACCCCATTGGACAGCGTGTGTGTCACAAATCCCCGTGGACACTGTGTGTTTCAAAAACCCCATTGCCAGTGCATGTGTCACAAACCCCACTGGACAGCGTGTGTGTCACAAACACCCTTGGACAGTGTGTGTGTCACAAACCCCATGGGACAGAGTGTGTGTCACGAACCCCATTGGACAGCGTGTGTCTCACAAGACCCATTGGACAGCGTGTGTGTGTAACAATACGGATTGGACAGTGTGTGTGTCACAAACCCCATTGGACAACGTGTGTGTCACAAACTCCCATGCACACTGTATGTGTCACGAACGCCACTGGACAGTGTGTGTGTCACAAACCCAATTGGACAGCGTGTTTTTCACAAGACCCATTGGACAGAGTGTGGGTGTCACAAAGCCCATTGGACAGTGTTTGTGTCACAATCCCCATTGGACAGCGTGTGTGTCACAAACACCATTGGACAGCGTGTGTGTCACAAAACCCATGGGACAGCATGTGTGTCACAAATAACCATGGACAGTGTGCGTGTCACAAACCCCATTGGACAGAGTTTGTGAAACAAACCCATTGGAAAGCGTGTGTGTCACATACCCCATTGGACAGCGTGTGTGTGTCACAATACGCATTGGACAGCGTGTGTGTCACAAACCACATTGGACAGCGTGTGTGTGTCACAATACCCATTGGACAGTGTGTGTGTCACAAACCCCATTACAGCTTGAGTGTGTCACAATCCCTATTGAACAGTGTGTCTGTCACAAACACCATTGGACTGTGTGTGTCAGAAGCCTATTGGACAGAGTGTGTGTGTCACAAAACCCTCTGGACAGCATGTGTGTCACGAACCCCATTGGACAGTGTGTGTGTCACAAACCCCATTGGATAGCGTGTGTGTGTCACAAACCCTCCTGGTCAGTGTGTGTGTCACAAACCCCATGAGAGAGCGTGTATGCGTCACAAACACCATTGGAAAGTGTGTGTGTCACAAACCCCATTGGACAGAGTTTGTGTCACAAACCCCATTGGACAGCGTGTGTGTCACAAACACGATTGGACAGCGTGTGTGTGTCACAGTCCCCATTGGACAGTGTGTGTGTCACAAACCCCATTAGAAAGTGTGCGTGTCACAAACCCCATTGGAAAGTGTGTGTGTCACAAACACCATTGGACAGAGTGTATGTGTCACAAACCCCATTGGACAGAGTGTGTGTCACGAACACCATTGGACATCTTGTGTGCGACAAGACCTATTGGACAGAGTGTATGTGTCACAAACCCCATTGGACAGCGTGTGTGTCACAATCCGCATTGGACAGAGTGTGTGTTACAAACTCCATTGGACAGCGTGTGTGTGTCAGAAAACCCATTGGATTGAGTGTGTGTCACGAATCCCATTAGAAAGTGTGTGTGTCACAAACCCTACTGGACAGAGTGTGCGTGTCACAATCCCCACTGGACAATGTGTGTGTCACAAAACCCATTGGATAGCATGTGTGTCACGAATCACATTAGAAAGAGTGTGTGTCACAAACCCCATTGGATAATGTATGTGTGTCACAAACCCTATTGGAAAGCGTGTGTGTCATAAACCCCATTGGATACTGTGTGTGTGTCACAAACCCCATTGAACAGAGTTTGTGTTTAACAATACGCATTGGACAGTGTGTGTGTCACAAACCCCATTGGACAGCGTGTGTGTCACAAAGCCCCGTGGACACTGTGTGTGTCACGAACGCCATTGGACAGTGTGTGTGTCAAAAAAACCCCTGGACAGTCTGTGTGTCACTATCCCCAGCGGATAGCGTGTGTGTCAAAACCCCTGTGTACAGTTTGTGTGTCACAAAACCCACTGGACAGCGAGTGTGTCAAAAACAGCCATGGACAGTGTGAGTGTCACGAAGCCAATTGGATGGCGTGTGTGTCACAAACCCCTTTGGACAGTGTGTGTGTCACAAACCCCATTGGACACTGTGTGTGTCACAAACATCATTGGACATCATGTGTGTCACAAGCCCATTGGACAGAGTGTGTGTGTCACAAACACCCATGGACAGTGTTCGTGACAAATCCTCATTGGACATCGTGTGTGTCACAAACCCTTTTGGACAGCGTGTGTGTCACAAAACCCACTGGACAGCGTGTCTGCCACAAACACCCATGGAGAGTTTGCGTATCACAAACCCCATTGGACATCGTGTGTGTCAGAAACCCCTTTGGACAGTGTGTGTGTTACGAACCCCATTGGAGAGCGTGTGTGTCACAGGCCCCATTGGACAGAGTGTATGTATTACAAACGCACTGGAAAGTGTATGTGTCACAAAACCCATTGGATAGCGTGTGTGGGTCACAAACAATCCTGGTCAGTGTGTGTGTCACAAAACCCACTGGACATCATGCGTGTCACAAACACCATTGGACAGTGTGTGTGTAACAAACCCAATTGGTCAGTGTGTGTGTCAAAAACCCCATGGGACAGCGTGTGTGTTTCACAAACCCCATTGGAAAGTCTGTGTGTCACAAACCCCGTTAGAAAGTAGACGTGTCACAAACCCCATTGGAAAGCGTGTGTGTCACAAACACCAATGGAGAGCGTGTGTGTGTAACAATTCCCATTGGACAGTGTGTGTGTCACAAAACCCATTGTACAGCGTGTGTGTCACAAACCCCTTTGGACACTGTGTGTGTCACAAACCCCATTGGACAGTGTGTGTGTCAAAAACCACCCTGGAGAGTGTGTGTGTCACTATCCCCAGTGGACAGCGTCTGTGTCAAAACCCCATTGGACAGTGTGTGTTTGACAAAACCCACTGGACAGCATGTGTGTCACAAACTCCCATGGACAGTGTGAGTGTCACAAGCCCCATTGGATACCGTGTGTGTCTCAAACCGCTTTGGACAGTGTGTGTGTCACAATCCCCATGGGACAGAGTGTGTGTCACAAACACCATTGGACAGCATGTGTGTCACAAACCCCTTTGGACAATGTGTGTGTCACAAACCCCATTGGACAGTTTGTGTGTCACAAACACCCATGGACAGTGTGCGTGTTCACAAACCCCATTGGACATCGTGTGTGTGTCACAATCCCCTCTGGACAGTGTGTGTGTCACAAACCCCATTGGACAGAGTTTGTGTCACAAACCCCATTGGACAGTGTGTGTGTTTCACAATCCCCATTGGACAGTGTGTGTGTCACAATCCCCATCGGACAGTGTGTGTGTCATAAACCCCATTGGACAGTGTGTGTGTCACAAACCCCACTAGACAGCGTGTGTGTCACAAGCCAAATTGGATAGCGTGTGTGTGTCACAAACCCCATTATAAATTGTGCGTGTCACAAACCCCATTGGATAGCGTGTGTGTGTCACAATCCCCATTGGACATCGTGTGTGTCATGAACCCCATTGGACAGCGTGTGTGTCACAAGCGCCACTGGACAGAGTGTCTGTGTCACAAACCCCATTGGACAGTGTGTGTGTCACAAACCCCACTAGACAGCGTGTGTGTCACAAACACCCATGGACAGTGTGTGTGTCACAAACCCCATTGGACATCGTGCGTGTCACAAACCCCATGGGATAGCGTGTGTGTGTCACAAGCCCTTTTGGACAGTGTGTAGGTCACAATCCCCATTGGAGAGTGTGTGTGTCACAAAACCCATTGGATAGCATGTGTGTGTGACAAACCCTATTGGACAGTGTGTGTGTCACAAACCCCCGTGGACACAGTGTGTGTCACGAACCCCGTTGGACATTGTGTGTGTGGAACAATACCCATTGGACAGTGTGTGTGTCACAAACCCCATTGGACAGCGTGTGTGTCATAAACTTGACTGGGCAGCGCGTGTGTGTCACAAACCCCATTGGAGAGAGTTTGTGTCACAAACCCCATTAGAAAGAGTGTGTGACACAAACCCCATTGGACAGAGTGTGTGTGTGACAAAGCCCATTGGACAGCGTGTGTGTGTCACAATCCCCATTGGACAGTGTGTGTGTCACAAACCCCATTGGATAGTGTTTGTGTCAGAATCCCCATTGGACAGCGTGTGTGTCACAAACCCCCGTGGACACGGTGTGTGTCACAAACCCCAGTGGACAGTGTGTGTGTCACAAACCCTACTAGACAGCTTGTGTGTCACAAACACAAATGGACAGTGTGCGTGTTACAAACCCCATTGGACAGCGTGTGTGTGTCACAATCCCCATTGGACAGAGTGTGTGTCACGAACCCCATTGCACAGCGTGTGTGTCACAAGCGCCATTGGACAGAGTGTGCGTGACACAAACCCCTTTGGAAAGTGTATGTGTCACAAAGCCCATAGGATACCGTGTGTGTGTCACAAACCCTCCTGCTCAGTGTGTGTGTCACAAAACGCATTTGACAGCATGTGTGTCACAAACACCTTTTTATAGTGTGTGTGTCACAAACCCCATGGGACAGCGAGTGTGTGTCACAATCCTCATTAACAAGTGTGTGTGTCACAAACCCCATTGGACAGCGTGTGTGTCACAAACACCTTTGAACAGTGTGTGTGTCACAAACCCAATTGGACAGCGTGTGTGTGTCACAATCCCCATTGGACAGTGTGTGTGTCACAAACCCCATGGGACAGAGTGTGTGTCACAAACACTATTGGACAGCGTGTGTGTCACAAGCCCATTGGACAGAGTGTGTGTGCAACAAAACCCACTGGGTAGTGTGTATGTCATGAACCTCATTGCACAGCGTGTGTGTCACAAACAGCATTGGACAGAGTGTGTGTGTCACAAACCCCATTGGCAAGTGTATGTGTCACAAACACCACTGGATAGCGTGTGTGTGTGACAAACCCTTTTGGAGAGTGTGTAGGTAACAAACCCCATTGGACAGAGTTTGTTTCACAAACCTCATTGGACAGCATGTGTGTCACAAACCCCTTTGGACAGCGTCTGTGTGTAACAAAACCATATTGGTCAGCCTGTGTGTCACGAAGCCCTTTGGAGAGCATGTGTGTCAGAAACCCCATTGGACAGTGTGTGTGTCAGAAACCCCTTTGGACAGTGTGTGTGTCACAAACCCCATTGGACAGAGTTTGTGTCACAAACCCCATTGGACAGCGTGTGTGTGTAACAAACCCATATAGGTCAGCGTGTGTGTCACAAAGCCCATTGGATAGCGTGTGTGTGTAACGATACCCATTGGACAGTGTGTGTGTCACAAAACCCACTGGAGAGTGTGTGTGCAACAATCCCCAGTGGACAGCGTCTGTGTCACAAACACCCATGGACAGTTTAAATGTCAAAAACCCCATTGGATAGCGTGTGTGTCACAAATCCCTTTGGACAGTGTGTGTGTCAATCCCAATTGGACATCGTGTGTGTGTCACAATCCCCATTTTACAGTGTGTGTGTTCACAAACACCATTGGACAGCGTGTGTGTCACAAGCCAATTGGACAGAATGTGTGTGTCACAAAACACATTGGTCAGCGTGTGTGTCACAAGCACCATTGTACAGAGTGTGTGTGTCACAAACCCCGTTGGAAAGTGTATGTCTCACAAACCCCGTATGATAGCGTATTGTGTGTGGCACAAACCCTATTGGACAGTTTGCGTGTCACAAAACCCACTGGACAACGTGTGTGTCACAAACAGCATTTGATAGTGTGTGTGTCTCAAGCCCCACTGGACAGCGTGTGTGTCACAAACACCATTGGATAGCGTATGTGTGTAACAATAACCATTGGACAGTGTGTGTGTCACAAAACCCATTGGACAGCATGTGTGTCGCAAACCCCCGTGGACACGGTATGTGTCACAAACTCTATTGGACAGCGTGTTTGTGTCACACAACCCTTTGGACAGCATGTGTATGTCACAATCCCCATTGGACAGTGTGTGTTTCACAAACCCCATTGGACAGCGTGTGTGTCACAAGCACCATTGGACAGAATGTGGTGTCACAAACCGTATTGGACAGTGCGTGTGTCACAAACCCTCCTTGTCAATGTGTGTGTCACAAACCCCATTTTACAGCGTCTATTTTCAGAAACCCCTTTGGACAGTGTGTGTCACAAATCCCATTGGAGAGCATGAGTGTCACAAACCCCATTGGACAGCGTGTGTGTGTCACAAAGCCCATATGACAGAGTGTGTGTCACAAACACCATTGGACTGTGTGTGTGTCAAAAACCCCAATGGACAGCGTGTGTGTGTCACGAAACATCCTGGTCAGTGTGTGTGTCACGAACCCCCCTGGACAGTGTGTGTGTCACAATCCCCAGTGGACAGCGTGTGTGTCAAAACCCCATTGGAGAGTGTGTGTATGACAAAAACCACTGGAAAGCGTGTGTGTCACAAACACCCATGGACAGTGTGAGTGTCACAAACCCCATTGGATAGCGTCTATGTCACAAACCCCATTGGACAGAGCGTGTGTGTCAGAAACCGCATTGGAAACTATGTGTGTCACAAACCAATTGGATAGCGTGTGTGTGTCACAAACCCCATTGGACAGTGTGTGTTTAACAAACCCAATTGGTCAGCGTGTGTGTCACAAAACCCATGGGACAGCGTGTGTGTGTCACAAACCCCATTGGAAAGTGTGTGTCACAAACCCCATTGGATAGCGTGTGTTTTTCAAAAAACCCATTAGAAAGTATGTGTGTCACAAACCCCATTAGAAAGTGTGTGTGTCACAAACCCCTTTGCACAGAGTGTGTGTCATAAACCCCATTGGATAATGTGGGTGTGTCACAAACCCCATGGGACAGAGTGTGTTCCACGAACCCCATTGGACAGCATGTGTGTCACAAGCGTCATTGGACAGAATTTGTGTCACAAATCCCATGGGACAGCGTGGGTGTCACAAACCACATTGCACAGCGTATGTGTCACAAACCCCATTGGACAGCATGGGTGTGTCACAATACGCATTGGACAGTGTCTGTGTAACAAACCCCATTGGACAGAATTTGTGTCACAAATCCCATGGGACAGCGTGGGTGTCACAAACCACATTGGACAGCGTGTGTGTCACAAACCCCATTGGACAGCATGTGTGTGTCACAATACGCATTGGACAGTGTCTGTGTAACAAACCCCATTGGACAGAATTTCTGTCACAAACCCCATTGCACAGCGTGTGTGTCACATACACCATTGGACAGTGTATGTGTCACAAACCCCATTGGACAGCGTGTGTGTGTCACAAACCCCATTGGACAGCGTGTGTGTCACAAACCCCATTGCACAGCGTGTGTGTCACAAGCCCCATTGGACAGCGTGTGTGTCACAAGCACCATTAGACAGCGTGTGTGTGTAACAATACCCATTGGACAGTGTGTGTGTCACAAACCCCATTGGACAGCGTGTGTGTCACAAATACTTTTGGACAGTGTGTGTCTCACAAACCCCAATAGACAGCGTGTGTGTGTCACAATCCCCATTGAACAGTGTGTGTGTCACAAACCCCATGAGACAGAGTGTGTGTCACATGCACCACTGGACAGTGTGTGTGTGTCACAAACCCCATTGGAAAGTGTATGTGTCACAAACCCCATTGGAAAGTGTGTGCGTCACAAACCTCATTAGAAAGTGTGTGTGTCACAAACCCTATTGGACAGTGCGTGTGTCACAAACCCCATTGTACAGAGTGTGTGTGACACAATCCCCTTTGGACAGTGTGTGTGTCACAATACCCATTGAACAGAGTGTGTGTCACAAATCCTTTGGACAGCGTGTGTGTCACAATCCCCATTGGACAGAGTGTGTGGCACAAACCCCTTGGACATCGTGTGTGTCACGAACCCTTTTGGACAGTGTGTGTCTCACAAACATAATTGGACAGTGTGTGTGTCATAAAAACCATTGGACAGCGTGTGCGTGTCACAATCCCCATTGGACAGTGTTTGTGTGTCACAAACCCCATTGGACACCGTGTGTTTCACAAACCCCTTTGGACAGTGTGTGTGTCACAAACCCCATTGGACAGCGTGTGTGTGACACAATCCCCTATGGACAGTGTGTGTGTCACAATACACATTGGACAGTGTGTGTGTCACAAACCCCATTGGACAGCTTGTGTGTCACAAAACCCCGTAGACACTGTGTGTGTCACAAACACCATTGGACAGTGTGCGTGTCACAAACCCCATTGGACATCGTGCGTGTCACAAACCCCATTGGACAGCGTGTGTGTGTCACAATCCCCATTGGACAGTGTGTGCGTCACAAACCCCATGGGACATCGTGTGTGTCACAAGCGGCATTGGACAGAGTGTGTGTGTCACGAACCCCTTTGGAAAGTGTATGTGTCACAAACCCCATTGGACAGCGTGTGTGTAACAAACCCCATTGGACTGCGTATGTGTCAGAAACTCCATTGGACAGAGTGTGTGTTTCACAAACCCCATTGGACAGCGTGTGTGTCATAAACCCAATTGGACAGCGTGTGTGTGTCGCAATCCCCATTGTACAGTGTTTGTGTGTCACAAACCCCACTGGACAGCGTGTGCGTCATAAACCCCATTGGACAGCCTGTGTGAGTCACAATCCCCATTGTACAGTGTTTGTGTGTCACAAAACCCATTGGACAGCGTGTGTGTCACAAACCCCATTGGACAGCATATGTGTGTCCCACTCCCATTGGGACAGTGTGTGTGTCACAAAACCCAATGGACAGCGTGTGTAACACAAACCCCTTTGGACAGCTTGTGTTTCACAAACCCAGTTGGTCAGCGTGTGTGTCAGAAACCCCATGGGACAGCGTGTGTGTGTCACAAAACCCATTATAAAGTGTGCGTGTCACAAACCCCATTGGATAGCATGTATGTGTCACAAAACCTACTGGACAGAGTGTAGGTCAAAATGCCCATTGGACAGCGTGTGTGTAACAATCCTCATTGGACAGCGTGTGTGTCACAAACCCCATTTGACAGAGTGTGTGTCCTCAACCCCATTGGACAGCGTGTGTGTCACAAACCCCTTTGGACAGTGTGTGTGTCACGAACCCCATTGTACAGCGTGTGTGTCACAAGCACCAGTGGACAGAGTGTGTGTGTCACAAACCCCATTGGAAAGTGTATGTGTCACAAAATCCATTGGATAGCCTGTGTGTGTCACAAACTCCATTGGACAACGTGTGCAACACAAACACCCATGTACAGTGTGAATGTCACAAACCCCATTGGACATCGTGTGTTTTACAACCCCATTGGAGAGCATGTGTGTGTAACAATCCCTATTGGACAGTGTGTGTGTCACAATCCCCATGGGACAGAGTGTTTTTCACAAACACTATTGGACAGCGTGTGTCTCACAAGCCCTTTGGACAGAGTGTGCGTGTCACAAAACCCACTGGACAGCGTGTGTGTCACGAACCCCATCGGACAGCGTGTGTGTGTCACAGTCCCCACTGTACAGTGCTGGTGTGTCACAAAACCCATGGGACAGAGTGTGTGTCTACGAAAGTCATTGGACAAAGTGTGTGTGTCACAAGCCCATTGGACAGAGTGTTTGTGTCACAAAAACCACTGGACAGCGTGTGTGTTACGAGCCCCATTGGACAGCGTGTGTTTCACAAGCAGCATTGGACAGAGTGTGTGTGTCACAAACCCCATTGGAAAGTGTATGTGTGACAAACCCCATTGTCACTGGCCCTATTGGACAGTGTGTGTGTCACAAAATCCACTTTACAGCGTGTGTGTTCACAAACCCAATTGGACAGCATGTTTTTCACGAGACCCATTGGACACAGTGCATGTGTGAAAAAGCCCATTGGACAGACTGTTTGTCACAATCCCCATTGGACAGCGTGTGTGTCAAAAACACCATTGGACAGCGTGCATGTGTCACAATACCCATTGGACAGCTTGTGTGTGTCACAAACCGCATTGGACAGCGTGTGTGTCACAAACCCCACTGGACAGCGTGTTTGTGTCACAATCCCCATTGGACAGTGTGTGTGTCATAAACCCCATTTGACAGCGTGTGTGTTTCACAATCCCCATTGGACAGTGAGCGTGTGTCACAAACCCCATTAGACAGAATGTGTGTCACAAGCCCCCTTGGACAGAGTGTATTTGTCACAAACCCCATTGGACAGCGTGTGTATCACAAACCACATTGGACAGTGTGTATGTGTCACAATACCAATTGGACAACGTGTGTGGCACAAACCCCATTGGACAGAGTTTGTGTCACATACCCCCGTGGACACTGTGTGTGTTACAAACCCCATTGGACAGTGTGTGTTTCACAAACCCCATTGGATAGCGTGTGTATGTCACAAACCCCATTATAAAGTGTGCGTGTCACAAACCCCATTTGATTGTGTGTGTGTGTCACAAACCATATTGGACAGTGTGTAGGTCACAATCTCCATTGGACAGCGTCTGTGTCACAAATCCCATTGGACAGCGTGTGTGTCACAAACACCATTGGACAGCGTGTGTGTGTCACAATCCCCACTGGACAGTGTGTCTGTCACAAAACCCATTGGATAGCGTGAGTGTCATGAATCCCATTAGAAAGCGTGTGTGTCACAAACCCCTTTGGATAATGTATGTATGTCACAAACCCTATTGGACACTGTGTGTGAGTCACAAATCCCATTGAACAGCTTGTGTGTCACAAACCCCATTGGACATCGTATGTTTCACAAACCCCTTTGGACAGTGTGTGTCTCATAAACCCCATTGGACATCGTGTGTGTGTCACAAACCCCATTATAAAGTGTGCATGTCACAAACCCCATTGGACAGTGTGAGTGTCACAAACCCCATTGGACAGAGTTTGTGTTTAACAATACCCATTGGACAGTGAGTGTGTCACGAACGCCATTGGACAGTGTGTGTGTCACACACCCCATTGGATAGAGTGTGTGTGTCACAAACACCATTGGACAGCGTGTGTGTGTCACAATCCCCATTGGACAGTGTGTGTGTCACTAAACCCATTAGAAAGACTGTGTGTCTCAAACACCATTGGATAGCGTGTGTGATGTCACAAACCCTATTGGACAGTGTGTGTGTCACAAACCCCACTGGACAGCGTGTGTGTCACGAACCCCATTGGACAGCGTGTGTGTCACAAGACCTATTGGATAGAGTGTTTGTGTCACAAAACACATTGGACAGCGTGTGTGTCACAATCCCCATTGGACAGCATGTGGGTCACAAACCCCTTTGGACAGAATGTGTGTGTCACAAACCCCATTGGACAGTGTGTGTGTCATAAACCCCATTGGACAGCGTGTGTGTGTCACAAACCCCATTAGAAAGTATGAGTGTCACAAACCACATTGGATAGAGTGTGTGTGTCAGAAACCCCATTAGAAAGTGTGCGTGTCACAAACTCCATTGGAAAGTGTTTGTGTCACAAACACCATTGGACAGCGTGTGTGTGTCACAATCCCCATTGGACAGTGTGTGTGTCACAAAACCGTTTAGATAGCGTGTGTTTCACAAACCCCATTAGAAAGAGTGTGTGTCACAAACCCCATTGGGTAGCGTGTGTGATGTCGCAAACCACTATTGGACAGTGTGTGTGTCACAAACCCCACTGGAAGGCGTGTGTGTCACGAACACCATTGGACAGCTTGTGTGTCACAAGACCTATTGGACAGAGTGTGTGTGTCACAAACGCCATTGGACACCGTGTGGGTCACAATCCCCACTGGACACTGTGTGTGTCACAATCTCCACTGGACAGCGTGTGTGTCACAAACCCCATTGGATAGCGTGTGTTTGTCAAAAACCCAATTAGAAAGTATGTGTGGCACAAACCCCATTGGATAGCGTGTGTGTGTCACAAACCCCATTATAAAGTGTGCGTGTCACAAACCCCATTGGATAGCATGTGTGTGTCACAAACCCTATGGGACAGCGTCTGTGTCACAAACCCCATTGGACAGTGTTTGTGTCACAAACACAATTGGAGAGCGTGTGTGTGTCACAAAACCCCATTGTACAGAGTGTGTGTCACAAACCCCCGTGGATACTGTGTGTGTCACGAATGCAATTGGACAGTGTGTGTGTCACAAACCCCGCTGGACAGTGGGTGTGTTACAATCCCCAGTGGACAGCGTGTGTATCAAAACCCCATTGGACAGTGTGTGTAGTCATAAACCCCATTGGACAGCATGTGTGTGTCACAAACCCCATTGTACAGCGTGTGTGTCACAAACCCCATTGGACATTGTGTGTGTCAGAATACCCATTGGACAACGTGTGGGTCACAAACACCATTGGACAGCGTGTGTGTCACAAACACCATTGGACAGCGTGTGTGTGTAACAATACCCATTGGACAGTGTGTGTGTCACAAAACCCATTGTACAGCGTGTGTGTCACAAACCCCAGTGGACACTGTGTGTCACAAACCCCATTGGACAGCGTGTGTTTCACAAACACCCATGGACAGTGTGCGTGTCTCAAACGCCATTGTACATCGTGTGTGTCACAAACCCTTTTGGACAGTGTGTGTGTCACAAACCCCAGTGGACAGCGTGTGTGTCACAAGAACCCATGGACAGTGTGCGTGTGGCAAACCCCATTGGACATCGTGTGTGTCACAAACCTCTTCGGACAATGTGTGTGTCACAAACCCCATTGGACAGCGTGTATGTCACATTCCGCATTGGACAGTGTGTGTGTCACTAACCCCATGGGACAGAGTGTGTGTCACAAGCGCCATTGGACAGAGTGTGTGTTTCACAAACCCCATTGGAAAGTGTATGTGTCACAAACCCTCCTGGTCAGTGTGTGTGTCAAAAACCCCATTGGACAGCA
Organism: Columba guinea; assembly: GCA_032206185.1. Taxonomy (NCBI): domain Eukaryota; kingdom Metazoa; phylum Chordata; class Aves; order Columbiformes; family Columbidae; genus Columba; species Columba guinea. Next base: position 1,863,954 of record JAVLUU010000041.1, on the reverse strand, counting down.
TGCGTGTCACCTTTGGAGAGTGTGGGTTTCACAAACCCAATTCGTCAGAGTGTGTGTCACAAACTCCAAGGGACAGCGTGTGTGTGTCACAAACCCCACTGGAATGTGTGTGTGTCACAAACCCCATTGGATAGCGTGTGTGTGTCACAAACTACATTAGAAAGTATGCGTGTCACAAACCCCATTGGAAAGTGTGTGTGTCACAAACACCATTAGACAGCGTGTGTGTGTCACAACCCCCATTAGAAAGTGTGTGTGTCACAAATCCCCCTGGACAGTGTGTGTGTCACAAACTCCAGTGGACAGCGTGTGTGTCAAAACCCCATTGGACAGTGTGTGTGTGCCAAAACCCACTGGACAGCGTGTGTGTCACAAACACCCATGGACAGTGTGAGTGTCACAAGCCCCATTGGATAGCGTGTGTGTCACAAACCCCTTTGGACAGCGTGTGTGTCACAAACCTATTGAACAGAGTGCGTGTGTCACAAAACCCACTGGAAAGCGTGTGTGTCACAAACCCCATTGGAAAGTGTATGTGTCACAAATGCCATTGGATAGCGTGTGTGTGTCACAAACCGTCCTGGTCAGTGTGTGTGTCACAAAACCCTTTGGATAGTATGTGTGTCACAATACCCATTGGACAGTGTGTGTGTTCACAAACCCCATTGGACAGCGTGTGTGTCACAAACCCCCGTGGACACTGTGTGTTTCACGAACGCCATTGGACAGCGTGTGTGTCACAAACCCCATTGGATAGTGTGTTTGTCACAAACCCCATTGGACAGAGTGTGTGTGTAACAATACCCATTCCACATTGTGTGTGTCACAAACCCCATTGGACAGTGTGAGTGTCACAAACCCCATTCGACAGCTTGTGTGTCACAAGCACAATTGGACAGAGTGTGTGTGCACAAACCCCACTGGACAGTGTGTGTGTAACAAACCCGATTGGAAAGTGTGTGTGTCACAAACCCCATTGGAAAGTGTGTGTGTCACAAACCCCATTGAATAGCGTGTGTGTGTCACAAACCCCATTATAAAGTGTGCGTGTCACAAACCCCATTGGATAGCGTGTGTGTCACAAACCTTATTGGAACGCGTGTGTGTCACAAGAACCATTGGACAGAGTGTGTGTAAAAAACTCCATTGGACAGAGTGTGTGTGTAAGAATACCCATAGGACAGTGTGTGTGTCAGAAATCCTGTTGGAGAGTGTGTGTGTGCCACAAACCCTCCTGGTCAGTGTGCGTGTCTCAACACCCATTGGACAGCATGAGTTGTCGCAAACACCATTGGACAGTGTGTGTGTAAGAAACCCAATTGGTCAGCGTGTTTGTTACAAACCCCATTGTAAAGTGTGTGTGTCACAATCCCCATTGGAACGTGTGTGTGCCACAAACCCCATTGGATAGCATGGGTGTGTCACAAACCCTATTGTACAGTGTGTGTGTCACAAACCCCACTGGACAGCGTGTCTGCAACGAAACCCATTGGACAGTGTGTGTGTCACAAGACCCATTGGACAGAGTGTGTGTGTCACAAACCCCATTGGACAGCCTATGTGTCACAAACCCCATTGTATAGCGTGTGTGTGTCACAAACCCTATTAGACAGTGGTGTGTCACAAACCCCCTCGATAGCGTGTGTGTCACGAACCCCATTGGACAGCTTGTGTGTCACAAGACCCATTGGACAGAGTGTGTGTGTCACAAACCCCATTGGACAGAGTGTGGTGTCAAAAACCCCATTAAAAAGAGTACGTGTCACAAACCCCATTAGAAAGTGTACGTGTCACAAACCCCACTGGATAGCGTGTGTGTGTCACAAACCCTATTGGACAGTGTGTGTGTCACAAAAGCCACTGGACAGCATGTGTGTCACAATCCCCATTGGACAGCGTGTGTGTCACAAACCCCATTGGACAGAGTTTGTGTCACAAACCCTATTGGACAGCGTGTGTGTCACGAACCCCATTGGGCAGCGTGTGTGTCACAATGGCCCCTGGACAGTGATGTGTGTCACAAACCCTATTGGACAGCGTGTGTGTCAGAAACCCCACTGGAGAGCGTGTGTGTCACAAACAACATTGGACAGCATGCGTGTCACAAACACCATTGGGCAGCGTGTGTGTGTCGCAATCTCCATTGGACAGCGTGTGTGTCACAAATACAATTGGACAGTGTGTGTGTCAAAATCCCCATTGGACAGCGTGTGTGTGTTACAAACTCCATTGGACAGCGTGTGTGTCACAAACCCCCGTGGACACTGTGTGTGTCACAAACCCCATTGAAGAGTGTGTGTGTGTCACAAACCCCACTGGACACCGTGTGTGTCACAAACACCTATGGACAGTGTGCGTGTCACAAACCCCATTGGACATCGTGTGTGTCACAAACCCTTTTGGACACTGTGTGTGTCACAAAACCCACTGGACAGCGTGAGTGTGACAAACACCCATGGACAGTGTGCGTAACACAAACCCCATTGGACATAGTGTGTGTCACAAACCCCTTTGGACAGTGTGTGTGTCACGAACCCCATTGGAGAGAGTGTGTGTCACGAACCCCATTGGACAGCGTGTGTGTCACAAACCCCATTGTACAGCGTGTGTGTCACAGTCCCCATTGGATAGCGTGTGTCACAAACCACATTGTACAGCGTCTGTGTCACAAACACCATTGGACAGCATTCGTGTCACAAACACCATTGGGCAGCGTGTGTGTCACAAACACCCATGGACAGTGTGCATGTTACAAACCCCATTGGACATCGTGTGTGCCACAAACCCCATTGGACACTGTGTGTCACAAACCCCACTGGACAGCCTGTGTGTCACAAACACCCATGGACAGTGTGCGTGTCAGAAACACCATTGAACATCGTGTGTGTCACAAGCCCATTGGACAGTGTGTGTGTAACAAGCCCAATTGGTCAGCGTGTGTGTCACAAACCCCATGAGACAGCGTGTGTGTGTCACAAACCCCATTGGAAAGTGTGCGTGTCACAAACCCTATTGGAAAGAGTGTGTGTCACAAACCCCATTGGATAGCGTGTGTGTGTCACAAACCCCATTAGAAAGTGTGCGTGTCACAAACCCCATTGGATAGCATATGTGTGTCACAAACCCTATTGGACAGTGTGTATGTCACAATCCCCATTGGACAGCGTCTCTGTCACAAACCCCTTTGGACAGCGTGTGTGTGTCACAAACAGTATTGGACAGCGTGTGTGTCACAAAACCCATTGGATAGCCTGTGTGTCACAAACCCCATTGGACAGTGTGTGTGTCACAAGACCCATTGAACAGCGTGTGTTTCACAATCCCCATTGGACAGCGTGTGTGTCTCAAACCCCATTGGACAGTGTGTGTGTGTCACAAACCCTATTGGAAAGTGTGTGTGTCACAAAACCCATTGGATAGCATGTGTGTGTCACAACCCCCACTGTACAGTGTGTGTGTCACAAATCCCATTGGATAGCGCGTGTGTGCCACAAACATTATTAGACAGTGTGTGTGTCACAAATCCCACTGGACAGTGTGTGTATGTCACAAATACAATTGGACATCGTGTGTGTCACAATCCCCATAGCACAGCGTGTGTGTCATAAGCACCATTGGACAGAGTGTGTGTGTCACAAACCCCCCTTTACAGCGTGTGTGTCACGAACCCCATTGTACAGCATGTGTGTCACAAGACCCATTGGACAGCATGAGTGTCACAAATACCATTGGACAGTGTGTGTTTCTCAAACCCCATTGGACAGTGTGTGTGTCACAAACCCCATTGGACAGTGTGTGTGTGTCACAATCCCCATTGGACAGTCTGTGTGTCACAAACCCCATGGGACAGAGTGTGTGTCACAAACACTATTGGACAGCGTGTGTGTCAGAAGCCCATTGGACAGAGTGTGTGTGCCTAAAAAAACACTGGATAGCGTGTGTGTCACAAACACCCATGGACACTGTGTGTGTCACAAACCCCATTGGACAGTGTGTGTGTCCCAAACCACTTTGGACAGTGTGTGTGTAACAAACCCAATTGGTCAGCGTGTGTGTCAGAAACCCAATGGGACAGCATGTGTGTGTCACAAACCCCATCGGAAAGTGTGTGTGTCACAAACCCCATTGGCTAGCGTGTGTGTGTCACAAACCCTTTAGAAATTGTGCGTGTCACAACCCCCATCGGAAAGTGTGTGTCACAAACCCAATTGGACAGCGTGTGTGTGTCACAAACCCCATTGGAAAGTGTATGTGTCAAAAACCCCTTTGGATAGCGTGTGTGTTTCACAAACCCTATTGGACATTGTGTGTGTCAAAAAACCCACTGGACAACGTGTGTGTCACACACCCCATTAGACAGCGTGTGTGTGTAACAATACCCAATGGACATTGTGTGTGTCACAAACCCCACTGGACAGCGTGTGTGTCACAAACACCCATGGACAGCGTGTGTATGTCACAAACCCCTTTGGACATCGTTTGTTTCAGAAACCCCTTTGGACAGTGTGTGTGTCACAAACCCCATTGGACAGCTTGTCTGTGTCACAATCGCCATTGGACAGTGTGTGTGTGACAAACCCCATGGGACTGAGTGTGTGTCACGAACCCCATTGGACAGCGTGTGTGTCACAAGTGCCATTGGACAGACTGTGTGTGTCACCAACCCCATTTTAAAGTGTATATGTCACAAACCCCATTGGATAGCGTGTGTGTGTCACAGTCCCCATTGGACAGTGTGTGTGTCACAAACCCCATGATACAGAGTGTGTGTAATGAACGCAATTTCGCAGCGTGTGTGTCACAAGCGCCATTGGACAGAGTATGTGTTTCACAAACCCCATTGGAAAGTGTATTTGTCACAAACCCCATTGGATAGCGTGTGTGTGTCACAAACCCTCTTGGTCATTGTGTGTGTCACAAAAACCATTGGACAGCATGCGTGTCACAAACACCATTGGTCAGTGTGTGTGTAACAAACCCAATTGGTTAGCGTGTGTGTCACAAACCCCATGGGACAGCGTGTGTGTGTCACAAACCCCATTGGAAGGTATGTTTGTCACAAACCCCATTGGAAAGTGTGTGTGTCAGAAACCCCATTGGATAGCATGTGTGTATCACAAACCCCATTAGAATGTATGCGTGTCACAAACCCCATTGGATAGCGTGTGTGTGTCACAATCCCCATTGGACAGTGTTTATGACACAATCCCCATTGGACAGTGTCTGTGTCACAAACCCCATTGGACAGCGTGTGTGTCACAAACACTATTGGACTGCGTGTGTGTGTCACAATCCCCATTGGACAGTGTGTGTGTCACAAACCCCATGGGACAGAATGTGTGTCACAAACACTATTGGACTGCGTTTTTGTGTCACAAGCCCATTGGACAGCATGTGTGTGTTATAAAACCCACTAGACAGCGTTTGTGTCACGAACCCCATTGGACAGCGTGTGTGTCACAAGCACCATTGGACAGTGTGTGTGTGTGGCAGATTGAAATCCCCCTCCCTCCTTCACTATGGCACATCTCCCTCTTTCTCTGCTACTTGAGGCTAACAGCTTCTTTTGTTTGGCCCAGAGCACCCTGGCTCCTGGGACATTAGAAGAAGGGGGTGCCAAGGCACACTGAGCCGCGCCCAGTGTGGGGGATGTTTGGAGGCTTCAGGGGCACACACAGCCAGTGTGGGGGGTGCAAAGAAGCTTCTAGAGTGCCTACAGTCAGGTCTGATCAGATGACAAAAACGGGACTCTCGTCGAGACTCCGCCCATTTGCCGCGGGTCTCTCGGAGCACGAGCAAGATGCTGCCGCCGAGAGCCCCCCTCCCCGGGATGGAGACTCCGCTTGCCTCGCCGCCACGGGTGTAAGTAAAACTTCTCGCAGGATTGCGAGTATATTTATACTTTTCGTGCACATTTGCACGTATAACTTTCCGCGCTCCATATGAGCGCGTGTAAAATTAATCGTCGCAGAATCACAGGTGTATTTTCTTTCCGTGCACATTTGCACAAGTATTTTATTCCTCACACAATCGCGAGTGGCCGCCGAGAGCCCCTCGCACAGTCGCGAGTGTAATTTCCTCCCGTGCTTCCACATAAGCACGTGTAGGATTCCGTGCACATTTGCACGTGTAAAATAACTCTCGCAGGACTATGAGCGTATTATAAATTTGCACTCGCGGAATCGCGAGTGCACACTTTCCGTACTCACTACGAGTACGTGTATCTCTTTTAAAATAATCCCGCACCGTGTTCAGGCAAGTGTGTATTCCTCCGGGACTCAGGGACGGCTCCGGCATTGTTTTGGTGAAGCCACGTGCACGCACTCTGTGGACCGCCCCTCTCAATAATTTCCTCCACTGATATCCGAACCTGTATTTAAGTCACTTTTGGAGTGCTAAAACCCTGTTCCTCGCCGGTCTAATAAAAGTTGTTCTTGGACCTTGTTGTCCCTTAAATTGACCTGTGGGTTGCCTCCGTGACAGTGTGTCACAAAACCCATTGGATAGTATGCGTGTCACAAACCCCATTGGACAGAGTGGGGTCACAAACCCCCTGGACAGTGCGTGTGTCACAAAACCCATTGGACAGCATGCGTGTCACAAACCCCGTTGGACAGTGTGTGTGTCACAAACCCCATTGGACAGCGTGTGTGTGACAAACCCCACTGGAAAGCGTGTGTGTCACAAACCCCATTGGACAGCGTGTGTGTGTCACAATCAGCATTGCATAGTGTGTGTGTCACAAACCCCATTTGATAGCGTGTTTGTCACAATCCCCATTGAAGAGCTTGTGTGTCACAAACCCCATTGGACAGATTGTGTGTTGCAAACACCATTGGACAGAGTGTGTGTCACAAACCCAATTGGAGAGCGTGTGTGTGTCACAAACCCCCCTGGACAGTGTGTGTGTCACAATCCCCATTGGACAGCGTGTGTGTCACAAACCCCACTGGACAGCGTGTGTGTCACAATAAGCCATGGACAGTGTGCGTGACACAAACCCCATTGGACAGCGTGTGCGTCTCACAAACCCTATTGGACTGTGTGTGTGTCACAAACCCCAATGGATAGCGTGTGTGTCAAGAACCCCATTGGAGAGCGTGTGTCTCACAAGACCCATTGGATAGAGTGTGTGTGTCACAAAACCCACTGGACAGCGTGTGTGTCATAAACCCCATTGGACAGCGTGTGTGTGTGTCACAATCCCCATTGGACAGTGTGTGTGTGTCCCAATCCCCATTGGACAGCGTGTGTGTGTCACAATCCCCTTTCGACAGCGTGTGTGCCACAAACCTCATTGGACAGCGTGTGTGTCACAAGCACCATTGGAGAGAGTGTGTGTGTCACAAACCCCTTTGGACAACGTGTGTGTCACAAACCCCATGGGTCAGCGTGTGTTTGTCACAATACACATTGGACAGCATGTGTGTCACAGTCCCAATTGGACAGGTTGTGTGTGTCACAAACCCCATTGGACAACGTGTGTGTGTCACAATCTCCATTGGACAGTGCGTGTGTCGAAAACCCCATGGGACAGAGTGTGTGTCACAAACCTCATTGAACAGCGTGTGTGTCACAAACCCATTGGACAGAGTGTATGTGTCACAAAACCCAAGGGACAGCGTGTGTGTCACGAACCCCATTGGACAGCGTGTGTGTCACAAGAGCCATTGAATAGCGTGTGTGTGTCACAAACCCTCGTGGTCAGTGTGTGTGTCTCAAAACCCTTTGGAAAGCATGCGTGTCGCAAACACGATTGAACAGTGTTTGTGTAAGAAACCCAATTGGTCAGCGTGTGTGTAACAAACCCCATGGGACAGCGTGTGTGTGTCACAAAACCTATTGGAAAGTGTTTGTGTCACAAATCCCATTGGAAACTGTGTGTGTCACAAACCCATTTGGATAGCGTGTGTGTGTCACAAACCCCATTAGAAAGTGTGCGTGTCACAAACCCCATTGGATAGCATGTGTGTGTCACAAAACCTATTTGACAGTGCGTATGTCACAATCCCCATTGGACGGCGTGTGTGTCACAATCCCCTTTGGACGGTGTGTGTGTCACAAACCCCATTGGACAGCGTGTCTGTGTCACAATCCCCATTGGAGAGGTTATGTGTGTCACAAACCCCATTGGAAAGTGTATGTGTCACAAACCCCATTTGACATCGTGTGTGTCACAAACCCCATTGGACAGCGTGTGTGTGTCACAATCCCCATTGGACAGTATGTGTGTCACAAACCCCATGGGACAGAGTGTTTGTCACAAAGACTACTGGGCAGCGTGTGTGTCACAAGCCCATTGGACAGAGTGTGTGTGTCACAAAACCCACTGGGCAGCGTGTGTGTCACAAACCCCATTGAACAGCGTGTGTATCACAAGCCCCATTGGACAGCGTGTGTAGTCACAAAACCCATTGGACAGAGTGTGTGTGTCACAAACCCCATTGGATAGCATGTGTGTGTCACAAACCCTGCTGGTCAGTGTGTGTGTCGCAAAACCCATTGGACAGCATGCGTGTCGCAAACACCATTGGACAGTGTGTGTGTAAGAAAACCAATTGCTCAGCGTGTGTGTCACAAACCCCATGGGACAGCGTGTGTGTGTCACAAACCCCATTGGAAAGTTTGTGCGTCACAAACCTCATTGGAAAGTGTGTGTGTCACAAACCTTATTGAATAGCGTTTGTGTGTCACAAACCCCATTACAAAGTGTCTGTGTCACAAACCCCATTGGACAGAGTGTGTATGTAACGAAACCCATTGGACAGCGTCTGTGTCACAAGACCATTGGACAGAGTGTGTGTGTCTCAAACCCCACTGGACAGCGTGTGTGTCACAAACCCCATTGGACAGCCTGTGTGTGTCACAATCCCCATTGGACAGTGAGTGTATGTCACAAATCCCAATGGACAGCGTGTGAGTGTCACAATCCCCATTGGACAGTGTGTGTGTCACAAACCCCATGGGACAGAATTGTTTCACAAACCCCATGGGACAGCTTGTGTGTCACAAGCCCATTGGACAGAGTGTGTGTCACAAACCCCATTGGAAAGTGTATGTGTCACAAACCCCATTGGATAGTGTGTGTGTGTCACAAACCCTGCTGGTCAGTGCATGCGACACAAAACCCATTGGACAGCATACGTGTCGCAATCACCATTGGACAGTGTGTGTGCAAGAAACACAATTGTTCAGCGTATGTGTCACAAACCCCATGGGACAGCGTGTCTGTGTCACAATACCCATTGGACAGTGTGTGTGTTACAAACCGCATTGGACAGCTTCTGTGTCACAAACCCCCGTAGACACTGTGTGTGTCACAAACCCGACTGGACAGTGTGCGTGTCACAAACCCCATTGGACATCGTGAGTGTCACAAACCCTTTTGGACAGTGCGTGTCTCACAAACCCCATTGGACAGAGTTTGTGTCACAAACCCCATTGGACAGTGTGTGTGTCACAAACCCCATTGGAGAACATGTGTGTCACAAATCCCATTGGACAGCGAGTATGTGTCACAAACCCTCTTGGTCAGTGTGTGTGTCACAAACCCCATAGGACAGCGTGTGTGTCACAATCCCCATTGAACAGTGTGTGTGTCATAAAACCCATTGGATAGCGTGTGTGTCACAAACCCCATTTGAAAGTGTGTGTGTCACAAACCCCACCGGACAGCGTGTGTGTCACAAACAGCCATGTACAGTGTCCGTGTCAAAACCCCATTGGCAGCGTGTGTGTGTCACAAACCCTTTTGGACAGTGTGAGTGTCACAAACCCCACTGGACAGCGTGTGTGTCACAAAACCCTTTGGACAGTGTGTGTGTCACTAACCCCATTGGAGATCGTGTGTGTCACATACACCTTTGGACAGTGTGTGTGTCACAAACCCCATTGGACTGCGTGTGTGTGTCACAATCCCCATTGGACAGTGTGTATGTGTCATAAACCCCATTGGACAGCGTGTGTGTGTCACAATCCACATTGGACAGTGTGTGTGTCACTAACCCCATGGGACAGAATTGTGTAACGAAACCCAATGGACAGCGTGTGTGTCACAAGCGCCATTGGACAGAGTGTGTGTGTCACAAACCGTGCTTGTCAGTGTTTGCGTCACAAAACCATTGGACAGCATGCGTGTCGGAAACACCATTGGACAGTGTGTGTGTAAGAAACCCCATTAGACAGAGTTTGTGTCACAAACCCTATTGGACAGCGTGTGTCTCAAAAACACCATTGGACAGTGTGTGTGTCATAAACACCATTGGACAGCGTGTGTGTGTCACAATACCCATTGGACAGTGTTTGTGTGTCACAAAGCCCATTGGACACAGTGTGTTTCACAAACCCCATTGGACAGTGTGTGTGTCATAAAAGACATTGGACAGCGTGTGTGTGACACAATCCCCTTTGGACAGTGTGTGTGTCACAATACCCATTGGACAGTGTGTGTGTCACAAACCCCATTGGACAGCTTGTGTGTCACAAAACCCCGTAGACACTGTGTGTGTTACAAACCCCATTGGACATTGTGCGTGTCACAAACCCCATGGGACAACGTGTGTGTCACAAGCGGTATTGGACAGAGTGCGTGTGTCACAAACCCCTTTGGAAAGTGTATGTGTCACAAACCCTATTGGATAGAGAGTGTGTGTCACAAACCCCATTCGAAATTGTGCGTGTCCACAAACCCCATTGGAAAGTGTGTGTGTAACAAACCCCAATGGACAGTTTGTGTGTCATAAACCCCATTGCACAGCGTGAGTGTCACAATCCCCATTGGACTGCATGTGTGTCAGAAACCCCATTGCACAGCGTGAGTGTCACAAACCCCATTGGACAGCGTGTGTGTCATAAACCCCATTGGACAGCGTGTGTGTGTCACAATCCCCATTGTACAGTGTTTGTGTGTCACAGAACCCATTGGACAGCGTGTGTGTCACAAAACCCATTGGACAGCATATGTGTGTCCCACTCCCCTTGGGACAGTGTGTGTGTCACAAAACCCAATGGACAGCGTGTGTGTCACAAGCACCATTGGACAGAGTGTTTATGTCACAAACCCCTTTGGAAAGTGTATGTGTCACAAACCCCAGTGGATAGCGTGTGTGTGTCACAAACCCCATTGGATAGCCTGTGTGTGTCATAAAGCCCATTACAAAGTGTGCGTGTCACAAACCCCATTAGAAAATGTGTGCGTCACAAACCCCATTGGACAGAGTGTGTGTCACAAACCCAATTGGTCAGCGTGTGTGTCAGAAACACCATGGGACAGCGTGTGTGTGTCACAAACCCTACTGGACAGTCTGTAGGTCAAAATGCCCATTGGACAGCGTGTGTGTCACAAACCCCATTGGACAGCATGTGTGTCCCAAACCCCCGTGGACACTGTGTGTGTCACGAACGCCATTGGACAGCATGTTTGTCAAAACACCACTGGACAGTGTGTGTGTCACAATCCCCAGTGGACAGCGTGTGTGTCACAAACACCCATGGACAGTGTGAGTGTCACAAACCCCATTAGACAGCGCGTGTGTCAAAAGCCCATTGGACAGAGTGTGTGTGTCACAAAACCCACTGGACAGAGTGTGTGTCACGAACCACATTGGAAATTTTATGTGTCACAAAGCCCATTGGATAGCGTGTGTGTCTCACAAAGCCTCCTGGTCAGTGTGTGTGTCACAAACCCCATTGGACAACGTGTGTGTCCCAAACCCCCGTGGACACTGTGTGTGTCACGAACGCCATTGGACAGCATGTTTGTCAAAACCCCACTGGACAGTGTGTGTGTCACAATCCCCAGTGGACAGCGTGTGTGTCACAAACACCCATGGACAGTGTGAGTGTCACAAACCCCATTAGACAGCGCGTGTGTCAAAAGCCCATTGGACAGAGTGTGTGTGTCACAAAACCCACAGGACAGAGTGTGTGTCACGAACCACATTGGACAGTGTGTGTGTCACAAGCACCATTGGACACAGCGTGTGTGTCACAATCCGCATAGGACAGCTTGTGTGTCACAAACACCATTGGACATCGTGTGTGTGTAACAATACCCGTTGGACAGTGTGTGTGTCAGAAACCGCATTGGACAGCGTGTGTGTCAACAACCCCCGTGGACACTGTGTGTGTCACAAAACCCATTGGAGAGATTGTGTGTCACAAACCCCATTGGACATCATGTGTGTCACTAACCCCTTTGGACATCGTGTGTGTCACAAAGTAATTTGGACAGTATGTGTGTCACAAACCCCATTGGACAGTGTGTGTGTCACAAACCCCTTTGGACAGCGTGTGTGTCACAATACCCATTGGACAGCATGTGTGTCACAAAACCCATTGGACAGCGTGTGTGTCATAAACACCATTGGACAGCGTGTGTGTGTCACAATCCCCATTGTTCAGTGTTTGTGTGTCATCAACCCCTTTGGACAGCGTCTGTGTCATAAACCCCATTGGACAGCGTGTATGTGTCACAATCCCCTTTGGACAGTGTTTGTGTGTCATCAACCCCATTGGACAGCGTGTGTGTCACAAACCCCTTTGGACAGTGTATGCGTCACAAAAACCAATGGACAGAATGTGTGTCACAAGCACCAGTGGACAGAGTGTGTGTGTCACAAACCCCATTGGAAATTTTATGTGTCACAAACCCATTTAATAGCGTGTGTGTGTCACAAAGCCTCCTGGTCAGTGTGTGTGTCACAAAACCCATTGGACAGCAGGCGTGTCGCAAACACCACTGGACAATGTGTGTGTAACAAACCCAGTTGGTCAGCGTGTGTGTCAAAAAGCCCATTGGAAAGTGTATGTGTCACAAACCCATTTAATAGCGTGTGTGTGTCACAAACCCTATTGGAGAGTGTGTGTGTCAAAAAACCCACTGGACGGCATGTGTGTCACAAACCCCATTGGACAGCGTGTCTGTCACAATACCCATAGGACAGCGTGTGTGTGTTACAAAAACCATTGGACAGTGTGTATGTCACAAACCCCATTGGACAGAGTTTGTGTCACAAACCCCATTGGAGAGCGCGTGTGTCAGAAACCCGTTTGGACAGTGTGTGTGTCACAAACCCCCGTGAACACTGTGTGTGTCACGAATGCCATTGGACAGTGTGAGTGTCACAAACCCCCCTGGCCAGTGGGTGTCACAATCCCCAGTGGACATCATGTCTGTCAAAACCCCATTGGACAATGTGTCTGTCACAAACTCCATTGGACAGCGTGTGTGTGTCACAATCCCCATTGGACAGTGTGTGTGTCACAGTCCCCGTGTGTGTGTCACAATCCCCATTGGACAGTGTGTGTGTCACAAACACCATTGGACAGCTTGTGTGTCATAAACACCTTTGGACAGCGTGTGTGTGTAACATTACCCATTGGACAGTGTGTGTGTCACAAACCCCATTGGACAGCTTGTTTTTGACAAACCCCCGTGGACACTGTGTGTGTCACAAACCCCATTGCACAATGTCTGTGTCACACACCCCACTGGACATCGTGTGTGTCACAAACCCCACTGGACAGCGTGTGTGTCACAAGCCCCATTGGACTGAGTGTATGTGTTCACAAAGCCCATTGGACAGTGTGTGTGTCACAATCCCCATTGGACAGCGTGTGTGTCACAAACCCCATTGGACATCGTGTGTGTCACAATCCCCATTGGACAGAGTTTGTGTCACAAGCACCATTGGACAGAGTGTGTGTATCACAAACCCCATTGGAAAGTGTATGTGTCACAAACCCCACTGGAGAGCGTGTGTGTCACAAACACCCATGGACAGTGTTCGTGTCACAAACCCCTTTAGACATCGTGTGTGGCACAAACCCCATGGGACAGAGTGTGTGTCACGAAAGTCATTGGACAATGTGTGTGTGCCACAAGCCCATTGGACAGAGTGTGTGTGTCACAAAAACCACTGGACAGTGTGTGTGTCACGAACCCCATTGGACAGCGTGTTTGTCACAAGCACCATTGGACAGAGTGTGTGTGTCACAAACGCCATTGGAAAGTGTATGTGTCACAAACCCCTTTGCACAGTGTGTGTGTCACAAACTCTATTGCACAGCGCGTGTGTCACAATCCCCATTGGACAGCGTGTGTATCATATACCCCACTGGACAGCATGTGTGTCACGAACCCCATTGGACAGCGTATTTGTCTCAAAACCCATTGGACAGTGAGTGTGTCAGAAACCCCGCTATACAATGTGAGTGTCACAAACCCCATTGGACAGCGTGTGTGCCACAAACCCCATTGCACCTTGTGTGTATCACAATCCCCATTGGACAGTGTGTGTGTGTCCCAATCCACATTGTACAGTGTTTTGTCACAATCCCCATATGACAGAGTGTGAGTCACAAACGCCACTGGACAGTGTGTGTGTCACAAACCCCATTGGACAGTGTGTGTTTCACAAACACCTCTGTACAGTGTGTGTGTCAGAAACACCCCTGGAGGGTTTCTGTGTCACAAACCCCATTGGACAGTGTGTGTCTCATATACTCACCTGGATAGCATGTGTGTCACAAACACCATTGGACAGTGTATGTGTCACAAACACCCCTGCACAGTGTGTGTGTCAGAGTCCCCATTGGACATCCTGTGTGTCACAAACCCCATTGGACAGTGTGTGTGTCATAAACTCACCTTTAGAGCGTGTGTGTCAAACACCCTATTGGACAGAGTGTGTGTCACAAACCCCCTGGACAGTGTGCGTGTCACAATACCCTTTGGACAATGTGTGTGTCACAAACCCCATTGGAGAGCGTGTGTGTCACAAGCACCATTGGACAGAGTGTGTGTGATACAATCCTTACTGGACAGCGTGTGTGTCATAAACCCCCCTGGACAGTGTGTGCATCACAAAACCCATTGGAGAGCATGTGTGTCACAAATCCCATTGGAAACTGCGTGTGTCACAAACCCCATGGGACAGAGTGTGTGTCACAAGCCCCATTGGACAGAGTGTGTCTGTCACAAACCCCCCTGGACAGTGTGTGTGTCACAAACCCCGTTGGAGAGCGTGTGTGTCACAAACCCCCATGGACACTGTGTGTGTCACAAACCCCATTGGACAGTGTTTTTGTCACAAACCCCACTGGACATCGTGTGTGTCACAACCCCTTTTGGACAGTGTGTGTGTCACAAACCCCAATGGACAGCGTGTGTGTCACAAACACCCATGGACAGTGTGCGTATCACAAAGCCCATTAGACATCGTGTGTGTCACAAACCCTTTTGGACAGTGTGTGTGTCACAAAGCCCACTGGACAGCGTGTGTTTCACAAACACCAATGGACAGTGTGCGTGTCCCAAAACCCATTGGATAGCGTGTGTGTGTCACAAACCCTATTGGGCATTGCGTGTGTCACAAAACCCATGGGACAGAGTGTGTGTCACAAACCCCATTGGACAGCTTGTGTGTCACAAGCCCCATTGGACAGCATGCGTGTCACAAACACCATTGGACAGTGTGTGTGTAACAAATCCAATTGGTTAGCGTGTGTGTAACAAACCCCTTTGGAAAGTGTGTGTGTCACAAACCCCATTGGAAAGTGTGTGTGTCACAAACCTCATTGGATAGCATGTGTGTGTCACAATCCCCTTTAGAATGTATGCGTGTCACAAACCCCATTGGATAGCGTGTGTATGTCACAAAACCTATTGGACAGTGTGTGTGTCACAAACCCCACTGGACAGCGTGTGTTTCACAAACCCCATTGGACAGCGTGTGTGTTTCACAATCCCCATTGGACAGTCTCTGTGACACAAAAGCCCATTGGAAAGCGTATGTGTGTAACAAACCCCATTAGAAAGTGTGCGTGTCACAAACCCCATTGGATAGCGTGTGTTTGTCACAAACCCTATTGGACAGCGTGTGTGTCAGAAACACCACTGGACAGTGTGTGTGTCACAAACCCCATTAGAAAGTGTGTGTGTCACAAACACCATTGGACAGCGTGTGTGTGTTTCACAATCCCCATTGGACAGTGTGTGTATCACAAAACCCATTCACTAGCGTGTGTGTCACAAACCCCTTTAGAAAGTGTGTGTGTCACAAACCCCATTGAATAGCGTGAGTGTGTCACAAAACCTATTGGACAGTGTGTGTGTCACAAACCCCATTGGACAGCGTGTGTGTCACAAACACCATTGGACAGCGTGAGTTTGTGACAACCCCCATTGAACAGTGTGTGTGTCACAATCCTCATTGGACAGTGTGTGTGTGACAAACCCCATTGGACAGCGTGTGCGTGTCACAATCCCCATTGGAGAATGTGTGTGTCACAAACGCCACTGGACAGCATGTGTGTCACGAACCCCATTGGACAGCGTGTGTGTCACAAACACCATTGGACAGCACGCGAGTCACAAACACCATTGGACAGCGTGTGTGTGTCGCAATCTCCATGGGACAGCGTGTGTGTCACAAAACCCATGGGAGAGTGTGTGTGCCAAAATCCCCATTGAACAGAGTGTGTGTGTCACAATTCCCATTGGACAGTGTGTGTGTGTCACAAACCTCTGTGGACACTGTGTGTGTCACAAACGCCATTGTACAGCATCCATGTCACGAACACCATTTGACAGCGTGTGTATGTCATAATTCCCATTGGACAGTGTGTTTACCCCAATCCCCATTGGACAGTGTGTGTGTCACAAACCCCCGTGGACACTGTGTGTGTCATAAACCCCATTGGACAGTGTGTGTGTTACAAACCCCACTGGACAGCGTCTGTGTCACAAACACCCATGGACAGTGTGCGTGTCACAATCCCAATTGGACATCGTTTGTATCAGAAACCCCTTTGGACAGTGTGAGTGTCACAAACCCCATTGGACAGTGTGTGTGTGTCACAATCGCCATTGGACAGTGTGTGTGTGACAAACTCCATGGGACTGATTGTGTGTCACGAAATTCGTTGGACAGCGTGTGTGTCACAAGCGCCATTGGACAGAGTGTGTGTGTCACAAACCCCATTGGAAAGTGTATGTGTCACAAACCCCATTGGATAGTGTGTGTGTGTCACAATCCCCATTGGACAGTGCGTGTGTCACAAACCGCATGGGACTATGTGTGTGTCACGAACCCCATTGCACAGCGTGTGTGTCACAAGCGCCTTCGGAAAGAGTGTGTGTGTCACAAACCCCATTGGAAACTGTATGTGTCACAAACCTAATTGGACATCATTGGATAGCGTGTGCGTGTCGCAACCCCTCCTGGTCAGTGTGTGTGTCACAAAACGCACTGGACAGCATGAGTTTAGAAACACCATTGGACAGTGTGTGTGTAACAAACCCAATTGGTCAGCGTTTGTGTCACAAACCCCATGGGACAGCGTGAGTGTGTTACAAACGCCATTGGAAAGTGTGTGTGTCACAAACCCTATTGGAAAGCGTGTGTGTCACAAACCCCATTGGATAGCGTATGTGTGTTACAAACCCCATTAGAAAGTATGCGTCTCACAATCTCCATTGGACAGTGCGTGTGTCACAATCCCCATTGGACAGTGTGTGTGTCAAAAACCCATTGGATAGCATGTGTGTCACAAACCCCATTAAAGTGTGTGTGTCACAAACCCCATTGGATAAAGTGTGTGTGTCACGAACCCTATTGGACAGGGTGTGTGTCACAAACCCCCCTGGACAGGGTGTCTGTCACGAACACCATTGGATAGCGTGTGTGTCACAAGACCCATTGGACAGCGTGCGTGTCACAATTCCCATTGGACAGGGTGTGTGACACAAACCCCATCGGACAGCTTGCGTGTCTTAAACCCCATTGGACAGTGTGTGTGTGTCACAATCCCCATTGGACAGTGTGTGTGTGTCACAAACCCCATTGGACAGCGTGTGTTTCACAAACCCCTTTGGACAGTGTGTATGTCACAAACCCCATTGGACATCATGTGTGTCACAATCCCCATTAGACAGTGTGTGTGTCACAAATCAAATGCGACAGAGTGTGTGTCACAAACACTATTGGACAGCGTGTGTTTCACAAGCCCATTGGACAGAGTGTGTGTGTCACAAAACCCACTGGACAGCGTGTGTTTCACAAACCCCATTGGACATTGTGTGTGTCACAAACCCCATTGGACGGAGTCTGTGTGTCACAAACCCCATTGGACAGCATGTGTGTGTCACAATACCCATTGGATAGTGTGTGTGTCACAAACCCCATTGGATAGCGTGTTTGTCATAAACCCCATTAGAAAGAGTGTGTGTCACAAACCCCCGTGGACACTGTGTGTTTCACAAACCCCATTGGACAGAGTGTGTGACACAAACCCCCGTGACACTGTGTGTGTCCCGAACGCCCTTGGACAGTGTGTGTGTTCACAAACCCCCCTGCTCAGTGTGTGTGTCACATTCCCCAGTGGACAGCGTGTGTGTCAAAACCCAATTGGACAGTGAGTGTGTCACAAAACCCACTGGACAGTGTGTGTGTCACAAACCCCATTGCGCAGCGTGTGTGTGTCACAAGCCCATTGGACAGAGCGTGCGTGTCAAAAACCCCATTGGACACTGTGCGTGTCACAAACCCCATTGGATATCGTGTGTGTCACAAACCCCTTTGGACAGCCTGTGTGTCACAGACACCATTGGACAGCGTGTGTGTCACAAACACCCATGGATAGTGTGACTGTCACAAACCCCATTGGACAGCGTGTGTGTCACAAACACCCATGGACAGTGTGAGTGTCACAAACACCCATGGACAGTGTGAGTGTCACAAACCCCATTGGACAACCTGTGTGTCAGAAACCCTATTGGACAGTGTGTGCGTCACAAACCCCTTTGGACAGTGTGTGTGACACAAACCCCATTGGACAGCGTGTGTGTAACAAACACCAATACACAGCGCGTGTGTCACAAACACCCATGGACAGTGTGCGTGTCACAAACCCAGTTGGACAACGTGTGTGTCACAAACCACTTTGGACAGTGTGTGTGTCACAAACCCCATTGGACAGCGTGCGTGTCACAAGCCCCATTGGACAGAGTGTGTGAGTCACAAACCCCATTAGACAGCGTGTGTATCACAAACCCCTTTGGACAGTGTGTTTGTCACAAACACCTTTGGACAGCGTGAGTGTCACAAACACCCATGGACAGTGTGCGTGTCACAAACCCCATTGGACAACGTGTGTGTCACAAACCACTTTGGACAGTGTGTGTATCAAAATCCCCATTGGACAGTGTGTGTGTCATAAACCCCATATGATAGCGTGTATGTCACAAACCCCATTAGAAAGATTGGGTGTCACAAACCCCATTGGATAGCGTGTGTGTGTAACAATGCCCATTCGACAGTGTGTGTGTCACAAACCCCATTGGACAGATTTTGTGTCGCAAATCCCACTGGACAGCGTGTGTGTCACAAACCCCATTGGACAGAGTGTGTGTGTCACAATCCTCATTGGACAGAGTGGGTTTCACAAACCCCATGGGACAGAGTGGGTGTCACAAACCCCATTGGACAACGTGTGTGTCACAAACCCCATTGGATAGCGTGTGTGTGTCACAATCCTCATTGGACAGAGTGGGTTTCACAAACCCCATGGGACAGAGTGTGTGTCACAAACCCCTTTGGATAGCGTGTGTGTGTCACAAACCCTCCTGGTCAGTGTGGGTTTACAAAACACATAGGACGTCATGCGTATTACAAACACCATTGGACAGCGTGTGTGTGTCAGAAACCCCATTGGAAAGTGTGTGTCACAAACCGCATTGGATAGCGTGTGTGTGTTAAAAACCCCATATGAAAGTATGTGTGTCACAAACCTCATTGGATAGCATGTGTGTATCACAAACCCCATGTGACAGAGTGTGTGTCACAATCCCCATTGGACAGTGTGTGTGTGTCACAAACCCCTTTGGACAGTGTAGTGTGTCACAAACCCCATTGGACAGCGTGTGTGTGTAAAAATCCCCTTTGGACAGTGTGTGTGTCACAAACCCCATGGGAGAGAGTGTGTGTCACAAACACTACTGGACAGAGTGTGTGTGTCACAAAACCCACTAGAGAGCATGTGTGTCACGAACCCCATTGGGCAGCGTGTGTGTCACTGGCACCATTGGACAGAGTGTGGTGTCACAATCCCCATTGGACAGCGTGTGTGTCACAAAACCCATGGAATAGAGTGTGTGTCACGAACTCTTTGGAGAGTGTGTGTGTCACAAACCCCATTGGACAGAGTTTGTTTCACAAACCGCATTGGACAGCATGTGTGTCAGAAACACCATTGGACAGTGTGTGTGTCACAAACCCCATTGGACAGAGTTTGTTTCACAAACCCCATTGGACAGCGTGTCTGTGTCACAATCCCCACTGGACAGTGGTTGTATCACAAACACCATGAACAGAGTGTGTGTCACAAACAATATTGGACAGCACGTGTGTGTTACAAACCCCATTAGAAAGAGCGTGTGTCACAAGCCCCATCGGACAGAGTGTGTGTTACAAACCCCCTGGTCAGTGTGTGTGTCACAAAAACCACTGGACAGCATGTGTGTCATAAACACCCATGGACACTGTGAGTGTCACAAACCCCATTGGACATCGTGTGTGTCACAAACCCCTCTGGAAAGTGTGTGTATCAAAAAACAGCCATGGACAGTGTGCGTGTCACAAACCCCATTGGACATATTGTGTGTCACAAACCCCTTTGGACAGTGTTTATGTCACAAACCCCATTGGACAGTGTGTGTGTCACAAGCACCATTGGACAGAGTGTGGTGTCACAAACCCCATTGGAAAGTGTATGTGTCACAAACCCCAATGGATAGCGGGTGTGTGTCACAAACCCTATTGGATAGTGTGTGTGTCAAAAAACCCACTGGATAGCGTGTGTTTCACAAATCCCATTGGACAGCGTGTGTGTCACAAGCCCCATTGGACAGAGTGTATGTGTCACAAAGCCCATTGGACAGCGTGTGTGTCACAAACCCCATTGGAAAGCGTGTGTGTCACAAACCCCATTGCAAAGGTTGTGTGTGTCAAAATCCCCATTGGACAGTGTGTGTGTGTCACAAGCTCCATTGGACAGAGTGTGTGAGTCACAAACCCAATTGGATAGCGTGTGTGTTACAAACCCCATTAGAAAGAGTGTGTATCACAAACCCCATCGGACAGAGTGTTTGTTAAAAACCCCCCTGGTCAATGTGTGTGTCACAATCCCCAGTGGACAGCGTGTGTGTCAAAACCCCATTGGACTGTGTGTGTGTCACAAAACCCACTGGACAGCGTGTGTGTCATAAACACCCATGGACAGTGTCAGTGTCACAAACCCCATTGGATACCGTGTGTGTCACAAACCCCATGGGACAGAGTGTGTGTCACAAACACTATTGGTCAGCGTGTGTGTGTCACAAACCCATTGGACAGAGTGTGTGTGTCACAAAACCCACTGGGCAGCGTGTGTGTCACAAACCCCATTGGAGAGTATGTGTGTGTCACAAACCCCATGTGATAGAGTGTGTGTGTCACAAACCCCATTAGAAAGTATGCATGTCACAAACCCCATTGGACAGCGTGTGTGTTCACAAACCCCATTGGACAGCGTGTTTTTAACAAGTCCCATTGTACAGAGTGTGTGTGTCACAAAGCCCACCGGACAGCGTGTGTGTCACAAACACCCATGGACAGTGTGAGTGTCACAAAACTGATTGGATAGCGTGTGTGTCACAAACCACTTTGGACAGTGTGTGTGTCACAAACCCCATTGGACAGCGTGTGTGTCACAAGCCCATTGGACAGAGTGTGTGTGTCACAAAACCCATTGGACAGCGTGTGTGTCACAGGCACAATTGGACAGAGAGTGTGTGTCACAAACCCTATGGAAAGTGTATGTTTCATAAACCCCATTGTACAGCGTGTTTGTCACAATCCCCATTGGACAGCGTGTGTGTCACAAACACCATTGGACAGCGTTTGTGTGTAACAATACCCATTGGACAGCGTCTGTGTCACAAATCCCATTTGACAGTGTGTGTGTCACAAACCCCATTGGACAGCGTGTGTGTCACAAAACCCTCTGGACACTGTGTGTGTCACAAACCCCATTGGACAGCGTGTGTGTCACAAACCCCTGTGGACACTGTGTGTGTCACCAACCCCATTCGAGAGTGTGGGTGTCACAAACCCCACTGGACAGCGTGTGTGTCACAAACACCGATGGACAGTGTGCGTGTCACAAACCCCATTGGATAGCGTGTGTGTCACAAACCACTTTGGACAGTGTGTGTGTCACAGATGCCATTGGACAGCGTGCGTGTTTCACAATCCCTATTGGACATTGTGTGTGTCACAAATATCATTGGACAGTGTATTTGTCACAAGCCCATTGGACAGAGTGTGTGTGTTCACAATCCCCATTGGAAAGCGTGTGTGTCACGAATACCATTGGACAGCGTGTGTGTGTAACAATACGCATTGGACACTGCGTGTGAAACAAACCCCATTGGACAGTGTGTGTGTCACATACTCCACTGGACAGTGTGTGTGTCACAAACACCCATGGAAAATGTGCGTGTCAGAAACCCCATTGGACATCGTGTGTGTCACAAAACCCTTTGGAAACTGTGTGTGCCACAAACACCATTGGACTGCGTGTGAGTGTCACAATCTCCTTTGGTCAGTGTGTCAGTCACAAACCCCATGGGACAACGTGTGTGTGTCACAATCCCCATTGGACAGTGTGTGTGTCACAAACCCCATTGGACAACGTGTGTGTCAAAACGCCATTGGACAGTGTGTGAGTCACAAAACCCACTGGACAGCGTGTGTGTCACAAACAGCCATGGACAGTGTGAGTGTCACAAACACTATTGGACAGCGTGTGTGTGTCACAAGCCCATTGGAGAGAGTGTGTGTGTCACAAAACCCACTGGACAGCGTGTGTGTCACGAACAGCATTGTACAGCGTGTGTGTCACAAGAACCATTGGACAGAGAGTGTGTGTCACAAACCCCATTGTAAAGTGTATGTTTCACAAACCCCATTGGATAGCGTGTGTCTGTCACAAACCCTTTTGGACAGTGTGTGTGTCACAAAACCACTGGACACCATGTGTGTTCACAAACCCCATTGGACACCGTGTTTGTCACAATCCCCATTGTACAGCGTGTTTGTCACAAACACAATTTTACTGCTTGTGTGTGTAACAATACCCATTGGACAGTGTGTGTGTCACAAACTCCACTATACAGCGTGTGTGTCACAAACACCCATGGACCATGTGCGTGTCAGAAACCCCACTGGACATCGTGTGTGTTCACAAACCCCTTTAGACAGTGTGTGTATCACAATCCCCATTGGACAGTGTGTGTGTCACAATCCCCATGGGACAATGTGTGTGTGTCACAAACCCCATTGGAAAGTGTGTGTCACAAACCATATTGAATAGCGTGTGTGTGTCAAAAACCCCATTAGAAAGTATGTATGTAACAAACCCAATTGGATAGCGTGTGTATGTCTCAAACCCCATTATAATGTGTGCGTGTCACAAACCCCATTTGATAGCGTGTGTGTGTCACAAGCCCTATTGGACAGTGTGTAGGTCACAATCCCCATTGGACAGCGTCTGTGTCACAAACCACTTTGGACAGCGTATGTGTCAAAAACACCATTGGACAGCGTGTGTGTATCACAATCCCCATTGGACAGTGTGTGTGTCACGAAACCCATTGGATAGCGTGTCTGTGTAACAAACCCTATTGGACAGTGTGTGTGTCACAAACGCCCCTGGAAAGTGTGTGTGTCACAGAACCCAGTGGACAGCGTGTGTGTAAAAACCCCATTGGACAGAGTGTGTGTCACAAACACCCATGGACAGTATGCATGTCACAAACCCCATTGTACATCGTGTGTGTCACAAACCCTTTTGGACAGTGTGTGTGTCACAAACGCCACTGGACAGCGTGTGTGTCAAAAACACCCATGGACAGTGTGCGTGTCACAAACCCCATTGTACACCGTGTGTGTCACAAACCCTTTTGGACAGTGTGCATGTCACAAAACCCAATGGATATTGTTTGTGTCACAAACCTCTTCGGACAATGTGTGTGTCACAAACCCCATTGGACAGTGTGTGTGTGTCACAAACCCCATTGGACAGTGTGTGTGTCATAAACCCAATTGGACAGCGTGTGTGTCACGAACCCCATTAGAAAGTATGCGTATCACAAACCACATTGGATAGCGTGTGTGTCACACAAACCCCATTAGAAAGAGTGTTTGTCACAAACCCCATTGGAAAGTGTTTGTGTCACAAACTCCATTGGACAGCGTGTGTGTGTCACAATCCCCATTGGACAGTGTGTGTTTCACAAAACCGATTGGATAGCGTGTGTTTCACAAACCCCATTAGAAAGAGTGTGTGTCACAAACCCCATTAGACAGCGTGTGTGATGTCACAAACCCTATTGGACAGTGTGTGTGTCACAAACCTCACTGGACAGCGTGTGTGTCACGAACCCCATTGGACAGCTTGTGTGTCACAAAGACCTTTTGGACAGAGAGTGTGTGTCACAAACGCCATTGGACAGCGTGTTTGTCACAATACCCATTGGACACCGTGTGGGTCACAATTCCCACTGGACAGTGTGTGTGTCACAATCCACATTGGACAGCGTGTGTGTCACAAACTCCACTGTACAGCGTGTGTGTCACAAAGCCCATTGGATAGCATCTGTGTGTCATATACCCTATTGGACAGCGTGTGTGTCACAAACCCCATTGGACAGCGTCTGTGTCACAGAACCCTTTGGACAGTGTGTGTGTCACAAAAACCCATGGACATTGTGCGTGTCACAAACTCTTTTGGAATGTGTGTGTGTCACAAACCCCATTGGACAGCGCGTGTGTCAAAATACCCATTGGACAACGTGTGGGTCACAAACACCATTGGACAGCGTGTGTGTGTCACAATCCCCTTTGTACAGTGTGTGTGTCACAAACACCATTGGACTGCATGTGTGTCACAAGCCCATTGGACAGAGGGTGTGGGTCACAAAAACCATTGGACACGGTGTGTGTCACAAACCCCATTGGACAGCGTGTGTGTCACAAAAACCCATGGACATTGTGCGTGTCACAAACCCCTTTGGAAAGTGTGTGTGTAACAAAACCCATGGGACAGAGTGTGTGTCACGAACCCCATTGGACAGCGTGTGTGTTACAAAACCCATTGGATAGCGTGGGTTTTACAAACCCCATTAGAAAGAGTGTGTGTCACAAACCCCATTGGATAGCGTGTGTGATGTCACAAACCCTATTGGACAGTGTGTGTGTCACAAACCCCACTGGACAGCGTGTGTAACACAAACCCCTTTGGACAGCTTGTGTTTCACAAGACCTATTGGTCAACGTGTGGGTCACAAACACCATTGGACAGCGTGTGTGTGTCACAACACCCATTGGACAGTGTGTGTATCACAAACCCCATTGGACAGCTTGTGTGTGTCACAATCCCCATTGTACAGTGTGTGTGTGACAAACACCATTGCACAGCATGTGTGTCACAAGCCCATTGGACAGAGTGTGTGTGTCACAAAACCCATTGGACAGGGTCTGTGTCACAAACCCCATTGGACAGCGTGTGTGTCACAAACCCCAGTGGACACTGTGTGTCACAAAGCCCATTGGACAGCGTGTGTGTCACAAACACTAATGGACAGTGTGCGTGTCACAAACGCCCTTGTACATCGTGTGTGTCACTAACCTTTTTGGACAGTGTGTGTGTCACAAACCCCATTGGCCAGCGTGTGTGTCACAAACACCCATGGACAGTGTGCGTGTCGCAAACCCCATTGGACATCGTGTGTGTCACAAACCTCTTCGGACAATGTGTGTGTCACAAACCCCATTGGACAGCATGTGTGTCACATTCCGCATTGGACAGTGTGTGTGTCACTAACCCCATGGGACAGAGTGTGTGTCACAAGCGCCATTAGACAGAGTGTGTGTTTCACAAACCACATTGGAAAGTGTATGTGTCACAAACCCTCCTGGTCAGTGTGTGTGTCACAAACCCCATTGGACAGCTTGTGTGTGTCACAGTCCCCACTGTACAGTGTGTGTGTCACAAACCCCATTGGGTAGCGTGTGTGTCACAAACCCCACTGGACAGCGTGTGTGTCACAAACCCCATTGGACAGATTGTATGTCATAAACCCCATTGGACAGCGTGTGTGTGTCACAATCCCCATTGGACAGCGTGTGTGTCAAAACCCATTTGGACAGTGTGTGTGTCACAATCCCCATTGGATAGAGTGCGTGTCACAAACTCACTGGGACAGAGTGTGTGTCACGAACCCCATTGGACAGC
The DNA here is from genome assembly GCA_032206185.1 of Columba guinea. Taxonomy (NCBI): domain Eukaryota; kingdom Metazoa; phylum Chordata; class Aves; order Columbiformes; family Columbidae; genus Columba; species Columba guinea. The sequence continues at coordinate 1,837,617 of JAVLUU010000041.1, read as the reverse complement.
GTGTGTGTCACAAATCCCATTGGATAGGGTGTGTGTTTCACAAAACCCATTAAACAGTATGCGTGTCACAAACACCATTGGACAGTGTATGTGTAACAAAACCAATTGGTCAGCGTGTGTGTCACAAACCCAATGGGACAGAGTGTGTGTCACAAACCACATTGGAAAGTGTGTGTGTCACAAAACCCATTAGAAAGTGTGTGTGTCACAAAACCCACTGGACAGCGTTTGTGTCACGGACCCCATTGGACAGCGTGTGTGTCACAAGCGCCATTGGAAATTGTGTGTGTCACAAACCAAATTGGATAGCGTGTGTGTGTCACAAACCCCTTCAGAAAGTGTGCTTGTCACAAACTCCTTTGGAAAGTGTGTGTGTCACAAACCCCAATGGATAGATTGTGTGTGTCACGAACCCTATTGGACAGTGTGTATGTCACAATCCCGATTAGACAGTGTTTGTGTCACAAACATCATTGGACAGCGTGTGTGTGTCACAATCCCCATTGGAAAGTGTATGTGTCACAAACCCCATTGGATACCATGTGTGTGTGTCACAAACCCTGTTGGACAGTGTGTGTGTCAGAAACCCCACTGGACATCGTGTGTGTCACAAACGCCCATGGACAGTGTGTGTGTCACAAACCCCACTTGACAGTGTGTGTGTCACAAACACCCAATTACATTGTGAGTGTCACAAACGCCATTGGACATCGTGTGTGTCAAAAACCCCTTTGGAAAGTGTGTGTGTCACAAACCCCTTTGGACAGCATGTGTGTGTCACAATCCCCATTGGATAGTGTGTGTGTCACAATACCCATGGGACAGAGTGTGTGTCATGAACCGGATTGGGCAGCGTGTGTCTCACAAGCACCATTGGACAGAGTGTGTGTGTCACAAACGCCTTTAGAAAGTGTATGTTTCACAAAACCCATTGGATAGCATGCGTATCACAAACACCATTGGACAGTGTTTGTGTCACAAACCTCATTGGATAGCGTGTGTGTAGCAAATACCCATCGACAATATTCTTGTCACAAACCCCTTTGGACAGCGTCTGTGTCACAAACGCCCGAGGACAATGTGCGTGTCACAAACCCCACTTGACAGCGTGTGTGTCACAAACACCCATGGACAGTGTGAGTGTCACAAACGCCATTGGACATCGTGTGTGTCAAAAACCCCTTTGGAAAGTACGTGTCTCACAAACCCCATTGGACACCATGTGTGTGTCACAAGCACCATTGGACAGTGTGTGTGTCACAAAACCCATGGGACAGAGTGTGTGTCATGAACCGGACTGGGCAGCGTGTGTGTCACAAGCATCATTGGACAGAGTGTGTGTGTCACAAACCCCATTGGACAGCATGCGTATCACAAACACCATTGGACAGTGTGTGTGTAACAAAATCAATTGGTAAGCGTGTGTGTCACAAACCCCATTGGATAGCGTGTGTGTGTCGCAAACGCCATTATAAAGTATGCGTGTCACAAGCACCTTGCATAGCATGTGTGTGTCACAAACCCCATTAGAAAGCGTGCGTGTCACAAAACCCATTGGAAAGTGTGTTTGTCACAAACACCATTGGACAGCTTGTGTGTGTCACAATCACCATTAGACAGTGTGTGTGTCACAAAACCCATTGGAAAGCGTGTGTGATGTCACAAAACCTATTGGACAGTGTGTGTGTCGCAAACACAATTGGACAGTGTGTCTGTCACAATACCCTTTGGACAACTTCTGGGTCACAAACCCCATAGGACATCGTGTGTGTCACAATCCCCATTGAACTCCGTGTGGGTCACAAACCCCATTGGACAGAATGTGTGTCACAAGCCCCACTGGACAGAGTGTATGTGTCACAAACCCCATTGGACAGCGTTTTTGTCACAAACGCCATTGGATAGTGGGTGTGTCAAAAGCCCCATTGGTCAGCGTGTGTGTCACAAACCTCTTCGGACAATGTGTGTGTCACAAACACCATTGGACAGCCTGTGTGTCACATTCCGCATTGGACAGTGTATGTGTCACAAACCCCATGGTACAGACTGTGTGTCACGAACCCCATTGGGCAGCGTGTGTGTCACAAGCGCCATTGGACAGAGTGTGTGTGTCACAAACCCCATTGGAAAGTGTATGTGTCACAAACCCCTTTGGATAGCCTGTGTGTGTCACAAACCCTCCTGGTCAGTGTGTGTGTCACAAAACCCATTGGACAGCATGTGTGTCCCAAACACTATTGGAGAGTCTGTGTGTAACAAACCCAATTGGTCAGCATGTGTGTCACAAACCCCATTGGATAGCGTGTGTGTGTCACAAACCCCATTAGAAAGTGTGCGTGTCACAAACACAATTGGACAGAGTGTGTGTATCACAATTAACATTGGACAGTGTGTGTGTCACAAACCCCATTGGATAGCGTGTCTGATGTCACAAACCCCACTGGACAGCATGTGTGTCTCGAACCCCATTGGACAGCTTGTGTGTCACAAGACCTATTGGACAGAGTGTGTGTGTCACAATCCCCATTGGACAGCGTGTGTGTCACAATCCCCATTGGACAGCGAGTGCGTCACAAACCCCGTTGGACAGAGTGTGTGTGTCACGAACGCCATTGGACAGTGTGTGTGTCACAAACCCCCGTGGACACTGTGTGTCACAAACCCCATTGGACAGTGAGTGTGTCACAAACCCCATTGGACAGCGTGTGTGTCACAAACACCCATGGACAGTGTGCATGTCACAAACCCCATTGGACAGCGTGTGTGTGTCACAATCCCCATTGGACAGCGTGTGTGTCACAAACCCCATTGGATAGCGTGTGTGTGTCAAAAACCCCATTAGAAAGCATGTTTGTCACAAACCCCATTGGATAGCATGTGTGTGTCACAAACCCTATTGGACAGAGTGTAGGTCACAATCCCCATTGGACAGCGTCAGTGTGACAAAACCCATTGGACAGCGTTTGTGTCAAAAACACCGTTGGACAGCGTGTGTGTTTCACAATCCCCATTGGACAATGTGTGTGTGTGTCACAAGACCCATTGGATAGCGTGTGTATCACAAACCCCCATGGACACTGTGTGTGTCACGAACGACATTGGATAGTGTGTGTGTCAAAAACCCCCCTGGACAGTGTATGTGTCACAATCCCCAGTGTACAGCGTGTGTGTCAAAACCCCATTGGACTGTGTGTGTGTGACAAAACCCACTGGACAGCGTGTGTGTCACAAACACTTATGGACAGTGTGAGTGTCTCAAGCCCCATTGGACAGCGTGTCTGTGTTACAATCCCCGTTGGGAAGTGTGTGTGTCACAAACACCATTGGACAGCGTGAGTGTCACGAACTCCATTGGACAGCGTGTGTGTCACAAGCACCATTGGACAGAGTGTGTGTGCCACAAACCCCATTGGAAAGTGTATGTGTCACAAACCCTATTGGATAGCGTGTGTGTTCACAAAACCCATTGGACAGCGTGGTTTTCACAAGACCAATTGAACAGAGTGTGTGTGTCACAAAGCCCATTGGACAGCGTGTGTGTCACAATACCCATTGGACACCGTGTGGGTCACAAACCCCATTGGACAGAGTGTATGTGTCACAAACCCCATTGGACAGCGTGTGTGTCACAAACTCCATTGGACAGAGTGTATGTGTCACAAACCCCATTGGAAAGTGTGTGTCACGAACCCCATTGGATAGCATGTGTTTGTCATAAACCCTATTGGACAGTGTGTATGTCACAATCCCCACTGGACAGCGTCTGTGTCACAATCCCCATTGGACAGTGTGTGTGTCACAAAACCCATTGGATAATGTGTTTGTCACGTAAACCATAAGAAATTGTGTGTGTCACAAACCCTATCGGACAGAGTGTGTGTGTCACACACCCCATTGGCAGCGTGTGTGTCACAAACCTCTTCGGATAATGTGTGTGTCACAAACCCCATTGGACAGCGTGTGTGTCACATTCCGCATTGGACAGTGTGTGTGTCACAAACCCCATGGGACAGAGTGTGTTTCACGAAACCCATTGGACAGTTTGTGTGTCACAAAACCCATTGGACAGCGTGTGTGTCACAAACCCCATTGGACAGTTTGTGTGTCACAAAACCCATTGGATAGCATGTGTGTGTCACAATCCCCATTGGACAGAGTTTGTGTCACAAACCAAAGTGGACAGCGTGTGCGTGTCACAAACCTCATTGGACAGCGTGTAGTGTCAGAAACCCCATTGGACAGTGTGTGTCATAAACCCCATTAGACAGCGTGTGTGTGTCACAAACCCTCCTGGTCAGTGTGTTTGTCACAAGCCCCATTGGAAAGTGTGTGTGCCACAAATCCCATTGCACAGCGTGTGTGTGTCACAAATTCCATTATAAAGTAGTGCGTGTTCACAAACCCCACTGGATAGCGTGTGTGAGTCACAAACCCTATTGGACAGTGTGTAGGTCACAATCCCCATTGGACAGCGTCTGTGTCACAAACCCCATTGGACAGCGTGTGTGTCACAAACACCACTGGACATCGTGTACGTGTCACAATCCCCACTGAACAGTGTGTGTGTCACAAAACCCATTGGATAGCGTGTGTGTCACAATCCCCATTGGACAGCGTGTGTGTCACAAACCCCATTGGACAGTGTGTCTGTGTCACAATACCCAATGGACAGTGTGTGTGTCACTATCCCCATTGGATAGCGTGTGTGTCACAAACAGCATTGGACAGCATGTGTGTGTCACATTCCCCATTGGACAGTGTATGTTCACAAAACCCATTGGATAGCGTGTGTGTCACAAACCCCATTGGATAGCATGTGTGTCACAATCACCATTGGACAGCGTGTGTGTGCCACAATCCCCATTGAACAGTGTGTGTGTCACAAAACGCATTGGATAGCGTTTGCCTCACAATCCCCATTGGACAGCGTGTGTGTCACAAACCCCATTGGACAGTTTGTGTGTGTCACAAAACCCATTGGATAGCATGTGTGTGTCACAAACCCCATTGGACAGCGTGTAGTGTCATAAACCCCATTGGACAGTGTGTGTCACAAATCCCATTGGATAGCATGTGTGTCACAATCACCATTGGACAGCGTGTGTGTGTCACAATCCCCATTGGACAGTGTGTGTGTCACAAAACGCATTGGATAGCGTTTGCCTCACAATCCCCATTGGACAGCGTGTGTGTCACAAACCCCATTGGACAGTTTGTGTGTGTCACAAAACCCATTGGATAGCATGTGTGTGTCACAAACCCCATTGGACAGCGTGTAGTGTCATAAACCTCATTGGACAGTGTGTGTCACAAATCCCATTGGATAGCATGTGGGTCACAAACCCCATTTGAAAATGTGTGTGTCACAAACCCCATTGGACAGCGTGTGTGTGCCACAAAACCCATTTGATAGCATGTGTGTGTCACGAACCCCATTGGACAGCTTGTGAACCAAAAGACCCATTGGTCAAAGTGTGTGTGTCACATTCCCCATTGGACAGTGTGTGTGTCACAAAACCCATTAGATAGCATGCGTGTCAGAAACACCATTGGACAGTGTGTGTGTAACAAAACCAATTCGTCAGTGTGTGTGTCACAAACCCCATTGGAAAGTGTGTGTGTCAGAAACCCCATTGGATAGCGTGTGTTTGTGACAATCCCCATTAAAAAGTGTGCGTGTCACAAACCCCATTTGAAAGTGTGTGTGTGTCACAATCCCCATTGGAGAGTGTGTGTGTCACAAAACCCATTGGATAGCGTGTGTGTCACAATCCTCATTGGATAGTGTGTGTGTGTCACAAACACTGTTGGACAGCGTGTCTGTCATAAACCCCATTGGACAGCGTGTCTGTGTCACAATCCCCATTGGACAGTGTGTGTGTGTCACAAAGCCCATTGTAAAGTTTGTGTGTCACAAACCCCATTGGATAGCATGTGTGTGTCACAAACCCCACTGGACAGTGTGTGTGTCACAAACACAGTATCACAGTATCACAGTATGTTTGGGATTGGAAGGGACCTCAAAAGATCATCTAGTCCAATCCCCCTGCTGGAGCAGGAACGCCTAGGTGAGGTCGCACAGGAACATGTCCAGGCGGGTTTTGAATGTCTCCAGAGAAGGAGACTCCACAACCTCCCTGGGCAGCCTGTTCCAGTGCTCTGTCTCCCTCACTGAGAAGAAGTTTTTTCTCAAATTTAAGCGGAACCTCTTGTGTTCCAGCTTGATCCCATTACCCCTTGTCCTACCATTGTTTGCCACCGAGAAGAGCCTGGCTCCATCCTCGTGGCACTCACCCTTTATATATTTATAAATATTAATGAGGTCCCCCCTCAGTCTCCTCTTCTCCAAGCTAAAGAGACCCAGCTCCCTCAGCCTTTCTTCATAAGGGAGGTGCTCCACTCCCTTAATCATCTTGGTTGCCCTACGCTGGACCCTCTCCAGCAGTTCCCTGTCCTTCTTGAACTGAGGGGCCCAGAACTGGACACAATATTCCAGATGTGGTCTCACCAGGGCGGAGTAGAGGGGAAGGAGGACCTCTCTCGATCTACTAGCCACACCCCTTCTAATACACCCCAGGATGCCATTGGCCTTCCTGGCCACAAGGGCACAGTGCTGGCTCATGGTCATCCTGTTGTCCACCAGGACCCCCAGGTCCCTTTCCTCTACACTGCTCTCTAATATGTAATTTCCCAACCTATACTGGAACCTGGGGTTGTTCCTGCCCAGATGCAGGACTCTACACTTTCCCTTGTTAAATTTCATCAGGTTATTCCCCGCCCAACTCTCCAGCCTGTCCAGGTCCCGCTGGATGGCAGCACAGCCTTCTGGCGTGTCAGCCACTCCTCCCAGCTTAGTGTCATCAGCAAACTTGCTGATAGTACACTCTGTTCCCTCGTCTAAATCGTTAATGAATATATTGAATAATATTGGCCCCAGCACTGACACCTGAGGCACTCCACTAGATACTGGCCTCCAACTAGACTCTGCACCATTGACTACCACTCTCTGGCTTCTCTCCTTAAGCCAGTTTGCAACCCACCTCACTACTCTATTGTCTAGACCACACCTCCTCAACTTAGCTGTGAGGATGCTGTGGGAGACTGTGTCAAAGGCTTTACTGAAGTCAAGGTAGACCACATCCACCGCTCTGCCATCATCCATCCACCTTGTTACATTCTCATAAAAGGCTATGAGGTTGGTCAAGCATGACTTACCCTTGGTAAAGCCATGCTGACTGCCCCTAATAACCCTCTTATCCTTGATATGCCTTGAGATGGCACCAAGGACAAGCTGTTCCATTACTTTCCCAGGGACAGAGGTGAGGCTGACCGGTCTATAATTACCCGGGTCCTCCTTCTTGCCCTTTTTGAAGACTGGAGTGACATTTGCTTTCCTCCAATCCTCGGGCACCTCCCCCGTTTCCCAAGACACCTTTGGACATTGTGTGTGTCACAAACCCCCCTGGACAGTGTGTGTGTCACAATCCCCGTTTGACAGCGTGTGTGTCACAAACCCCCGTGGACACTGTTTGTGTCACAAACCCCATTGGACAGTGTGTGTGTCACAAACCCAACTGGACAGCGTGTGTGTCACAATCCCCATTGGACAGCGTGTGTGTCACAAACCCCATTGGACAGATTGTGTGTGTCACAAACCCCATTGGACATCGAGTGTGTCACAATCCCCATTGGACAGCATGTGTGTCACAAACCCCATTGGACAGAGTGTGTGTGTCACAAACCCCATTAGACATCGAGTGTGTCACAATCCCCATTGGACAGCGTGTGTGATAGGAACCCCTTTGGACAGCGTGTGTGTCACAAGCGCCATTGGAAAGTGTGTTGTCACAAACCCCATTGGAAAGGGTGTGTGTCATAACCCCAATTTTACAGCGTGTGTGTGTCACAATAATCATTGGACAGTGTGTGTGTGTCACAATCCCCATTGGACAGTGTGTGTGTGTCACATTCTTCATTGGACAGCGTGTGTGTCACAATACCCATTGGACAGAGCATGTGTGTCACAATCCCCATTGGACAGCGTGTGTGTCACGAATCCCATTGGACAGTGTGTCTGTGTCACAATACCCATTGGACAGTGTGTGTGTCACAATCCCCATTGGACAGCATGTGTGTCACTAAACCCATTGGCTAGCATGTGGGTCACAAACCCCATTTGAAAGTGTGTGTATCACAAACCCCATTGGACAGCGTGTGTGTGTCACAAAACCCTTTGGATAGCATGCGTGTCACAAATACAATGGGTCAGTGTGTGTGTAAGAAAACCAATTTGTCAGCGTGTGTGTCACAAGCACCATTGGACAGTGTGTGTGTCACAAACCCCATTGGAAAGTATATGTGTCACAAACCCCATTGCGTAGCGTGTGTGTGTCACAAACACCATTGGACAGCGTGTGTGTGTCTCAATACCCATTGGACAGTGTGTGTGTCACAATCCCCATTGGAAAGTGTATGTGTCACAAACCCCATTGTATAGCGTGTGTGTGACAGAAACCCTCCTAATCAGTGTGTGTGTCACAAAACCCTGTGGATAGCATGCGTGTCACAAATACCATGGGACAGGGTGTGTGTAACAAAACCAGTTTGTCAGTGTGTGTGTCACAAACCCCATGGGACAGTGTGAGTGTGTCACAAACCCCATTAGAAAGTGTGCGTGTGACAAACCCCATTTGAAAGTCGGTGTGTCACACACCCCATTGGATAGCATGTGTGTGTCACAAACCCCATTGGACAGAGTGTTTGTGTGACAAACCCCATTCGACACCGTGTGTCTGTCACAAACCCTACTGGACAGTGTGTATGACACAATCCCCATTGGACAGCGTCTGTGTCAGAAACCCCATTCTACAGCGTGTTTGTCACAAGCCCATTGGACAGAGTGTGTGTGTCACAAAACCCAGTGGACAGCGTGTGTGTCACAAACCCCATTGGAAAGTGTGTGTCTCACAAACCCAATTGGATAGCGTGTGTGTGTCACAAACCCCATTAGAAAGTGTGCGTGTCACAAACCCCATTGGAAAGTGTGCGTGTCACAAACTCCATTGGATAGATTGTGCGTGTCACAAACCCTATTGGACAGTATGTACGTCACAGCCCCCATTGGACAGCGTCTGTGTCACAAATCCCATAGGACATCGTGTGGGTCACAAACCCCTTTGGACAGTGTGTGTGTCACGAACCCCATTGGACAGCGTGTGAGTCACAAGCGCCATTGGACAGAGCGTGTGTGTCACAAACCCCATTAGATAGCGTGTGTGTGTCACAAACCGCATTGGACAGTGTGTATGACACAATCCCCATTGGACAGCGTGTGTATCACAAACCCCACTGTATAGCGTGTGTGTCACAAACTACATCGGACAGTGTGTGTGTCACAAGCCCCACGGGACAGAGTGTGTGTCACAAACACCATTGGCAGCGTGTGTGTCACAAGACCATTGGACAGAGCGTGTGTGTCACAAAACCCACTGGACAGCGTGTGTGTCACGGACCTCATTGGACAGCGTGTGTGTGTCACAAACCTTCCTGGTCAGTGTGTGTGTCACAAACCCCATTGGAAAGCGTGTGTGTCACAAATGACATTAGAAAGTGTGTGTGTCACAAACACCATTAGACAGCGTGTGTGTCACAATTCCCATTGGACAGTGTGTGTGTCACAAACCCCAGTGGACAGTGTGTTTGTCACAAACACCCATGGACAGCGTGCGTGTCACAAACCCTGTTGGACATCGTGTGTGTCACTAACCCCTTTTGACAGTGTGTGTGTCACTAACCCCTTTTGACAGTGTGTGTGTCACAAATCCCATTGGACAGTGTGTGTGTCACAAACCCCATTCGAAAGCGTGTGTGTCACAAGCACCATTGGACATAGTGTGTGTGTCAGAAACCCCATTGGAATGTGTATGTGTCAAAAACCCCATTGGATAGTGTCTGTGTGTCACAAACCCTATTGGACAGTGTGTGTGTCACAAAACGCACTGGACAGCGTTTGTTTAACAAACCCCATTGGACAGCGTGTGTTTCAAAATCCACATTGGACAGATTAAATATGTCACAAACCCATTGGACAGCGTGTGAGTCATAAACCCCATTAGACAGGGTGTGTGTCACAAACCCTATTGGACAGAGTTTGTGTCACAAACCCCATTGGACAGCATCTGTGTCACAAACCCCATTTCAATGTGTCTATGTCACAAACCGCGTTGGATAGCGTGTGTGTGTCACAAACCCCATTGTACAGCGTGTTTGTCACAAGACCTTTATACAGAGTGTGTATCACAAATCACATTGTACATCGTCTATGTCACAATCCTCACTGGACAGCGTGTGTGTCGCAGACCCCATTGGACAGAGTGTGTGTCACAAACCTCTTTGGACAGTGTGTGTGTCATAAACACCATAGGATAGCGTGTGTGTGTCACAAACCCCATTGTACAGAGTGTTTGTCACAAGCTCATTGGACAGTGTGTGTCACAAACCCCATTGGACAGTGTGTTTGTCACAATCCCCATTGGACAGCGTGTGTGGTACAAGCCCATTTTACAGAGTGTGTGTATTACGAACGCCATTGGACAGTGTGTGTGTCACAAACCCCACTGGAAATGGCATCTGTCACAAACACCCATTGACAGCGTGCGTGTCACAAACCGCATTGGACAGCGTGTGTGTCACAAGCACCATTGGGCAGAGCGTGTGGGTCAGAAACCCCATTTCAAAGTGTATTTGTCACACAGCCCATTGGATACAGTGTGTGTGTCACAAACCCCATTGGACAGCGTCTGTATCACAAACCCCATTGGACAGCGTGTGTGTGTCACAAACACCATTTACAGCATCTTTGTCACAATCCTCACTGGACAGCGTGTCTGTCGCTGACCCCATTGGACAGTGTGTGTGTGACAAACCCTATTGCCAGAGTGTGTGTCACAAAGAGCATTGGACATCTTGTGTGTGTAACAATACCCATTGGACAGTGGGTGTGTCAGAAACCCTGTTGTACAGCGTGTGTGTCACAAACCCCCATGGACACTATGTGTGTCACAAACCCCATTGGACAGTGTGTGTGTCAGAAACCCCACTGGACAGCGTGTGTGTCACAAATCCCTTTAGACAGTGTGTGTGTCACAAACCCCACTAGAAAGCGGGTGTGTGTCACAATCCTCTTTGGAAAGTGCTTGGGTCACAAACCCTGTTGGACAGCCTGTGTGTCACAAAGACCCATGGACAGTGTGCGTGTCACAAACCCCATTGGACATCCTGTTTCTCACAAACCCCTTTGGGCAGTGTGTGTGTCACAAACCCCATTGGATATCATGTGTGTGTCACGATCCCCAATGGACAGTGTGTGTGTCACAAACCCCATTGGACAGAATGTGTGTCATGAACCCCATTGGACAGCGTGTATGTCACAAGCGCCATTGGACAGAGTGTGTGTGTCACAAACCCCACTGGAAAGTGTATGTGTCACAAACCCCATTGGATAGCATGTGTGTGTCACAAACCCCATTGGAAAGTGTGTGTGTCACAAACCCTATTGGACAGCGTGTGTGTGTCACAATACACATTGGACAGTGTGTGTGTAACAAGTCCTCCTGGTCAGTGTGTGTGTCACAAACCCGACTGGACAGCGTGTGTGTCAGAAACACAATTGGACAGTGTGTGTCACAAATCCCATTGGACACCGTGTGTGTCACAATCCCCATTGAACAGTGTGTGTGTCACAAACCCCATTGGACAGCGTGTGTGTCACAAGCCCATTGGACAGAGTGTATGTGTCACCAAACTCACCGTACAGCGTGTGTGTCACGAACCCCATTGGACAGCGTGTGTATCACAAGCAACATTAGACAGAGTGTGTGTGTCACAAACCCCACTGGATAGCGTGTGTGTGTCACAAACCCTATTGGACAGTGTGTGTGTTAGAATCCCCTTTGGACAGTGTGTGTGGCCCAAACCCCCATTGGACACCATGTGTGTCACAAGCACCATTGGACAGAGTGTTTGTGTCAGAAAACCCATTGGAAAGTTTATGTGTCACAAACCCAATTGGATAGCATGTGTGTGTCACAAACCCTATTGGACATTTTGTGTTTCACAAAACCCACTGGACAGCTTGTATGTCACAAACCCCATTAGACAGCGTGTATGTCCAAATCCCCATTGGACAGCGTGTGTGTTTCACAATACCCATTGGACAGAGTTTGTGCCACAAACCCCATTGGACAGCGTGTGTGTTACAAACCCCATTGGAAAGTGTATGTGTCACAAAACGCATTGTATAGCGTGTGTGTGTCAGAAACCCCATTGGACAGCTTGTGTGTCACAAGACCAATTGTACAGAGTGTGTGTCACAAACCCCATTGTACAGCGTGTTTGTCACAATCCCCATTGGACAGCGTGTGTGTCAGAAACCATTGGATATAGTGTGTGTGTCACAAAACCCCGTGGACAGTGTGTGTGTCACAAATCCCCTTGGACATCGTGTGTGTCACAAACCCCTTTGGACAGTGTGTGTGTCCCAAACCCCCATTGGACAGCGTGTGTGTCACAAACCCCATTGGAGAGAGTTTGTGTCACAAACCCCGTTGGATAGAGTATGTGTGTCACAAACCCTATTGGACAGAGTGTGTGTGTCACCAAGCCCATTGTACAGCGTGTGTGTCAGAAACCCCATTGGACAGCGTGTGTGTGTAACAAACCCATATTGGTCAGCGTGTGTGTCACAAATACCATTGGACAGCGTGTGTGTGACAAATACCATTGGACACCGTGTGTGTGTCACAATCCCCATTGGACAGTGTTTGTGTCACAAACCCCATTGGACAGCGTGTGTGTGTCACAATCCCCATTGGACAGTGTTTGTGTCACAAACCCCTTTGGACAGCGTGTGTGTCACAATCCCTTTTGGACAGTGTGTGTGTCACAATCCCCATTGGACAGTGTGTGTGTCACAAACCCCATTGGACAGTGTTTGTGCCACAAACCCCCGTGGACACGGTGTGTGTCACAAACCCCATTGGACAGTGTGTGTGTCACAAACCCCACTAGAGAGCGTGTGTGTCACAAACCCCATTAGATAGCGTGTGTTTGTCACAAACCCCATTATAAAGTGTGCGTGTTACAAACCCCATTGGATAGCGTGTGTGTGTCACAAACCCTTTTGGAGAGTTTGTAGGTAACAATCCCCATTGGACAGCATCTGTGTCACAAAACACATTGGACAGAGTGTGTGTCAGAAACACCTATGGACAGTGTGCGTGTCACAAACCCCATTGGACATCGTGTGTGTCACGAAATCCATTGGAAAGCGTTTGTATCACACGCCCCATTGGACAGCGTGTGTGTGTCACAATCCCCATTGGACATCGTGTGTGTCATGAACCCCATTGGACAGTGTGTGTGTCACAAACCCCACTAGACAGCGTGTGTGTTACAAACACCCATGGACAGTGTGCGTGTCACAAACCCCATTGGACATCATGTGTGTCACAAACCCCATTGGATAGCGTGTGTGTGTCACAAACCCCATTATAAAGTGTGCGTGTCACAAACCCCATTGGATAGCGTGTGTGTGTCACAAGGCCTTTTGGACAGTGTGTAGTTCACAATCCCCTTTGGACAGCATCTGTGTCACCAACCCCATTGGACAGCGTGTGTTTCACAAACACCATTGGACAGCGTGTGTGTGTCACAATCCCCATTGGAGAGTGTGTGTGTCACAAAACCCATTGGATAGCATGTGTGTGTGACAAACCCTATTGGACAGTGTGTGTGTCACAAACCCCTGTGGACACAGTGTGTGTCACGAACACCGTTGGACTGTGTGTGTGTGGAACAATACCCATTGGACAGTGTGTGTGTCACAAACCCCATTGGACAGCGTGTGTTTACAAAACCCATGCACACTGTTTGTGTCACAAACCCCATTGGACAGTGTGTGTGTCATAAACTTGACTGCAAAGTGTGTGTGTTACAAACACCGATGGACAGTGTGTGTGTCACAAACCCCATTGGACAGCGTGTGTGTTACAAACACCATTGGACAGCGTGTGTGTGTCACAAGCCCCATTGGAGAGAGTTTGTGTCACAAACCCCATTAGAATGTGTGTGTGACACAAACCCCATTGGACAGAGTGTGTGTGTGACAAAGCCCATTGGACAGCGTTTGTGTGTCACAATCCCCATCGGACAGTGTGTGTGTCACAAACCCCATGGGATAATGTGTCTGTCAGAATCCCCATTGGACAGCGTGTGTGTCACAAACCCCCGTGGACACGGTGTGTGTCACAAACCCCAGTGGACAGTGTGTGTGTCACAAACCCGACTAGATAGCGTGTGTGTCACAAACACAAATGGACAGTGTGCGTGTTACAAACCCCATTGGACAGCGTGTGTGTGTCACAATCCCCATTGGACAGTGTGTGTGTCAAAAACCCCATGGGACAGAGTGTGTGTCACGAACCCCATTGGATACCGTGTGTGTGTCACAAACCCTCCTGCTCAGTGTGTGTGTCACAAAACGCATTGGACAGCATGCGTGTCACAAACACCTTTTTACAGCGTGTGTGTCACAAACCCCATGGGGCAGCGAGTGTGTGTCACAAAGCCCGTTGGAAAGTGTGTGTGTCACAAACCCCATTGGATAGCGTGTGTGTGTCACGAACCCCATTGGACAGCGTGTGTGTCACAATCCCCTTTGGACAGCGTGTGTGTCACAAACCCCTTTGAACAGTGTGTGTGTCACAAACCCCATTGGACAGCGTGTGTGTCACAAACACTATTGGACAGCGTGTGTGTCACAAGCCCATTAGACAGAGTGTGTGTATCACAAAACCCACGGGATAGTGTTTGTGTCACGAACCTTATTGCACAGCGTGTGTGTCACAAGCAGCATTGGACAGAGTGTGTGTGTCACAAACCCCATTGGCAAGTGTATGTGTCACAAACACCATTGGATATCGTGTGTGTGTTAAAAACCCTTTTGGAGAGTGTGTAGGTAACAAACCCCATTGGACAGAGTTTGTTTCACAAACCTCATTGGACAGCATGTGTGTCACAAACCCCATTGGATTGCGTGTGTGTGTAACAAACCCATATTGGTCAGCCTGTGTGTCACAAAGCCCATTGGAGAGTGTGTGTGTCAGAAACCCCATTGGACAGTGTGTGTGTCACAAACCCCTTTGGACAGTGTGTGTGTCACAAACCCCATTGGACAGCGTGTGTGTGTAACAAACCCATATTGGTCAGCGTGTGTGTCACAAAGCCAATCGGACAGCGTGTGTGTGTAACAGTACCCTTTGGACAGTGTGTGTGTCACAAACCCCATTGGACAGCGTGTGTGTCAGAAACCCCCGTAGACACTGTGTGTGTTACAAACCCCATTGGACAGTGTGTGTGTCACAAATACTTTTGGACAGTGTGTGTCTCACAAACCCCACTGGACAGCGTGTGTGTCACAAAAACCCATCGACAGTGTGCGTGTCACGAACACCATTGGACATCATGTGTGTCACAAATCCCTTTGGAAAGAGTGTGTGTCACAAACCCCATTGGACAGCGTGTGTGTCACAAATCCATTTGGACAGTGTGTGTCTCACAAACCCCTTTGGACAGTGTGTGTTTCACAAAGCCCATTGGACAGTGTGTGTGATGTCACAATCTGCATTGGACACCGTGTGTGTCACAAGCACCATTAGACAGCGTGTGTGTTTCACAAACCCCATTGGACAGCGTGTGTGTCACAAACCCCATTGGAAAGCGTGTGTGTGTCACAATCCCCATTGGACAGTGTGTGAGTGTGTCACAAACCCCATTGGACAGTGAGTGTGTCTCACAATCCCCATTGGACAGTTTTTGTGTGTCACAAACCCCATTGGACAGCGTCTGTGTCACAAACCCCATTGGACAGCGTCTGTGTCACAAACCCCATTGGACAGCGTGTGTGTCACAATCCCCAATGGACAGAGTGTGTGTCACAAACACCATTGGACAGAGTGTGTGTGTCACAAACCCCATTGGTCAGCGTGTGTCTCATAAACCCCATTGGAGAGCGTGTGTGTGTCACAATCCCCATTGGACAGTGTTTGTGTCAAAATCCCCATTGGACAGCGTGTGTGTGACACAATCCCCTTTAGACAGTCTGTGTGTCACGAACCCCATTGGACAGAATGTTGTCATAAACCCCATTGGACATCGTGTGTGTGTCACAAACCCCATTGGACAGTGTTTATGTTTCACAAACCCCATTGGACAGCGAGTGTGTGACACAATCCTCTTTGGACAGCGTGTGTGTCACGAACCCCATTGGACAGCGTGTGTGTCACAAGGACCATTGTACAGAGTGTGTGTGTCACAAACCCCGTTGGAAAGTGTATGTGTCATAAACCCCATTGGATAGCGTGTGTGTGTCACAAACCCTATTGGACAGTGTGTATGTCACAAACCCCATTGGAAAGTGTGTGTGATGTCACAATCCGCATTGGACAGCGTGTGTGTCACAAGCCCCATTGGACAGCGTGTGTGTGTCACAATCCCCATTGGACAGTGTGTTTGTGTCTCATAAACCCCATTGGACATCATGTGTGTCACAAACCGCATTATAAAGTGTGTGTGTCACAAACCCCATTGGAACATGTGTGTGTCACAAACCCCATTGGATAGCGTGTGTGTGTCACAAATCCCACTGGACAGCGTGTGTGTCACGAACCGCATTGGACAGCTTGTGAGTCACAAGACCCATTGGACAGAGTGTGTGTGTCACAAATCCCATTGGACATCGTGTGTGTCAAAAACCCCATTGCACAGCGTGTGTGTCACAAGCCCCATTGGACAGCGTGTGTGTCACAACCGCCATTGGACAGAGTGTGTGTGTCACACCCCATTAGAAAGTATGCCTGTCACAAACCCCTTTGGAAAGTGTGTGTGTCACAAACCCTATTTGATAGCGTGTTTTTGTCACAAACCCCACTGGACAGCGTGTGTGTCACGAATCCCATTGGACAGCGTGTGTGTCAGAAACACCATTGGACATCGTGTGTGTGTAATAATACCCAATGGACAGTGTGTGTGTCACAAACCCCACTGGACAGCGTGTGTTTCAAAAACACCCATGTACAGCGTGCTTGTCACAAACCCCATTGGACAGCGTGTGTGTGTCACAATCCCCATTGGACAGGTTGTGTGTCTAAAAAACCCATTGGACAATGTGTGTGTGTCACAATCTCCATTGGACAGTGCGTGTGTCGCAAACCCCATGGGACAGAGTGTGTGTCACAAACCTCATTGGACAGCGTGTGTGTCACAATCCCCATTGGACAGAGTGTGTGTGTCACAAAACCCAAGGGACAGCGTGTGTGTCACAAACCCCATTGAACAGCGGGTGTACCACAAGTCCAATTGGACAGCGTGTGTAGTCACAAACACCATTGGACAGCGTGTGTAATCACAAAACCCATTGGACAGAGTGTGAGTGTCACAAACCCCATTGCAAAGTGTATGTGTCAAAAACCCCATTGGATAGCGTGTGTGTGTCACAAACTCTCCTTATCAGAGTGTGTGTCACAAAACCCATTGGACAGCATGCGTGTCGCAAACACCATTGGACAGTGTGTGTGTAAGAAACACAATTGGTCAGCGTGTGTGCCACAAACCCCATTGAAAAGTGTGTGTGTCACAAACCCTATTGGATACCGTGTGTGTGTCAGAAACCCCATTAGAAAGTGTGAGTGTCACAAAGCCCATTGGAAAGTGTGTGTGTCACAAACCCCATTGGATATCGTGGGTGTGTCACAAACCCCATTAGAAAGTGTGTGTGTCACAAACCCTATTGGACAGTGTGTATGTCACAATCCCCATTGGACAGTGTGTGTGTCAAAAAATCTATTGTATAGCGTGTGTGTTATAAACCCCATTAGAAAGTGTGTGTGTGTCACGAATCCTATTGGACAGTGTGTGTGTCACAAACCCCACTTGACCACGTGTGTGTCACAAGCACCATTGGGCAGAGTGTGTGTGTCACAAACCCCTTTGGAAATTGTAAGTTACAAAACCCATTGGATAGCGTCTGTGTGTCACAAACCCTATTGGACAGTGTGTGTGTCACAAAACCCACTGGACAGCATGTGTGTCGCAAGCCCCATTCGACAGCGTGTGTGTCACAAACACCATTGGACAGCGTGTGTGTGTCACAATACCCATTGGACAGTGCGTGTGTCACGAACCCCATTGGACAACATGTGTGTCACAAATCCCATTGGAGAGCGTGTGTGTGTCACAAACCCCATTTGACAGAGTGTGTGTCACAAACACCATTGGAAAGTGTGTGTGTCACAAAGCCCATTGGACAGCAAGTGTATGTCACAAACCCTCCTTGTCAGTGTGTGTGTCATAAAACCCATTGGACAGCGTGTGTGTCACAAACCCCATTGGACAGTGTGTGTGTCAAAAAACCCATTGGACAGCGTGTTTGTCACAAACCCCATGGGATAGCGTGTGTGTGTCACAATCCCCATTGAACAGTGTGTGTGTGTCACAAACCCCAATGGACAGCGTGTGTGTTCAGGAACCCCAGTGGACAGCGTGTGTGTCTCAAACACCATTGGAGAACGTGTGTGTGTAACAATACCCATTGGACAGTGTGTGTGTCACAAACCCCATTGGACAGCGTGTGTGTGTCACAAACCCTGCTCGTCAGTGTGCGCGTCACAAAACCCATTGGACAGAATGCATGTCGCAAACACCATTGGACAGTATGTGTGTAAGAAAACCAATTGTTCAGCGTGTGTGTCACAAACCCCATGGGACAGCGTGTGTGTGTCACAAACCCCATTGGAAAGTTTGTGCGTCACAAACCTCATTGGAAAGTGTGTGTGTCACAAACCGCATTGGATAGCGTGTGTGTGTCACAAACCCCATTACAAAGTGTCTGTGTCACAAAACCCATTGGAGAGAGTGTGTGTGTAACGAAACCCACTGTACAGCGTGTGTGTCACAAGCCCCATTGGACAGAGTGTGTGTCACAAACACCATTAGAGAGCGTGTGTGTGTAACAATACCCATTGGACAGTGTGTGTGTCACAAACCCTTTGGACAGCATGTGTGTCACAATCCCCATTGGACAGAGTGTGTGTCACAAACCCCTTGGACATCGTGTGTGTCACAAACCCTTTTGGACAGTGTGTGTCTCACAAACCCCATTGGACAGAGTTTGTGTCACAAACCCTATTGGACAGCGTGTGTTTCGCAAAGCCCTTTGGACATTGTGTGTGTCACAAACCCCATTGGACAGCGTGTGTGTGACACAATCCCCTTTGGACAGCGTGTGTGTCACAATACACATTGGACAGCGTGTGTGTCACAAACCCCATTGGACAGCATATGTGTGTCCCACTCCCATTGGGACAGTATGTGTGTCACAAAACCCAATGGACAGCGTGTGTGTTACAAGCACCATTGGACAGAGTGTGTGTGTCACAAACCCCTTTGGAAAGTGTATGTGTCACAAACCCCAGTGTATCACGAACCCCATTGGATTGCGTGTGTGTGTCATAAAACCCATTAGAAAGTGTGCGTGTCACAAACCCCATTAAAAAATGTGTGTGTCACTAACCCCATTGGACAGAGTGTGTGTCATCAACCCCATTGGACAGCGTGTGTGTCAGAAACCCCTTTGGACAGTGTGTGTGTCACAAAAACCATTGGACAGCGTGTGTGTCACAAGCACCAGTGGACAGAGTGTGTGTGTCACAAACCCCTTTGGAAAGTGTATGTGTCACAAAACCCATTGGATAGCCTGCGTGTGTCACAAACTCCATTGGACAGCGTGTGCAACACAAACACCCATGTACAGTGTGAGTGTCACAAACCCCATTGGACATCGTGTGTTTTACAAACCGCATTGGAGAGCATGTGTGTGTAACAATCCCTATTGGACAGTGTGTGTGTCACAAACCCCATGAGACAGAGTGTTTGTCACAAACACTATTGGACAGCTTGTGTCTCACAAGCCCTTTGGACAGAGTGTGCGTGTCACAAAACCCACTGGACAGCATGTGTGTCACGAACCCCACTGGAGACAGTGTATGTGTCACAAACCCCATTGTATAGCTTGTGTGTCATAAACCCCATTGGACAGTGTGTGTGTCACAAACCCCATTGGACAGAGTGTATGTGTCACAAACCCCACTGGACAGCACGTGTGTCACAAACTCCCATTTACAGTATGCGTGTCACAAACCCATTTGCACAGTGTACGTGTCACAAACCCCATTGGACATCGTGTGTGTTACAAACACCCAAGGAGAGGGTGTGTGTCACAAACCCCATTGGACAGTGTGTGTGTCACAAAACGCATATGACAGAGTGTGTGTCACGAACCTCATTGGACAGCGTGTGTGTCAAAAGCGACATTGGACAGAGTGGGTGTGTCACAAACACCATTTGAAAGTTTATGTGTCACAAACCCAACTGGATAGCGTGTGTGTGTCACAAACCCTCCTGGTCAGTGTATGTGTCACAAACCCCATTGGACAGCGTGTAGTGTCAGAAACCCCATTGGACAGCGTGTGTCACAAATCCCATTGGACAGCGTGTTCTTCACAAACCCTATTTGACAGCGTGTGTGTGTAACAATAGCTATTGGACAGTGTGTCTGTCACAAACCCAATTGGATAGAGTGTGTGTATAACAATACGCATTGGACAGTGTGTCTGTAACAATCCCCAGTGGACAGTACAATTATCACAAACCCCATGGGACAGAGTGTTTTTCACAAACACTATTGGACATCGTGTGTGTCACAAGCCCATTGAACAGAGTGTGTATGTCACAAAACCCCCTGGACAGCGTGTGTGTTCACAAACCCCTTTGGACAGCGTGTGTGTCACAAATCCCCGTGGACACTCTGTGTGTCACAAACCCCATTGGACAGTGTGTGTGTCACAAACACCCATAGACAGTGTGCGTGTCCCAAACCCCATTGGACATAATGTGTGTCACAAACCCCTTTGGACATTGTGCATGTCACAAACCCCCTTGGACATCGTGTGTGTTACAAACACCCAAGGACAGTGTGTGTGTCACAAACCCCATTGGACAGTGTGTGTGTCACAAACTCATGGGACAGAGTGTGCATCACGAACCCCATTGGACAGCGTGTGTCTCACAAGACCCATTGGACAGAGTGTGTGAGTCACAAACCACATTGGACAGCGTGTGTGTCACAATCCCCATTGGACAGCGTGTGTGTGTAACAATAGCTATTGGACAGTGTGTGTGTCACAAACCCCATTGAACAGCATGTGTTTGTCACAATCCCCATTGGACAGCTTGTGTGTCACAAAACCCATTGTACACTGTGTGTGTCACAAACCAAACCCATTGGATAGCGTGGGTTTTACAAACCCCATTAGAAAGAGTGTGTATCACAAACCCCATTGGATAGCGTGTGTGATGTCACAAACCCTATTGGACAGTGTGTCTGTCACAAACCCCACGGGACAGTGTGTGTGTCACGAACACCTTTGGACAGCTTGTGTTTCACAAGACCTATTGGACAGAGTGTATGTGTCACAAACCCCATTGGACAACATGTGTGTCAAAATACCCATTGGACAAGGTGTGGGTCAAAACACCATTGGACAGTGTGTGTGTGTCACAATCCCCACTGTATAGTGTGTGTGTCACAAACCCCATTGGGTAGCGTGTGTGTCACAAAGCCCTTTGGACTGTGTGTATGTCACAAACCCCATTGGACAGCATGTGTGTGTAAAAATACCCATTGGACAGTGCGTGTGTCACAAACCCCATTGGACAGCTTCTGTGTCACAAACCCCCGTGGACACTTTGTGTGTCACAAACCCCATTGGACAGAGTTTGTGTGTCACATAACCCACTGGACAGCGTGTGTGTCACGAACCCCATTGGACAGTGTGTGTGTGTCACAATCCCCATTGGACAGTGTGTGTGTTCACAAAACCCATTGGACAGCTTGTGTGTGTCACAAACCCCATTGGACAGTGTGTGTGTCACAAACCCCATTGGACAGCGTGTGTGTGTAACAATACCCAATGGACAGTGTGTGTGTCACAAACCCCATTGGACAGTGTGTGTGTCACAAACCCCATTGGATAGCGTGTGTTCACCAAACCCATTGGACAGCGTGGTTTTCACAAGACCAGTTGAACAGAGTCTGTGTGTCACAAACCCCATTGGACAGTGTGTGTGTCACAAACACCATTGGATAGCGTGTGTGTCACAAACCCCATTGGATAGCGTGTGTGTGTCACTGGCCCTATTGGGCAGTGTGTATGTCACAAAATCCACTGGACAGCGTGTGTGTGTCACAATCCCCATTGGACAGTGTGTGTGTCACAAACCCCATTGGACAGCGTGTTTATGTCACAATACCCATTGGACAGCTTGTGTGTGTCACAAACCCCATTGGACAGTGTGTGTGTCACAAACCCCATTGGATAGCATGTGTGTTCACCAAACCCATTGTACAGCGTGGTTTTCACAAGACCAGTTGAACAGAGTCTGTGTGTCACAAAGCCCATTGGACAGCGTGTGTGTCACAAGACCTATTGGACGGAGTGTGTGTATCACAAACCCCATTGGACAGCGTGTGTGTCACAATCCCCGTTGGACAGTGTCTGTGTCACAAACACCATTGAACAGCGTGTGTGTTACAATCCCCATTGGACTCCGTGTGGGTCACAAACCCCATTAGATAGAGTGTGTGTCACAAGCCCCATTGGACAGAGTGTATGTGTCACAAACCCCATTGGACAGCGTGTGTGTCACAATCCCCATTAGACAGCGTGTGTGTCACAAACCCCATTGGAAAGTGTGTTTCACGAACCCCATTGGATAGCATGTGTGTGTCACAAACACCATTGGACAGCGTGTGTGTATCACAAAACCCATTGGATAATGTGTGTGTCACGAAAACCATTAGAAATTGTGTGTGTCACAAACCCTATTGGACAGAGTGTGTGTGTCACACACCCCATTGGCAGCGTGTGTGTCACAAACCTCTTCGGATAATGTGTGTGTCACAAACCCCATTGGATAGCGTCTGTGTCACATTCCGCATTGGACAGTGTGTGTGTCACAAACCCCATGGGACAGAGTGTGTGTCACGAACCCCATTGGACAGCGTGTGTGTCAAAAGCGCCATTGGACAGAGTGTGTGTGTCACAAACCCCATTGGAAAGTGTTTGTGTCACAAACCCCATTGGATAGCGTGTGTGTGTCACAAACCCTCCTGGTCAGTGTGTGTGTCACAAAACCCATTGGACTGCATGCGTGCCACAAACACTATTGGACAGTCTGTTTGTAACAAACCCAATTGGTCAGCGTGTGTGTCACAAACCCCATTGGACAGCGTGTGTGTGTCACAAACTCCATTGGATAGCGTGTGTGATGTCACAAACCCTATTGGACAGTATGTGCATCACAAACCCCACTGGACAGCGTGTGTGTCACGAACCCCATTGGACAGACTGTGTGTCACAAGACCTATTGGACAGAGTGTGTGTGTCACAATCCCCATTGGACAGCGTGTGTGTCACAAACCCCATTGGACAGAGTGTGTGTGTCACAAATCCCATTGGACAGTGTGTGTGTCACAAACCCCACTGGACAGTGTCTGTACCACAATACTCATTGGACAGCGTGTGTGTCACAAACACCATTGGACAGTGTGTGTGTGTCACAATACCCAATGGGCAGTGTGTGTGTCACAAGCCCCATTGGACAGAGCTTGTCTCACCAACCCCCGTGGACACTGTATGTTTCACAAACCCCATTGGACAGTGGGTGTGTCACAAACTGCCATGGACAGTGTGCATGTCACAAATCCTATTGAGCAGCGTGTGTGTGTCACAATCCCCATTGGACAGTGTGTGTGTCACAAACCCCATTGGATAGCGTTTGTGTGTCACTGGCCCTATTGGACAGTGTGTGTGTCACAAAATCCACTGGACAGCGTGTGTGTGTAACAATACCCATTGGACAGCGTGTGTGTCACAAACCCCATTGGACAGCATGTGTGTCACAAACCCCATTGGACAGCGTGTTTATGTCACAATACCCATTGGACAACTTGTGTGTGCCACAAACCCCATTGGAAAGTGTATGTGTCACAAACCCCATTGGACAGCGTGTGTGTAGCAAATACCCATGGACAATATGCTTCTCACAAACCCCTTTGGACAGCGTCTGTGTCACAAACCCCCGAGGACAATGTGCGTGTCACAAACCCCACTTGACAGTGTGTGTGTCACAAACACCCAATTACATTGTGAGTGTCACAAACGCCATTGGACATCGTGTGTGTCAAAAACCCCTTTGGAAAGTGTGTGTGTCACAAACCCCTTTGGACAGCATGTGTGTGTCACAATCCCCATTGGATAGTGTGTGTGTCACAATACCCATGGGACAGAGTGTGTGTCATGAACCGGATTGGGCAGCGTGTGTGTCACAAGCACCATTGGACAGAGTGTGTGTGTCACAAACGCCTTTAGAAAGTGTATGTTTCACAAAATCCATTGGATAGCATGCGTATCACAAACACCATTGGACAGTGTTTGTGTCACAAACCTCATTGGATAGCGTGTGTGTAGCAAATACCCATCGACAATATTCTTGTCACAAACCCCTTTGGACAGCGTCTGTGTCACAAACGCCCGAGGACAATGTGCGTGTCACAAACCCCACTTGACAGCGTGTGTGTCACAAACACCCATGGACAGTGTGAGTGTCACAAACGCCATTGGACATCGTGTGTGTCAAAAACCCCTTTGGAAAGTACGTGTCTCACAAACCCCATTGGACACCATGTGTGTGTCACAAGCACCATTGGACAGTGTGTGTGTCACAAAACCCATGGGACAGAGTGTGTGTCATGAACCGGACTGGGCAGCGTGTGTGTCACAAGCATCATTGGACAGAGTGTGTGTGTCACAAACCCCATTGGACAGCATGCGTATCACAAACACCATTGGACAGTGTGTGTGTAACAAAATCAATTGGTAAGCGTGTGTGTCACAAACCCCATTGGATAGCGTGTGTGTGTCGCAAACGCCATTATAAAGTATGCGTGTCACAAGCACCTTGCATAACATGTGTGTGTCACAAACCCCATTAGAAAGCGTGCGTGTCACAAAACCCATTGGAAAGTGTGTTTGTCACAAACACCATTGGACAGCTTGTGTGTGTCACAATCACCATTAGACAGTGTGTGTGTCACAAAACCCATTGGAAAGCGTGTGTGATGTCACAAAACCTATTGGACAGTGTGTGTGTCGCAAACACAATTGGACAGTGTGTCTGTCACAATACCCTTTGGACAACTTCTGGGTCACAAACCCCATAGGACATCGTGTGTGTCACAATCCCCATTGAACTCCGTGTGGGTCACAAACCCCATTGGACAGAATGTGTGTCACAAGCCCCACTGGACAGAGTGTATGTGTCACAAACCCCATTGGACAGCGTTTTTGTCACAAACGCCATTGGATAGTGGGTGTGTCAAAAGCCCCATTGGTCAGCGTGTGTGTCACAAACCTCTTCGGACAATGTGTGTGTCACAAACACCATTGGACAGCCTGTGTGTCACATTCCGCATTGGACAGTGTATGTGTCACAAACCCCATGGTACAGACTGTGTGTCACGAACCCCATTGGACAGCGTGTGTGTCACAAGCGCCATTGGACAGAGTGTGTGTGTCACAAACCCCATTGGAAAGTGTATGTGTCACAAACCCCTTTGGATAGCCTGTGTGTGTCACAAACCCTCCTGGTCAGTGTGTGTGTCACAAAACCCATTGGACAGCATGTGTGTCCCAAACACTATTGGAGAGTCTGTGTGTAACAAACCCAATTGGTCAGCATGTGTGTCACAAACCCCATTGGATAGCGTGTGTGTGTCACAAACCCCATTAGAAAGTGTGCGTGTCACAAACACAATTGGACAGAGTGTGTGTATCACAATTAACATTGGACAGTGTGTGTGTCACAAACCCCATTGGATAGCGTGTCTGATGTCACAAACCCCACTGGACAGCATGTGTGTCTCGAACCCCATTGGACAGCTTGTGTGTCACAAGACCTATTGGACAGAGTGTGTGTGTCACAATCCCCATTGGACAGCGTGTGTGTCACAATCCCCATTGGACAGCGAGTGCGTCACAAACCCCGTTGGACAGAGTGTGTGTGTCACGAACGCCATTGGACAGTGTGTGTGTCACAAACCCCCGTGGACACTGTGTGTCACAAACCCCATTGGACAGTGAGTGTGTCACAAACCCCATTGGACAGCGTGTGTGTCACAAACACCCATGGACAGTGTGCATGTCACAAACCCCATTGGACAGCGTGTGTGTGTCACAATCCCCATTGGACAGTGTGTGTGTCACAAACCCCATTGGACTGTGTGTGTGTCAAGAACGCCATTGGAAAGCGTGTGTGTCATAAACCCCATTGGATAGCGTGTGTGTGTCAAAAACCCCATTAGAAAGCATGTTTGTCACAAACCCCATTGGATAGCATGTGTGTGTCACAAACCCTATTGGACAGAGTGTAGGTCACAATCCCCATTGGACAGCGTCAGTGTGACAAAACCCATTGGACAGCGTTTGTGTCAAAAACACCGTTGGACAGCGTGTGTGTTTCACAATCCCCATTGGACAATGTGTGTGTGTGTCACAAGACCCATTGGATAGCGTGTGTATCACAAACCCCCATGGACACTGTGTGTGTCACGAACGACATTGGATAGTGTGTGTGTCAAAAACCCCCCTGGACAGTGTATGTGTCACAATCCCCAGTGTACAGCGTGTGTGTCAAAACCCCATTGGACTGTGTGTGTGTGACAAAACCCACTGGACAGCGTGTGTGTCACAAACACTTATGGACAGTGTGACTGTCTCAAGCCCCGTTGGACAGCGTGTCTGTGTTACAATCCCCGTTGGGAAGTGTGTGTGTCACAAACACCATTGGACAGCGTGAGTGTCACGAACTCCATTGGACAGCGTGTGTGTCACAAGCACCATTGGACAGAGTGTGTGTGCCACAAACCCCATTGGAAAGTGTATGTGTCACAAACCCTATTGGATAGCGTGTGTGTTCACAAAACCCATTGGACAGCGTGGTTTTCACAAGACCAATTGAACAGAGTGTGTGTGTCACAAAGCCCATTGGACAGCGTGTGGGTCACAAACCCCATTGGACAGAGTGTATGTGTCACAAACCCCATTGGACAGCGTGTGTGTCACAAACTCCATTGGACAGAGTGTATGTGTCACAAACCCCATTGGAAAGTGTGTGTCACGAACCCCATTGGATAGCATGTGTTTGTCATAAACCCTATTGGACAGTGTGTATGTCACAATCCCCACTGGACAGCGTCTGTGTCACAATCCCCATTGGACAGTGTGTGTGTCACAAAACCCATTGGATAATGTGTTTGTCACGTAAACCATAAGAAATTGTGTGTGTCACAAACCCTATCGGACAGAGTGTGTGTGTCACACACCCCATTGGCAGCGTGTGTGTCACAAACCTCTTCGGATAATGTGTGTGTCACAAACCCCATTGGACAGCGTGTGTGTCACATTCCGCATTGGACAGTGTGTGTGTCACAAACCCCATGGGACAGAGTGTGTTTCACGAAACCCATTGGATAGTGTATGTGTCACAAAACCCATTGGATAGCCTGTGTGTGTCACAAACCCTCCTGGTTAGTGTGTGTGTCACGAAACCCATTGAACAGCATGCGTGTCACAAACACTATTGGACAGTCTGTGTGTAACAAACGCAATTGGTCAGCGTGTGTGTCACAAAGCCCATTGGATAGCGTGTGTGTGTCACAAACCCCATTGGAAAGAGTGTGTGTCACAAAAACCATTGGACAGCGTGTGTGTGTCAGAATCCTCATTGGACAGTGTGTGTGTCATAAATCCCATTGGATAGCGTGTGTGTCACAAACCTCTTTTGAAAGAGTGTGTGTCACAAATCCCATTGGATAACGTGTGTGATGTCACAAACCCTATTGGACAGTGTGTGTGTAACAAACCCCTTTGGACAGCGTGTGTGTGTCACAATCCCCATTGGACAGTGTGTGTGTCACAAACCCCATGGGACTAAGTTTGTGTCACGAACGCAATTGGACAGCGTGTGTGTCACAAGCGCCATTGGACAGAGTGTGTGTGTCACTAACCCCATTGGAAAGTGTATGTTTCACAAACCCCATTGGATAGTGTGTGTGTGTCAAAAACCCCATTAGAAAGTATGTGTGTCACAAACCGCATTGGATAGAATGTGTGTGTCTCAAACCCTGTTGGACAGCGTCTGTGTCACAAACACCGTTGGACAGCGTGTGTGTGTCACAATCCCCACTGGACAATGTGTGTGTCTGTCACAAAACCCATTGGATAGCGTGTGTGTCACAAACCCCCGTGGACACTGTGTGTATCACGAACGCCATTGGACAGTGTGTGCGTCAAAACCCCCCCTGGACAGTGTGTGTGTCACAATCCCCAGTGGACAGAGTGTGTGTCAAAACCCCATTGGACTGTGGGTGTGTGACAAAACCCACTGGAAAGCGTGTGTGTCACAAACACCAATGGACAGTGTGAGTGTCACAAACCCCATTGCATATCGTTTGTGTTTCAAACCAGTTTGGACAGTGTGTGTGTCACAATTCCCGTTGGACAGTGTGTGTGTCACAAACACCATTGGAGAGCATGTGTTTGTAACAATACCCATTGGACTGTGCGTGTGTCACAAACCCCACTGGACAGTTTGTGTGTCATAAACCCCATTGGACAGTTTGTGTGTCACAAACTCCACTGGACAGCGTGTGTGTCACAAACACCCATGGACAATGTGCGTGTCACAATCCCCATTGGACATCATCTGTGTCACAAAAACTCTTTGGACAGTATGTGTGTCAGAAACCCCATTGGACAAAGTGTGTGTGTCACAAACCCCATGGGATAGCGCGTGTGTGTCACAAACCGCATTATAAAGTTTGCTTCTCACAAACCCCATTTGATAGCGTGTGTGTGTCACAAACCCTATTGGACAGCCTGTGTGTCAGAATCTCCATTGGACAGCGTCTGTGTCACAAACACCATTGGACAGCTTGTTTGTGTCACAATCCCCATTGGACAGTGTGTGTGTCACAAAACCCATTGCACAACGTGTGTGTCACGAACCCCATTGGGCAGCGTGTGTGTCACAAGCACCATTGGACAGAGAGTGTGTGTCACAAACCCCATTGGATAGCGTTTGTCTGTCACAAACCCTTTTGGACAGTGTTTGTCACAAAACCCACTGGACACCGTGTGTGTTCACAAACCCCATTGGACAGCGTGTGTGTCACAAACACCATTGGACAGCGTGTGTGTGTAACAATACCCATTGGACAATGTGTGTGTCACAAACCGCATTGGACAGCGTGTGTGTGTCTGAAACCCTATTGGACAGTGTGTAGGTCACAATCCCCATTGGACAGCGTCTGTGTCACAAACCCCATTGGACAGCGTGTGTGTCACAAACACCATTGGACAGCGTGTCTCTGTCACAATCCCCATTGGACAGCGTGTGTGTCACAAAACCCACTGGACAGAGTGTGTGTCACAAACCCCAGTGGACAGCGTGTCTGTGTCACAATACCCACTGGATAGCTTGTGTGTTACGAACCCCATTGGACAGCGTGTGCGTCAGAAGCACCATTGGACAGAGTGTGTGTGCAAATGCCCATTGTACAGTGTGTGTGTCACAAACCCCATTTAACAGAGTTTGTGTCACCAACCCCCGTGGACACTGTGTGTGTCACAAACTCCACTGGACAGCGTGTGTGTCACAAACACCCATGGACTATATGAGTGTCACAAACCCCATTGGAGAGCGTGTGTGTCACAAACCCCTTTGGACAGTGTGTGTGTCACAAACCCCATTGGACATCGTGTGTGTCACAAACGTCTTTGGACAGTGTGTGCGTCACGAACGCCATTGGACAGTGTGTGTGTCACAAACCCCCCTGGACAGTGTGTGTGTCACAATCCCTAGTGGACAGAGTGTGTGTCAAAACCGCTTTGGGCAGTGTGTGTGTGCCAAACCCACTGGACAGCGTGTGTGCCACGAACACCCATGGAAACTGTGAGTGTCACAATCCCCATTAGATAGCGTGTGTGTCACAAACCCCTTTGGACAGTGTGTGTGTCACAAACCCCATTGGACAGCGTGTGTGTGTCACAATCCCCATTCGACAGTGTATGTGTCACAAACACTATTGGACAGCGTGTGTGTCACAAGCACCATTGGACAGAGTGTGTGTGTGACAAACCCCTTTGGAAAGTACACGTGTCACAAACCCCATTGGATAGCGTGTGTGTGTCACAAAGCCTATTGGAGAGTGTGTACGTCACAAACCCCATTGGACAGAGTTTGTGTCACAAACCCCATTGGACATCATGTGTGTCAGAAACCCCATTGGACAGTGTGTGTCACAAATCTCATTGGACAGCGTTTGTGTCACAAACCCCGTTGGACAGCGTGTGTGTCACAAACCCCTTTAGACAGTGTGTGTGTCACATCCCCATTGGACAGCGTGTGTGTGTCACAATCCGCATTGGACAGCGTGTGTGTCACAATAACCATTGGACAGCAAATGTGTGTGTCACAAACACTATTGGACAGTGTGTGTGTCACAAAACCCACTGGACAGTGTGTGTGTCACAAACCCCATTGGACAACGTGTGTGCCACAAACCCCATTGGACACGTGTGTGTCACAATACCCTTTGGACAGTGTGTGTGTCACAAACCCCAATGGAAAATGTATGTATCACAAACCCCATTTGATAGCGTGTGTGTCACAATCCCCATTAGACAGCGTGTGTGTCACAAACCCCATTGGAGAGGGTGTGTGTGTCACAATACCCACTGGACAGTGTGTGTGTCAAAAACCCGTTTGGAGAGAGTTTGTGTCACAAACCCCATTGGACAGCGTGTGTGTCACAAACCCCATTGGAAAGTATATGTGTCACAAAGCGCATTTTATAGCCTGTACGTGTCACAAACTACACTTGATAGCATGTGTGTGTTACAAACCCCGTTGTACAGCGTGTTTGTCATAATCCCCATTGGACAGCCTGTGTGTCACAAACCCCATTGGGCAGAGTGTGTGTATCAAACCACATTGGACAGAGTGTGTGTCACAAACCCCATTGGACAGAATGTGTGTGACAAACCCCATTGGACAGTGTATGTGTCGCAAACCCCATTGGTCAGAGAGTGTGACACAAGCGCCACTGCACAGAGTGTGTGTGTCACAAACCATATTGTACAGCGTGTTTGTCACAAGCCCTTTGGACAGAGTGTGTGTGTCACAAACCCCATTGTACAGTGTGTTGGTCACAATCCCAATTTTACAGCGTGTGTGTCACAAACCCCACTGGACAGAGTGTGTGTGACAAACCCCATTGGAAAGTGTATGTGTCACAAACCCCATTGGATAGCATGTGTGTGTCACAAACACTATTGGACAGTGTGTGTGTCACAAACCCCATTGGACACTGTGTGTGTCACAAACCCCATTGGACAGAATTTGTGTCATAAATCCCATTGGAAAGTGTATGTGTCACAAACCTCACTGGATAGCGTGTGTGTGTCACAAACCCCATTGGACAGAGTGTGTGTTTCACAAAACCCACTAGACAGCATCTGTGTCATGAACCCCATTGGACAGTGTGTGTTTCACAAATCCCATTGGAGAGCGTGTGTGTGTCACAATCCCCATTAGACAGCGTGTGTGTCACAAACCCCATAGGACAGAGTTTGTGTCACAAACCCCATTGGACTGCGTGTGTGTCACAATCACCATTGGACAGAGCGTGTGTTCACAAACCCCATTGGAAAGTGTATGTGTCACAAAGCGCATTGTATAGAGTGTATGTGTCACAAACCGCACGGGAGAGCGTGTGTGTATCACAAACCCCATTGTACAGCGTGTTTTTCACAAGCCCTTTGGACAGAGTGTCTGTGGCACAAATCCCATTGTACAGCTTGTTTGTCATAATCCCCATTGGACAGCGTGTGTTTCACAAACCCCATTGGACAGAGTGTGTGTTGACAAACCCCATTTTACAGTGTATGTGTCACAAACCCCATTGGACAGCGAGTATGACACAGACACCATTGAACAGACTGTGTGTGTCACAAAACTCACTGCACAGTGTGTGTGTCACAAACCCCTTTGGACAGAGTTCGTGTCACAAACACCATTGGACAGCGTGTGTGTCACAAACCCCAATGGAAATTGTATGTGTCACAAACCGCATTGGATAGCATGTGTGTGACACAAACCCTATTGTACAGCGTGTTTGTCACAAGCCCTTTGGACAGAGTGTGTGTGTCAGAAACCCCGTTTGACAGCGTGTATGTCAAAAACCCCTGTAGACAGTGTGTGTGTCACAAAGCACATTGTACAGTGTGTGTGTGTCACAACCCGCATTGGACAGTGTGTGAGTCACAAATCCCATTGGACAGTGTGTGTGTGTCACAATACCCATTGGACAGCAAGTGTGTCACAAGACCATTGGACAGTGTGTGTGTGTCACAAACCCCATTGGACAGAGTGTGTGTCACAAACACCCATGGACAGTGTGCGTGTCACAAACCCCATTGGACAGCGTGTGTGTGTCACAATCTCCATTGGACAGTGTGTGTGTCACAAACCCCATTGGATAGAGAGTGTGTCACAAAACCCATTAAACAGCGTGTGTGTCACAAACCCATTGGACAGCGTGTGTGTTTTCACAATACCCATCGGTCAGCAAGTGTGTCACAAGACCATTGGACAGAGTGTATGTGTCACAAACCCCATTGGACACGTGTGTGTCACAATAGCCATTAGTCAGAGTGTTGTCACAAACCAAATAGGACAGTGTGTGTGTCACAAAACCCATTGGACAGCGTGTGTGTGTAACAATACCCATTGGACAGTGTGTGTGTCACAAACCCCATTGGACAGCGTGTGTGTCATAAACCCCCGTGGACACTGTGTGTGTCACAAATGCCATTGTGCAGTGTGTGTGTCAAAAACCCCCCTGGACAGTGTGTGTGTCAAAAACCCCAATGGACAGCGTGTGTGTGTCACAAAACCTCCTGGTCAGTGTGTGTGTAACAAAAGCCATTGGACAGCGTGTGTGTTTCACAATCCCCATTGGACAGTGTGTGTGCCACAAACCCCATGGGACAGAGTTTGTGTCACAAACCCTATTGTACAGCGTATGTGTCACAAACACCATTGGACAGTGTGTGTGACAAGCGCATTGGACAGAGTGTGTGTGTCACAATCCCCATTGGATAGCATGTGTGTCACAAACCCCATTGGACAGAGTTTGTGTCACAAACCCTATTGGACAGTGTGTGTGTCACAAAACCTCCTGGTCAGTGTGTGTGTTACAAACCCCATTGGACAGTGTGTGTCTCACAAACCCCACTGGACAGCGTGTGTGTCATAAACCCCCGTGGACACTGTGTGTGTCACAAATGCCATTGTGCAGTGTGTGTGTCAAAAACCCCCCTGGACAGTGTGTGTGAAACAAAACCCACTGGACAGCGTTTTTGTCACAAGCACATTGGACAACGTGTGTGTCACAAACATCATTGGACAGCGTGTGTGTGTAACAATACCCATTGGACAGTGTGTGTGTCACAAAAGCCATTGGATAGCATGTGTGTCACAAACCCCATTTGAAAGTGTGTGTGTCACAATCCCCATTGGACAGCGTGTGTGTCACAAACCCCATTGGACAGTGTGCGTGTCACAAACCCCATTGGACAGCGTGTGTGTGTAACAATACCCATTGGACTGTGTGTGTGTCACAAACCCCATTGGACAGTGTGTGTGTCATAAACCCCCGTGGACACTGTGTGTGTCACGAATGCCATTGGACAGTGTGTGTGTCACAAACCCCATGGGACAGCGTGTGTGTGTCACAAAACCTCCTGGTCAGTGTGTGTGTCACAAAACCCATTGGACAGCGTGTGTGTCACAAAACCCCTGGGACAGCGTGTGTGTTTCACAAACCCCTTTGAAAACTGTGTGCGTCAAAAACCCCATTGGATAGCGTATGTGTCACAAACCCCTCTGGACAGCGTGTGTGTCACAAACACCCATGTACAGTGTGCGTGTCACAAACCCCATTGGACATCGTGTATGTCACAAACCCCATTGGACAGCGTATGTGTTTCACAATCCCCATTGGACAGTGTGTGTGCCACAAACCCCATGAGACAGAGTTTGTGTCACAAACCCTATTGGACAGCGTATGTGTCATAAACACCATTGGACAGTGTGTGTGACAAGCCCATTTGACAGAGTGTGTGTGTCACAAAACCCACTGGACAGCGTGAGTGTCACAGTCCCCATTGGACAGCATGTGTGTCACAAACCCCATTGGACGGAGTTTGTGTCACAAACCCTATTGGACAGCGTATGTGTCACAAACCCTCCTGGTCAGTGTGTGTGTCACAACCCCCATTGGACAGCGTGTAGTGTCAGAAAACACTTTGGACAGTGTGTGCCTCAAATCCCATTGGACAACGTGTGTGTCACAAACCCCATTTGACAGTGTGTGTGTCACAAACCCCATTGGACAGTGTGTGTGTAACAAACCCAATTGGTCAGCGTGTGTGTCACAAACTACATGGGACAGCGTGTGTGTGTCACAAACCCTATTGGACAGTGTGTAGGTCACAATCCCCATTGGACAGCATCTGTGTCACGAACCCCATTGGAGAGCGTGCGTGTCACAAACACCATTGGACAGCATGTGTATGTCACAATCCCCATTGGACAGAATTTGTGTCACAAACCCTATTGGACAGCGTGTGTGTCACAAACAACATTGGACAGCGTGTGTGTCACAAATCCTCCTGGACAGTGTGTGTGTCAAAAACCCCAATGGACAGCGTGTGTGTGTCAAAAACCCCATTAGAACGTATGTGTGTCACAAATACCATTGGACACCGTGTAGTGTCAGAAACCCCTATGGACTGTGCGTGTCTCAAATCCCATTGGACACCGTGTGTGTTTAACAAACCCCATTGGACAGAGTGTGTGTCACAAACCCCATTATACAGTGTTTGTGTCACAAACCCCATAGGACAGCTTGTGTGTGTAACAATACCCATTGGACAGTGTGTGCGTCACAAACCTCATTGGACAGAGTGTGTGTTTAACAATACCCATTGGGCAGTGTGTGTGTCATTAACCCCCGTGGACAGTGTGTGTGTCACGAACGCCACTGGACCGTGTGAGTGTCAAAAACCCCATTGGACAGCGTGTGTGTCACAAAACCCTTTGGACAGTGTGTGTGTCACAAACCCTATTGGACAGCGTTTGTGCGTCACGAACCCCATTGCACAGCGTGTGTGTCACAAGGCCTATTGGACAGCGTGTGTGTCACAAACCCTCCTGGTCAGGGTGTGCATCAAAAACCCCATTGGACCGCATGTGTGTCCCAAACACCATGGGACAGCGTGTGTGTGTCAAAAATCTCATTGGAAAGGGTGTGCGCATCACGAAACCCATTGGATAGCCTTTGTGTTTCACAAACCCTATTGGACAGTGTGCAGGTCACAATCCCCATTGGACAGCGTCTGTGTCAGAAACCCCATTGGACAGCGTGTGTGTCACTAACACCATTGGAAAGAGTTTGTGTCACAAACCCCATTGGACAGAGTGTGTGTCACAAACACTTTGACCAGTGTGTGTGTCAAAAACCCTTCGGACAGTGTGTGTGTCACAAACCCCATTGGACAGCGTGTGTGTTTCACAAGCCCTCCTGGCCAATATTTGTGTCACAAACCCCATTGGACAGCGTGTAGTTTCAGAAACCCTATTGGACAATGTGTGTCACAAATCCCATTGGACAGCGTGTGTGTCAGAAACCCCACTTGACAGCGTGTGTGTGTCACAAACCCCATTGGACAGCGTGTGTGTCTCACAATCCCCACTGGTCAGTGTGTGTGTCACAAAACCCATTGGACAGCGTGTGTGTCAGAAACCCCATACCACAGCTTCTGTGTGTCAGAAACCCCATTGGAAAGTGTGTGCGTCACAAACCCCATTGGATAGCGTGTGTGTGTCACAAACGCTATTGGACAGTGTGTAGGTCACAATCCCCATTGAACAGGGTGCGTGCCATAAACACCATTGGACAGCGTGTGTGTGTCACAATTCCCGTTGGAAAGTGTGTGTCTCACAAAACCCATTGGATAGCGTGTGTGTCACATACCCCATTTGACAGTGTGTGTGTCACAAACCCAATTGGATTGCGTGTGTGTGTCACAAACCCTCCTGGTCAGTGTGTGTGTAACGAAACCCATTGGAGAGCATGCGTGTCACAAACACCATTGGACAGTGTGTGTGTAACAAACCCAATTGGTCAGCGAGTGTGTCACAAACCCCATGGGACAGAGTGTGTGTGTCACAAACACCATTGGAAAGTGTGTGTCACGAACCCCATTGGATAGCGTGTGTGTGTCAAAAACCCCAATAGAAAGTATGTGTGTCACAAACCCCATTGGATAGCATGTGTGTGTCACAATCCCCATTAGACAGCGTGTGTGTCAGAAACCCCATTGGACAGTGTGTGTGTCACAAACCCCATTGGACAGAGTGTGTGTGTAAGAATACCCATAGGACAGTGTGTGTGTCACAAATCCTATTGGATAGTGTGTGTGTGACACAAACCCTCCTGGTCAGTGTGCGTGTCACAAAACCCGTTGGACAGTATGTGTGTCAGAAACCCCATTGGACACTGTGTGTGTCACAAACCGCATTGGACAGCGTGTAGTGTCAGAAACCCCATTGGACAGTGTGTGTCACAAATGCCATTGTACAGCGTGTGTGTCACAAACCCCATTGGACAACGTGTGTGTCACAAACACCATTGGACAGTGTGTGTGTCACAATCTCCATTGGACAGCGTGTGTGTCAGAAGCGCCATTGGAAAGTGTGTGTGTCACAAACCCCATTGGAAAGTGTGTGTGTCACAAACCCCTTTGGTCAGCATGTGTGTCACAAAACCCATTGGATACCATGTGTGTGTCACGAACCCCATTGGACAGCGTGTAGTGTCACAAACCCCATGGGACAGTGTGTCTGTGTCACAAACCCCATTGGAAAGTGTGTGTGTCAAAAACCCCATTGGATAGCGTGTGTGTGTGACAATCCCCATTAAAAATGTGTGTGTCAAAAACCCCGTTTGAAAGTGTGTGTGTCACAATCCCCATTGGAGAGTGTGTGTGTCACAAAACCCATTGGATAGCGTGTGTGTCAGAAACCCCATTGGACAGTGTGTGTGTCACAAACCGCATTGGACAGCGTGTGTTTCACAAGCGCCATTGAACAGAGTGTGATGTCACAAACCCCATTGGAAAGTGTATGTGTCACAAACCCTGCTGGTCAGTGTGTGCGTCACACAACCCATTGGACAGCATGCGTGTCGCAAACACCATTGGACAGTGTGTGTGTAAGAAAACCAATTGTTCAGCGTGTGTGTCACAAACCCCATTGGAAAGTTTGTGTGTCACAAACCTCATTGGAAAGTGTGTGTCTCACAAACCTTATTGGATAGCGTGTCTGTGTCACAAACCCCATTGGAGAGAATGTGTGTGTAACGAAACCCATTGGACAGCGTGTGTGTCACAAGCCCCATTGGACAGCGTGTGTGTCACAAACACCATTAGAGAGCGTGTGTTTCACAAACCCCCGTGTACACTGTGTGTGTCAAAACCCAGGTGGACAGTGTGTGTGTCTCAAACCCCACTAGACAGCGTGTGTGTCACAAACCCCTTTGGACAGTGTGTGTGTCACAAACCCCATTGGACAGCATGTGTGTGTCACAATCCCCATTGGACAGTGTGTGTGTGTCACAAACCCCAATGGACAGCGTGTGTGTGTCACAATCCCCATTGAAGAGTGTGTGTGTCACAAACCCCATGGGACAGATTGTGTGTCTACGAAAGTCATTGGACGAAGTGTGTGTGTCACAAGCCCATTGGACAGAGTGTTTGTGTCACAAAAACCACTGGACAGCGTGTGTGTCACGAACCCCATTGGATAGCGTGTGTTTCACAAGCAGCATTGGACAGAGTGTGTGTGTCACAAACCCCATTGGAAAGTGTATGTTTGACAAACCCCATTGGATAGCGTTTGTGTGTCACAAACCCTATTGGACAGTGTGTGTGTCACAAAACCCACTGGACAGAGTGTGTGTCATAAAACCCGTTGGACAGCGTGCGTGTCACAAACCCCATTGGACAGAGTTTGTGTCACAAACCCATTGGACAGCGTTTGTGTGACACAATTCCCTTTGGACAGTGTGTGTTTCACAAAAACCACTGGACAGTGTGTGTGTCACGAACCCCATTGGATAGCCTGATTGTCACAAGCACCATTGGACAGAGTGCGTGTGTCACAAACGCCATTGGACAGTGTGTGTGTCACAAAACCCACTTG
The DNA here is from genome assembly GCA_032206185.1 of Columba guinea. Lineage (NCBI taxonomy): Eukaryota > Metazoa > Chordata > Aves > Columbiformes > Columbidae > Columba > Columba guinea. The sequence continues at coordinate 1,799,055 of JAVLUU010000041.1, read as the reverse complement.
ACAGCGTGTGTGTACACAAACCCCATTGGACAACATGTGTGTCACAAACCCCAATGGACAGCGTGTTTGTCACAATCTTCAATGGACAGCGTGTGTGTCAAAACCCCACTGGACAGTGTGTGTGTCACAAAACCCACTGGACAGCGTGTGTGTCACAAACACCCATGGACAGTGTGCGTGTCACAAAACTCATTGGACAGTGTGTGTCACAAACCCCATTGGACAGCGTGTGTGTCAGAAGCCCATTGGACAGAATGTCTGTGTCACAAAATCCACTGGACAGCGTGTGTGTAACAATAGCCATTGGACAGTGTGTGTGTCACAAACCCCTGTGAACACTGTGTGTGTCACGAATGCCATTGGACAGTGTGAGTGTCACAAACCCCCCTGGCCAGTATGTGTCACAATCCCCAGTGGACAGCATGTGTGTCAAAACCCCATTGGACAGCATGTGTTTGTCACAATCCCCATTGGACAGTGTGTGTGTCACAAACCCCATTGGACAGCGTGTGTGTGTCACAATCCCCATTGGACAGTGTGTGTGTCACAAACACCATTTTACAGCTTGTGTGTCATAAACACCATTGGACAGCGTGTGTGTGTAACAATACCCATTGCAGAGTGTGTGTGTTCACAAATCCCATTGGACAGCGTGTTTTTGACAAACCCCCGTGGACTCTGTGTGTGTTACAAACCGAATTGGACAGTGTCTGTGTTACACACCCTACTGGAAAGCGTGGAAGTCACAAACCCCATTGGACTGCGTGTGTTTCACAAGCCCCATTGGACAGAGTTTATGTGTCACAAAGCCCAATGGACAGTGTGTGTGTCACAAACCCCATTGAACATCGTTTGTTTCACAAGCCCCATTGGACAGTGTGTGTGTGTCGCAAACCCCATTAGAAAGTATGCGTGTCAAAAACCCCATTGCACAGCGTGTGTGTGTCACAATCCCCATTGGACAGTGTGTGTGTCACAAACCCCATGGGACAGAGTGTGTGTCACAAACACTATTGGTCATCGTGTGTGTGTCAGAAGACCATTGGACAGAGTATGTTTTTCACAAAAACCAGTGGGCAGCATGTGTGTCACAAACCCCATTGGACAGTATGTGTGTGTAACAAACCCCATGTGATAGAGTGTGTGTGTCACAAACCCCATTAGAAAGTATGCGTGTCACAAAACCCATTGGACAGCGTGTGTGTTCACAATCCCCATTGGACAGTGTGTGTGTCACAAACCCCATGGGACAGAGTGTGTGTCACAAACACTATTGGTCAGCGTGTGTGTGTCACAAGCCCATTGGACAGATTGTGTGTGTCACAAAACACACTGGACAGCGTGTGTGTAACGAAACCCATTGGACAGCGTGTGTGTCACAAGCACCGTTGGACAGAGCGTTGTGTCACAATCCCCATTAGAACGCGTGTGTGTCACATACCCCATTGGACAGTGTGCGTGTGTCACAATCCCCTTTTGATAGAGTGTGTGTGTCACAAACCCCATTAGAATGTATGAGTGTCAAAAACCTTATTGGATAGAGTGTGTGTGTCACAAGCACCATTGGACAGTGTGTGGTGTCAAAATCCCCATTGGACAGCGTGTGTGTCACAAACCCCATTGGACAGTGTGTGTGTGTCACAAACCCCAATTGATAGAGTGTGTGTGTCACAAACCCTATCGAAAAGTGTGTGTGTCACAAAACCCACTGGATAGCGTGTGTGTCACAAACGGTATTGGACAGCGTGTGTGTCACAAGCCCCATTGTACAGAGTGTATTTGTCACAAAGCCCACTGGACAGCGTGTGTCACAATCCCCATTGGACTGCGTGTGTGTCACAAACCACATTGCACAGGGTGTGTGTGTCACGATACTCATTGGTCAGTGTGTGCGTCACAAACCTCATTGGACAGAGTTTCTGTCACAAATCCCTGTGGACACTGTGTGTGTCACAAACCCCATTGGACAGTGTGTGTGACACAAACTCCACTGGACAGCGTGTGTGTCACAAACACCCATGGACAGTGTGCGTGCCACAAACCCCATTTGACAACGTGTGTGTCACAAACCCTTTTGGACAATGTGTGTGTCACAAGCCCCATTGGACAGCGTGTGTGTGTCACAAGCCCCATTGGACAGAGTGAGTGTGTCACAAACCCCATGGGACAGAGTGTGTGTCACGAACCCCTTTGGACAGCGTGTGTGTTACAAAACCCCATTGGATAGTTGTGTGTGTCACAAACCCTGTTGGACATTGTGTATAACACAATCCCCATTGGACAGCGCCTTTGTCACAAACTCAATGAGACAGAGTGTGTGTCACAAACACTATAGGACAGCGTGTATGTGTCACAAGCCCATTGGACAGAGTGTGTCTGTCACAAAACACACTGGACAGCGTGTGTTTCACGAACCCCTTTGGACAGCGTGTGTGTCACAAGCACCTTTGGACAGAGTGTGGTGTCACAAACCCCATTGGAAAGTGTATGTGTCACAAACCCCGTTGGATAACGCGTATGTGTCACAACCCCATTGGACAGCGTGTGTGTCACAAGCCCCATTGGACAGAGTGTACTTGTCACAAAGCCCATTGGACAGCGTGTGTGTGACACAAACCCTATTGGACAGAGTGTGTGTTTCACAAACCCCATTGGATATCGTGTGTGTCACAAACACCATTGGACAGGGTGTGTGTGTCACAAACCCCATTTGATAAAGTGTGTGTGTCACAAACCCCATTGGATAGCGTGTGTGTGTCACAAGCAGCTTTGGACAGAGTGTGGTGTCACAATCGCCATTGGACAGCGTGTGTGTCACAAAACCCATTGGACAGTGTGTGTGTGTCACAAGCACCATTGGACAGAGTGTGGTGTCACAATCCCCATTGGACAGCGTACGTGTCACAAACACCATTGGATAGCGTGTGTGTGTCACAAGCACCATTGGACAGAGTGTGTGTTCCAAAGCCCATTGGACAGTGTGTGTGTCACAAACCTCATCGGACAGAGTTTGTTTCACAAACCCCATGGGACAGCATGTGTGTCAAAACCCAGTTGGACAACGTGTGTTTCACACACCCCCCTGTTCAGTGTGTGTGTCACAATCCCCAGTGGAAAGCGTGTGTGTCAAAGCCCCATTGGATAATGTGTGTGTCACAAAACCCACTTGACAGCGTGTGTGTCACAAACACCCTTGGACAGTGTGAGTGTCACAAACCCTATTGGACAGTGTGTGTGTCATAAAACCCTTTTGACAGTTTGTGTGTCAAAAACCTCATTGGACAGCGTGTGTGTGTCAGAATCCCCATTGGACAATGTGTGTGTCACAAACACAATTGGACAGCGTGTGTGTCACAAACACCATTGGACAGCGTGTGTGTCACAAGCTCATTTGACAGAATCTGTGTGTCACAAAACCCACTGGACAGCGTGTGTGTCAAGAACCCCATTGGAAATTGTGTGTGTCGCCACCACCATTAGAAAGTGTGTGTCTCACAAACCCCATTGAACAGCATGTGTGTCACGAACCCCATTGGACAGCGTGTTTTTCACAAGACCCATTGGACAGAGTGTGTGTGTCACAAACCCCATTGGAAAGTATATGTGTCACAAACCCCATTGGATAGCGTGTGTGTGTCACAAACCCCATGGGACAGCGTGTGTGTGTCACAAGCCCCATTGAAAAGTGTGTGTGTCACAAACCGCGTGGGACAGCGTGTGTGTCACAAAAACCATCGGACATCGTGTGTGTCATAAACCCCTATGGACAGTGTGTGTGTCACGAACCCCATTGGAAAGCGCGTGTGTCACAAGCGCCATTGGACAGAGTGTGTGTGTAACAAGCCCCATTGAAAAGTGTATGTGTCACAAACACCTTTGGATAGCGTGTGTGTGTAACGAACCCAATTGGAGACTGTGTGTGTCACAATACCCATTGGACAGTGTCTGTGTCACAAACCGCATTGGACAACATGTGTGTCACAAACCCCATTGGACAGCGTGTGTGTGTCAAAAATCCCATTGGACAGCGTCTGTAGTCACAAACCCCATTTGACAGCGTGTGTGTCACAAACCCCTTTGGACAGTGCGTGTGTCACAAACCCCATTAGCCAGCGTGTGTGCGTCACAATCCCCATTGGACAGTGTGTCTGTGTCACAAACCCTATTGGACAGTGTGTGTGTCACAAACCCTATTGGACAGTGTGTGTGTCACAAAACCCACTGGAGAGTGTGTGTGTCACTAACCCTATTGGACAGAGTGTGTGTCACAAACCCACGTGGACAGTGTGTGTGTCACAAACCCCAGTGGACAGCGTGTGTGTCAAAACACCATTGGACAGTGTGTGTGTGACAAAACCCACTGGACAGCGTGTGTGTCACAAACAACCATGGACAGTGTGAGTGTCACAAACCCCATTGGACAGCGTTTGTGTGTCACAATACCCACTGGTCAGTGTGTGTGTCACGAACCCCCCTGGACTGTGTGTGTGTCACAATCCCCAGTGGACAGTGTGTGTGTAACAAACCCAATTGGTCAGCGTGTCTGTCAGAAAACCCATGGGACAGCGTGTGTGTGTCAAAAACCCCATTGGACAGAGTGTGTGTCATAAACCCCATTGGATAGTGTGGGTGTGTCACAAACCCCATGGGACAGAGTGTGTGTCACGAACCCCATTGGACAGCGTGTGTGTCACAAACCCTATGGGACTGTGTGTGTGTGTCACAAACCCCATTGGACAGTGTGTGTGATGTCACAATCCGCATTGGACAGCATGTGTGTCACAAGCCCCATTGGACGGCGTGTGTGTCACAAGCACCATTAGACAGCGTGTGTGTGTAACAATTCCCATTGGACAGCGTGTGTGTCACAAACCCCCGTAGACACTGTGTGTGTCACAAACCCCATTGGAAAGTGTGTGTGTCACAAATACTTTTGGACAGTGTGTGTCTCAGAAACACCACCGGACAGCCTGTGTGTCACAAAAACCCATCGACAGTGTGCGTGTCACGAACCCTATTAGACATCATGTGTGTCACAAATCCTTTTGGATAGTGTGTGTCTCACAAACCCCTTTGGACAGTGTGTGTGTCACAAACCCAATTGGACACTGTGTGTGATGGCACAATCCGCACTGGACAGCGTGTGTGTCACAAGCACCATTAGACAGCGTGTGTGTGTAACAATACCCATTGGACAGTGTGTGTGTCACAGATCTCATTGGACAGCGTCTGTGTCACAAACCCCCATAGACACTGTGTGTGTCACAAATCCTTTTGGACAGTGTGTGTCTCACAAACCCAACTGGACAGCGTGTGAGTCACAAACACCCATCGACAGTGTGCATGTCACAAACCCTTCGGACATCATGTGTCTCACAAACCCCTTTGGAAAGAGTGTGTGTCACAAACCCCCTTGGACAGCCTGTGTATCACAGACCACATTAGAAAGTGTGCACGTCACAAACCCCATTGGAACGTGTGTGTGTCACAAACTCTATTGGATAGCGTGTGTGTGTCACATATACCACTGGACAGTGTGTGTGTCTCACAAACCCCTTTGGACAGTGTGTGTGTCACAAACCCCATTGGACAGTGTGTGTGATGTCACAATCCGCATTGGACAGCGTGTGTGTCACAAGCACCATTAGACAGCGTGTGTGTGTCACAAAACCCATTGGACAGTGTGTGTGTCACAAACACCCATGGGCAGTGTGCATGTCACATGCCCCATTTAACATCCTGTGTGTCAAAAACCCTTTTGGACAGTTTGTGTCTCACAAACCACATTGGACAGGGTGTGTGTGTCACAATCCCTATTGGACAGTGTTTGTGTATCACAAACCCCATTGGACATCGTCTGTGTCACATACCCCATTGGACAGTGTGTGTGTGTCACAAACCCCCTTGGACAGCGTGTGTGTGTCACAATCCCCAGTGGACAGTGTGTGTGTCACAAACCCCATGGGACAGCGTGTGTGTGTCACAATCCCCATTGGACAGTGTGTGTGTGACACAATCCCCTTTGGACAGTGTGTGTCACGAACCCCATTGAACGGCGTGTGTGCAATAAACCCCATTGTACAGCGTGTGTGTGTCACAATCCTCATTGGACAATGTTTGTGTATCACAAACCCCACTGGACAGCGTGTGTGTCACAAACCCCATTGGACAGTGTGTGTGTCACAAACCCCATTGGACAGAGTGTGTGTGACACAATCCCCTTTGGACAGTGTGTGTGTCACGAACCCCATTGGACAGTGTGTGTGTCACAAGCACCATAGGACAGCGTGTGTGTCACAAATCCTTTTGGTCAGTGTGTGTCTCACAAACCCCGCTGGACAGCGTGTGTGTCACAAACCCCACTGGACATCATGTGTGTCACAAACCCCATTGGACAGTGTGTGTGTCACAAACCCCATTGGACAGTGTGTGTCTCATAAACCCCATTGGACAGCGTGTGTGTCACGATCCCCATTGTACAGTGTGTGTGTCACAAACCCCTTTGGACAGTGTTTGTTACAAAAACCCCATTGGAGAGCGAGTGTGTGACACAATCCCCTTTAGACAGTCTGTGTGTCACGAACCCCATTGGACAGAATGTGTGTCATAAACCCCATTGGACAGCGTGTGTGTGTCACAATCCCCATTGGACAGTGTTTGTGTTTCACAAACCCCATTGGACAGCGAGTGTGTGACACAATCCTCTTTGGACAGCGTGTGTGTCACGAACCCCATTGGACAGCGTGTGTGTCACAGGCACCATTGTACAGAATGTGTGTGTCACAAACCCCATTGGAAAGTGTATGTGTCATAAACCCCATTGGACAGTGTGTGTGTCACAAACCCCATTGGACAGCGTGTGTGTCATGAACCCCCATAGACACTGTGTGTGGCACAAACCCCATTGGACAGTGTGTGTGTCACAAACCCCACTGGAGATCGTGTGTGTCATAAACCCCATTAGACATCATGTGTGTCACAAACAGCATTAGAAAGTGTGTGTGTCACAAACAGCATTAGAAAGTGTGTGTGTCACAAACCCCATTAGACATCGTGTGTGTCACAAATACCATTGGACAGAGTGTGTGTGTCACAAACCCATTAGACAGTGTGTGTGTCACAAACCCCATTGGACAGTGTGTGTGTGTAATAATACCCATTGGACAACGTGTGTGTCACAAACCCCATTGGACAGCGAGTGTGTGTCACAAACCCTCCTGGTCAGTGCGTGTGTCGCAAACCCCATTGGTCAGCGTGTCTGTGTCACAAACCCCATGGGATAGAGTGTGTGTCACGAACCACACTGGACAGCGTGAGTGTCACAAGACCCATTGGACAGAGTGTGCGTATCACAAACCCCATTGGACACAGTGTGTGTTTCACAAGCCCCGTTGAACAGCGTGTGTGTCAAATGCCCCACTGGACAGAGTGTATGTGTTCACAAACCCAATTGGACAGTGTGTGTGTCACAATCCCCATTGGACAGCGTGTGTGTGTCACAAACCCCATTTGACAGAGTGTGTTTCACAAACACCATTGGACAGTGTGTGTGTCACAAACCCCATTGGACAGCGTCTGTGTCAGAAACACCATTGGACAGTGTGTGGGTCACAAACCCCATTGGACAGCGTTTGTGTATCACAAACACCATTGGACAGCGTGTGTGTGTCACAATCCCCATTCTACAGTGTTTGTGTCACAAACAGCATTGGACAGAGTGTGTGTCACAAGCCCATTGGACAGAGTGTGTGTGTCACAAACCCTACTGGACAGCGTGTGTGTCACAAACCCTACTGGACAGTGTGTAGGCCAAAATGCCCATTAGACAGCGTCTGTGTCACAAACACCATTGGACAGTGTATGTGTCACAAACCCCATTGGACAGCGTGTGTGTGTAACAATACCTATTGGACAGTGTGTCTGTCACAAACCCCATTGGACAGAGTGTGTGTGTCACAAACCCTATTGGACAGTGTGTGTGTCACAAAACCCACTGAACAGCATGTGTGCCACAATCCCCATTGGACAGAGTTTGTGTCACAAACCCTATTGGACACCGTGTGTGACACAAACACCATTGGACAGCTTGTGTGTCACCAACCCCATTGGACAGCGTGTCGTTTCAGAAACCTCATGGACAGTGTGTGTCACAAATCCCATTGGACAGCGTGTGTGTCACAAATCCCATTGGACAGCGTGTGTATGACACAAACCCCATTTGACAGAGTGTGTGTCACAAACACCATTGGACAGTGTGTGTGTCACAAACCCCACTGGACAGCGTGTGTGTGTCACAATCCTTATTGGACAGCGTGTGTGTCACCAGCGTGTTGGACAGAATGTGTGTGTCACAAAACCCAGTGGACAGCGTTTGTGTCACGAACCCCATTGGACAGCGTGTGTGTCTGAATCACCATTGGACAGAGTGTGTGTATCACAAACCCCATTGGAAGGTGTATGTGTCACGAACCCCATTGGACAGCGTGTGTGTGTAACAATACCCATTGGACAGTGTGTGTGTCACAAACCCCATTGGACATCGTGTGTGTCAGAAACCCCATTGGACAGCATGTGTGTGTCACAATCCCCATTGGACAGTGTGTATGTGTCACAAAACCCACTGGACACAGTGTGTGTTCACAAACTCCATTGCACAGCGTGTTTTTCACAAGAGCCATTGGACGGAGTGTGTGTGTCACAAAGGCCATTGGACAGCGTGTGTATCACAATCCCCATTGGACAGCGTGTTTGTCACAAACACCATTGGACAGCGTGTGTGTGTAACAATACCCATTGGACAGTGTGTGTGTCACAAACCCCATTGGACAGCGTCTGTGTCACAAACACCATTGGACAGCGTGTCTCTGTCAAAATCCCCATTGGACAGTGTGTGTGTCACAATCCCCATTGGACAGTGTATGTGTCACAAATATCATTGGACAGCGTGTGTGTCACAAGCACCATTGGACAGTGTGTGTCTCATAAACCCCATTGGACAGCGTGTGTGTCACGATCCCCATTGTACAGTGTGTGTGTCACAAACCCCTTTGGACAGTGTTTGTTACAAAAACCCCATTGGAGAGCGAGTGTGTGACACAATCCCCTTTAGACAGTCTGTGTGTCACGAACCCCATTGGACAGAATGTGTGTCATAAACCCCATTGGACAGCGTGTGTGTGTCACAATCCCCATTGGACAGTGTTTGTGTTTCACAAACCCCATTGGACAGCGAGTGTGTGACACAATCCTCTTTGGACAGCGTGTGTGTCACGAACCCCATTGGACAGCGTGTGTGTCACAGGCACCATTGTACAGAATGTGTGTGTCACAAACCCCATTGGAAAGTGTATGTGTCATAAACCCCATTGGACAGTGTGTGTGTCACAAACCCCATTGGACAGCGTGTGTGTCATGAACCCCCATAGACACTGTGTGTGGCACAAACCCCATTGGACAGTGTGTGTGTCACAAACCCCACTGGAGATCGTGTGTGTCATAAACCCCATTAGACATCATGTGTGTCACAAACAGCATTAGAAAGTGTGTGTGTCACAAACAGCATTAGAAAGTGTGTGTGTCACAAACCCCATTAGACATCGTGTGTGTCACAAATACCATTGGACAGAGTGTGTGTGTCACAAACCCATTAGACAGTGTGTGTGTCACAAACCCCATTGGACAGTGTGTGTGTGTAATAATACCCATTGGACAACGTGTGTGTCACAAACCCCATTGGACAGCGAGTGTGTGTCACAAACCCTCCTGGTCAGTGCGTGTGTCGCAAACCCCATTGGTCAGCGTGTCTGTGTCACAAACCCCATGGGATAGAGTGTGTGTCACGAACCACACTGGACAGCGTGAGTGTCACAAGACCCATTGGACAGAGTGTGCGTATCACAAACCCCATTGGACACAGTGTGTGTTTCACAAGCCCCGTTGAACAGCGTGTGTGTCAAATGCCCCACTGGACAGAGTGTATGTGTTCACAAACCCAATTGGACAGTGTGTGTGTCACAATCCCCATTGGACAGCGTGTGTGTGTCACAAACCCCATTTGACAGAGTGTGTTTCACAAACACCATTGGACAGTGTGTGTGTCACAAACCCCATTGGACAGCGTCTGTGTCAGAAACACCATTGGACAGTGTGTGGGTCACAAACCCCATTGGACAGCGTTTGTGTATCACAAACACCATTGGACAGCGTGTGTGTGTCACAATCCCCATTCTACAGTGTTTGTGTCACAAACAGCATTGGACAGAGTGTGTGTCACAAGCCCATTGGACAGAGTGTGTGTGTCACAAACCCTACTGGACAGCGTGTGTGTCACAAACCCTACTGGACAGTGTGTAGGCCAAAATGCCCATTAGACAGCGTCTGTGTCACAAACACCATTGGACAGTGTATGTGTCACAAACCCCATTGGACAGCGTGTGTGTGTAACAATACCTATTGGACAGTGTGTGTGTCACAAACCCCATTGGACATCGTGTGTGTCAGAAACCCCATTGGACAGCATGTGTGTGTCACAATCCCCATTGGACAGTGTGTATGTGTCACAAAACCCACTGGACACAGTGTGTGTTCACAAACTCCATTGCACAGCGTGTTTTTCACAAGAGCCATTGGACGGAGTGTGTGTGTCACAAAGGCCATTGGACAGCGTGTGTATCACAATCCCCATTGGACAGCGTGTTTGTCACAAACACCATTGGACAGCGTGTGTGTGTAACAATACCCATTGGACAGTGTGTGTGTCACAAACCCCATTGGACAGCGTCTGTGTCACAAACACCATTGGACAGCGTGTCTCTGTCAAAATCCCCATTGGACAGTGTGTGTGTCACAATCCCCATTGGACAGTGTATGTGTCACAAATATCATTGGACAGCGTGTGTGTCACAAGCACCATTGGACAGAGTGTGTGTGTCAGAAACCCCTTTGGAAAGTGTATGTGTCACAAACCCCATTGGATAGCCTGTGTGTGTCACAAAACCCACTGGAGAGCGTGTGTGTCACAAACCCCATTGGACAGCGTGTGTGTCACAAACACCATTGGACAGTGTGTGTGTAACAAACCTCGTTGGACAGTGTGTGTCTGTCACAAACCTCCTGGTCAGTGTGTGTGTCACAATCCCAAGTGGACAGCGTGTGTGTCACAATACCCATTGGACAGTGTGTGTGTCAGAAACCCGTTTGGAGAGAGTTTGTGTCACAAACCCCATTGTACAGCGTGTTTGTCACAATCCCCATTTTACAGCGTGTGTGTCACAAACCCCATTGGACAGAGTGTGTGTGACAAACCCCATTGGAGAGAGTGTGTGTCACAAACCCAATTGGAGAGCGTGTGTGTGTCACAAACCCTCCTGGTCAGTGTGTGTGTCAAAAAACCCATTGGAAAGCATGAGTGTCACACACAGGATTGCACAGTGTGTGTGTAACAAACCCAATTGGTCAGCGTGTGTGTCACAAACACCATGGGACAACGTGCGTGTGTGTCACAAACCTCATTAGAAAGTATGTTTGTCACAAACCCCATTGGATAGCATGTGTGTGTCACAAAGCCTATTGGACAGTTTGTATTTCACAATCCCCATTGTACAGCGTCTGTGTCACAAACCCCATTGGACAGCGTGTGTGTCACAAACACCATTGGACAGCGTGTGTAGTGTCACAATCCTCATTGGACAGTGTTTGTGTTACAAAACCCATTGGACAGCGCGTGTGTCACAAACCCCATTAGAAAGTGCGTGTGTCCCAAACACCATTGGATAGCGTATGTGTTTTCACAAACACTATTGGACAGAGTCTGTGTGTCATACACCAAATTGGACAGCGTTTGTACATAAACGCCATTGGATAGCGTGTGTGTGTCACAAACCCCATTATAAAGTGTGCGTGTCACAAACCCCATTGGACATTGTGTGTGTGACAAACCCCATTGGACAGAGTGTGTGTGTCATAAACCACATTCGACAGAGTTTGTGTTTAACAATACCCATTGGACAGTGTGTGTGTCACAATCCCCATTGGAAAGTGTGAGTGTCACAAACCCCATTGGATTGCGTGTGTGTTTCACAAACCCCATTGGACAGCGTGTGTGTGTCACAATACCCATTGGACAGGGTGTGTGTCACAAACCTCATTGGACAGAGTTTGTGTCACAAACCCCCGTGTACACTGTGTGTGTCACAAACCCCATTGGAAAGTGTATGTGTCATAAACCCCATTTGATAGAGTGTGTGTGTCACAAAACCCATTGGAAAGTATGCGTGTCACAAACCCCATTGGACAGACTGTATGTCACATTGGATAGCGTGTGTGTGTCGCAGTCCTCATTGGACAGAGTGTGTGTGTCACAAACCCCATTGGACAATGTTTGTGTCACAAAACCCATTGGATAGCGTGTGTGTGTCACGAACCCTCCTGGTCAGTGTGTGTGTCACAAAACCCTTTGGACTGCATGCGTGTCACAAACACCATTGGACAGCGTGTGTGTGTCACAAACCCGATTGGAAAGTGTGTGTCACAAACCGCATTGGACAGCGTGTGTGTGTCACAAACCCCATTGGACAGCGTGTGTGTGTCACAAACCCTTTTGGATAGCGTGTGTGTGTGTCACAAACCCCACTAGAAAGTATGCGTGTCACAAACCCCATTGTATAGCGTGTGTGTGGCACAAACCCCACTGGACAGCGTGTGTGTCAAAAGCACCATTGGAGAGATTGTGTGTCACAAACCCTATTGGACAGTGTGTGTGTCACAAACCCCATTGGAAAGTGTATGTGTCACAAGCCCCATTAGACAGCGTGTGTGTCACAAACACCATTGGACAGCGTGTGTGTGTAACAATACCCATTGGACAGTGTGTGTGTCACAAACCCCATTGCACAGCTTGTGTGTCACAAACCCTCGCAGACACTGTATGTGTCACAAACCCCATTGGACACTGTGCGTGTCACAAACCCCTCTGGAAAGCGTGTGTGTCACAATCCCCATTGGACAGCGTGTGTGTCAGAAACCCCATTGGACAGAGTGTGTGTTTCACAAACCCCATTAGACACTGTGTGTGTTACAAACCCTTTTGGACAGTGTGTCTCTCACAAACCCCACTGGACAGTGTGCGTGTCACAAACCCCATTGGACATTGTGTTTGTCACAAACCCCTTTGGACATCGTGTGTGTCACAATCCCCATTGTACAGTGTTTGTGTGTCACAAACCCCATTGGACAGGGTGTGTGTCAAAAACCCCTTTGGACAGTGTGTGTGTCACAAACCCCATTGGAAAGTGTATGTGTCACAAACCCCATTGGACAGCATGTGTGTCACAAGCCCCATTGGGCAACCTGTGTGTCACAAACACCATTCAACAGCGTGTGTGTGTCACAAACACCATTGGACAGCGTGTGTGTGTAACAATACCCATTGGACACTGTGTGTGTCACAAACCCCATTGGACAGTGTGTGTGTCACAAAACCCACTGGACAGCGTGTGTGTCACGAACCCCATTGGACAGCCTGTGTGTCACAAGACACATTGGACAGAGTGTGTGTGTCACAATCCCCATTGGACAGCGTGTGTGTCAGAAACCCCATTGCACAGAGTGTGTGTGTCACAAACCCCATTGGAAAGTGTGTGTGTCACAAATCCCATTGGATAGCGTGTGTGTGTCACAAACCCCTTTGGACAGCGTGTGTGTGTGACAATAATCATTGGACTGTGTGTGTGTCACAAACCCCATTGGACAGCGTGTGTGTGTAACAATACCCATCGGACAGCTTGTGTTTCTTAAACCTCATGCGGACACTGTGTGTGTCACGAATGCCATTGCGCAGTGTGTGTGTGTCACAAACCCCCCTGGACAGTGTGTGTGTCACAATCCCCATTGTACAGTGTGTATGTGTCACAAACACCATTGGACAGTGTGTGTGTCAAAAACCCCAATGGACAGCGTGTGTGTGTCAAAAACCCCATTAGAAAATAAGTGTGTCACAAACCCCATTGGAATGCATGTGTGTGTCACAAACCCTATTGGACAGTGTGTATGTCACAATCCCCATTGGGGATTGTGACATACACAAGGGGCAAAAGGATGCTGGGGCAGGACTTAGCTGGGCTCATTTGGAGAGCTTTAAACTAGGCTCGAAGCGGGATGGGGTTGTAGCTGGTCTTGTCCCAGTGGGGCAGCATTCTAAAACTGATGAGGACCGGGTGGCCTCCTATGCCCCTAGGGAGAAATTGGTGTGCTCTGCTCGCTCCCTGAAATGCCTGCACACCAATGCACGCAGCATGGGGAATAAGCAGGAGGAGTTAGAATCCTGTGTTCGGTCGGGAGATTATGATCTGGTGGCAATTACGGAAACATGGTGGGACAGTTCACATGACTGGAATGTGGTCATGGATGGCTATGCCCTTTTCAGGAAAGACAGGCCAGCCAGGCGTGGTGGTGGAGTTGCTCTCTATGTGAGAGAGCAACTACAATGTACTAAATTCTGCCCAGGAGTGGATGACGAGCGAGTTGAGAGTGTATGGTCAGGATCAAGGGGCAGGCTGGCAGGGGTGACACTGTTGTGGGCGTCTGTTACAGGCCACCAGATCAGGCTGAGGAAGTTGATGAGGCCTTCTATGGGCAGCTGAGAGTGGCCTCACAGTCACAGGCCCTGGTTGTTGTGGGGGATTTTAACTTCCCTGATGTTTGCTGGAAGGACCATTCAGCCAGCCAGCCACAGTCCAGGAGGTTCCTCCAGTGCATTGATGAGAACTTCCTCATGCAGATGGTGGAGGAGCCGACTAGGAGAGGTGCACTGCTGGATCTCATCCTCACTAACAAGGAGGGTCTGGTCGAAGCAGTAAAGGTTGAGGGCTGCCTGGGTTGCAGTGACCACGAGATGGTGGAGTTCAGCATCTTGGGTGGCAGGAACAGAATAGCAAGTAGAATTGCAACCCTGGACTTTAGCAGGGCTAACTTTGGCCTTTTCAAGCAATTGCTGGGGGAAATCCCCTGGGCAAGACTGCTTGAAGGAAAAGGGGCCCAAGATAGCTGGATTGCATTCAGAGATTGCTTCTTCAACGCTCAGGATCAGAGCATCCCCACACGAAGGAAGTCAAGGAAGGGAGCCAGGAGGCCTGCGTGGTTGAATAGGGACCTGTTGGGTATGCTGAAGCAGAAGAGGAGAGTTTACAGGTCGTGGAAGCAGGGGCTGGCCACTTGGGAAGAATATAAGACTGCTGTTAGAGGATGTAGGAAGGCAGCTAGGATAGCCAAGGCCTCCTTAGAATTACAGCTGGCGAGAGGGGTCAAGGACAGCAAAAAGAACTGTTTCAAATACATAGCAGATAAAACTAATACCAGAGGCAATGTAGGCCCACTAATGAACGGGGTGGGTGCCCTGGTGGCAGAAGATACAGAGAAGGCAGAATTACTGAATGCCTTCTTTGTCTCTGTCTACTCTGTTGGAGGCTGTCCTGGGGAGCCCTGTACCCCTGAGACCCCGGATGAAGCCAGGCCAATGGAGGAGTTTGCTTTAGTCGATGAGGACTGGGTTAGGGAGCAATTAAATAGTCTGGACATCCATAAATCCATGGGTCCAGATGGGATGCATCCGCGGGTGCTGAGGGAGCTGGCTGAAGTCATTGCTGGACCGCTCTCCATCATCTTTGCCAAGTCTTGGGAAACGGGGGAGGTGCCCGAGGATTGGAGGAAAGCAAATGTCACTCCAGTCTTCAAAAAGGGCAAGAAGGAGGACCCGGGTAATTATAGACCGGTCAGCCTCACCTCTGTCCCTGGGAAAGTAATGGAACAGCTTGTCCTTGGTGCCATCTCAAGGCATATCAAGGATAAGAGGGTTATTAGGGGCAGTCAGCATGGCTTTACCAAGGGTAAGTCATGCTTGACCAACCTCATAGCCTTTTATGAGAATGTAACAAGGTGGATGGATGATGGCAGAGCGGTGGATGTGGTCTACCTTGACTTCAGTAAAGCCTTTGACACAGTCTCCCACAGCATCCTCACAGCTAAGTTGAGGAGGTGTGGTCTAGACAATAGAGTAGTGAGGTGGGTTGCAAACTGGCTTAAGGAGAGAAGCCAGAGAGTGGTAGTCAATGGTGCGGAGTCTAGTTGGAGGCCAGTATCTAGTGCAGTGCCTCAGGGGTCAGTGCTGGGGCCAATATTATTCAATATATTCATTAACGATTTAGACGAGGGAATAGAGTGCACTATCAGCAAGTTTGCTGATGACACTAAGCTGGGAGGAGTGGCTGACACGCCAGAGGCTGTGCTGCCATCCAGCGGGACCTGGACAGGCTGGAGAGTTGGGCGGGGAATAACCTGATGAAATTTAACAAGGGAAAGTGTAGAGTCCTGCATCTGGGCAGGAACAACCCCAGGTTCCAGTATAGGTTGGGAAATTACATATTAGAGAGCAGTGTAGAGGAAAGGGACCTGGGGGTCCTGGTGGACAACAGGATGACCATGAGCCAGCACTGTGCCCTTGTGGCCAGGAAGGCCAATGGCATCCTGGGGTGTATTAGAAGGGGGGTGGCTAGTAGATCGAGAGAGGTCCTCCTTCCCCTCTACTCCGCCCTGGTGAGACCACATCTGGGATATTGTGTCCAGTTCTAGGCCCCTCAGTTCCAGAAGGACAGGGAACTGCTGGAGAGGGTCCAGCGTAGGGCAACCAAGATGATTAAGGGAGTGGAGCACCTCCCTTATGAAGAAAGGCTGAGGGAGCTGGGGCTCTTTAGTTTGGAGAAGAGGAGACTAAGGGGGGACCTCATTAATGTTTATAAATATATAAAGGGTGAGTGCCATGAGGATGGAGCCAGGCTCTTCTCGGTGGCAAACAATGATAGGACAAGGGGTAATGGGATCAAGCTGGAACACAAGAGGTTCCGCTTAAATTTGAGAAAAAACTTCTTCTCAGTAAGGGTGACAGAGCACTGGAACAGGCTGCCCAGGGAGGTTGTGGAGTCTCCTTCTCTGGAGACATTCAAAACCCACCTGGACATGTTCCTGTGCGACCTCACCTAGGTGTTCCTGCTCCAGCAGGGGGATTGGACTAGATGATCTTTTGAGGTCGCTTCCAATCCCAAACATACTGTGATACTGTGATACTGTGTTTCACAAACCCCATTGGACTGTGTGTGTGTCACAAACCCCATGGGACAGTGTGTGTGTCACAAACCTCATTGGGCAGTGCGTGTGTCACAAACCCCGTTAAAAAGTGTGTGTGTCACAAACTGCATTGGGCAGCGTGTGTGTCACAAACTCCATTGGACTGTGTGTGTGTCACAAACCCCCCTGGACTGCGTGTGTGTCACAAATCCCATTGGGCATTGTGTGTGTTACAAACCCCCTGGACAGTGTGTGTGTCACTAACCCCTTTGGAGAGTTTGTGTGTGTCACAAACCCCATTAAACAGCGTGTGTGTCACAAACCCCCCTGGACAGCGTGTGTGTCACAAACTCCATTGGGCAGTGTGTGCCACAAACTCCTTTGGGCAGCGGGTTTTGGAACGTTAAATGACCCAGCATTCCGATTCAATGTGAATCACGCAAAGCTATTTATTACAGAAACCAGCCTCCTTATACATGCAACTGTATTCTAATCACGCGTTCATGCTCCAAGCATGGATTCGCTGAATGAGTATCATGGACTCTCCACGCACTGGAGTCTCACTGGTGATACGTCCGATGATTCACGCCACGCCAGGACCCCGCTGATTGAGGAACACCCAGAATCACAGAATCACAGAATCACAGAATCGACTGGGTTGGAAAAGACCTCAGAGATCATCCAGTCCAACCCTTGGCCCAACTCTAGTCCATTGACTAGATCATGGCACTAAGTGCCATGTCCAATCTCAGTTTAAAAACCTCCAGGGACGGCGATTCCACTACCTCCCTGGGCAGCCATTCCAATGCCTGACCACTCTCTCTGTAAAGAATTTCTTTCTAATATCCAGCCTAAATTTCCCCTGGTAGAGTTTAAGCCCA
This sequence comes from Columba guinea, assembly GCA_032206185.1. Taxonomy (NCBI): domain Eukaryota; kingdom Metazoa; phylum Chordata; class Aves; order Columbiformes; family Columbidae; genus Columba; species Columba guinea. The sequence continues at coordinate 1,781,059 of JAVLUU010000041.1, read as the reverse complement.
TGCCCCCTTGTCCTATTGCTGACTGCCTGGGAGAAGAGACCAATCCCCACCTGGCTATAACTTCCCTTCAGGTAGTTATAGAGAGTGATGAGGTCACCTCTAAGCCTCCTCTTCTCTAGACTAAACAACCCCAGCTCCCTCAGCCTCTCCTCATAGGTCTTATGTTCGAGTCCCTTCACCAGTCGTGTTGCTCTTCTCTGGACCCGCTCCAGCACTTCAATGTCTTTCCTGAACTGAGCGGCTCAGAACTGAACACAATACTCCAGGTGTGGCCTCCCCAATGCAGAGTACAGGGGAAGGATCACTGCCCTTGTCCTGCTGACCACGCTGTTTTTGATACAGGACAGGATACCGTTGGCCTTCTTGGCCACCTGGGCACACTGTTGGCTCATGTTGAGCTTCCTATCAATTAGTACCCCCAGGTCCCTTTCTGTCTGACTGCTCTCCAGCCACTCTGCGCCCAGCCTGTAGCACTGCAGGGGGTTGTTGTGGCCAAAGTGCAGCACCCGGCATTTGGCCTTATTGAACTTCATCCCATTGGAATCAGCCCATTTCAACCCCTCTTTCTCACAGCAGATTCTGTTCTCAGCATCTGAATCGCCCTTGAGATTCCTTTGAGCCAGACTAATTCAGCAACAAATCTTTATCTATCAAAACCCCTCCACACTTCCCCCTTTCTGTTCTTGAATTAGTCAGGCCCCTTTAACCGCACGGTGAATCATTTTTTAAATACACTGCAACATAGAACACGTGATTAACAATATAATTACAGTTACATATAGTGCCGTTAAACCTTACTTAATAAGATCAAACAACTACCTGCCTATTCTTAAAACCTTAATTCTACTATGACAACCTTATTAACACACTATTTTAATAGATTCAAAATAACCAGACAAGTTAATACAATATATTCTGTTAAATTTCTAAAAGATTTATAACTGCGCAGTTTATGGGGTAACATACTTAATGCCATCAGCATCTACTAATAATTGAATTAATATCTTGAAAGTTATCTTAACCTATTTAAAAGATCAATAGCTTAACCTTAATATCCTTTCTAAAACTTTAGCAGTTGCTAAACTTAGATTACTATGGTAGGGATATCTCATAATTTTACCTTATCTATGCATTGACTATCTAATCGTAATATCACCCTCTTGGATCTCCTGCTGATTGTTCAAATTGCCATTCTCCACAGAAGGTACACCACCTGCTTGCTAATAGGCTTCTAGACCACCAGGTCTGATTGGGATCCATGGTTTACATCTGAAACAGTCCTTACAACTTATTTCCCTCCTGTCCATCTGCATCCGTTGAATCCTTGTTGAATCTACTGCAATACTCGGCCTGTAATGACACAAACATAACCTTTTCCCCAGTTTATCAATTGATGTGGCCTTTTTCATTGACTAGTGATTTGACCATCACTAATGTAGGTTCTTTCTGATTTAGCATGGGTTTTGGTCATGCTTCCAAAGTATTTCATCATATACAATGCTTTTGACAATTGGTTTTGTGGTGTTTCCCCTACTTTCCCCCCTTTTTAAAAACAAACAAACAAACAAAGTTCAGAACCAGATACGTGTGTTGGATCTTGACTACGTACTCAAAATCACAAATCAAATTTAGAGGTTCCTCCTTAAAAAGCTCTAAGTAATATAAATCTGTGCCAAGTTCTGCTCATTGGGTTGAACCTTCAATATTTTTTACAGAATGATACTAATCGTTATCTTCATGCCAAACCACTACAGCTTTATGAGACTTCCCAAAATCATCAACAAAAACTGTGCAAGTATGTAGGATCAGACCAAATACAAGTATGGCCTATGACCTGATGTTAAAGACTTGTAGGTTCTGCAGCAATTTACATTTTACATTTATGCATACCAAAAGCTGTGCTGTTAAGAAAACCAGCTAGTGCAATTGACAAAGACATAGATTATAAATAAAATAAAAAATTAAAAAAAATCAGAATTAAATTTCACATATATGACAAAAGGATCATGGCCTATTAAGACTTAAATTCATTCCCTGCATTTTCTTGATCAGAGTGACAATTGGTATATTAGTCTGTTAGCATTCTCATCATACTGTCCCACAATAGCCACAGGTTGTTTCATAGACAAATCTGCAAGTCCAATTGAATGCAGTCAGCCTGTGAGGTTGTCATAAATTCATTCCTCAAAGTTTCTAACTCCATTTTTGTTGTCATATTTATTGGATATTGTTTTCCCTTACCGGATCGAAGTCCTGTTTCAGATTTCTCAGTGTAGTATTTGCTTTATCGAAACATTGGCTGTTAATACTACTGGAAATACAGCATTCAATATTTCCTTGGAGATTTCTCACTTGCACAAGCAGATCTGCGCCATCCCAGCAGCTTCTTGTAGCCCATGCAACTAAACAGATTTCTCAGAAAATGTTATTTGAGCTTACAGTTTACTTAACAAATCTTAACCTAGGAGAGGTATAGGAGTTTCTAACAACTATAAGAATTCATGTATTAAAACTTTGTTCCAAATTTGGCATTCTATTGATCTCAAAAAACCACCTTTCCTTCGTTCTCTCCCATGACCTCAAAAACTAGCATGGTGAATTTACTAAGAAGTCACTTACAACTAATTACCACAGAATAAGTCTATCAACAAATTTTTGGTTTAATTGTCCAGTTTCATTAGAACTACAAGTCTGCTCAGGATGCCTTTAAACTTCACCCTCGGACTGCTCCATTCAGTATTACATCGCTGCAGTGGGGGGGAGAGAGAACCCCCCTTTCACTGCTTTAAAAGTGGGCAGCCAGGTGTTTCCAGTTGTTTTTTCTTTCTCTTCTTGCTGCAGTTTAGATATAACCAAGGTCACTGAAAAAAGGTTCGTAGGTAGGCGCTGGGTAGAGACTCGAACTCTTGTGGGTTACTCTGAGCAGTATTTATTGTAGAAGATTCACAGGAACAGCAGCGTTGGGTCACCTCCTCAGAGAGCGACAATCATACAGCGGTATAACTAGTCATTATATAGGGTTCTAACAGGTATTATGCAACTAAACAAAATTTATCACTGTCTATCACTGTCGATATCGATCACTGTCGATATCCTCAGGTTCCTTCCGTTCCAGTGGTCTGCGGGTTCCACTTCTTCTTTCTTGGCAAGTACCGAACGAAAGGTCTTCAGGTTGCAGGGCTGGCTTCTTTTGAAGTTCCACCTGTCTCATTTATTATCCATAGTTCACCAGTCTAGCATAGAAATCAGCAGCCCTAAGAATAGCATTTATCAATGTCTTAACTAAGGGTACAAAGCAAGCATAAGGTAACCACGCTCGTGGTTCTGGGTAAGGACTATACAGGGGACAAGCTGAGACTTTCAGCCTTAGCAGCACAGCTTATAACACTGATATAGGCCTAAAATCCTAATTTCCTATTTTCCTACAACAGTCACGCAGCTGGCAGAATGGCTGGTACGAAGTGGGAGGCTCTGGGAAGATTCTCAGTTACAATGAGCTGCACACAGGCCTGGGATGTTTTGCTCTTTTGTTTTCCCATTTCATTCCAACCATAATACACTTTATATGCAATTCCAAGTAGCTCAGCAATAGTCACATTCCTTAGCTCCATTTACCTTTTACAATTTACAGATGTCAAAAAACAGTATAATAAACATAAATCCATTATTCTATTTTCCTAGATCCAAATCAGTTAATTTTCTAGCAACTTTTAAATACAACCTCTTCCAAATTCACATCTGTCATAGCATTTAGGTGGGTTTTGGTTTTGCTTTTGTTTTTTGTTTGTTTGTTTGTTTTGTTTTGTTTTGTTTTTTAAGCAGAGTTTAACAGTTTAAATGCTTTTCTGGTCTCAAAATTGCTAGATAACAATATAAGCAATTAACAATAACAATATAATAATATAATTAATAATATAATAATATAATAATATAATAATATAATAATATAATAATATAATAATATAATAATATAATATAATAATATAATAATATAATAATATAATAATATAATAATATAATAATATAATATAATAATATAATAATATAATAATATAATAATATATTATTATATAATATTATAATAAATAATAATATAATATAATAATATAATAAATAATATAATATTATAATATAATGTAATAATATAATAATATAATAATATAATAATATAATAATATAATAATATAATAATATAATAATAATTAATAATATAATTAATAATAACAATATAAGCAATTATATTGTCTAATGTGTAAGGATGCATCCTAAGGGGGAGCAAGGTGGAATTTTAGCAGTGGAACCGGTTCCCATTTTGTAATTATCTCCCCAAACAAGATTCTTTTGGGTACCAAATATAAATACGCAAACTAAAATACTGAGCTCAGCTATGAAAACCAAACACCAAGTTCAAATATGCAGATGGATCACAGTTACACTAAGTCAATATCTCAAGTTTCGCATTGCACCTTTGGGCCGCTTACTGCTCAGCCAGGTGGAGGCACCTCTGGGTCTCCTGACAAAACAGGTCAGTGCGCGCTGGAGCCCCATCGGCACCCGCCCCCCCCGGCCGCAGCGAGCTGGACTGGGCAAGGCCTTTTATTAGTGTCTCATCTGGTGCGCTACAGCTGTTACCCCAAAACCAGGATTCTTTACATGGTGTGCATAGGGAAAAGCCAAATCCAGCACACTGAAATGAGACACAGCCTGTCACAGAGTTGCGCAAGCCTGAATGCTGGATTAAAGGTAGCATGCTAGAGAGAAAAATAACAGCTGCTACACGCAACATTTTACCATCACATTCACGCAGTAAAGAACTAAATTACTCATGATCTTCTGAATTATCACAAAATGCACATTTTGAGTCAACGGATTCTCATGATTTAACAGACTGTGAACTTATCGTACCATATAACAAAGACATACCAAAATTGCAACATGCTTAAAGAGATACCCACAAAGAAAACAGGTTAATAAGGAAAGCGTCTTGCAGACTTTAACAAGTTTTCTGACCTGTGTGTTATCAGTTCACTCTCTCAGCTTGTTGAAGTTCAAATCGCCCCACCTGTAAAACTGTACAGATTTATTTTGTCCTGCTCTTCTGGCCTTAAAAACAACATTAATCGCAACAAAGTGTTATACTTCAAGATTCTATTCTCCAGACACTTTTCCCAATCATTTAACTTATACAGCAGCCAAAACTGATTTAAATATTTAACAAGATCTTCCTTCCTTATAATTCTGAGTGCTTTCCTAAGTTTTAAAACACCTCCCAATACCGATTTTTTAGCAACACAACTGAAAACAATCATTCTTGACCCCATCTTGCAAGTAAAAACCTTGAGAAGGGGGAGGGAGGGGTAGAAAACACAGGCTGCTTGCAGCACAACTGGGAAAAATGGGGAGAGAGTTTTACGGCGCACTGAAAAACAACTAATAAAACAATTAACTCACATTCCTAACAAGCTGCTTGATTTTCAGAGAGGCAATACACAGAAACACATAATATGTACTGTAAAACTCGCAGATAACATATTGATAGCAAACATTAGCATTCTCTACTGCTAATTTCAACACCAATGCTTCGTTAGCTTCTAAGTTTACAACCTGCTTATTCATGGCCTCTTGAAGGTGGTCAATAAGTTGCATGTAATTCTCATTGGGACCCTGATTAATAGTTGCAAATGATTTGGCTGCTTTGTTGGTTTCAGACAGCTCTCTCATAGCTTGATATGCAAGGTCTGTTGACTGCCTCAGGATTTCAGAAACTTATCATGTCTGTAGTTGTGGTGTGTCAATTAGTGTCTCTTCCAGGAGTTGTGGGATACCTGCCCCTTTCAACGAATCCCCATTGTTCTGTCCTAAATGATCTATAGCTGTTACATTGCATAGGTCTAATTTTGCTTGAGTTTTTCATGGTTCTTATCTGATCTCGGGGCAACTCGTACACATACTTAACTTTTCAAGAAAAATGCTTCAAACCCTCATCCTCTTCCGAGTCATCAGATAACATGGACTTGAACGGTGCTGGAGAATCATTAGTAACACGGGGGTGCAGAACAATGCACATTCTCGGCCATACTTTCTAGCATCATCATTATTCATATAACCTGAGTCCCCAGGCGCATCCCCTTTCCCGTCATGATCAGCATGACCGCGTTGCTGACTGTTGGATTCACTCCCTAATAGCTGATCTGATCTTTCACACAGTTCTTTTGCCCAGTTCTTATCCGGCGACCCCTTTTGCTCTTTTGTAGGAGTTAGAGGAGTAGAAGGCGGTAAAGGCGGACACGAAATCAGTAAAAGGACTGATATTACACTTATTTACAACTTTAGCATTCTCAGCTTTCACCAGTTCTTTTGACAAATTATCTGCTTAGTCTCTTTAGGGTCGTGTGATGGTATAGGGGCCCATCTGCCGAGTGATTTTCCTCCCCCCGCCCCAGACTGCTGTATCATCGGGGGTGCCGATGGCACAACAGGGGTTGGGGCAGGAAGGGGATCAAAGACATGAACTGGGTAAGCTTCACAGTTATTTTTAGAGTTCTTATCAGGCTGTAACACTGAAAAAATTCCAGTAACCGCAGCCCGTTCAGCCTTAAGTTCTTTTAAGGTGGTAATTATAAGCTTCCATGTAGTCGCTAGTGATTTAGCTTCTTTATCTCCATCGCTAATCTTATCCCATAACTTCTGTCCTATATCGTCCCAAAGTCCAATTTTTAAAGCTTTTTCAGCTTCTGTTGGGTAGCCGTTAGTTCTACACCAAACCAACAGTCTACAGATGTTACTTTCTTCATATTTGAGTCCTCTCATAGAGAGAATATGCAGGAGGAGTTTAACTATGGCTTCTTCCTCAGAGGATATATTTTGCCCCATAACTTCACTCTTCCCTCCTCCCGCTCCCAGCCGCTCACCCTTTACGGTGACTTCTTCAACAAAATGCAGAACGTCCGTACGCCTCCGCCCAGTTCTCAGTCCAGCTGATCTGCCTCTGGCTGGGCCGCTCCAGGCTTTTCCCCGACCTCGGTGGTACGCCGTTCAGAGTATCACGTCAGGGTCACCATTTGTTAGAGCGAAATAAAGACTCAGCAAAACAAGTCGATTCAATGTGAATCATGCTAAAGCCATTTATTACAGAAACCAGCCTCCTTATATATGCAACTATATTCTAATCATGCGTCCACGCTCCAAGCATGGATTCGCTAAATGAGTATCATGGGCTGTCCATGCGCTGGAGTCTCACTGATGATACGTCCGATGATTCACGCCACGCCAGGACCCTGCTGATTGAAGAACGCCCCTCTTTCTCACAGCAGATTCTGTTCTCAGCTTCTCGAAGTGGCCTTGAGGTTCCTTTGAGCCTGACTAATTCAGCAACAAATCTTTAACTATCAAAACCCCTCCACAGTCTCCCATCCAAGCACTGACCAGGTCTGACCCTGCTCAGCTTCCCAGATCATATGAGATGGGGCATTCTCAGGGTGGTATAGCTGCATATATTTTATATATATATATATAAATATATATATATATATATATAAGTTCCCCAAGTATATCCTGATAGTATCTGAACTAAACCTGTTCAGAGGGGCAGGAGAACCTCTCTGACCTACTGACCACCCCCTTCTAATCCATCCCAGGTACCATTGGCTTCCTGGCCACAAGAGCCCAGTGCTGGCTCATGGTCATCCTGCTGTCCCCAGGACGCCCAGGTCCCTTTCCCGTACGCTGCTCTCTAATACGTCATTCCCCAACTTATACTAGAACCTGGGCTTGTTCCTGCCCAGATTCAAGACTCTGCACTTTCCCTTGTTATATTTCATTAATTTTTTCCCCGCTCAACTCTCCAGCCTGTCCAGGTCTCTGGATGGCAGCACAGCTTCCAGTGTCACCACTTCTCCCAGCCTGGTGTCACCAGCAAACTTGCTGGTAGTACACTCACCCAGGTCATTGATGAATATATTGAATACTACAGGCCCCAGCACTGCCCCCTGAGGCACTGCACTGGGTACAGGCCTCAACTGGACTCTGCCCATTGAACATGACTCTCTGGCTTCTTCCCTTCAGCCAGTTCGCAGTCCATCTCATTCAGGATTTTCCACCTCTCCTGATTAAATGTCCCTGTCAAAGGACAACTTTCCAGCACTGTCTGGACATTTGCCCTCCCCAGTGCTCTCAGGTTTCTCCTCCACTTGCTCTTTGGTCATTCAGTGGCCTTTCAGCTGTCTGGTTTCTGCTTTGAGCTTCAGGGAGTTACAAACTTGCCCCGTTCTTCAGAGCTCTAATTAACATGGCAGTCAACACGTTCACTGTGTTTATTTCTATCCTCTCCTATCTCTCTGTCTAAACCAGTTCTTGTGTGGGTGTCCCTTGTGGATGCTGGACCTCATCAGATCCACTTACACACACAGCTGAGGAAAGTGTTTTACTGTTTATTGAACTGTGCAGTGTTTGCACAGGAGAGCAGGTGGAGCTGGTGCACAGGAGCTGCAGCATCTCCTGCAGAGCTCAGTGGAGAAGTCTGATGTAGGAAAAGTGATGCAATCTCTGGTGGCCAATGAGGGAACCGGCAGACTGGGGGTGGGGGTGAGGAGCCAGGTTGTCCATACAGTGTCCAGCCTCAAGGACTGTTCTCCTGCCTGTCCAGATGTCTTCAGGAGACCCTCGGGATCCATGTCCAGTGTAGAATGCTGCTGTCACTTCTTCCATACACTGAAAAATGACAGAAAACAACCTTGAAATAATAAACCTCCTTCATTTAATCTTCTTTGAAACCTTCATCAGCAAGTGTCCCATTGAAACCTCTCCAGTTAGTTCTACAAGTCTGGAAGATTTGAATGAAATTAAAGAAAGAAACATCGCTCGTTAGGGCTTTCTGTGTTTTAATGAGCCCCGTGGCGTATTTGGTGCTGAGTCCATGAACCTCAGATACCAAAGACAGACTGAAGAATCTGCTCAAGAAGTCCAAGTCAGAACAAACTCCAAAGTACCTTGAAGCATTAATGGGCCCCACTGAGGGCTGTTACTGACAAAGCCTCCCCAGGGACTCGTTAGAGCAGATAATTGGAGGCAGTGATTGCATCAGGCAAAGGCAAAGTGCAGCAGCTCTGATGCTGAGAAAGCCCTTGGTTTGTCTGATTAAGGACAATGGCCAAGCCTTGAGCCCCTGCCCCTGGGAAGGGAGATCCTGTCCCTCACAGGTGGCTCAGGGCTCTTCCTGGAGCTGTGGGGAGTGCGATGCCCAGTGCAGGACAATGGTGTGACACCTCCTGGCCTGCATGGGGGGTGCAAGGAGGCAATGGGGAGCCATGGTCATGACAACCATGTGTCTCCTCTTAGACCTCACTGGCAGGGACATCAGCCATAGCCAAGGGAACAAAGACCTTGGCTCTTTCAGGGACATCCAGCCTTGCCAGCACCCTTGGCCATGTCCACCATGGTCCATCCTGCACTGTCCCACGCCTGTGGCTGTTTCCCCACAGGCTGCAGACACCCCATGTGCTTCCCCACCTTGTTCTCAGCCCAGTGTGTCCCCACCTGTGCTGCTGTCTCTCCATCCTCACCAGCTGTTCCTTGAAACACAGAGTCATGGCTGATCCAGAGTCCCTCTGAATGACCACAGCACTGCGCTCAGAATGACATTTCTTTATCCTGAGCTCCACTCTGGACCTCCAGAGCTGCAGCTTATGGTGGTTTTCCTTTCTCATGCTGTTTCCCACTAAAAAAAACAAAACAAAACAAAACAAAAAAATATCAACAAAAACAAACAAAGCACACAACAATGTCATCATCTTGGAAAGTGATTTTCAAGAGTTCTTGAGCCACTATTCTCCTTTCCTGTCAATGTTTTACCCCAGCCAGCAACTAAGACCACAACAGCTGCTCACATACTCCCCCAACCTATGAAGTGGGATACGGAAGATAACCAAGGGGAAGGAGAAACCCATGGGTTCAGAAAAAGCGTTTTAATAGGACAACAGGAATAATATAATATACTACTACTATTACTGTATAAATAATTAAATTAAACTTAAAAAAAGAATAAAATGAAATATAAAAAAATCAGATTAAATTAAATTAAGAAAATATACTCAGTGCAATCTGTCATTTAACTCCAGTCACACGGAACAGCCAGTCCTGGAGAAAGGAGCACCTTGGTCCCAAACAACCAATCCCAGCAAGACAGAGCAAAAAGGCTCAAGGGCCAACTGCAAAATGGCAGAACAGCAAAAATCTCACTCAAAACTCCCAACAAAACGCAGCTTCCAAACTAAACTAACCAAAGTACCTGGCAGATCTGAACTAACGGAAGTAACCAGCCAGAAATGTCAGCTCAGTTTTATACTGAGCATGACTCTAATTGTAGGTGTGGGAATATAAGGGAAGATTGGCAAGAAGGAGATTTGTAAATACACTTAAGTGACTGTACCCAGAGTTTAGAAAACACAAATCACACTAATTTAGGTTTAGCCTTGTATGCTTCACAAGTTGAACCTCTGTCTTTATAGAACATAGACTTGTGAAATCTTAAAGGCACCTCCTCAAACATCCTTGAAATTCCTGTTCTACTCAATGACGGGACGATGTGCCACGGGAGGCTCAGGTTGGACATGAGGGAAAGGTTCTTCCCCCAGAGATGCTGGACACTGAACAGGCTCCCCAGGGAGGTGTCACGGCCCCAACCTGACAGTGTTCAAGAAGAGACTGGACAATGTCCTCAGACACACGGGGTGACCTGTGGGGTGTCCTGTGCAGGGACAGGAGTTGGACTCCATGATCCTTGTGGGTCCTTCCAACTCAGGACATTCTATGATTCTGTGAAATACTAGGTCAAAAGTCCATGTTTTCATTGTACAGATGAGATGTAAACACATGGCTCAGGGCTCTTCCTGGGACCGTGGGATGTGGGTGTGCAAGGCCAAGGGAAGGACAACATTGGTACAACTTCCAGCTTCCCCATGGGGCTGCAAGGAGGCAATGAGGCCCCAGTGCCATGAGGACAACATGTCTTCTCTTAGACCTTTTTGCAGAGACAACTGCCATGGCCAAGGGGACAGAGACCTGGGTTCTGTGGGTGTCTTCCAGCCTTTCAGCGCCCTTTGCCATCTCCACCACAGGCTGTTCTACACGGTGCTACCCCTGCCCCTCTTTCCCTGCAGGCTGCAGACACCCATCTCGCTTCCCCACCTGCTCTCAGCCCAGCATTTCTGCACCTTCACTGCTGTGTCTGCACCCTCACTGGCTGCTCTTTGGCACACAAACCATGGGCTGATCCAGCTCCCTCTGGGTCACCTCTTGCCCCACAGCACTGCCCTTCCAGTGACATTTTTTCCTCCTGATAACCAGTCTCCACTTCCCCATCTGCACTTGGTGGCTTTGTTTTTTTTTCTCTGCTGCTTTTTCCCACTACTTGAGAAAGCTTTACCACCTCAGAAACTGCCCATCAAGCAGAGATCCCAACCTGTTATTCTTCTAGTCGTCTTGCACTTGACCAGAGAGAAGTAACCTCACCATGATCTCCTAAATCCCATGAGTGCTGCTGGCCTTTCAGCTTCTCTGATACACACGACCATGTCCCTGCTGCTGTCCTGTCATGTTCTCAGGTGGGATGGATGTGACAACCTGTCTCCAAGATCTCTTCCTGGGTAGGATCTGTCATACTTAGGCTGAGGTTCTTTCCCAGCCATGTCCCTGCTGCTGGGCTGTCACCTCCAGACTCAGAACTGACCCCACAGTTCCCTTCACAGCCACATGATTCTGACTGGATTATGAGTGGCTGAGACACAACTGAACTCATAATACCATAACTATCCATCCCCTTTTTTATGGCCCAGGACCCGATCAGATAAAAGAATACTTGTTTTATCAAATTTATCAAATATATTCCGGGTATGGCGGCAGGTTGACCAGCTGTTAATTCTCCTTCATGCTTTTCATGCAGATGGGTTCGATATCTGCCTTTTCCAAAGGCCTCGGAAACCCTCTTACCACTTTGTCTTACTTTTGAGAGCACAACCCAGAATCACAGGCAAGGGTGACAGAGCAGACAGGAGCACTTGCAATGAGCCTGACCCAGCAGCTGAGATGAATCTCACTGGGCCACTGAGGTTTGTTCCTGGAGTCACACACAGAAATGCCAGGGTTCCATCAGGACTCCATATCTGAGTTGGTCTCAGGACTCCTTGTGCACCCAGGGATGCTCAGAGACAGTCTGTCCCTTTTACAGACAGAGGCAGGAGTCACAGTGTCCCTCTGGCCTCTTGTTGCCACTCCAAAGGGGTGGGAGACACCTCAGTGCTGTGGTGTGTCACCCTGCTCTGCACTAATCTGAGACGTCCCACGTCATGAGGAATGGACACGGGGAGCTCAATTAAGGAAGCACAACCCAGTGCTGCATTCAGTCAGTTTCCCATGGGGTGTTACTTCCAACAGGAAGTGACCTCAGGACCTTGTGTGTGCCACAGGTTTTCATGGAACCCCAAGGAACAGTTGATGGTGTTTGTGCTCACTCGTGTTCCTGTCACCTAACATCCATGATGTGTGTGCTCAAACCTCATCTGTACAAAGCAACACAGACTGCTGAACTATTCATTGAGTGTCCATCCATGGAGGGAAGAACAGATTCTCTGGGTGAAAGGCCAGAGCTGGAAATGGTGGTTGTGAGGGGCCAGTCCATGATGATTGACCTGGGGTTCCTTCCATGGGGTGTCCAGTGCACAGGGGCACAGCCCAGCCCCTGCTCTGCTGGTCCTGCAGGTCTCTGGCAGGAGCCTGGCTGTGAGAGGACACTGCTGTGTGCCAGCCCTGCACACACACACTGTTCAGCTGTACCCTGGGGTTTAATCTGTGGGTGACTTTTGTAGGAATATGCTTGAGAGAAACTTTGCAAGAAGATATAAACCATCATGCACTGCCCTGAGGAGATCACCTTTCTATCTGGAAAGGCTGTTGTGAGGCCAGGTCTGTCAGAGCAGTGCCCATTGCCTGTCCCTGCCTGCGCTCACAGCACTGACACACAGCAGGACGGTGACCAAGCTGCCAGAGCACTCAGGCCTTGCACTAACACCAGGGATGAGAAGGAGAGTGTGGGAGTGGAACCAGAACAGCTCTGGAAGAACAAGCGCTGCTGCTCCCTGGCAGGGCTGCCATGATGGACTCTTTTCTTCTCCTTCCATCACAGAAACTGTCCCTGCAGATCCAAAAGGACTTGCAGGAAGGATATAGTGAAGGACATAGTGATATAGTGTCACTACAGAACCCTTTATTTTGTTTAAATACACACAGATCATGGCTCCTCATTTATACAACCAGTGGTTATAAAATAAAAGCAGACAGTGATTTAGAAAGGGGATGACAACATTATCGCATCAAAACCAATGTCAATAACAACAGAAAATAGAGATGAGAGGCTGGACGTGTAACTAGTTACATTAAACCTGCTAAGTAGAAGCAGATGGGCAATTTATTGCTTCAGAAAACACTAAGATATGAGTTTCCAGAGGGCATCCTTGACCTCCTGGTTCCTCATGCTGTAGATGAGGGGGTTCACTGCTGGAGGCACCACCGAGTACAGAACAGACACCACCAGGTCCAGGGAAGGAGAAGAGATGGGGGGGGGCTTCAGGTAAGCAAACATGGCAGTGCTGATGAACAGGGAGACCACGGCCAGGTGAGGGAGGCAGGTGGAAAAGGCTTTGTGCCGTCCCTGCTCAGAGGGGATCCTCAGCACGGCCCTCAAGATCTGCACATAGGACACCACAATGAACACAAAACAAATAAAAGCTAAACAGGCACTGACCACAAGAAGCCCAAGTTCCCTGAGGTAGGAGTGTGAGCAGGAGAGCTTGAGGATCTGGGGGATTTCACAGAAGAACTGGCCCAGGGCATTGCCCTTGCACAGGGGCAGTGAAAATGTATTGGCTGTGTGCAGCAGAGAATAGAGGAACCCAGTGGCCCAGGCAGCTGCTGCCATGTGGACACAAGCTCTGCTGCCCAGGAGGGTCCCGTAGTGCAGGGGTTTGCAGATGGCAACGTAGCGGTCATAGGACATGACCGTGAGAAGGTAAAACTCTGCTGAAGCTAAAAAGAAAAACAGAAAGAGTTGTGTAGCACATCCTGTGTAGGAAATGACCTTGGTGTCCCACAGAGAGTTGGCCATGGACTTGGGGACAATGGTGGAGATGGAGCCCAGGTCAAGGAGGGCAAGGTTGAGCAGGAAGAAGTACATGGGGGTGTGGAGGTGCTGGTCCCAGGCTATGGTGGTGATGATGAGGCCGTTGCCCAGGAGGGCAGCCAGGTAGATGCCCAGGAAGAGCCAGAAGTGCAAGAGCTGCAGCTCCCGTGTGTCTGTGAACGGCAGGAGGAGGAACTGGGTGATGGAGCTGTTGTTGGACATTTGCTTTTCCTGAGCATGGGGCGCTGTCATGAGAAAAAAAAGTGTGAAGCCAGGGCAGTGTTCTCTGACAAAAATCAAACCAACTCCCATAGACCCTCCCCTGTCACACACAGACACCCTTTTGTTTTTCTAGGACAACTTTCTCCAGCACTGTGGCTGCAGCCCTGCTTGGGGCTGGAAAATGTGCAACCAGGAGCAGGGCCTCTGCCCATGGGCTCTTGATAAGTCAGCCCAGCTCTGCAGAAGTGGGGCCACAGGAACGGTGGGGACTATATTGGTTTTGCAAATACAGAAGTGCTGCCAGCACTTGCTTTCCCAGTGATAAGGAACAAGAGATGGTGAAGGTAGTTGAAGAGTTCGAGGTATTTTTACATCTCCCCCATATTCACTGCAGAGTGTTGTTGGGTGTCAGAAACCCTCAGCATTTCTGCTGCACTCAGGGAGAACAGAGTGAGTCCTGCGAGACCAGAGGATGCCTGTGGGTCAGAGCAGAGTGAGGGCAGCTGCTCTGTCCCTCTGTCTTGCTGCAGCTGCCCTGGGCTGGCACCTTTCTGAGATGGAGCCTGATCACACTCCCATGTTACCCTGAAAAGCCACCAGGCACTGCTGAGAGCAGAGGGATCCACCTCAGACCATGACATGTCCCAACCTTTGCTAAGGTCTCAGCACTCCACGTTTAGCCCAGGACAGACACGTCTCATTTCACAAACCAAACAGCATTTTATCTGTTGTAGAATCTTTGCTTTTCCGTGGGGCTTTCAGATACACACAGATGTTGTAGGACAGGTTTGCATCGTGGAGGGAAGCTCACAGCTTGGAAGGAAACCCCAGGGAGATATCCAAGTGTCCTGATGATGGCATTTGATTGAGGGAGACTCAGCTCATTCCCCAGCCCCACAGACTGCATTGCCCACAGCCCACAGGTCAGAGCAAAGCTGGGACACGTGTGCCCATGGACACACCTGCAGGAAAGGACCCACAAGATCAGGCTGTGACTCTGCAGCTGAAACTGCCATCCCCAGAGAGCCTGACAGCAAGAACAAGATCCCAACAGCAGTGACCCAGAGCAGGGGAGCAAGAAGGAGAATGCGGTGAGGGTGGGTGTGAGAGAGGCCAGGGCAGAGGCAGCCGGGCACTCAGACAGCGTCACCCTTCCCCAGCTGTGCAGCCACCTCCCAGACACCAACACTGCCGGGCAGCTGCTCTCAGCCCCTGTGCTCTGCAGAGGAACTGGAGCTCTGGCTGCACAGGAGCTGCTTCATGCCTTGGAGCCCCCGGCCCTGAGGGCAGAGGCTTTGCTGGGTGGGACAGGAGGCCAGGGGGCTGCTCACAGGAGGGATCTGCACTGCAGGGGATCACAGGCACTTTTCTCTCTTCTCCCTCCCATAACAATTCCGGGTTTGGTTTCCTCTCATTTCTGATCATTTCCCTGCTGCCTGGAGATTCTCCCCCTGGGAGGTGTTTCCCTGTCCATGTCTCTTCCCTGTCAGTGCTCACAGACCATCCCACCCTCTGTGCCCTCCCCCTGGCCCTGCAGATCCTGCCTGTTCACAGGGCACTGCCTGGGGGCATCTTCCTGTTTGCAGGCTGGAAAACAGGACAGGTCAGACTAAGGCTGACGGGTCCAGCCAAGGTGATGCAGGTGCTGTGCACAGGCAGAGGGGTGGGGAAGGGATGTCATGAGCCTTCTGGCAGACGTACTGATCACTCACAGTTGCAGTTCAGGAGTCTCAGTGACTTATTTAAGCATGAGTGCTCATTTTCATTCTATTCTTTCCTGCACCCCCCACGCCTTGGGATTGGAAACTGAAAAGACAGGCTCAGGAAAGCTCCTTATCTGTCTGCTAATCCTTGCATTCATCTTGTCCTTGAGGCATCCACTTGGAAAAATCCTGGGAGTGAGCTGGAGCTGTGAGCAACCCTGACTTATACAGCACCCTCTCCACGGCAGAAACATCTTTCCTGCCCTCATAGAGGTTGCTCCTTCTCCCAACTGCTTCTCCCCTCAGTGTTGTTGGGATCTCTCCGGGCAGGCTGAGCGCTGACCCTGGCAGGCGGCAGAGTCCCTGGTCTGGCACAGCCCTGGGGTGCAGGGACCCTGCTCTGCAGGACAGTGCTGGGCACCCCTGGGTGCTCACCCGGCTTCACAGCTGTTCAACATGGCCTGACAAGAGCCCCGTCCTTACAGATCCCTCAAGCTGTGCCTGTGCTAACTCTAGGAGATGCCTCCAGGAGCTACAGCTGCACTGCCCTGCACCCAGAGACTTACCATGGCAAGGGCTGCAAAGGTTTCTCCTCCAGTGAGCTCTCAGTCATCCTCCCAGTCCTGACCACCTTTAATCTCTCTCTGCCTTGCTCGTCTCCTGAGATCCCCAGGCAGAGCCCTCAGCCCTGCTGCGTGTGCAGAGGAGCTGCTCCTGGGCAGAGCTGTCTCTCTGCAGCGCTGCCGCTGCCATGAGCTCCCTGTGTCGCAGGAGCCCAGCCCAGCTCAGCAGCACAGGAGCAGCACAAGGCGCTTCAATGACCCCTCTGGTGGGTTTGGTGCTGAGTCCATGGACCTCAGACCCTGGAGGAAGTTGAAGAAACTTCTCAAGAAGTCAAAGTCAGATTCAAACTCCAAAGTTTCTTGTAATATTAATGGGTCCTGCTGAGGAACACTTTGGGGGAACTGACCCCACGGTCTGGTCAGAGATGACAGGCTTAGGAAAACCAAGGTGAAGGTCTCTCTGATGATCAGTAAACCTGGATGTATTTCATTAATCAAAGGGCCAAGCCCTGACCCTCAGCCCTGGGAAGGCAGATCCTGTCCCTCCCACGTTGCCCAGGGCCCTTCCTGGGACAGTGTGATGTGGGGTTGTGCAAGGCCAAGGGCAGGACTATGGCCCACACCTTCCAGGTTCCTGGTTGGGGACAAGGAGGCCATGAGGCCCCTGTGCTGGAAGGACAAGGTGTCTCCTCACAGGCATCAGAGGTGCAGACAACAGCCATAGCCAAGGGGAGAAGAAGCTCATGTCTGGTGGGGGCTTTCAGCCTCTTTCCATCCCTTGATCATCTCCAGGACAGCCTGTCCTGTGCTGTGGCATCCCCTGCACCTCTTTCCCTGCAGGCTGGAGACATCCCCCCTGCTGCCCCACCTTGCTCGTCTGAGGATCTTCCTTCCTTTGCTGAGATCTCTCCATCCTCCCCAGCTGGTCCTTGAAGCACAAAGCCTTGGGCTGATGCAGACTCCCTCTGCTGACCTGCTCCCCCACAGCACTGCCCTTCCACTCACATTCCTTTCTGCTCATGTCCAGCCTGGACCTCCCCAGCTGCACTTTGGGCCATTATTTCTTTCTCATACTGTTTCCCAGTATGAAGAAATCTCCACCGTCTCTGAAAACACCCTTCAAGCACTCTCAGGCTACTCCTACACTGCTGCTGGGCCAAGGCAGCCCGTGTCCTTCAACATCCCACACCATCTGCACAAGGTCCTGAACCTGCCTTAGCAGATCCCTGTACTCTCCAGTCCCTCCCTGCTTCTCCAAACTGGGAAGCCACACACTGGCACACACCCATGTGTGTGGGTCACACCAGTGCTGAACCGAATGGGATAAGGACTCCAGGTGTCTGGGTCCCCACGCTCCTCCTCATGCAGCCCCGTGTGCAGCTGCCTTGTTCATGGTGAACGTGCACCACGGGCTTCTGTGGTGGCCCTTGTAGTGCCCAGGCCCTTCTCCTCAGGGTCACTGCTCAGCGTGTCAGGTCCTGATGGACGGGGTTATTCTCCTGCCCCAATGCAAAACTGGCCACGGTTCCTTGTAAAAGTTAAGAGATTCCTGATGGTGGAACCCCAAGTTCCTCAAGGTCTGGACTCCTCCTGAACTGCTGCAGCCACAGTCCCTCCTCTTCTGCCCAGGGCAGGGACTGCTTGCCCGGGGAGCCCCCGGTGCCCCCGCAAAGAAAAGGGGCCCTGGCCTCCAGGACTCTGATCAGCCCTTCAAGAGGTCACTGCAATGTCAGCAGTAGCAGGTTCCATCAAGAGTTTATTCAAGAAAAACGAAATAATTTCCAATTTCCCTGGCACATTCTTGCAGTGCTGCTTTCTCCTCCTTATCCTGGTGCGTCTCCCTGACGGCCATGCCCCACTGGCTGTGGCACGGGACTGTTGCGGGGCATCGCCATGCACCCCACAGCCCCAGGGCCGTGTCATTGGTGCCCTCACTCCCAAGGGCAAACCCAGCTTGTCACTTCCACATAAAGGAGCTCCATACATCCAAGCAACCTCTTCACTTTGAGGGAATCCCACTACTCATCCTTCCATCCCGTCACTCCTGAAAAGCCTGTACACAGCCACTGCAGCACCCCAAGCTGTGTGACTTGTCCCACCACGCCTTGGCAGTTACTGCATGGATGTCAAACAGCACAGGCTGCAGCTTGTCC
This sequence comes from Columba guinea, assembly GCA_032206185.1. Classification (NCBI taxonomy): domain Eukaryota; kingdom Metazoa; phylum Chordata; class Aves; order Columbiformes; family Columbidae; genus Columba; species Columba guinea. The sequence continues at coordinate 1,762,248 of JAVLUU010000041.1, read as the reverse complement.
TGGCTGTGCCTGCCAAATGCATTATCTGTGTGTGAGAGCCTTGGCACCTCACGTAACATTGCAGGCCTGTAACTGGCATTACAGGGAATAACTGCCTTGAATTTGATTTGGCAACAGAATCATAGAATCATTTTGGCTGGAAGAGACCCTCAGGATTATCGAGTCCAACCATAACCTAACTGTAGCACTAAACCGTGTCCTTACGAACCTCGTCTAAATGCCTTTTAACACCTCCAGGCATGGTGACTCCACCACTGCCTTGGGCAGCCTGTTCCACTGCTTCACAACCTTTTCCATGGAGAAATGTCTCCTAATATCCAACCTAAACCTTCCCTGAAGCAACCTGAGGCCATTTCCTCTTTTCCTATCACTTGCTACTTGGGAGAAGAGACCCACTCCCCCCATGCTCCATCCTCCTTTCAGGCAGTTCAGAGATCAGGTCTCCCCTCAGCTCCTGTTCTCAAGGCTGAAACCCCAGGTCCCTCAGCCGCTCCCATCACACTTGTGCTCCAGCCCCTCAGCAGCTCTGTTCTCTTATCTCTTATCTCCAGCATCTCAAGTGATTTCTTGGCATGAGGGGCCCAAAACAGCCCCCAGCATTCAAGATGCGACCACACCAGTGCCCAGTACAGGGGACAATCACTGCCCTGGGCCTGCTGGCCACACTATTTCTGACACAAGCCAGGATGCTGTTGGCCTTTTTGGCCAACTGGGCACACACTGGCTCATATTCAGCTGCTGTTTACCAACACTCCCAGGTCCTTTTCCCCCAGGGAACTTTCAAGGTGCCCTTCCCTGATCCTGGAGAGTTCATGGGGTTGTTGTGACTCAGGTTCAGGAGCCGGCACTTGGCCTTGTTAAACCTCATGCAACTGACCTGAGCCCAATGATCCAGCCAGTCCAGATCCCTCTGTATGGCCTTCCCACCCTCCAGCAGATCAACACTCCCACCCAAATTGTTGTCATCTGCAAACTTACTGAGGCTATACTCAGTCCCTTCATCCAGATCATTGATAATGAGATTAAACAGAACTGGCCCCAATACAGAGCCCTGGGGACACCACTCGTGACTGGTGCCTAAATGGATTTGGCTCCGTTCACCACAACTCTTTGGGCCTGGCCCTCCAGCCAGTTCTTTACCCGTTGCAGATACACCATCCAGGCCATGAGCTGCAGCTTCTCCAGGAGATGCTGTGGGATACAGTGCCAAAGGCTTTACTGAAGTCTAAGTACACAACATCCACAGCCTTTCCCTCATCTACTGGGTTGTCACCTTATCATAGACAGAGACCAGGTTGGTCAAACAGGACCTGCCTTTCATAATCCCATGTTGACTGGGCCTGATCGCTTGGTTGTGTTGTAAGTGCTATATCCACTCAATATCATCTGCTCCATGAGCTTTTCCAGCACCAAGGATAGACTGACAGTTCTGTAGTTCCCCAGATCCTCCTTCCAGCCCTTCTTGTAGATGGGTGTGATGTTAGCCAGCTTCCAGTCAACTGGGACCTCCCCAGTTAGCCAAGATTGCTGGCAGATAATGGAAAGTGGCTCAGTGATCACCTCTGCCAGCTCCCTCAGCACCCTTGGGTGAATCCCATTTGGCCCCATAGACTCGTGGCTGTCCAAGTGGTGTAGCAGGTCACCAAACATTTCCACTTGGATTATTGGGACTTCATTCTGCTCTGCATCCCTGTCTTTTGGCTCAGGAGCTGGGTACCTGGAGCACAACTGGTCTGACTATTAAAGACTGAGGCAAAAAGGCATTTAGTACCTCAGCCTTTCCCTCATCTTCTGTCACTATGTTTCCCTCTGCATCCATTAGGGGATGTATATTCTCCTTAGCCCTCCTCTTGTTGCTAATGTATTCACAGAAACATTTCTTGTGGCCTTTCACAGCCATGGCCAGGATCAACTCTAGTTGGTCTTCGGCCCTTCTCATTTTCTCCCTGCATAACCTCACAGAATTCCTGTATCCTTCTAGAGTAGCCTGACCCTCCTTCCCAACGTTATAAATTCTATTTTTACTCCCAAGTTCCAGCCCCAGCTCTCTATTCAGCAGGCCAGCCTTCTTCCCTGCCGAATGTCCTTCCAGTACAGCTGCTCCTGTGCCTCTGAGATCACCTTTTTGAAGGGAGACCAGCCCTCCTGGCCTACTTTTTCCCTCAGGACTGTCTTCAGGGGACTCTGCCAACCAGCCTTCTGAACAAGTCCAAGTCTGCCCTTCGGAAGGCCAAGGTAGCAGTTCATCTGACCACCCTTCTAACTTTTCCAAGGATGGAAAGGTTGCTCATTTCATGGTCACTATGTCCAAGGCGACCTCCAGTCGACATGCTGCCAACGAGTCCTTCTCTGTTCACAATCCACAGCTGCACTGGATGCTTTCCCTAGTTGGCTCACTGGCCAGCTGTGTCAGAAACTGTCTTCCATGCACTGCAGGAGCCTCCTAGTCTGCTTCCTCTCTGCTGTGCTGCATTTTCAAAAGACATCTGGTAGGTTGAAGTCTCCAGTAAGAACAAGGGCTGGTGACCGGGAGGCTTCTCCCATCTGCCTGCAGAATATTTCAGCTGCCTCTTTATCCTGGTGGGGTGGTTGGGTGATCTGTAACAGACTCCCACCAGGATGCCTTCCCCTTCATTCTTACCCATAAACATTCAACCCTATCGTTACCCTCATCATGCCACTCCTGTTTTTCTCTCCTTCCCCTTCAAATCTAGTTCAATGCTCTTTCCATGAGCTCTGCGAACTCCTGCCCCTGGATTCTTTTCCTGCTTTGAGACAAGTGAGTCCCATTTGTCACCAGCAGGCCAGGTGTCATGTAAACCAACCCATGATCAAAAAACCCCAAATTCTGCTGGTGACTCCAGTCCCACAGCCAGGTCTGATTGTATCTGCTCGGTCTTCCTGTATCATTCCTCAGCACACCCTGCAACTGGGGGGACAGAGGAAAACTTTTGTTCCTGATCCCTTAGCCACTTGTCCCAAGGCCCTGAAATCCCTCTTGATTGCCTTTGTATTTCCCATTGCGGTCTCATCACTCATCAAAATTAGTCATGGATAATTATCTGAGGGCCTTACCAGGAAGGAAGGTTTCACATTTCTAACCTGGGCTCCACGGAGCAGCAACTTCCCTAAGTGGGTCTCATCTGCACATTGAGCCTTCTGTTCCCTTCAGAAGGGACTCTCCTATGACAATGACCTACTTTTTTCTTTACATCAGCAGTTTTTATGGGCGTGCAGATCAACTTATCCTCTGTGGCACCTTCAACTTAGTTCAACAGCCTTCCCCAACATTCAGTAAAAGCGGGTGTAGATAGAGGAGGCGAGACAGAGAGGTGATAATGTTCGTGTGGTCTGTGCCTCAGAGTTCACCAGCAAAGTCTCTCAAGCCTTTGGCTCCAGGCAGGACTCTGGAGAACAGCCAGAGGTGGACAGGAATCAGGTCTCAGGTGACTTCAGCAAACTCAGCCCTTACCTGTCGACGGGAGCAGAGCAGCTGCGTCCAAGGGTGCTGAGGGGGCAGGATGATGTCACAGTGAGGCCAGTCTGCACCATTATGAGAAGTCATGGAGACTGGGGGAGCTCCCTGACAACTGGCAAAAAGCAAATGTTGCATGTACCTTTCAACAAGGCTTGAGGCACAACCTGGGGAGCTAAAGGCTGCTTAGCTTCACTTTGGATGAGGGATATGTACCAAAGCATGTCCTGTTGGATTGCATTTCTGGGTGTGTGAACGAGCAGAGGACTGGGTGAGCCCAGGTGGGATTATGCACGACCATCCTCACTGCTTCCTGTGATAAAAGGACCACGTGTGGCTGACGGAAGAGCAGTGGGTGTATTCAACTGGGACAACAGCAAGGCTTTTTGCACCAACCCCCAAAATATTCTCTTTTCAAGGACAAACAGACTGGAGGGCTGGGTCAATGGAACCCTTATGGTATCCAAGCAGAGGAAATCCAAAGTCCTGTCCTGGGGTGGATGAGCCCCTTGAAGTATTACAGCTTGGGGACGTCCTGGCTGGGTTACAGCTCTGCAGAAACATTTATCCATTCACAGTGTTGGGAAGAAAGTATTTTTGGAATGGGACTGTATAAATCTCTATTTACATAGAGTGAGAGAAATTGGCATCATCTTGCTTGTCCGCATCTATGGCCTCTGACAAAAATAATGAGAATTTATAAATCAATGTCTAAGTTTTGAAATTATGACTTCTTACCCAGCTATTACACAGAGATCTTTTCTGTATATGTTTCAATCTTAACATCACATTTTCATTCAGAGGCTGATGCCGTCACCCACTCAGAGATGGCCACTGTCTCTGAGATACACAGAGGGAGCTGAAGCCCTTATGTGGGACAGGGAAATGTGACCCAGGAACGACAGGAGCCTTTCTGAGGCAGGAGCTGGTGTCCGGGCAGAAAAAACCACGGCATCCTGGGTAAGACAAGTGATTTCCCTCTCTTGACTAGACAAGAAAACCTGGGCAATTGCACCCAGGGTCTCCAACACCGCTCTTATCCCACAGCATCTCCTTTATCAATGGTCTGGATGAGGGGATCAACTGCACCCTGAGTAAATTTGCAGATGACAACAAATTGGGTGTGTGTGTTGATCTGCTGGAGGGTGAGAAGGCCATACAGAGGGATCTGGACTGGTTGGATCGTTGGGCAGAGGTTGATTGTCTGAGGTTTAACAAGACCAAGTACCGGGTCCTGCACTTGGGTCACAGCAACCCCAGGCAGCCCTACAGGCTTGGGGAAGAGTAGCTGGAAAGCTGCCTGGCAGAAAGGGCTCTGGGGTGTTGATTGATGGCAAATGAACATGAGCCAGCATGTTCCCAGCTGGCTGAAAAGGCCACCAGCATATTGGCTTGTATCAGGAATAGTGTGGCCAGCAGGACTAGAGAAGTGATTGTGCCACTGTTCTTGGTGCTGGTGAGGCCACACCTTGAATCCTGTGTTCAGTTTTGGGCCCCTCATCATAAGAAGGACATTGACGTGCTAGAGAGAGTGCAGAGGTGGCAACAAAGCTGCTGGGGTGCTGGAGCACAAGTGTGATGAGAAGCGGTTGAGGGAGCTGGGGCTGTTCAGCCTGGAGAACAGGAGGCTACCATCTTATCACTGTCTACAGCTACCTGAAAGGAGGTTAGAACATGGACGGGATTGGTCTCTTCTCTGAAGAAGCAAGTGATAGAAGAAGAGGAAATGGCTTCATGTTGTGCCAGGGCAGGTTTAAACTGGATATTAGGAAAAAACATCTTCCTGGAATGGGTTGTCAGGCATTGGAACAGGCTGCCCAGGGCAGCGGTGGAGTCACCATCCCGGAGGTGTTTAAAAGGTGATCAGATGAGCTTCTTAGGGACATGATTTAGTTCTAGAGTTAGGTTATGGTTGGACTCAATGATACTGAGGGTCTCTTCCAACTGAAATGATGCTATGATTCTACCTGAGATACTCGTTGGTACAGGTGTGGAGCAGGACATATCTTCTTTGAATTGCTGGAACTCCTGGAACAGTTCCTCACCTGCCATGTCCAGTAGTTTTTCCACTGCCGAGATGAATGAGCAGAAGATATTTTGTTTGACTTGCTGGAGTTGGCTAGTGAATTCTTCCACTGTTGGTCACTCTTAATCTTTCCAGTTCAGTACTGCCAATGAATTGGAATATGACAATGCTTTGCCCCGTACAACCTTACACCACATGGGTCATGTGTGCTGGACTTTATATGGAACTTCTGGTAACTGTGTGTTGTTCAGGTCACTATAAATCACCTCTAGCACAGCCAGTTCCCTCAGGTACTGGATACCTCTCTCTACTCTAGTCCACTTGCCTGGGTTACACGTAAAATCTTCCTTGAAGGGACATCTTTATGCCTGACAGGAGTCACCTCCAGATGCTGAGGGCTTGTGCCCCTTTTCCAATTGCTTTGTCAATACCTCCTTCCCTAGAAAGGAATCCCAGTTCCTCGGCTTCCCTACCCACCAATTCCAGGTTATTGGCCCCATTATCCCAGCACTGGAGCCACCAAGTGAGTCTGGACAATGCCCAAAATATTTTTGCTTTTCTCACAGCTCATTCAGGGATAGGGATCAGGAGGCTGCCATCTCATCTTCTTCCTCCTTCCCTTCTCGTGATGACCCTGCTTTTTTGATCATCTCTTAGTAAATGAGCTGACTTCCGCTTCCAAACTTCCTTCCTGTGTATAGGTGAGGCTGATACTGGCATGGGCTTGTCCTGTGGGCCATCTGCAGTGCCTGTCACCGGGCTTTGAGTAGCTGCTGTGCTTGTTGGTGGGGACTGAGTGGCAGCAGTGCCTATTGCAGGCGTAGGAGTAGCCACGGTGATTGTCGCGTTGTTGTCAGATCCAGAGACCTTGTCTTCCCCTAGGGGGTAATGAACAGTATTGAACAGGGCTCGGAAGGCATGGGCCAGGCCCCAGCACACTGCAGTGAACTGTGTCTCCCTGGAATTGCCAGGGCGACACCACACATCTTCCAAATATCCTACTGTTTTTCAGGATTCTGCCACTGTTCAAGGGTGAAGTTCCAAAACGCTAGAGGCACACATGGTCCTAGGCATTTGCTGATGCTATTCTACACACTCTACCACTCAACCTTGGGCAGATATCTGGATGATATTCTTAAATTACTTGCTAATCTTTGACAAAACAGAAACAATACTCTCAAGAGATACTAATAGAAGTATTTTAACTACCAAAGGCTGTTCGCAGTAATGATATGTTATTGTAATGAAGGAGGAAACATCATAGAAAAAGGTAGAAAAGGTGCCGTTCTGTAACTCCTCCAAAAAAAAATTATTGAAAAAAGAGGTTTAATTATAATTGTCTCCACATGATGGTGGCCAAAGAACACTAATATCTTCATTACAAAGCTCAAATACCAGATTAAGCTCAAAGTCAGTGTTCTAATAATGAATTTCCCAGGCAAAACACCACTAATCCTTGCAGAGCACAGTAATGTGTGAGCTCCAGCACCCATCTTTAACTTGTACCACAAAAACAGGAGCAGAGATCAGATCAAATAAACAAATATCAACAACAGCTTAATCAATATTGTGACCCACAACCCTTAGATACAAATCCTTTAATATGCTCTGCTTAATCTGTTATTATCTCACATTTTTCTTGCACCATGTTGTGCACCAAAGAGGACTGTTGTGGTTTAATCCCAGCCAGCAACTGGGACCACGCAATCGCTCACTCACTCCACCTCCCCAAGTGAGATGGGGAAGAGATGGGGGAAAGAAACAAAACCTCACGGATTGAGATAAGAACAGTTTATTAGAACAGCACAGGAAGATAAAACAATGATAATAATAGTAATAGTAATAATAATAATAACAATAATAATAATAGAATATACAAAAAAGTGATGCACAATGAAATCACTTACTGCCCACAACATCAATAATTTCCAAGCAGTGGTATTTGACCCCTGTACAACTTCATTTATATATAGCTTGGGTCAGCTTTGCTCCCTCCCAAATTCTTCTGCATCTGGCGGAGTATGGGAAGATGAGTTTTTTAATATCTGGCAAAAATCAAAACTTCAGTGTATTATCAACATTCCTCTCATACTAAATCCAAAACACAACTACTAGAAAGAAAATTATCTCAGCCAAAACAAGGACAGTATCCGTAAATAACCAAGGTCTCTGCTATCCCAGGAGAGGCCATGGGGACCCAGCAAGATCATGAAAAAGAGACTGAAGGATGATTAACATCTCCCTCAGTGAAAGCCCATGGATGGTTCAATATGTGCACTGGAGAACAGCTCAAGTAACGAAAAATGCTCTGAGCCCTTTTCACAACTTTAGACCCCTGGGAAAGAGATCAGTGTCAGTGCAGCCCATCCAGTTGCATGTGTGTCCATCACTGAGCAGTGTGGGAGATTTGAGGGATTTTCTTGAAGTTAATGTGTGGATGGGTTTATATTAGATGGAGATTTGTTACTGAACTAGCCAGGCCCAAAAGAATTTCAAGGACACCTCATCAAGCTGAAAATAGGATATGCTGTGGGAGTGGGACAGTTCAGCAGCTGCAGGGCAGCAACACAATATAAATCAACAGACCTATTAGCAGTGAGACTCGGGTGCGTAGACATCTCGTGAACATAGACAATATCCGATCAGTTAATGCATGCTTGGAGCGTTGATGCATGATCCGGAAATAACTGCATATATAAGGAGGCTTGTTTCTGTAATAAATAGGCTTCACTTGAATTCATATTGGATTGTGTGGAGTCCATGATAATTCGCCCTCACTGAGCAGCACAACCAGTCTGCAGTCACTCCATAGTCCTGCAGCCAACCTGCTCTGCAGAGCATCAGTGCCAGGTTAGGGCCCTGTGGGGAGCACAGGGGAGGGGCCAGGAGCACCAGATCAGATCAGAGGAGGGATGGGAAGAGATCAGACAGGAACTGACCTGGGCTGGAAATTGCCTTGGAGAGAAAAATGCTGGTGGTCAGCTGCCCCAAGATTATACCCAGAGTTTAGGGTGCAGGGCCAGAAGTCCTTGCTGTCCTGGTGCTTCACCAGGCCTGGGAAGTAGCTGGAGAATGATTGGTGCTCATCTCTCAAGGCATCATTCCTTGTGAAGGGAGACATGGAAAACAAATCTGGGACCTGTGTCAGGGCTTGCACTGAAAAAAAGTATTCACCCAGAAGACACATCATTTTGTTCTGGTACTTCTGGTGCTCAGCACATCCTAAGACAAACCCCACATGTCACGCTTACCCCAAAAGTCACCCCTAGACAAGGCTCCTTAGCTGGGCTAAGACAGAGAGCTGGGTTCCCACTGTGACCGCAGGAAGGACAAGGCCTTTCCTGGTCCTCTACAAGGCTGGCAGCCTCTGTGGTCCTCACCAGAAAAGGCAGCACTGAGAGGAGAACTTAGGAAACTGTACACCATATCCATGCCCTTTGGGAGTCCTCAAGGAGAGTCTCTCAGTCCAAATATCCAGCCCTTCTTGTTGCTTCATGAACAACCAGGAGAAACTGCCCCAGGACTCTCATTCCAGACCCCATCTCCTACATCCCAGACAGGCAGTGCACTCCCCATTGTCACTGTGATGTTTCCAGGTGATACTTAAAATCAGCAATTAGTAATAAAATAATTCTATATAACTAAGGGTCATAGATTTTAGGCACTTATAAGTTAATAGTAATAAGGTTCACAGATGTCGGTTGTCAGGCACTTGTTGGGCATTAAGTGACAAAAATAGTATTTTTTCAGCAGGAGAAGGTTAGGAGACAATGCCCTTGCTCTCAGAGGAAAAGGCTGTGACACCAGTGCAAGGAGGTTTCAAGTAGAATAACAAAGAGATGTAATGCATATGCAAAGGATTTCTTGGAAATGTAATGAATATGTATGATCTGTGTGAATATAACCTGTGTCTGTGAATTGTTCAGGACCCCCATTAGGCAAAAACAATTCCCATGGGAGCCAATAAATCAATAAAGGGTTCTTGCTTCTAAAATAGTAAATTGATTTGGTTGTAGAAGTTTTTTTTATTAGCCAATTTACAGTATCAGGCTGTGACTCAAACTATAAATGTAGATGGTAAATTAGAAGTCAGATGGATAATGAATTCTTTTGTAAGCAACCTTATCACATTTTAAAAAAGCAAAACCAAACAAGCCTCTCCCCAACTGCAAAAAATAATATACAAATTTAAAAAATATGCTAAAGAGAGGATAGGCCCATCATGAGTTATGCCCTGAGTGATATGCAGAAGATAGGAAGTTTATTGCCTTTGAAAAATATCCAGACATTTGTTTCCTTAGGGTATTCTTGAGGTCCTGGTTCCTCATGCTGTAGATGAGGGGGTTCAATGTCGGGGGCACCACTGAGTACAGAACAGACACCAGCAGGTCAAGGGATGGGGAGGAGATGGAGGAGGGCTTCAAGTGGGAAAAAATGGCAGTGATCAAAAACACAGTGACCACGGCCAGGTGTGGGAGACACGTGGAAAAGGCTTTGTGCCGTCCCTGCTCAGAGGGGATCCTCAGCACCGCCTTGAAGATCTGCACATAGGACACCATGATGAACACAAAACACAAAAAGAACAAACAGACACCAACAACAATAAGCCCAGCTTCCCTGAGGTAGACGTTTGGGCAGGAGAGCTTGAGGATCTGGGGGATTTCACAGAAGAACTGGCCCAGGGCATTGCCCTTGCACAGGGGCAGTGAAAATGTATTGGCCGTGTGCAGCAGAGCATTGAGCAACCCAGTGGCCCAGGCAGCTGCTGCCATGTGGACACAAGCTCTGCTGCCCAGGAGGGTCCCGTAGTGCAGGGGTTTGCAGATGGCAACGTAGCGGTCATAGGACATGATGGTGAGAACAAAATACTCTGCTGAAATGAAGAAGACAAACAGAGTGACTTGAGCAGCACAACCTGCATAGGAGATGGCCCTGGTGTTCCAGAATGAATTTGCCATGGACTTGGGGACAATGGTAGAGATGCAGCCCAGGTCGAGGAGGGCGAGGTTGAGCAGGAAGAAGTACATGGGGGTGTGGAGGTGCTGGTCCCAGGCTATGGTGGTGATGATGAGGCCGTTGCCCAGGAGGGCAGCCAGGTAGATGCCCAGGAAGAGCCAGAAGTGCAAGAGCTGCAGCTCCCGTGTGTCTGTGAATGCCAGGAGGAGAAACTGGGTGATGGAGCTGCTGTTGGACATTTGCTGTCTTGGGATGTGGGTTCTGTGATAGTAAGAAAAAAAGCGAAAAGAATGGGGAGATTCTCTGAGCAAATCAAAGCCATTATATACACTACTACTGCTCCACATGACCTTGTTGTTTTTTAGAAGACCTTCGTTCAGCTCTGAGGCTGAGCCCTGGGTGGTGCTGGCTGGAGGTGCCATGAGGAGCAGGGCCTGTGCCCGGTGGCAGCCGAGGAGTCAGCCCTGCTCTGCAGCAGGGTCCATGGGAACGAGGGGCGGGATACAGACCTGGGGTTCAAAGCTATAATCTGAAACTGCTGCTGGTGAAGAAGGGCCTGTCAGCATCTGCACTATCACCAGAAGGAAACAGGATGGTAAAATGAAGTTTGAAATGTTTGGTTTTCTTACAGCTTCACAGAATTACAGAAAGTTAGGAATTGGATGGGACCTCGAAAGATCATCCAGTCCAATCCTGCAACTCACCTGGGGAGTGTTGTTTGGTGTCAGAAACCCTCAGCATTTCTGCTGCATTCAGGGAGAACAGAACGAGTCCTGTGAGACGAGAGGATGCCTGTGGGTCAGTGCAGAGTGAGGGCAGCTCCCCTGGGCTGGCACCTGTCTGAGATGGAGGCTGATCACACTCCCATGTTAAACTGAAAAGCCACCAGGCACTGCTGAGAGCAGAGGGACCCACCTCAGACCATGACATGTCTCACCCTTTCCCAAGGTCTCAGCACTCCCATCCCCAGAGAGCCTGACAGCAAGAACAAGATCCCAACAGCAGTGACCCAGAGCAGGGCAGCAAGAAGGAAAATGCGGTGAGGGTGGGTGTGAGAGAGGCCAGGGCAGAGGCAGCCGGGCACTCAGACAGCGTCACCCTTCCCCAGCTGTGCAGCCACCTCCCAGACACCAACACTGCCGGGCAGCTGCTCTCAGCCCCTGTGCTCTGCAGAGGAACTGGAGCTCTGGCTGCACAGGAGCTGCTTCATGCCTTGGAGCCCCCGGCCCTGAGGGCAGAGGCTTTGCTGGGTGGGACAGGAGGCCAGGGGGCTGCTCACAGGAGGGATCTGCACTGCAGGGGATCACAGGCACTTTTCTTTGTTCTCCCTCCCATAACCATTCCGGGTTTGGTTTCCTCTCATTTCTGATCATTTCCCTGCTGCCTGGAGATTCTCCCCTGGGAGGTGTTTCCCTCTCCATGTCTCTTCCCTGTCAGTGCTCACAGACCATCCCACCCTCTGTGCCCTCCCCCTGGCCCTACAGATCCTGCCTGTTCACAGGGCACTGCGTGGGGGCATCTTCCTGTTTGCAGGCTGGAAAACAGATTACAGATTAAGTGTAAGGTGTCCAGCAAAGGTGATGCTGTTTCTGCATAGGCAGAGGAGAGGCAAGGCATGCCAGGATTCTCTTGAAGACCTACTGCAGTTCATGTGTCTCAAGTATTTGTTTAAAATTAAGAACTGCCTTAATCACCACCCATTCCCCAGAGTAGGAGACTGAAAACACAGACTCAGGGAGGTTCCTTATCTTTGTAGTACTCTTTGTCTTCTTCTTCTCCTTGAAACCTCCTCTTGTCAATATTCTGGAATGAGCTGGAGCTGCGAGCAGCCCCGACCCACGGAGAACCCAGCAGCAGAAGGACCCTGCCCTGCCGGGGGTCGCTCCTTCCCCCCACAGCTTCTCCCCTCAGTGTTGCTGGGATCTCCCGGGCAGGCTGAGCGCTGACCCTGGCAGGCGGCAGAGTCCCTGCCCGGCACAGCCCTGGGGTGCAGGGACCCTGCTCTGCAGGACAGCCCTGGGCACCCCTGCCTGCACATTTACATTTACACCCCACAGCCACCCTGGGGAGAATGCAGCATTCACGTCTTGTCACTCTGACAGTGCAGAAGGCAATCCCTGCTCTGAAGCACATCCTCCCCTCTCATCAGAGAATCTCTGAGAGCTGTACTTACATCTCTCACAGGCTCTGCAATGTGACAGTTTTCTGAGATCCTGCCATGATTTGCAGATGCAATGCCCTGCAGCCACAGGCTTCATATCTGAGAGGATTTCATTTCCAGTGATCTCTCAGCATCCTCCCAGCCCAGACTGCATTTCCCTCTCTGTGCCTGGCTCCTGTGCCCTCGGTGCTGCAGGCAGAGCCCTCAGCCCTGCTGCGTGTGCAGAGGAGCTGCTCCTGGGCAGAGCTGTCTCTCTGCAGCGCTGCCGCTGCCATGAGCTCCCTGTGTCCCAGGAGCCCAGCCCAGCTCAGCAGCACAGGAGCAGCCCTTGATGTCCCTTTCTCTGTCCCCTCTGGGCTCCTCCAGGTGTCCCTCAGGCTCCAGGGGCACATCCTTTGAGACAACCTCAAGTAATCAGTAATGTTAGTTGTGTCTGCTCTGCAGAGATACTTCTTGCCAGCATTGTATTCTTGCTAGTAAAAAATAAATTGGTATGAGAATATTCCAGGTGTGGTCTCCCCAGGGCAGAGCAGAGGGGCAGGAGAACCTCTCTGACCTACTGACCACCCCCTTCTAACCCACCCCAGGTACCATTGGCCTTCCTGGCCACAAGGGCCCAGTGCTGGCTCATGGTCACCCTGCTGTCCCCAGGACCCCCAGGTCCCTTTCCCCTACACTGCTCTCCAACAGGTCCTTCCCCAACTTATACTGGAACCTGGGGTTCTTCTTGCCCAGATGTAAGACTCTACACTTGCCCTTGTTCTATTTCATTACATTTTCCCCGCCCAGCTCTCCAGCCCATCCAGGTCTCTGATGGCAGCACAGCTTCCAGTGTCGGCCACTCCTCCCAGCTTGGTGTCATCAGCAAACTTGCTGACAGCCACTGTATTTCCTCATCCAAGTCACTGATTAATTTATTGTATAGTACTGGCCCCAGCACTGCCCCCTGAGGCACTGCACTAGATGCAGGTCTCAACTGGACTCTGCCCCACTGACCACGACTCTCTGGCTTCTTCCCTTCAGCCAGTTCACAGTCCACCTCACTACCCGATCGTCCAGACCGCACTCCCCCAGTTTAGCTGTGAGGATGCTGTGGGAGACTGTGTCAAAGGCTTTACTGAAGTCAAGGTAGACCACATCCACCGCTCTGCCATCATCCATCCACCTTGTTACATTCTCATAACAGTCAATGAGGTTGGTCAAGCATGACTTCCCCTTGGTGAAGCCATGTTGACTGCCCCTAATGACCCTCTTATCCCTGATATGCCTTGAGATGGCACCAAGGAGAAGTCGTTCCATCAGTTTCCCAGGGATGGAGGTGAGGCTGACCGGTCTATAGTTCCCCGGGTCCTCCTTCTTGCCCTTTTTGAAGACTGGAGTGACATTTGCTTCCCTCCAGTCCTCAGGCACCTCTCCTATTCCCCATGACTTAGCAAAGATGATGGAGCAATGACTTCAACCAGCTCCCTCAGCACCCGCGGGTGCATCCTGTCTGGACCCATGGATTTATGGATGTCCAGAGCTCCTAATTGCTCCTTAACCCAGTCCTCATCAACCCAGGCAAACTCCTCCATTGTCCTGCCTTCCTCTGGGGCCTCGGCGGTGCGGGATCCTCAGGACAGCCCCCGGCAGAGCAGACAGAGACAGAGAACATTCAGTAACTCTGTCTTCTCTGTGTCTTCCATCACCAGGGCACCCACCTCGTTCATGAGTGGGCCTACATTGCCTCTGCTGTTAGTTTTATCTGCCACATATTGGAAAAAGCTCTTCCTGTTGTCCTTGACCCCTCTCGCCAGGTTTAATTCTAAGGAGGCCTCAGCTTTCCTAGTTGTCTCCCTACACCCTCTGACAACAGCCTGATATTCTCCCCAAGGGGCCAGCCCCTCCGTCCATGATCTGTTAACTCTCCTCTTCCACCTGAGCTTACCCAGTAGTTCCCTGTTTAACCACGCAGGTCTCCTGGCTCCCTTCCTTGACTTCCTACGTGTCGGGATGCTCTGATCTTGTGCCCGGTAGAAACAGTCCCTGAATATTAACCAACTCTCTCGGGCCCCTTTTTCTTCAAGCAGCCTTGCCCACGGGATTTCCCCCAGCAATTGCCTGAACAGGCCAAAGTTTGCCCTGCTGAAATCCAGGGTTGCAATTCTGCTTGCTATCCTGCTCCTGCCACACAAGATGCTGAACTCCATCTGATGGTCGCTGCAGCCAAGGCAGCCCTCAACCTTTACCGCCTCAACCAGCCCCTCCTTGTTAGTGAGGATGAGGTCCAGCAGCTCCTCTCCTGGTCGGCTCCTCCACCCTTTGCATCAGGAAGTTCCCATGGATGCACTTGCTGAACCTCCTGGGCTGTGTCTGGCTGAGTCGTCCTTCCAGAAACATCAGGGGAGTTCAAACCCCCAGGACAAGCAGGGCCTGTGACTGAGGCCGCTCTCAGCTGCTGGAGAGGCCTCGGCAACGTCCTCGCCCTGAGCTGGTGGGTTGTGATGGACACCCACAGCAGTATCACCCTAATGCTCCCAGTGCTCCCAGTAACCCTCCCACTGACCCTTCCAGTGCTCCCAGTCACCCTCACACTGACCGCTCCAGTGCTCCCAGTAACCCTCCCACTGACCGCTCCAGTGCTCCCAGTAACCCTCCAGTGCTCCCAGTAACCCCCACTAACCCCTCCAGTGCTCCCAGTAACCCTCCCACTGACCCCTCCAGTGCTCCCAGTAGCCCTCCAGTGCTCCCAGTAACCCCCACTAACCCCTCCAGTGCTCCCAGTAACCCTCCCACTGACCCCTCCAGTGCTCCCAGTAGCCCTCCAGTGCTCCCAGTAACCCTCCCACTGACCCCTCCAGTGCTCCCAGCAACCTCTCCAGTGCTCCCAGTAACCCCCACTAACCCCTCCAGTGCTCCCAGTTACCCTCCCATTAACCTCTCCAGTGCTCCCAGTAGCCCCCAGCTAACCTTTCCAGTGCTCTCAGCAGCCCCCATTGTTCCCAGTAATCCTCCAAGAACTCCCAGTTAACCCCCAGTGCTCCCACTAACTGTCTTTGTGCTCCCAGCAGGCACCCACAGTGCTCCCGGTAACCGTGTTGTGTTCCATTAACCCCCCACTAATCGTCCTACTGTTTCCAGTAATCCTCCCAGTAAACCTCCCAGTGCTCTCAGTAGACCTTCCAGTGCTCCCAGCAACCCCCCCAGTGCTCGCAGTGAGCCCCAGCAACCCCCTCATTGCTCCCAGTAATCCCCCGCTAGCCCTCCCAGTGATCCCAGTAGCCACCTAGTGCTTTCATGTGAGCCCTCAGCAACCCCCACTGTCCCCAGTAACCACTACCAGTGCTCCCAGTAACCCCCGACTAACCCCTCCAGTGCTCCCAGCAACCCCCATTGTTCCCAGTAATCCTCCAAAAATTCCCAATAAACCCTCAGTGTTCCCAATAACCCTCCCAGTGCTCCCAGCAACCACCTAGTGCTCCCAGTAAACCCCCACCAACTGGAATGTTCCCAGTAACCCCCACAATGTTCCCAATAACCCCGCACTAATCCTTCTAATGTTCCCAGTTACACTCCCAATAACCCTCCCAGTAAAGCCCCAGCAAGCCCCAATGTTCCCCGTAATCCTGCAAGAACTCCCAGTAAACCCCCAGTGCTCCCAGTAACGCTCCCAGTGTTCCCAGAAACCCCCCACTAATAAACCTACTGTTCCCGGTAGCCCTCCCAGTGCTCCCAGTAACCACCTAGTACTCCCAGTAACACTCAGGCAACCCCGCATGCTCCCAGGAACCCTCCCAGTATTCCCAGTACTCCCCCACTAATCTTCTAGTGTACGTAGTAACCCCCACTATCCTGTCCAGTGATCCCAGCAACCCCCATTGTTCCCAGGAAACCTCCAAGAAGTCCCAGTAAACCCCCAGTGCTCCCAGTAAACCTCCCAGTGCTCCCAATACTCCCCCACAAATGTCCATCCTGGGTCCCTGGGCAGCATCCTCTGGGCACTGTGGGGCAGGGGCAGGGGCGGTTGTACACAAGTGGGTCAGCTCTCCACTCGGGTGGGGAGAGCTGCTGGGTGAAGCTGCCGGCCTGGCTCGCACAAGCCAGACAAGACCTTTGCTGGTTATCAGCATCGATGCATCCAGTCTTTCCTGTCACTGAATCCTAGAATCACAAAGCAGTTGGAGTTGGAAGTGACATTCACAGCCCGTCTGGTCCAGCTCCCCTCGGCGATCAGGGACATCTTCAGCAGCTCAGGCTGCTCAGAGCCCCGTCCAGCCTGGCCTGGGATGTCTCCGGGATGGTTCATCCACCCCCTCTCTGGGAAGCCTGTCCCAGTGTTTTACCACCCTCAGTGTAAAAAATCTCTTCCTAATTTCATTCCTTGACTCTCCCCTTTTCTAGTTTAAACCATCACCCCTTGTCCTGTCACAACAGCCCCTGCTCTAAAGTCTGTCCTGATTGTTCTTATCGGCCCCTTTTCGGTCCAGAAAGGATGCAATAAGGTCTCCCAGGAGCCTCTCTTCTCCAGCTGAACACCCCAACTCTTAAACAGGCAAACTCATGACATTTTAATTTTTCAATACACTAGTGTCACAAAAGCATGAGCACATCTTTTTCTATAGCATTTTATATAGCATTTATAATCCCCCGTGGAGCCCAAATGTCACCAGTGGTAAAAGTGCCCACAGAGCCAGTTACCAGTGGGATCCCTCAGGGACCAGCACTTGGGCCAACACTGTTGAACGTCTCTATTCTCCCCCTGAATGATGTGACACAGTGAACCTTCAGCTCCTTAGTGGATGGTGCAAAGCTGGGCAGAGGCCTTGGACAACCTCAGCTGGGTCACCCCGCCCTGAGCAGGACAGTGAGACAAGATGATGTCAAACCTGAGTTGCTCTGTGATTCCAGAAATCTTTCCCTTGGAAACTTTTTGGAAGAAGGAAGAGGTGGAGGAACAAGAAAATCAAAATACAGGCAGAGGAGGAGACCTCAAAGGTGTCAAATAAACAGAGCAGTTCTGTGAAGAATGTTTCTCTGCTCAAACTGTTAGCAGGAAATCTATAACCAGCTCCCCAAACTCCCTGTTCTGCTCATTGGCCCCTGGGATTTACAGCACATTTCTTTACATCAGATTCTGCACTGAAGTTTGCACTGATTGTTACAGCTTCTTCACAGGAATTGCTTCATGTTTCCTTAGAGAACTGGATGTAAACAGGCACCGGGGAATTTTTAATTAGAGGAAACAACAAAGGAGAAAAAAAAGAAAGCACAATAGAACTTAATGATGTTTCTCAGTTCTGTGGTTAAATTAAGTAGTTTCCAGCGAGGTCCATTGCCATAATTGAAGAGTTGCCTGTAGGGAGTACGAGAGCAACTGCTGAAAGACTTGACCTGCCTGAAGCTCAAAGCAGAGTGAGAGCTGAGAGGCTCTGAATGAGCCAAGAGTGAGAGGTGAAGAACCTCTGGGGAGCGATGGAAAGTGCAAATGTCCAGACAGGCTTCTGAAGAGATGAGTTCAGACACGGTGAGCTGGGTAAGGACAGGTGGAAACTCCTGGATGTCCAGGGGATTAAATACACGTAGTGATAGACAGAGTTCTGGCACTGCAAGCACAGGGAAAGGCCAACGTTTCATCTCCCACAGTCCGTACACATTCTGAAAATTCATATTTTGGAAGGATAGAAATTCCACAGACATTTTATTAGAAATATTGAATTATTTCATCTGATTAAAAAATGGAGTGTGGGGATTTTTGTTCTTTTTGTTGTTGTTGTTGGGTTGGTTTAGTTTTCAGTTTTGAGGGATGTTCTCAGGTTTTCGGGCTGAGCTCCATGGTCCCACTCTAAGCACCCAGTGCAAACCTCGAGAAGCCCCGTGTACCTGAGGTGTTTGCCTGGGACTGGCAGGTATCACACAAGACTGATAAAGACATGTCGCTTCCATCATTTGCATCTAGTATTCAAGACTCGTGTACTTAATTAGGTAAGTTTCAGGAGTGTAGGTAAAGAGACAGATACCTGAAGAGTCCTTAGAAGATGTGATAGAAGAATTTTCCAGTTAATACCATAGAATCATAAATTATTTCTGTTGGAAGAGATGCTCAGGACCATTGAGTCCAAGCACAACCTAAATCTAGCACTAATCCATGTCCCTAAGAAACTTGTCTAAATGCCTTTAAAACACCTACAGAGATGGTGACTTCACCACTGCCCTGGGCAGCCTGTTCCACCACATGACAACGCTTTCCAGGAAGACTTTTTGCCTAATATTCAATCTAAACCTCCTCTGGTGCAATTTGGGGCCATTTCCTCTTATCCTATCACTTGCTACTTGGGAGAAGAAATCAACACCCTCCATGTTCCAACCTACTTTCAGGTAGTTGTAGACAGAGGTAAGGTCTCCCCTCAGCATCCTGTTCTACAGGCTGAACAGCCCCAGCTCCCTCAACTGCTCCTCACCACACTTGTGCTCCAGCCCCTCGGCAGTTTCGTTGCCTCCTCTGCACTCCCTCTAGTGCCTCAATGTCCTTCTAATGAAGAGGGACCCAAAACTGAACACAGGATTCAAGGTGGGACCTCACCAGTGCAGAGTATAGCGGCACAATCACTTCTGTAGTCCGCTGGCCATACCATTCCTGATACAATCCAGGATACTGTTGGTGGCCTTTTTGGCCACCTGGGCACATGCTGGCTCATGTTCAGCTGCTGTCATTCAACATCTCCAGATCCCTTTCCACCAGGCAATTTTCCAGCCACCCGTCCCTGAGCCTGTAGCGCTGCCTGGGGTTGTCGTGACCCACGTGCTGCACCTGGAACTTGGTCTTGTTAAAATTCAGACAACTGACCTCAGCCCAACAATGCAGCTGGTTCAGATCCCTCTGTTGGCCTTCCCACCCTTCAGCTGATCAACACTCCCACCCAACCTGGTGCCATCTGCAAACTTACTGAGGGTGCACTCGATCCCCTCATCCAGATCATTGATAGAGATTAAATAGAACTGAGTTCAATACTGAGCTCTGGAGACACCACTCATGACCTGTCACCAATTGGATTTGGCTCCATTCACCACAATTCCTTGGGCCTGGCTCTCCAGCCAGTTCTTTACCCATCGCAGATACACCATCCAGGCCATGAGCTGCAGCTTCTCCAGGAGATGCTGTGAGATACGGTGTCAAAGGCTTTACTGAAGTCTAAGGACTCAATATCCACAGCCTTTCCCTCATCCACTAATTGGGTCACCTTGTCATAGAAGGAGATCAGGTTGGTCAAACAGGACCTGCCTTTCTTAAACCCATGTTGACTGTTCCTGATCACATGGTTCTCTGGTATGTGCTGTGTGATGTTACTCAAGATCATCTGCTCCATGACCTTGCCCATCACCTAGGTTAGACTGACAAGCCTAGTTCCCCAGATCGTCTTTCTGGCCCTTCCTGTAGATGGGTGTCATGTTAGTCAACTTCCAGGGAAATGGGACTGCCCCAGTTAGACAGGATTGCTGATAGATAACAGAAAGTGGCTCAGTGATCATCTCCACCAGCTCCCTCAGCACCCTTGCGTGTATCCCATCTGGCCCCATAGCCTTGTGGGTGTCCCAGTGGTGTAGCAGGTCACCGACCATTTCCCCTTGGATTATTTGGGAGTCACTCTGCTCCCTGTCCCTGTCTCCTGTCTCAGGGGGCTGGGTGCCTGGAGCACAACTGTTCTGACTATTAAAGGCTGAGGCAAAGAAGACATTTAGCACCTCAGCCTTTCCCTCATCCTTTGTCACTGTGTTTCCTTCTCCATCCATCAGGGGATGGAGATTCCCCTTAGCCCTCCTCTTGTTGATTATACATTTATAGCAACTTTTCTTGTTGCCTTTTACAGCAGTACCCAGGTGTAGCTCCAGTTGGGCTTTGGCCCTTCTAGTTCTCTCCCTCCATAACCTCACAGAATTCTTGTATTCCTCCTGAGGAACCTGCCCCTCCTTCCAATGTTTACTCCCATGCTGTCCCTGGAGATCCCCTGAGCTCTCCTGGGTGCATACAGTTCCTCTCCAGGAGACATCTGCCATCATTCCTATTGCAGGTGGGGCAGCAACAGGCAGATAAGTCCAAGACCTGTTACAGTCTTCTTGGACATGTGCAAAGAAGAAGGAAGCTCTTAGTTCAGCCCTTGGTCCCTAACACACCCCCCTGGGACTCTGAGCCTGTCTCCCTGAATCCATCAAGAACCCCAAAAGAGCAGGAGTCCTCCTGAGGTAGCAGCACCTGGGCTGTATTCCTGACACCAGCTTTGGAAGAGGCATCCAGTCTTCTGCCCTGCCCTGAGGAGCCCCTGTGTTTATGGTGCTGTTTGCACAGACACAGCTCTGATCAAGTGGTTCCCATGGCTTGCTCCTGTCTGCAGCCTCAGGGATGCCACTGTAGGGACAACAGGACTGTCTCAAGTTACGTGAGACCTTAGGGGCCCCACAAATCCAAGGGCACAGCCATTTGTTTTAAAATTGCCTTTCCCATCCCGCCCCATCCCCACTTCAAAATTCAAAGAGTATATAAACTGGATGTGTCAGTGTGTTCTTGGTCATGTTTGCACACAAAGGTTAGAAGGAAAAGAGTGATATCCATAGATGACCAGTAGGCAGTGTATGATGTGACTGCAGACCAGTATCTGCTCTCCATGAGACCTTCCTTGAGCTCGAAATCAATCCTGTGCTCCAGTTCCACTGCAGGTTCAACAAAATCGATGTATTTCTGAGGAGATACCAGCACTGAAAAGGCAGCATCCTGCTGTTGCCCTTGGCCACAGCTCCAGGGAAGCAGCAGCCTCGAGTCACAAGCAGCAGAGAGGGAGCGACAACTGAGGTGCCCATGGGCAGCCCCAAGGCCACCGGGGCTGCTCCTCCATGGGGCAGCATTTACCTCCTGGACCCTCCTGCATTCTGGGGCTGATCCATCAGCTCCAGAGGAGAGTGAAGAGATGGGACCTGAGACAAATGGTTTTCTACTGCTTCATTTATTGACTTTATCAAAACCAATGAGTGCATATACATATGTACATGAGGTCTTTGGTTCAAAAAAGACTCACAGGAGGCCAAGAAATGTATTATTATAGACATGAACCAAAAAACAAAGCCCAGCAAAAGCACTATGGAAAAAAATAGACACATAAGATGAAAAGCTCGTTCTGGCTATTTCTGTTGCAGCCCTAATGAGATAACGCAAACCTTATGAACCTGAAGTAGTGAGTATTGAAGTAGTTTCCTCAAGGCATCCTTGAGCTCCTGGTTCCTCATGCTGTAGATGAGGGGGTTCACTGCTGGAGGCACCACCGAGTACAGAACAGACACCACCAGGTCCAGGCTTGGGGAGGAGATGGAGGGGGGCTTCAGGTAGGCAAACATGAGAGTGCTGAGGAACAGGGAGACCACGGCCAGGTGAGGGAGGCAGGTGGAAAAGGCTTTGTGCCGTCCCTGCTCAGAGGGGATCCTCAGCACGGCCCTGAAGATCTGCACATACGACACCACAATGAACACAAAACACATGAAAACTAAACAGGCATTAACCACAATAAGCCGAATTTCCCTGAGGTAGGAGTGTGAGCAGGAGAGCTTGAGGATCTGGGGAATTTCACAGAAGAACTGGCCCAGGGCATTGCCCTTGCACAGGGGCAGTGAAAATGTATTGGCCGTGTGCAGCAGAGCATTGAGAAACCCAGTGGCCCAGGCAGCTGCTGCCATGTGGACACAAGCTCTGCTGCCCAGGAGGGTCCCGTAGTGCAGGGGTTTGCAGATGGCAACGTAGCGGTCATACGACATGATGGTGAGCATAGAATACTCTGCTGTTATCAAGAATGCAAATAAAAAGAGCTGTGTAGCACATCCTGAGTATGAGATGGCCCTGGTGTTCCAGAGGGAGTTGGCGATGGATTTGGGGACAATGGTGGAGATGCAGCCCAGGTCGAGGAGGGCGAGGTTGAGCAGGAAGAAGTACATGGGGGTGTGGAGGTGCTGGTCCCAGGCTATGGTGGTGATGATGAGGCCGTTGCCCAGGAGGGCAGCCAGGTAGATGCCCAGGAAGAGCCAGAAGTGCAAGAGCTGCAGCTCCCTTGTGTCTGTGAACGGCAGGAGGAGCAACTGGGTGATGGAGCTGCTGTTGGACATTGGCTGCCTGTGGGCATGAGGACCTGTGCAAGGAGGAAAGACAGATACATGTTAGGGGAGACTTCTCTGAGGAAAATAAACAGGCTGTTTCTCATGGAAAACCCCCTTTCTGATGACTGGATGTTTCTGCTCATTCTCTCTTTCTACCAATTGAGAAGAACAGTTCATCACAGTATAAAATGCAGCTTGGGCATCTGGTTTCCATGAACACACCTCTGGGTCAAGACCCCCTGTGTTGGTGTCAGAACAAAAATTAATCCTCACTCCCACCCCAACCCCAGAGAGCAAGAGCACCAGGGACAGGTGGAGAAGCAGGGAAGAACACTGCAGTGCTACCAGAAAATAAAGCAAGGACAGAAAGGCAGATGGACATGCTGTGGAACCTTCTCCTGACCCGGCTGTGCTGCTGCCACTCACATAATGACACTGTAGACCAGGTACTTTTAGCACCTTTTTTTTGTACCATGTTGCAGGAACCCTTCACCTGGAGGTCCAGCTGCTGAGGTGGAGACTCGTGACCTGGACCCCATGGCTTTAGGGCAGAGGGTCTGCTGGGGAGGAGAGGAGACCAGGGGTTGCACTGGGAAATGTGTATGCACTGCAGGGGATTGCAGGGGGGCCTGAATCCCCTCCCCAGCATTTCTGGTCCATCTCCCTCTCCCTGCCCATGTCTGTGCTGCCTGCAGCTGTGTGTCTGTCCCTGGTCTGCTCCCTGTCAGTGTCACAGACCCCGTCCCACCCGCTGTGTGCTCAGCTCTGTCCTGCTCACACCTCCTGGCACTGCCCAGGGGCAGCTCTGTGTGTGCAGGGGCTCAGGAGCAGCTCAGACCAGTCTTAATGAGAACTGGGGTCTCAGTGTCTTCTCCAAAGAGAGAAATAAATCCCCATCTCCCACTGCACACCCAGCCAACCAAGAGTGGAAAACTGAAAGCACAGACTCCTTCCCTTGCAGCTGTTCCTGTATTGATGTCGTTGTTCAGAAGGACCCTCTGCCATGTCTGTGGGGGGATCTGGAGCTCGGAGCAGCCCTGAGCCACACAGCCCCCTTCAACCCCACAAGCTCCCTGCCTGCCCTGCCGGGGGTCACTCCTCCCACCCACAGCTGCTGCCATGGGATCTCCCAGGCAGGCTGAGCGCTGACCCTGGCGGGCGGCAGAGTCCCTGCCTGGCACAGCCCTGGGGTGCAGGGACCCTGCTCTGCAGGACAGCCCCGGGCACCCCTGGGTGCTCACCCGGCTTCACAGCTGTTCAACATGGCCTGACAAGAGCCCCGTCCTTACAGATCCCACAAGCTGTGCCTGTGCCAGGTTCAGGAGATGCCTCCAGGAGCTACAGCTGCACTGCCCTGCACCCAGAGACTTACCATGGCAAGGGCTGCAAAGGTCTCTCCTCCAGTGAGCTCTCAGTCATCCTCCCAGTCCTGACCACCTTTAATCTCTCTCTGCCTTGCTCGTCTCCTGAGATCCCCAGGCAGAGCCCTCAGCCCTGCTGCGTGTGCAGAGGAGCTGCTCCTGGGCAGAGCTGTCTCTCTGCAGCGCTGCCGCTGCCATGAGCTCCCTGTGTCCCAGGAGCCCAGCCCAGCTCAGCAGCACAGGAGCAGCACAAGGCGCTTTAATGACCCCTCTGGTGGGTTTGGTGCTGAGTCCATGGTCCTCAGACCCTGGAGGAAGTTGAAGAAACTTCTCAAGAAGTCAGATTCAGATTCAAACTCCAAAGTTTCTTGTACTATTAATGGATCCCACTGAGGGAATCTACTGAGAAACAATATCCAGGTTTGCTTAGAGAATAAAACTGGAGGTCAGGAAAAGCAAAGTAAAGATATCTCTGATGCTGAGGAAACGTGGTTGTGTTTCTTTAACCAAAAGCCAAGCCCTGAACTTGTACCATGGGAAGTCAGATCCTGTCCCTCCCACATTGCCCAGGGCCCTTCCTGGGACAGTGTGATGTGGGGCTGTGCAAGGCCAAGGGCAGGACTATGGTCCCACACCTCCCAGGTTCCTGGCTGGGGACAAGGAGGCCATGAGGCCCCTGTGCTGGAAGGACAAGGTGTCTCCTCACAGGCATCAGAGGTGCAGACAACAGCCATAGCCAAGGGGAGAAGGAGCTCATGTCTGGTGGGGCTTTCAGCCTCTTTCCATCCCTTGATCATCTCCACGACAGCCTGTCCTGTGCTGTGGCATCCCCTGCACCTCTTTCCCTGCAGGCTGGAGACATTCCCCCTGCTGCCCCACCTTGCTCGTCTGAGGATCTTCCTTCCTTTGCCAAACCTTCAGGGCCTGCACTGAGGAGATCACCTTTCTATCTGGAAAGGCTGTTGTGAGGCCAGCTCTGTCAGAGCAGTGCCCATTGCCTGTCCCTGCCTGCGCTCACAGCACTGACACACAGCAGGACGGTGACCAAGCTGCCAGAGCACTCAGGCCTTGCACCAACACCAGGGGTGAGAAGGAGAGTGTGGGAGTGGAACCAGAACAGCTCTGGAAGAACAAGCGCTGCTGCTCCCTAGCAGGGCTGCCATGATGGACTCTTTTCTTCTCCTTCCATCACAGAAACTGTCCCTGCAGATCCAAAAGGACTTGCAGGAAGGATATAGTGAAGGACATAGTGATATAGTGTCACTACAGAACCCTTTATTTTGTTTAAATACACACAGATCATGGCTCTTCATTTATACAACCAGTGGTTATAAAATAAAAGCAGACAGTGATTTAGAAAGGGGATGACAACATTATCGCATCAAAACCAATGTCAATAACAACAGAAAATAGAGATGAGAGGCTGGACGTGTAACTAGTTACATTAAACCTGCTAAGTAGAAGCAGATGGGCAATTTATTGCTTCAGAAAACACTAAGATATGAGTTTCCAGAGGGCATCCTTGAGCTCCTGGTTCCTCATGCTGTAGATGAGGGGGTTCACTGCTGGAGGCACCACTGAGTACAGAACAGACACCACCAGGTCCAGGGAAGGAGAAGAGATGGGGGGGGGCTTCAGGTAGGCAAACATGGCAGTGCTGATGAACAGGGAGACCACGGCCAGGTGAGGGAGGCAGGTGGAAAAGGCTTTGTGCCGTCCCTGCTCAGAGGGGATCCTCAGCACGGCCCTGAAGATCTGCACATAGGACAGCACAATGAACACAAAACAAATAAAAGCTAAACAGGCACTGACCACAAGAAGCCCAAGTTCCCTGAGGTAGGAGTGTGAGCAGGAGAGCTTGAGGATCTGGGGGATTTCACAGAAGAACTGGCCCAGGGCATTGCCCTTGCACAGGGGCAGTGAAAATGTATTGGCTGTGTGCAGCAGAGAATAGAGGAACCCAGTGGCCCAGGCAGCTGCTGCCATGTGGACACAAGCTCTGCTGCCCAGGAGGGTCCCGTAGTGCAGGGGTTTGCAGATGGCAACGTAGCGGTCATAGGACATGACCGTGAGAAGGTAAAACTCTGCTGAAGCTAAAAAGAAAAACAGAAAGAGTTGTGTAGCACATCCTGTGTAGGAAATGACCTTGGTGTCCCACAGAGAGTTGGCCATGGACTTGGGGACAATGGTGGAGATGCAGCCCAGGTCGAGGAGGGTGAGGTTGAGCAGGAAGAAGTACATGGGGGTGTGGAGGTGCTGGTCCCAGGCTATGGTGGTGATGATGAGGCCGTTGCCCAGGAGGGCAGCCAGGTAGATGCCCAGGAAGAGCCAGAAGTGCAAGAGCTGCAGCTCCCGTGTGTCTGTGAACGGCAGGAGGAGGAACTGGGTGATGGAGCTGTTGTTGGACATTTGCTTTTCCTGAGCATGGGGCGCTGTCATGAGAAAAAAAAGTGTGAAGCCAGGGCAATGTTCTCTGACAAAAATCAAACCAACTCCCATAGACCCTCCCCTGTCACACACAGACACCCTTTTGTTTTTCTAGGACAACTTTCTCCAGCACTGTGGCTGCAGCCCTGCTTGGTGCTGGAAAATGTGCAACCAGGAGCAGGGCCTCTGCCCATGGGCTCTCAATAAGTCAGCCCAGCTCTGCAGAAGTGGGGCCACGGGAACGGTGGGGACTGTCCTGGTTCTGCTAACACAGAAGGGCTGTCAGCACTTGCTTTCCCATTCACAAGGAACACAGATGGTGAAGGTAGTTTAGGAGTTCCACGTTTTTTTTACATATCCCCCCATATTCACTGCAGAGTGTTGTTGGGTGTCAGAAACCCTCAGCATTTCTGCTGCACTCAGGGACAACAGAGCGAGTCCTGCGAGACCAGAGGATGCCTGTGGGTCAGTGCAGAGTGAGGGCAGCTGGTCTGTCCCTCTGTCTTGCTCCAGCTGCCCTGGGCTGGCACCTTTCTGAGATGGGGGCTGCTGACACTCCCATGTTACCCTGAAAAGCCACCAGGCACTGCTGAGAGCAGAGGGATCCACCTCAGACCATGACAGGTCTCACCCTTTCCTAAGGTCTCAGCACCCCACGTTTAGCCAAAGACACACACGGCTCATTCCCCAGCCCCACAGACTGCAATGCCCACACCCCACAGGTCAGAGCAAAGCTGGGACACGTGTGCCCATGGACACACCTGCGGAAAAGGACCCACAAGATCAGGCTGTGACTCTGCAGCTGAAACTGCCATCCCCAGAGAGCCTGACAGCAAGAACAAGATCCCAACAGCAGTGACCCAGAGCAGGGGAGCAAGAAGGAGAATGCGGTGAGGGTGGGTGTGAGAGAGGCCAGGGCAGAGGCAGCCGGGCACTCAGACAGCGTCACCCTTCCCCAGCTGTGCAGCCACCTCCCAGACACCAACACTGCCGGGCAGCTGCTCTCAGCCCCTGTGCTCTGCAGAGGAACTGGAGCTCTGGCTGCACAGGAGCTGCTTCATGCCTTGGAGCCCCCAGCCCTGAGGGCAGAGGCTTTGCTGGGTGGGAGAGGAGCCCAGGGGGCTGCTCACAGGAGGGATCTGCACTGCAGGGGATCACAGGGACTTTTCTCTGTTCTCCCTCCCATAACCATTCCGGGTTTGGTTTCCTCTCATTTCTGATCATTTCCCTGCTGCCTGGAGATTCTCCCCTGGGAGGTGTTTCCCTGCCCATGTCTCTTCCCTGTCAGTGCTCACAGACCATCCCACCCTCTGTGCCCTCCCCCTGGCCCTACAGATCCTGCCTGTTCACAGGGCACTGCCTGGGGGCATCTTCCTGTTTGCAGGCTGGAAAACAGGACAGGTCAGACTAAGGCTGACGGGTCCAGCCAAGGTGATGCAGGTGCTGTGCACAGGCAGAGGGGTGGGGAAGGGATGTCATGAGCCTTCTGGCAGACGTACTGATCACTCAGAGTTGCAGTTCAGGAGTCTCAGTGACGTGTTTAAGCATGAGAGCTCATTTTCATTTTATCCTTTCCTGCACCCCCCACCCCTTGGGAGAGGAAACTGAAAGGACAGGCTCAGGAAAGCTCCTTATCTTTCTGCTAATCCTTACATTGATCTTGTCATTGGGACATCGCCTTAGAAAAATCCTGCAGGTGATCTGGAGCTGTGAGCAGCCCTGACCCACACAGCACCCTCTCCACAGCAGAAGCACCTTTCCTGCCCTTATCGGGGATGCTCCTTCCCCCCACAGCTTGTCCCCACAGCACCATGGGGATCTCCCCCAGACAGGGACCCTGCTCTGCAGGACAGCCCTGGGCACCCCTGGGTGCTCCCCCTGCAGTCACCCTCAGCAGAAGTTGTCGTCATTCCCTGTCCCTCTGACAGTGCAGCAGGGAAGCCCTGCTCTGGAGTGTGTTCCTCTCCTCTACAACAGAGATACTGTGAGAGAGACCTGACACATCCTGTAAATTGTGGGATGTACCAGCTTAGGGTCTCCCTCCAGGAAATGCAGCTGCATTGTCCTACAGCCAGAGACTTACCGTGTTAGAACTGTGATTTGTCTCATTGAATCCTCAGCAACCAACCACCCCACATTGCCTTTAATCTCTCTGTTCCTGGCTCCTGTGCCCTCGGTGCTGCAGGCAGAGCTCTCAGCCCTGCTGCGTGTGCAGAGGAGCTGCTCCTGGGCAGAGCTGTCTCTCTGCAGCGCTGCCGCTGCCATGAGCTCCCTGTGTCCCAGGAGCCCAGCCCAGCTCAGCAGCACAGGAGCAGCCCTTGATGTCCCTTTTTCTGTCCCCTCTGGGCTCCTCCAGGTGTCCCTGGGGCTCCAGGAGCACATCCTTTCAAACAACCCGAAGTAATCAGTGATGTTGATTCTCTCTCCTCTGAAGAGACACATCATTGTGTTCTTTGTATTAAACAATGAATTAGTATGAGAATCAACTTTTCTTGTCCCATCATTGGACAGGACACCAGGAATGTTACAGCAAAGCATCTAATTTCTGCAAACTGGGG
The DNA here is from genome assembly GCA_032206185.1 of Columba guinea. Taxonomy (NCBI): domain Eukaryota; kingdom Metazoa; phylum Chordata; class Aves; order Columbiformes; family Columbidae; genus Columba; species Columba guinea. Next base: position 1,733,174 of record JAVLUU010000041.1, on the reverse strand, counting down.
AAGGAATATCTTCAGTTGAATGAACTTAGGCATTTTGTTCTGGTTTTATACTCCTAGGTCTAGAGAGACATTCATCAGTCTTTGGCCATGTCATGTCTGTGCTCTGATTCAAAGCCTTTGCACACATGGGCTCTTGGACACTTGGTACCAGGTTTCCTGTGGCAGGTCAGAGCTGGGCTGGTGCCACAGCTGGGGTGGTTCAGCCCAGATGTGAGGCAATGTCCTCAGCCAGGGACCTGACTGGGGAGCTGGAGCTGTCAGTGCTGCAGACAGAGCTGTGACACGGATGGAATGAACTGCCAGGCAGGGTGGCAGGAGTGAGTCCATCTGGTGTTCAAGGACAGCAGCCGCCAGGCACAGCAACAGTCCAGATCAAAGCTCAGTCCAGACCTGTAAGGCAATTCAAGGGCCCATAATGAGCTGTTACTACTGCAGGAACACTTAAAGGAGAAACACTGTGTGGACACTGATTAATATAATAAGAGGTGAGAATCTCTGTGTCCTCTTGTCCTCCCTCTTCTCCAGCAAGGTCTCCCAGGCCTCTGTGACTGGAGTCAGAACAACCAGCAGTGCATGGGGATCAAGTCAGGGGTCACTGGAACTAACACAATCCTCTCCAGTCTATGGGACAGCAGTGGCAGCATCCCAGGAGCTGGGACAGCAGGACGATGTCACAGTGAGGCCACTCTCCACCATCTTGGAAAGCTCATGGAGACTGGGGGGACTCCCTTACCACTGGCAGCTCTCACACAGTGTGTGCACTTTTCAAAGTGGCCAATGGGTGAGCAGGGGAACTAAGGGCTGTGCCCCAGAGCATGTCCACTGGGACCCCATTTCTGGGTGTCTGGAAGAGAAGGTGACGGGCTTTGCCCAGGGCAGGTTGTGCCTGTGCATCCTCTTTGCTTTCTGTGAGGAAAGGACAGGGTTGTGGATGTGGGCAGAGCAGTGGTGGTCTGTTACCTGGAAGTCAGCAAGGCATTCAGCATCATCCCCCACAATATTCTGTGTCCAAGGTAGGATATTGTGGTCTGTGTTAGTGTGCAAGTAGATGGGTAAAACCAATCTGGATGGTTGGGCTTGGAAAGGTGCTGTAGAAAGGGAGAAACTTTCCAGTCATGAGGACAGTCCAGCACTGGAAGCTGTTTCCCAGGAGTGCGCACTCTCTGTCCCAGAAAGTGACCAAGATGTGTTTGGATCAAGCCCTGAGCAATCTGGTCTGACCCTGCTGTGAGCAGGAGGTTGGTCAAGACACCTGCCGAGGTCCCATCCAGCCTGAATGGCACTGTCCTTCCTTCTCCTTTATGTTTTCAATTTAGGGACAGCTCTCAGGTGCTCCCTGACCACAGGAATACTTCACATGAGGTGCAGGGCTGCTTTACATGTGCCCCCGAACAGTCCTGACCGCAACTTTTGCATCTCTTTTCATTTGCCCCAGCCCAGGGTCTTTTTTGGTGTCCTAATACACTTTACGAAAGAACAGCCCATGTTGTTAACCCTTTCAGAGCAGGTTGTTCAAGAGATGTCAGCATCCATGTACAGAGTCTGCACAGCAGCCAGGCAGCAAAGCCACCATTACAGAAATGGAGATGAAGCTCTTGACCAGCTCCTTGCACCCAGATATCAGTGTGACATGTCTGCTGAGATGCCAGGGAACACCTAAAATCTACGTGAAGGGTATGTGAGTCCTTGTTGGGTATCCTGGCTTGTCTCCTGACCCATGTGGTGCTTCAGGCTGTGAAGAGAATCAAAACCAGCCATTGGACTGGGGTAGTTCCATTTTACACGTGTCACACAGGGCAGATGAAGGGAGCTCAGAACTCCAGACTCTGCTGCACTGTTGGGACTGCAGAGACTGGAAATGCATGTGACAGTGTGTGTCAGTGCACACACATAAAGATTCTGGCTTCCTTTGGGCCTTTGCACTGACCTGGGATCAGGTCCTTGTTTTTCTTTGGCCGAAAAAGAAACAACTCCCCTATGCCACCTCTGCCTCACATCAGAAAAAGAAAGGAGAAAATGTATGGAAAAGGGATGATTTGGGAGAAATTCTGTCCAAGAGGTGTATTCTTTCAATGATAAAAAATACAGAAGTGAGAGAAAGCACTGTTCTAAGAACTTCATGGAAGAGGATAACTACTGAGATGTAGTATATGTTATGAGAAGTGAGAATGACTGTTGGAAAGCACATTAAAGAGGTTTAGTCCATTAGCATCAGCAAGAATAAGGAATTATCTGTTACTGTTATTAGTGATACTACCACTGTTCAAAAACATCTTTTAGACCATCTCTGTTGTCCCTTGTCTCCAAAGCTCATCCTGCTCAGAGTTTGACAGGATTGCTGCAAACCCCTGTGACCCAAATCTCTACAACTGTGTCTCCTCAACAGCCTTTTACCCCAGGAAGGGGAAAACTGCCAGTGCAGGCACCAACTCAGTGCCCAACCTGCCTGGAGAGCCAGGACAGTTGTGCCACACAACAGCAGCCACTGAGGGAAGCTGGAGGTGATGGGATTGAAATGGTTTCAACCCAAATCAGAGAATCATAGAATCATTTAGGCTGGAAAAGACCCTTAAGAACATGGAGTCAAATGGTAAATCTAACACTCCCAAGTACTCCACCAAACCGTGTCCCAAAGTGCCACATCCCCACATCTCCCCACTCACATTCCTTTCTGCTCATGTCCAGCCTGGACCTCCCCAGCTGCACTTTGGGCCATTATTTCTTTCTCTTACTCTTTCCCACTATGAAGAAACCTCCCCCACCTCTGAAACCGCCCTTCAAGCACTCTCAGGCTACTCCTGCACTGCTGCAGCCTCCCCAGCGCTGCTGGGCCAAAGCAGCCCAGGTCCCTCAGCACCCCACACCATGTGCACAAGGTGCTGAACCTGCCTTGGCACAGCCCTGCACTCTGCAGTTCCTCCCTGCTTCTCCAAACTGGGAAGCCGCACACTGGCACACACCCGTGTGTGTGGGTCACACCAGTGCTGAACCGAATGGGATGAGAACTGCAGGTGTCTGGGTCCCCACGCTGCTCCTCATGCAGCCCCGTGTGCAGCTGCCTTGTTCATGGTGAGCGTGCACCACGGGCTGGTGTGGGGACCTTGTAGTGCCCAGGCCCTTATCCTCAGGGTCACTGAGAACTCGGCATTTCATCTTGTCACAATTCAGAGATTTCTGATGGGCAAACACCAGATATTCACAAGGACTTTCCATGGACTGAAGCTCCATTTGCTCAGCTGTTAATGTTTGCACACAGACAGCTTATCCTGATGAGGGTGTCTCTCCCAACATAACATCACAAGGCGTTACAGGACATTATAAATATCTTCTCCTGGGTAAAAAGTGAGGTCTTGGGTGTCTGATGCTCATAATGCCAGAGGTCTGGAGTTTCTGATGTTTCCCTTCACATGGTAGAGCAGCAGGAATGCGTGGAGCTCTGCCTGGGGACAGACAATGTCAGCTGAATGTTGAGGAGTCAGCATGAGAGGGCAGAACAACATGGGCAGTGTTGTGGTGACTGGACATCAGCTACAGACTCACTGATGAGGAAGAGGAATGAGATGAGGCCTCCTTCAGACAAATGAAAGAAGCCTCATGTTTCCAGGGCCGTGTCCTCGTGGCAGACCTGAGATATCCCAATATCTGCAAGGTACCGGCCATCCAGGAGGGTTTGGAGCTCATTGACAACATCTTCCTGACCCTGGTGACTGAGGAGTCAGTGGGGTGAGGTGCCCTGTGGGACTTCACACTTACAAACCAGAAAGAGTTGGTCAGGATGGAACAGTCAGGGATGGGAAAGTGGAGCTGAGGCTCCTGGGAGATGAGAACAAGGCCAAGAGCAGGATTTCAGGAGAGCAAGCTTTGGCCTGCTGAGGGACCTGCTTGGGTCCTGTGGGATATGACCTTGGTGTCTGCAGTGCTTTTCTCTCCCATCTCCTCCCTCCTCTCTCCCACCTGCTGTTGTGTGAAACACTAATTCCAGTAAATTTACAACATTACCTTCCATGAAATAAAAATTCAATAAAAACCTCAATAAAACTTCAATTTTTTTTTTGTTTTTATTTAATGTTCAAATGTCATGTTTAATTTTACACAACTTCGGATCAACATGCTGGAGCACTTGAGCACCTGGCTAAGGCCGGGCAAAGCTGCTGAGGATTTCTTGCAAGTGCCTTAATATTTTATAGATCAACAACTGCAGAATCTTTTAAATCAATCCAAGTGATTGCCCTTAAATAATTATCTGTAATCTCAACTCATAAACAAGCAGGGAAGAAAAATGTGGGCAGATTTATTGCCCCACATGCCCTCAGTTCATGCCAATATTTTTATAAAGTAAATTGAAATAAAATGAAATGAAATAAAATGAAATAAAATAAATAAAATTAAATAAAATAAATAAAATAAAAAAGTAAAATAAAATAAAATAAAATAAAACAAAATAAAATAAAATAAAATATCAAATAAAAATAAAACAAAATAAAATAAAATAAAACAAAGTAAAATATAATAAATAAAATAAAAAAGTAAAATAAAATAAAATAAAACAAAATAAATAAAATAAATAAAACAAAACAAAATAAAAAAAATAAAATAAAATGAAATAAAATAAAATAAAACAAGATAAATAAAATAAAATATATAAAATAAAATAAATAAAATAAAAAATAAAAAATAAAATAAAAAAAATAAAATAAAATGAAATAAATAAAAAATAAAATAAAATAAAATAAAATGAAATAAAATAAAATAAAACAAGATAAATAAAATAAAATAAAACAAAATAAAATAAAAAATTAAAAATAAAATAAAATAAAATAAAATAAAATAAAATAAAATAAAATAGAACAAAATTTGAGTGAGGGAAATCACCTCATTTCACGTTCATCTCTTCATTTGGAAAGACCAAGTTTGTCCAATTCATTTAAAAATGAGGCCAATACAAAACCACAACTCTGTTCTGCACAAAAGAACTTAAAACAGCCCCCCTGTACATGTTTTTACCACAAAACATCTGAAGAATCCAAAAAGAATTTGTGAACATGAGGAAGTTCCGTGGGATTCGCGGGCGTTTTAACTGCACTGCAACGTGCAGCCTTGGCCTCATCGAAGTTCCAGGCCCGTGATTTCCAGGACCTTGGGAAAACATATTGAAAAAAGAGCCGTATTATAAAAAATTGACAGTTCTTATTTCAGATTGCTTCTCGTTACCTTCTTGATTTATCTTTTTTGATATTATATTATATCCTATCACATTATATCATGTTATCTTACATCCTACTATATTCTATCCCATTATACTATGTTAATTATAATAATGATATCATATGTTACATTATAGCATATTATATTATCATATTATATTATAGTACATTATGTTATGCTCCTGTTGATTTTACATATTATATTTCTATTATCAATATTCCTTTCCTATAATAATTCTACATTTTAATATATTAGCACATTGTCTTTTGGCTGAAAGGCAGACGGAAACACAACTCAACACTGAGTCATAAATTGATAACTGAATAATAGTCAGTTGAATTAAACATCAATGGATTTTAGCTCCGGGGGTCTCACTGAACAGCACGACCATGATTTGTGACTAGAATCATTAATTCTGGAGGAAAACTAAATGGATATACCTGTTTTTCACTGTTGTACGACACGACACGAGGAGATGGAATTTCTTGCCCGTCCTGCGACACCATCACCCTCCGGACGGTTGAGCTCAGCCCCAAAATCTTAATTTGGGTGAACATCAGATTATTTGGATCAGCGTAACCTTGGTGCAAAACCTTTATCTCTAAAACATCCTGAAGGAAAAGAAATACAAACATATCAGTGATTTTTTGCTTGGGCAGTTATTTGTCAGAAAACGCTTTTTCACTTCACTTCACTTCACTTCACTTCACTTCACTTCACTTCACTTTTCACTTCACTTTTCACTTTTCACTTCACTTCACTTTTCACTTCATTTCACTTATTCACTTCACTTTTCACTTCACTTCACTCTTCACTTTACTTCACTTTATTTCACTCTTCACTTCACTTCACTTCACTTTTCACTTCAATTCTTCACTTTTCACTTCACTTCACTTCACTTTTCACTTCACTTTATTTCACTCTTCACTTCACTTCACTTTTCACTTCACTTCAATTCTTCACTTTTCACTTCACTTCACTTCACTTCACTTCACTTTTAACTTCACTTTTCACTTTTCACTTCACTTCACTTTTCACTTCACTTCAATTCTTCACTTCACTTTTCACTTCACTTCACTTTTCACTTTACTTCACTTTTCACTTCACTTCACTTCACTTCACTTCACTTCACTTCACTTTTCACTTCACTTCAATTCTTCACTTTTCACTTCACTTCAATTCTTCACTTTTCACTTCACTTCACTTTTCACTTCACTTCACTTCACTTCACTTCACTTCACTTCTTCACTTCACTTCACATTTCACTTCACTTTATTTCACTCTTCACTTCACTTTTCACTTCACTTCAATTCTTCACTTTTCACTTCACTTCACTTCACTTCACTTCACTTCACTTCATTTTTCACTTCACTTCACTTCACTTTATTTCACTCTTCACTTCACTTTTCACTTCACTTCAATTCTTCACTTTTCACTTCACTTCACTTCAGTTCACTTCAGTTCACTTCACTTCACTTCACTTCACTTCATTTTCCGAATGTTGGCAGCTTTGATTTTCCCCCTTCCTTTGCAGCCCCTGTTGTCGAATATTAAACAGATTTGTCCCGATGTGAATTTTGCAGCATAGGAAAGGGTTAAAACAATTTGTTTTCATCATTCAAACCTTTTCTTTATTTTTTCCCTGATTTTCCAGTATTTCTCTGGAGTTTCCCAAACTACTGCATTCAGTGGAAAGATTTTTGTGCAACCACCGGTTATTGCTGAAGTCCTGCGGGCATTTTGCTGATTTATTTTTAATTTGCCTTTTACAAATGCAAAAAAAAAGAAAATATGCTTAAAATAGATTATGAAGCTCTTCATTCCCAAACTTAATTAATAATAATACAGTTATTTTATTGCATTCTTCATTCCTGATCGATTTACAACTGGTTTAATTAAGCTTTACCTTAACAGCTTTCTGTAAAAGCAGGAAAAGGTGCATTTATTATGTCATTTTACAACTGAAAAGAGCAAAAAAAACCCTTTTCTCCCTTAGCAGTTAATGTCCAATGACTTGACAAAGTCAAAATGAATGGGAAATATGAGCATCATGGATAAAATATTAAAATCAAAATGCAAATTAAAATTACTATTAAGAATAACAAATTCTGGCCACCAGGAAAATGAAACAACACAATTTTTTGTACAAAGCATTTCTTTTAGATAGATAGTCTGTATAATTCCCATCTGATTTAATAACAGCTATTCAACTGCTTAAAACAAAAATGTAAAGCTAATATGCAGGAAATTGCAACAATTGTAATAAGCAGCAGCAATCACTGACTTTATTACACAATATTTGCTCCGTGGTCTATTTTCTGTGCTCAAGAAAAAGCTATAATAATTAAGAATAGCAATAAAAAATAATAATAGTGATAAAAAATAAGAATAATTATTAAGATTAAGAATAAAATTGAAAATTAAGAACAAAAATTCGTCACAAATAGAGTCAGTGACTCCACACCGGCCTCTGTTCAAAGGTCCTGCTGGGACCTTTAAGCAATTAACAATTGTTAACAAAAATGAAGCAAAACTAACCAATTTTTGCCCAACTGGCTCTTTTCCATCAGGACATCGGATGGTGGGAGCAGAAAATATTGTCCAATAAATCAATTAATAATAATAATAATAATAATAATAATAATAATAATAATAATAATAATAATAATAAATCATAGATAAAATTTAAAATATTTTGAATAAATTTAAAATATTGAATAAATTTAAAATATTTTTATATTAAAATCTATTGTAACTTTATCCTCTTTTAATTTCTGGGTTTGTGTATGGTTTCTAATTGACATAATAGTACAGTATCCAGAATTGATAAATAAATGTGTGTTTGTTGAGGGAGCTTCTAGTCTATCCAATGAATTTGTGTCTATGTAGACTTATGCTAAACTGAGGCTATAAAATATGCACGAGCTGATTGGCTAAAATGTCTCAATTCACAAGAATGGTTGAAAACCGATGTGCAGGTGACGCAGCTGAATCGCTCTCGAGCTTGGCGGCCTCAGGCTGGGCCAGCTGCTTTATAAATATCAATACAAATGTGTGGAACAGCCTCATTGACATAAATGAAGTTTCCCCAACTTTTTGCAAAATTAGTTTATCCATGTAGGATACACTATTGTATATATTGTCTCTTTGAAAAAAAATTAAAGAAAATATATAAAATAAAATAAAATAAAATAAAATAAAATAAAATAAAATAAAATAATAAAATAAAATAAATTGCCAGTTTGCAACCCACCTCACTACTCTATTGTCCAGACCACACCTCCTCAACTTAGCTGTGAGGATGCTGTGGGAGACTGTGTCAAAGGCTTTACTGAAGTCAAGGTAGACCACATCCACTGCTCTGCCATCATCCATCCACCTTGTTACCTTCTCATAAAAGGCTATGAGGTTGGTCAAGCATGACTTACCCTTGGTAAAGCCATGCTGACTGCCCCTAATAACCCTCTTATCCTTGATATGCCTTGAGATGGCACCAAGGAGAAGCTGTTCCATTACTTTCCCAGGGACAGAGGTGAGGCTGACCGGTCTATAATTACCCGGGTCCTCCTTCTTGCCCTTTTTGAAGACTGGAGTGACATTTGCTTTCCTCCAATCCTCGGGCACCTCCCCCGTTTCCCAAGACTTGGCAAAGATGATGGAGAGCGGTCCAGCAATGACTTCAGCCAGCTCCCTCAGCACCCGCGGGTGCATCCCATCTGGACCCATGGATTTATGGATGTCCAGACTATTTCATTGCTCCCTAACCCAGTCCTCATCGACTAAAGCAAACTCCTCCATTGACCTGGCTTCATCCGGGGTCTCAGGGGTACAGGGCTCCCCAGGACAGCCCCCGGCAGAGTAGACAGAGACAAAGAAGGCATTCAGTAATTCTGCCTTCTCTGTATCTTCTGCCACCAGGGCACCCACCCCATTCATCAGTGGGCCTACATTGCCTCTGGTATTAGTTTTATCTGCTATGTATTTGAAACAGTTCTTTTTGCTGTCCTTGACCCCTCTCGCCAGCTGTAATTCTAAGAAGGCCTTGGCTATCCTAGCTGCCTTCCTACATCCTCTAACAGCAGCCTTATATTCCTCCCAAGTGGCCAGCCCCTGCTTCCATGACCTGTAAACTCTCCTCTTCTGTTGAGAATACCCAACAGGTCCCTATTCAACCACACAGGCCTCCTGGCTCCCTTCCTTGACTTCCTTCTTGTGTGGATGCTCTGATCCTGAGCGTGGAAGAAGCAATCTCTGAATGCAATCCAGCTATCTTGGGCCCCTTTACAACAAAACCCCCTGGACAGTGTGTGTGTCACAAACCCAATTGGAGAGCGTGTGTGTCACAAACCCAATTGGACACCGTGTGTGTAACAAACCCTATTGTACAGCGTGTGTGTCACAAAAACCTCTGGACAGCGTGTGTGTCACAAACCCCCCTGGGCAGAGTGTGTGTCACAAACCCGTTGGATAGCGAGTGTGTGCCACAAAAAATATTGGACAGTGTGTGTGTCACAAACCACACTGCACAACGTGTGTGTCACGAACCCCATTCGACAGCGTGTGTGTCACAAGCCCCTTTGGACAGAGTGTGTGTGTCACAAACCCCCGTGGAAAATTTGTGTGTCACTAACCCAACTGGACAGTGTGTGTACACAAACCCCTTTGGAAAGTGTGTGTGTCCCAAACCGCAATGGACAGCGTGTGTGTCACAAGCCCCATTGGACATTGTCTGTGTCACAAACTCCCCAGGGCAGTGTGTGTGTCACAATCCTTTATGGACAGTGTGTGTGTCACAAACCCTATTGGACAGTGTGTGTGTCACAAAACCCCCTGTACAATGTGTGTGTCACAAACCACAATGGACAGCGTGTGTTTCTCACAAACCCCATTACACAGTGTGTGTGTTACAAAAACCGTTGGACAGCGTGTGTGTCACAAACCCCATTGGAACGTGAGTGTGTCATAAACCCTATTGGCCAGCGTGTGTGTCACAAACACCATTGGACAGCGTGTGTGTGTCACAATCCCCACTGTTCAGTGTCTGTGTCACGAAAACCATTAGAAATTGTGTGTGTCACAAACCCTATTGGACAGAGTGTGTGTGTCACACACCCCATTGGCAGCGTGTGTGTCACAAACCTCTTCGGATAATGTGTGTGTCACAAACCCCATGGGACAGAGTGTGTGTCACGAACCCCATTGGAAATTGTATGTGTCACAAAACCCATTGGATAGCCTGTGTGTGTCACAAACCATCCTGGTTAGTGTGTGTGTCACAAAACCCATTGAACAGCATGCGTGTCACAAACACCATTGGACAGCGTGTGTGTGTCACAAACCCCATTGGAAAGAGTGTGTGTCACAAACACCATTGGACAGCGTGTGTGTGTCACAATCCCCATTGGACAGTGTGTGTGTCACAAAACCCATTGGATAGCGTGTGTGTCACAAACCTCTTTTAAAAGAGTGTGTGTCACAAATCCCATTGGATAACATGTGTGATGTCACAAACCCTATTGGACAGTGTGTGTGTCACAAACCCCATTGGACAGCGTGTGTGTCACAAGCGCCATTGGACACAGTGTGTGTGTCACTAACCCCATTAGAAAGTATGTGTGTCACAAACCCCATTGGATAGCATGTGTGTGTCACAAACCCTATTGGACAGAGTGTAGGTCACAATCCTCATTGGACAGCATCTGTGTCACAAACCCCATTGGACAGCATGTGTGTCACAAACAACGTTGGACAGCGTGTGTGTGTCACAATCCCCATTGGACAGCGTGTGTGTCACAAACACCATTGGAAAGAGTGTGTGTTTAACAATACCCATTGGACAGTGTGTGTGTCACAAACCCCATTGGACAGATTTTGTGTCACAAACCTCCGTGGACACTGTGTGTGTCACAGACCCCATTGCACAGTGTCTGTGTCACAATCCCCACTGGACAGCGTGTGTGTCACAAACACCCATGGGACAGAGTGTGTGTCACGAACCCCATTGGACAGCGTGTGTGTCACAAGCGCCATTGGACAGAGTGTGTGTGTCACAAAACCCATGGGATAGTGTGTGTGTGTCACAAACCCCATTGGACAGCGTGTGTGTGTCACAAAACCCATTGGAAAGTGTGTGTGTCACAAACCATTTAGAAAGTATGCGTGTCACAAACCCCTTGGATAGTGTGTGTGTGTCACAAACCCCATTGGAAATTGTGTGTGTTACAAACGCCATTGGACAGCGTGTGTGATGTCACAATCCCCATTGGACAGTGTGTGTGTCACAAAACCCATTGGATAGCGTGTGTGTCACAAACCCCATTAGAAAGAGTGTGTGTCACGAACCCCATTGGACAGTGTGTGTGTGTCACAAACCCTCCTGGTCAGTGTGTGTATCACAAAACCCATTGGAAAGCATGCGTGTCACACACAGGACACTGTGTGTGTCACAAACTCCATTGGATATCGTGTGTGTCACAAACCCCTTCGGACAGCGAGTGTGTTACAATCCCCATTGGACAGCTTGTGTGTCACAAACCCAATGGACAGTGTGTGTGTCATAAACCACATTGGACAGCGTGTGTGTCACAATCCCCATTGGACAGCGTGTGTTTTAAAAAGCCCCATTGGACAGCGTGTGTGTCACAAACACCCATGGACAGTGTGCGTGTCGGAAACCCCATTGGACATCGTCTGTGTCACAATCCCCATTGGATAGTGTGTGTGTGACAAATCCCATGGGACAGAGTGTGTGTCACGAACCCCATTGGACAGCGTGTGTGTGTCACAAACCCTCCTGGTCAGTGTGTGTGTCACAAAACCCATTGGAAAGCATGCGTGTCACACACAGCATTGCAGAGTGTGCGTGTAATAAACCCAATTGGTCAGCGTGTGTGTCACAAACCCCATTGGAAAGTGTGTTTCACAAACCCCGTTGAATAGCGTGTGTCTGTCAAAAACCCCATTAGAAAGTATGTTTGTCACAAACCCCTTTGGATAGCATGTGTGTGTCACGAACCCTAGTGGACAGCTTGTATTTCACAATCCCCATTGTACAGCGTCTGTGTCACAAACCCCATTGGACAGCGTGTGTGTTCACAAACACGATTGGACAGCGTGTGTAGTGTCACAATCCTCATTGGACAGCGCGTGTGTCACAAACCCCATTGGACAGAGTTTATGTTTAACAGTACCCATTGGCAGTGAGTGTGTCGCAAACCGCATTGGACAGCGTGTGTGTCACAAACCCCCGTGGAATATGTGTGTGTCACTAACGCCATTGGACAGTGTGTGTGTCACAAACCCCCCTGGACAGTGTGTATGTCACAATCCCCAGTGGACAGCGTGTGTGTCACAAACCCCCGTGGAATATGTGTGTGTCACAAGCACCATTGGACAGAGTGTGTGTGTCACAAACCCCCCTGGACAGTGTGTGTGTCACAATCCCCATTGGACAGCGTGTGTGTCTGAAGCCCTTTGGACAAAGTGTGTGTATCACAAAACCCACTGCACAGCGTGTGTGTCACAAACATCATTGGACAGCGTGTGTGTCACAAGCCCATTGTACTGAGTGTGTGTGTCAGAAACCCCATTGGAAAGTGTATGTGTCACAAACCCCATTGGACAGCGTGTGTGTGTCACAAACCCTATTGGACAGTGTGTGTGTCAGAAAACCCACTGGAAAGCGTGTTTTTCAGAAGAACCATTGGATAGAGTGTGTATGTCACAAAGCCCATTGGACAGCGTGTGTGTCACAAACACCATTGGACAGCGTGTGTGTGTAACAATACCCATTGGACAGTGTATATGTCACAAACACCATTGGATAGGGTCTGTGTGGCACAAACCCTGTTGGACAATGTGTGTGTCACAAGCCCCATTGGACAGCCTGTGTGTCACAAACACCATTGGACAGCCTGTGTGTCACAAATACCCATGGACACTGCGCGTGTCAAAAACCCCATTGTACATCGTGTGTGTCACAAACCCTTTTGGACAGTGTGTGTGTCACAAACCCCACTGGATTGCGTGTGTGTCAAAAACACCCATGGACAGAAAGTGTGTCACGAACCCCATTGGACAGCATGCGTGTCACAAACACCATTAGAAAGTATGAGTGTCACAAACTCCATTGGATAGTGTGTGTATCACAAACCCCTTTAGAAAGAGTGTGTGTCACAAACTCCATTGGAAAGTGTGTGTGTCACAAACCCCATTGGACAACGTGTGTGTGTCACAATCCCCATTAGACAGTGTGTGTGTCACAAAAACCATTGGATAGCATTTTTGTCACAAACCCCATTGGATAGTGTGTGTGATGTCACAAACCCTATTGGACAGTGTGTGTGTCACAAACTCCACTGGACAGCGTGTGTGTCACAAACCCCCGTGGACAGCTTGTGTGTCACAAGAAATATTGGACAGAGTGTGTGTGTCACAATCCCCGTTGGAGAGCGTATGTGTCACAAACACCATTGGACAGCGTGTTTGTTTCACAATCCCCATTGGACAGAGTGTATGTGTCACAAACCCCATTGAAGAGCGTGTGTATCACAATCCCCATTGTACAGTGTGTGTCACAAACCCCATGGGACAGCATGTGTGTGTCAAAAACCCCAATAGAAAGTATTTGTGTCACAAGCCCCATTGGATAGCGTATGTGTCACAAACCCCATTGGACAGCGTGTGTGTCACAAACACCATGGCACAACGTGTGTGTCACAAGACCCATTGGACAGCGTGTGTGTCACAAACACCATTGGACAGCGTGTGTGTGTAAAAATACCCTTTGGACAGTGTGTGTGTCACAAACGCAATTGGACAGCGTGTGTGTCACAAACCCCCGTGGACACTGTGTGTGGTCACAAACCCTCCTGGTCAGTGTGCGTGTCACAAACCCCACTGAACAGCGTGTGTGTCACAAACACACATGGACAGTGTGCGTGTCACAAACCGCATAGGATATCGTGTGTGTCACAATCATTTTCGGACAGTGTGTGTGTCACAAACCCCATGGGACACAGTGTGTGTCACGTAACCCATTGGACAGCATGTGTTTCACAAGAGCCATTGGACAGAGTGTGTGTGTCTCTGACCCCACTGGAAAGTGTGTGTGTTTCACAATCCCCATTGGACAGCGTGTCTGTCATATACCCCATTGGACAGTGTGTGTGTGTCACAATACCCTTTGGACAGTGTGTGTGTCACAAACCCCATTGAACAGAGTCTGTGTCAACAACCCCGGTGGACACTGTGTGTGTCACAAACCCCATAGGACAGTGTGTGTGTCAAAAACTCCACTGGACAGCATGTGTGTCATAAACACCCATGGAAAGTGTGCGTGTCACAAACCCCATTGGACATCATGTGTATCACAAACCCCTTTGGACAGTGTGTGTGTCACAAACCCCATTGAACAGCGTGTGTGTGTCACAGTCCCCATTGGACAGTGTGTGTGTGTCACAAACCCCATTAGACAGCATGTGTGTCACAAACCCCTTTGGACAGTGTGTGTGTCACATACCCCTTTGGACAGTGTGTGTGTGTGTTTCACAATCCCCATTGGTTAGTGTGTGTGTCACAAAGCCCATTGGACAGCGTGTGTGTCACAAACGCCCCTAGACACTGTGAGAGTCACTAACCCCAGTGGACAGCGTTTCTGTCAAAACCCCATTGGACAGTGTGTGTGTCACAAAACCCACTGGACACCGTGTGTTTTCACAAACCCCATTGGACAGGGTAATTGTCACAAGACCCATTGGACATAGTGTGTGTTTCACAAAGCCCATTGGACAGCGTGTGTGTCACAAAGCCCATTGGACAGCGTGTGTGTCACAAACACGCATTGGACAGCGTGTGTGTCACAAACACGCATTGGACAGCGTGTGTAGTCATAAACCCCATTGGAAAGCGTGTGTGTGTAACAAACCCCATTATAAAGTGTGCGTGTCACAAACCCCATTGTATAGCGTGTGTGTGTCACAAAACCCACTGGACACCGTGTGTGTTCACAAACCCCATTGGACAGCGTGTTTTTCACAAGAGCCATTGGACAGAGTGTGTGTGTCACAAAGCCCATTGGACAGCGTGTGTGTCACAATCCCCATTGGACAGCGTGTGTGTCACAAAACCCCGTGGACACTGTGTGTGTCACAAACCCAATTGGACAGTGTATGTGTCACAAACCCCATTGGACATTGTGTGTGTCACAAACCCCTTTGGACAGCGTGTGTTTCACAAACTCTATTGGAGAGAGTGTGTGTGTAACAATACCCATTGGACCGCGTTTGTGTCACAATCCCCATTGGACAGCGTGTGTGTGTCACAATCTTCATTGGACAGTTGTGTGTCACAAACCCCATTGGAACGTGAGTGTGTCACAAACCTCATTGGATAGCGTGTGTGTGTCACAAAACCCATTAGAAAGTGTGCGTGTCACAGACCCCATTGGAAGGTGTGTGTGTCACAAACCCCGTTTGAAATTGTGTGTGTCACAAACCCCATTGGACAGCGTGTGTGTCACAAACCACATTGGATAGCGTGTGTGTGTCACAAACCCTATTGGACAGTGTATGTGTCACAAACCCCATTGGACAGCGTGTGTGTTTCACAATCCCCATTGGACAGTGTGTGTGTCACAAAACCCATGAGACAGCGTGTGTGTGTCACAAACCCCATGGGACAGAGTGTGTGTCACAAACAATATTGGACAGCGTGTGTGTGTCACAATCCCCATTGGACAGTGTGTGTGTGAAAAACACCATTGGACAGCGTGTATGTCACAAACCCCCGTGGACACTGCGTGTGTCAGAAACCCCATTGGACAGTGTGTGTGTCACAAACTCCACTGGACAGCGTGTGTGTCACAAACACCCGTGGACAATGTGCGTGTCACAAACCCCATTGGACATCGTGTGCGTCACAATCGCCATCGGACAGCGTGTGTGTGTCACAGTCCCCATTGGACAGTGTGTGTGTCACAAACCCCATGGGACAGCGTGTGTGTATCACAAACACCATTGGACAGCGTGTGTAGTCATAAACCCCATTGGACAGCATGTGTGTGTCACAATCCATAATGGACAGTGTGTTTGTCACAAACCCCGTTGGACAGCGTGTGTGTCACAAACCCCATTGGAAAGTGAGTGTCACAAACCCCACTGGATAGCGTGTGTGTGTCAAAAAAGCCATTAGAAAGTATGTGTGTCACAAAACCCATTAGAGAGCGTGTATGTGTCACAAACCCCCTTGTCGTTGTTTGTATCACAAACCCCATTGGACACCGTGTGTGTAACAAACCCAATTGGTCAGCGTGTGTGTCTCAAACCCCATTAGAAAGTGTGCGAGTCACAAACACCATTGCATAGTGTGCGTGTGTGACAAACCCTCTTGGACAGTGTGTAGGTCACAATCCCCATTGTACAATATCTGTGTCACAAACCCCATTGGAAAGTGTGTTTCACAAACCCCATTGGACAGCGTGTGTCTGTCAAAATCCCCATTGGACAGTGTGTGTGTCGCAAAACACATTGGATAGCGTGTGTATGTCACAAACCCTCTTGGACAGTGTGTGTGTCACAAAACCCACTGGACAGCGTGTGTGTCACAAACCCCATTGGACAACGTCTGTGTCACAAACACCGCTGGACAGTGTGTGTTTCACAGAAACTATTGGACATTGTGTGTGTCACAAAACCCACTAGACAATGTGTGTATCACAAACCCCATTGGACAGCGTGTGAATCACAATCACCATTGGACACAGCGTGTGTCTCACAAACCCCATTCAAATGTGTATGTGTCACAAAGAGCATTGTGTACACTGTATGTGTCACAAACCGCACGGGAGAGCGTGTGTGTGTCACAAACCCCATTGTACAGCGTGTTTGTCACAAGCCCTTTGGACAGAGTGTGTGTGGCACAAATCCCATTGTACAGCGTGTTTGTCATAATCCCCATTGGACAGCGTGTGTGTCACAAACCCCATTGGACAGAGTGTGTATGTCAAACCACATTGGATAGAGTGTGTGTCACAAACCCCATTGGACAGAGTGTGTGTGACAAACCCCATTTTAAAGTGTATGTGTCACAAACCCCATTGGACAGAGTTCGTGTCACAAACACCATTGGACAGCGTGTGTTTCAGAAACCCCATTGGAAAGTGTATGTGTCACAAACCGCATTGGACAGCGTGTTTGTCACAAGCCCTTTGGACAGAGTGTGTGTGTCACAAACCCCGTTGGACAGCGTGTGTGTCAAAAACCCCTTTATACAGTGTGTGTGTTACAAAGCACATTGTACAGCGTGTGTGTGTCACAGTCCCCATTGGACAGTGTGTGTGTCACAAACCCCATTGGACAGCCTATGTGTAACAAACCCCATTGGACAGCATGTGTGTAACAAACCTCTTTGGACAGCGTGTGTGCGTCACAATACCCTTTGGATAGTGTGTGTGTCACAAACGCCATTGGACAGAGTTTGTGTCACAAACCCCGTTGGACAGCGTGTGTTTCACAAACACCATTGAACTGTGTGTGTGTCACAAATCCCATCGGACAGCGTGTGTGTGTCACAAACCTCCTGTTCAGTGTGTGTGTCACAAACCCCATTGGACAGCATGTGTGTGTCACAATAACCATTGGACAGCAAGTGTTTCACAAGACCATTGGACAGAGTGTGTGTGTCACAAAACCCACTGCACAGTGTGTTTGTCACGAATCCCATTGGACAGCGTGTGTGTCACAAGCACCATTGGACAGAGTGTGTGTTTCACAAACCCCATTGGAAAGTGTATGTGTCACAAACCCATTGGATAGCGTGTGTGTGTCACAAACACTATTGGACAGTGTGTGTGTCACAAAACCCACAGGACAGTGCGTGTGTCACAAACCCCATTGGACAGCGTGTGTGTCACAAATCCCATTGGACAGCGAGTGTATCAAAAGCCACTTTCGACAGAGTGTATGTGTCACAAACCCCATTGGACACGTGTGTGTCACAATAGCCATTGGACAGATTGTTGTCACAAACCCGACTGGACAGTGTAATTGTCTACAAACCCCATTGGACAGAGTTAGTGTGACAAACCCCATTGGACAGCGTGTGTGTCATAAATGCCATTGGAAACTGTATGTGTCACAAACCGCATTGGGTAGCGTGTGTGTGTCACAAACCCCATTGGACAGCGTGTGTGTCACAAGCCCATTGGACAGAGTGTGTGTGTCACAATCCCCATTAGACATCGTGTGTGTCACAAACCCTATCGGACAGCGTGTGTGTGTCAAAATACCCATTGGACAGTGTGTGTGTCACAAACCCTATTAGAGAGCGTGTGTGTCACAAACCCCATTGGAAAGTGTATGTGTCACAAAACCCATTGGGTAGCATGTGTGTGTGTCACAAAGCCTATTGGAGAGTGTGTGTGTCACAATACCCTTTCGACAGTGTGTGTGTCACAAACCCCATTGGACAGAGTTTGTTTCACAAACCTCTTTGGACAGCGTGTATGTCATAAACACCATTGGACAGTGTGTGTGTCATAAACCCCATTGGACAGCGTGTTTGTGTTACAAACCTCCTGGTCAGTGTGTGTGTCACAAACCCTATTGGACAGAGTGTGTGTATCACAAACCCCATTGGAAAGTGTGTGTGTCACAAACCCCATTGGATTTCTTTTCTGTGTCACAAACCCTATTAGACAGTGTGTGTGTCACAAACCCCATTGGACAGTGTGTGTGTCTACAAAACCCATTGGATAGCGTGTGTGTCACAAACCCCACTAAACTGTGTGTGTCACAAAACCCATTGGACAGCGTGTGTGTGTCACAAACCCCATTGGAAAGCGTGTGTGTCAAAAACGCCCCTGGACAGTGTGTGTGTCACAAACCCCGTTGGACAGCATGTGTGTGTCAAACAACCCTGGACAGCGTGTCTGTTCACAATCCCCATTGGAAAGCGTGTGTGTCAGAAACCCCATTGGAGAGTGTGTGTGTCACAAACCCCATTGGACAGCGAGAGTGTCACAAACACCATTGGACAGCGTGTGTGTCTCACAAACCCCATTGGAGAGTGTGTGTGTCACAAACCCCATTGGACAGCGAGAGTGTCACAAACACCATTGGACAGCATGCGTGTCACAAACACCATTGGACAGCGTTTGTGTGTCGCAATCTCCATTGGACAGCGTGTGTGTCACAAATCCCATGGGACAGTGTGTGTTTCAAAATCTCCATTGGACAGCGTGTGTGTGTCACAATCCCCATTGGAGGGAGTGTGTTTCAAAAACCCCATTGGACACTGTGTATGTCATAAAAGCCATTGAACAGCAACCGTGTTACGAACACCATTGGACAGCGTGTGTATTTTACAATCCCCATTGGACAGCCTGTGTGTCAAAAACCCCTTTCGACCTTTTGTGTGTCACAATCCCCATTGGACAGTGTGTGTGTATCCCAGTTCTCATTGGACAGTGTGTGTGTCACAAAACCCAACGGACAGCGTGTGTGTCACGAGCCCCGTTGGACAGCGTATGTGCCACAAGCCCCATTGGACATAGTGTGCGTGTCACAAAACCAATCGGACACCTTGTGTGTCACAACCCAATAGGACAGTGTGTGTGTCAAAAAACCCCCTGTATATTGTGTGTGTCACAAACCCCTTTGGAGAGTGTGTCTGTCACAAACCCTACTGTACAATGTCTGTGTCTCAAAACCAATTGGACAGCATGTGTGTCACAATCCCCACTGGACAGCGTGTCTTGTGTGTTTCACAAAACCCATTCGAAAGTGTGTGTGTCACAAAAACCATTGTATAGTGTGTATGTGTGTCACAAAAACCGTTAGAAAGTTTGTGTGTCACGAACACAATAAGATAGCGTGTCTGTGTTACAAACCCTATTGAACAGTGTGTGTGTCACAAACCCTACTGGACAGCATGTGTGTCACGAACCCCATTTGACAGCGTGTGTATCAGAAAGCCCATTGGAAAGTGTGTTTGTCACAAACGCCATTGGACTGAATGCGTGTCACAAAACACATTGGACAGCGTGTGTGTCACAAATCCCATTGGACAGTGTGTGTGTTACAATCCCCCGTGTACAATGTCTGTGTCACAAACCCCATTGGACAGCGTGTGTGTCAGAAACACCGTTGGACAGCGTGTGTTTGTCAAAAACCCCATTGGACAGAGTGGGTGTGACAAACCCATTGGATAGCGTGTGTGTGTCACAAACCCAATAGGACAGCGTGTGTGTCACAAACCCCACTGGACAGTGCGTTTGTAACAAACCCAATTGGTCAGCGTGTGTGTGTCGCAAATGCCATTGGTCAGTGTGTGTGTCACAAACCTCCCTGGACAGCGTGTGTGTCACAATCCCAGTTGGACAGAGTTTTTGTCAGAAACCCCATTGGACAGCATGTGTGTCACAAACCCCATTAGACAGCGAGTGTGTCACAAACACCATTGGACAGCGTGTGTGTGTGACAAACCCCATTGAACAGTGTGTGTGTCACAATCCTCATTGGACAGTGTGTGTGTGACAAACCCCATTGGACAGCGTGTGTCTGTCACAATCCCCATTGGAGAATGTGTGTGTCACGAACCCCACTGGACAGCATGTGTGTCACGAACCCCATTGGACTGCGTGTGTGTCACAAACACTATTGCACAGCACGCGAGTCACAAACACCATTGGACAGTGTGTGTGTGTCACAATCTCCATTGGACAGCGTGTGTGTCACAAATCCCATTGGACAGTGTGTGTGTGTCACAAGCCCCATTGGACAGAGTGTGTGTCACAAACCCCTATGGACAGTGTGTGTGTGTCCCAAAACCCATTGGACATCGTTTGTGTGACAAACCCCTTTGGACACTGTGTGTGTCACAAACGCCATTGTACAGCATCCGTGTCACGAACAACATTTGACAGCGTGTGTATGTCATAATTCCCACTGGACAGCGTGTGTGTCACAAACCCCATTGGACCATGTGTTTGTCACAATCCCCATTGGACAGTGTGTGTGTGTCCCAATTCCCATTGGACAGTGTGCGTGTCACAAACCTCATTGCAGAGCGTGTGTGTCACAAGCCCCATTGTGCAGCGTGTGTGTCACAAACACCATTGGACAGCGTGTGTGTGTAACAATGCCCATTGGACAATGTGTCTGTCACAATCCCCATTAAACAGCGTGTGTGTCACAAACCCCCGTGGACACTGTGTGTGTCACAAACCCCACTGGACAGTGTGTGTGTTACAAACCCCACAGGACAGCGTCTGTGTCACAAACACCCATGGACAGTGTGCGTGTCACAATCCCCATTGGACATCGGTTGTATCAGAAACCCCTTTGACACTGTGAGTATCACAAACCCCATTGGACAGTGTGTGCTTGTCACAATCGCCATTGGACAGTGAGTGTGTAACAAACCCCATGGGACTGAATGTGTGTCACGAAATTCGTTGGACAGTGTGTATGTGTCACAAACCGCATTGGATAGCGTGTGTGTGTCGGAAACCCTCCTGGTCAGTGTGTGTGTCACAAAACCCACTGGACAGCATGCGTTTCAAAAGCACCACTGGACAGTGTGTGTGTAACAAACCCAATTGGTCAGCGTGTGTGTGTCACAACACCCATTTGACAGTAGTGCGTGTCACAAACCCCATTGGACATCGTGTGTGTCACAAACCCCTTTGGACAGTGTGTGTGTCACAAACCCCATTAGGCAGCATGTGTGTGTCACAATCCCCATTGGACAGAGTGTGTGTGTCCCAAACCGCATTGGACAGAGTGTGTGTCACGAACCCAATTGGACAGCGTGTGTATCACAAGCGCCATTGGACAGAGTGTGTGTGTCACAAACCCCACTGGAAACTGTATGTGTCACAAACACCATTGGATAGCGTGTGTGTGTCGAAAACCCCATGGGACAGAGTGTGTGTCACAAACCCCATTGGATAGCGTGTGTGTAATAAACCCCATTGGACAGCGTCTGTGTGTCACAAACCCCATGGGACAGAGTGTGTGTCACAAACCCCATTGGATAGCGTGTGTGTAATAAACCCCATTGGACAGCGTCTGTGTGTCACAAACCCCATGGGACAGAGTGTGTGTCACAAAAACTATTGGTCATCGTGTGTGTGTCACAAACCCCACTGGACAGCATGTGTGCCACAATACTCATTGGACAGCGTGTGTGTCTCGAACCCCATTGGACAGCGTGTGTGTGTCAAAAAACCCATTAGAAAGTATGTGTGTCACAAACCCCATTGGATAGCATGTGTGTGTCACAAACCCTATTAGACAGAGTGTGTGTTTCACAAACCCCATTGGACAGCGTGTGTCTCACAAACTCCATTGGACAGTGTGTGTGTGTCACAAACCCCATTAGACAGCGTGTGTGTCACAAACCCCTTTGGACAGTGTGTGTGTGTCACAATCCCCATTGGACAGTGTGTGTGTCACAAGCCGATTGGACAGAGTGTGTGTGTCACAAAACCCACTGGACAGCGTGTGTGTCAAGAACTCCATTGGACAGCGTGTGTCTCACAAACCCCATTGGACAGTGTGTATGTGTCACAAACCCCATTTGATAGAGTGTGTGTGTTACAAACCCCATTAGAAAGTATGCATGTCAAAAACCCCATTGGATAGTGTGTGTGTGTCACAAAGCCAATTTGATAGAGTGTTTGTGTCACAAACCCTGTTGGACAGTGTGTGTGTCACAAAACCCACTGGACAGCGTGTGTGTCACGAAGCCCATTGGACAGGGTGTGTGTGTCACAATACCCATTTGACAGTGTGTGTTTCACAAACCTCATTGGGCAGAGTTTGTGTCACAAACCCCCGTGGACACTGTGTGTGTCACAAACCCCATTGGAAAGTGTATGTGTCACAAACCCCATTTGATAGAGTGTGTGTGTCACAAAACCCACTAGAAAGTATGCGTGTCACAAACCCTCCTGGTCAGTGTGTGTGTCACAAAACCCATTGTACTGCATGTGTGTCACAAACACCATTGGACAGCGTGTGTGTGTCACAAACCCGATTGGAAAGTCTGTGTCACAAACCGCATTGGATAGCGTGTGTGTGTCAAAAACCCTCCTGCTCAGTGTGTGTGTCACAAACCCCATTGGACAGCGTGTGTGTGTCGCAAACCCCATGGGACAGAGTACATGTCACAAACCCCATTGGATACCGTGTGTGTAATAAACCCCACTGGACAGCGTGTGTGTGTCACAATCCCCATTGGACAGCGTGTGTGTGTCACAAACCCCATGTGATAGAGTGTGTGTGTCACAAACCCCTTTAGAAAGTATGAGTGTCACAAACCCCATTGGATAGCGTGTGTGTGTCACAAGTACCATTGGACAGAGTGTGGTGTCACAATCCCCATTGGACAGCGTGTGTGTCACAAACATATTGGACAGTGTGTGTGTGTCACAAACCCCATTTGATAGAGTGTGTGTGTCACAAACACGATTGGACAGTGTGTGTGTCACAAAACCCAATGGATAGCATGTGTGTCACAAACCCCATAGGACAGTGTGTGTGTCACAAATCCCATTGGACAGCGTGTGTGTCACAAATCCCATTGGACTGCGTGTGTGTGTCACAATCCCCATTGGACAGTGTGTGTGTCACAAACCACATTGGATAGCGTGTGTCACAAACACTATTGGTCAGCGTGTGTGTGTCGCAAGCCCATTGGACAGAGTGTGTGTGTCACAAAACCCATTGGACAGAGTGTGTGTGTCACAAACCCCATTGGATAGAGTGTGTGTGTCACAAACCCCATTTAGAAAGTATGCGTGTCACAAACCCCATTGGATAGCGTGTGTGTGTCACAAGCACCATTGGACAGAGTGTGGTGTCACAAACCCCATTTGAAAGTGTATGTGTCACAAACCCAATTGGATAGCGTATGTGTGTCACGAACCCTCCTGGTCAGTGTGTGTGTCACAAAACCCATTGGACTGCATGCGTGTCACAAACACCATTGGACAGCGTGTGTGTGTCACAAACCCGATTGGAAAGTGTGTGTCACAAACCCCATTGGATAGCGTGTGTGTGTCAAAAACCCCATTAGAAAGAATGTGTGTCACAAACCCCTTTGGATAGCATGTTTGTGTCACAAACCCTACTGGACAGTGTGTGTGTTTCACAAACCCCATTAAACAGCGTGTGTGTCACAAACCACATTGGACAGCTTGTGTGTGTCACAAACCCCATTGGACAGAGTGTATTTGTCACAAAGTCCATCTGACAGCGTGTGTGTCACGAACCCCATTGGACAGCGTGTGTGTCACAAACCCCATTGGACAGCATGTGTGTGTCACAAACCCTATTGGACATTGTGTGTGACACAAACCCCATTGGACAGCGTCTTTGTCACAAACTCAATGGGACAGAGTGTGTGTCACAAACACTATAGGAAGCGAGTGTGTGTCACAGGCCCATTGGACAGAGTGTGTCTGTCAAAAAACACACTGGACAGCGTGCGTGTCACGAACCCCTTTGGAGAGCGTGTGTGTCACAAGCACCATTGGTCAGAGTGTGGTGTCACAAACCCCATTGGATAGCGTGTGTGTGTCAAAACCCCATTGGATATCGTGTGTGTCACAAACCAAGTTGGACAGTGTGTGTGTGTCACAAACCCTATTGGACAGCGTGTGTGTCACAAACCCCTCTGGACAGTGTGTGTGTCACAAACCCCATTAGAAAATATGTGTGTCAGTAACCCCATTGGATAGCTATGTGTGTCACAAAACCCATTGGATAGAGTGTGTGTGTCACAAACCCCATTAGAATGTATCCGTGTCACAAACCCCATTGGATAGCGTGTGTGTGTCAGAAACCATATTGGACAGTGTGTGTGTCAAAAAACCAGTGGATAGCGTGTGAGTCACAAACTCCATTGGACAGTGTGTGTGTCACAAACCTCATTGGACAGAGTCTGTGTCACAAACCCCCATGGACACTGTGTGTATCACAATCCCCATTGGACAGCGTGTGTTTCACAAACCCCATTGCACAGGGTGTGTGTGTCACAAAACCCTTTAGAAAGTGTGCGTGTCACAAACCCCATTGGATAGCATGTGTGTGTCACAAACACCATTGGACAGTGTGTGTGTCACAAAACCCACTGGATAGCGTGTGTGTCACAAACCCCATTGAACAGTGTGTGTGTCACAAACCTCATTGGACATAGTTTTTGTCCAAACCCCCATGGACACTGTGCGTGTCACAAACCCCATTGGATAGCATGTGTGTGTCAAAAACACCATTGGACGGTGCGTGTGTGTCACAAACCCCATTAGACAGCGGGTGTGTCACAAAGCCCTTCGGACAGTGTGTGTGTCACAAACCCCATTAGAAAATATGCGTGTCACAAACCCCATTGGATAGCGTGTGTGTCACAAACCCAACTGGACAGTGTGTGTGTGTCACAAAACCAACTGGATAGCATGTGTGTCACAAACCCCATTGGACAGCGTGTATGTCACAAGCCCCATTGTACAGAGTGGAATTGTCACAAAGCCCACTGGACAGCGTGTGTGTCACAAACCCCTTTGGACAGTGTGTGTGTCACAAACTCCATTGGACAGTGTGTGTGTCACAAAACCCATGGCACAGATTGTGTGTCACAAACACTATTGGTCAGCGTGTGTGTGTCACAAGCCCATTGGACAGAGTGTGTGTGTCACAAACCCCATTGGACAGCGTGTGTGTGTCACAAGCACCATTGGACAGAGTGTGGTGTCACAAACCCTATTGGAAAGTGTATGTTTCACAAACCCCACTGGATAGCGTGTGTGTGTCACAAACCCTATTGGACAGTGTGTATGTCACAAAACCCACTGGATAGCGTGTGTGTCACAAACCCCATTACACAGGGTGTGTGTGTCACAACACCAATTGGACAGTGTGTGTGTCACAATCCCCATTGGACAGCGTCTTTCTCACAAACCCAATGGGACAGAGTGTGTGTCACAGACACTATAGGACAGCGTGTGTGTGTCACAAGCCCATTGGACATAGTGTGTGTGTCACAAAACCCACTGGACAGCGTGTATGTCAAGAACCCCATTGGGCAGCGTGTGTGTCACAAGCACAATTGGACAGAGTGTGGTGTCACAAACCCCATTGGAAAGTGTATGTGTCACAAACCCCATTGGATAACGTGTCTGTGTCACAAACACTATTGGACAGCGTGTGTGTCACAAGCCCATTGGACAGAGTGTGTGTGTCACAAGCCCATTGGAAAGTGTATGTGCCACAAACCGCATTGGACTGCGTGCGTGTGCCACAAATCCTATTGGACAGTGTGTGTGTCACAAACCCCATTGGACAGCGTGTGTGTCACAAACACCATTGGACAGCGTGTGTGTGTAACAATACCCATTGGACACTGTGTGTGTCACAAAACCCTTTGGACAGAGTTTGTGTCACAAACCCCATTGGACAGCGTGTGTGTCACATACCCCATTGGACAGCGTTTGTGTGTCACAATACCCATTTGACAGTGTGTGTGTCACAAACCCCTTTGGACAGAGTTTGTGTCACAAACTCCATTGGACAGCGTGTGTGTCACAAACCACATTGGACAGCGTGTGTGTGTGTCACAATCCCTGTTGTACAGTGTGTGTGTCACAAACTCCATTGAACAGCGTGTGTGTCACAAGCACCATTGGACAGAGTGTATGTGTCACAAACCCCATTGGAAAGTGTATGTGTCACAAACCCCGTTGGATAGCGTGTGTTGTTGCAAAAACTCTATTGGACAGTGTGTGTGTCATAAAACCCACTGGACAGCGTGTGTGTCACAAACCCCATTGGATAGTGTGTGTGTCACGAGCCCCATTGGACAGCGTGTGTGTCACAAACTCCATTGGACAGCGTGTGTGTGTAACAATACCCGTTGGACAGCCTGTGTGTCACAAAGCCCATTGGACAGCGTGTGTGTCACAAACCCCCGTGGATACTGTGTGTGTCACAAACCCCATTGCACAGTGTGTGTGTCACAATCCCCACTGGACAGCGTGTGTGTCACAAACACCCATGGACAGTGTGCGTGTCAACACCCCATTGGACATCCTGTGTGTCACAAACCCCTTTGGACAGTGTGTGTGTCACAAACCCCATTGGACAGCGTGTGTGTGTCACAATCCCCATTGGACAGCGCGTGTGTCACAAACCCAATGGGACAGAGTGTGTGCCACGAACCCCATTGGACAGCGTAAGTGTCACAAGCGCCATTGGACAGAGTGTGTGTTTCGCAAAGCCCATTGGAAAGTGTATGTGTCACAAACCCCATTGGATAGCGTGTGTGTGTCACAAACCCTCCTGGTCAGTGTGTGTCACAAAACCCATTGGACAGCCTGCGTGTCACAATCACCATTGGACAGTGTGTGTTTAACAAACCCAATTGGTCAGCGTGTGTGTCACAAACCCCATGGGACAGCGTGTGTGCGCTACAAACCCCATTGGAAAGTGTGTGTTTCACAAACCCCATTAGAAAATATGCGTCTCACAAAACCTATTGGATAGTGTGTTTGTCACAAACCCCACTGGAAAGTCTGTGTGTCAGAAACACCATTGGACAGCGTGTTTGTTTGACAATCCCCATTGGACTGTGTGTGTGTCACAAAACCCATTGGATAGCGTGTGTGTCACAAACCCCATTAGAAAGAGTGTGTGTACACAAACCTCATTGGACAGCGTGTGTGTCAGAAACACCATTGGACAGCGTGTGTGTGTCACAATCCCCACTGGAGAGTGTGTGTGTCACAAAACCCATTTGATAGCATGTGTGTCACAAATCCCATTAGAAAGATGTCTGTCACAAACCCCATTGGATAGTGTATGTGTGTCACAAACCCTATTGGAAAGCGTGTGTGTCATAAACCCCATTGGATACCGTGTGTGTGTCACAAACCCCTTTGGACAGCGTGTGTGTCACAAAGCCCTGTGTACACTGTGTGTGTCACGAACGCCATTGGACAGAGTGTGTGTCACAAACCCCACTGGACATTCTGTGTGTCACAAATCCCCATTGGACATCGTTTGTATCATAAACCCCTCTGGAAATTGTGTGTGTCACAAACACCATTGGACAGCGTGTGTGTGTCACAATCCCCATTGGATAGCGTGTGTGTCACAAACCCCATTAGAAAGACTGTGTGTCAAAAACACCATTGGATAACGTGTGTGATGACACAAAACCTGTTGGACAGTGTGTGTGTCACAAACCCCATTGGACAGCGTGTGTCATGGACCCCATTGGGCAGTGTGTGTGTCATAAACCCCATTTGACAGCGTGTGTGTCACAATCCCCATTGGACAGCATGTGCGTCAAAAACCACATTGGACAGTGTGTTTGTGTCACAATACCCATTGGACATCGTGTGTGTGTTACAATCCTATTGGACAGTGCGTGTGTCACAAACCCCATGGGACAGAGTGTGTGTCACGAACCCCTTAGGACAGTGTGTGTGTCACAATCCCCATTGGTCAATGTGTGTGTTACAAAATCCATTGGATAGAGTGTGTGTGTCACAAACCCTCCTGTTTAGTGTGTGTGTCAGAAAACCCATTGGACAGCATGGTGTCATAAACACCATCGGGCAGTGTGTGTGTAACAAACCCAACTGGTCAGCGTGTGTGTCAAAAACCCCATTGGATAGCGTGTGTGTGTCACAATCCCCACTGGACAGTGTATCTGTCACAAAACCCATTGGACAGTGTGTGTGTCATAAAACCCATTGGATACCGTGTGTGTGCCACAAACCCCATTATAAAGTGTGCGTGTCACAAACCCCATTGAATTGCATGTGTGCGTCACAAATCCCATTAGAAAGTGTGCGTGTCACAAACCCCATTGGAAAGTGTGTGTGTCACAAACACCATTGGACAGTGTGTGTGTCACAAAACCCATTGGATAGCGTGTGTTTCACAAAACCCATTAGAAAGTGTGCGTGTCACAAACCCCATTGGAAAGTGTGTGTTTCACAAACACCATCGGACAGCGTGTGTGTGTCACAATCCCCATTGGACAGTGTATGTATGTCAAAACCCTATTGGACAGCGTGTGTGTCATAAACCGCGTTGGATACCGTGTGTGTGTCACAAACCCCATTATAAAGTGTGCGTGTCACAAACCCCATTGGACAGTGTGTGTGTCACAAACACCATTGGACAGCGTGTGTGTGTAACAATACCCATTGGACAGTGTGTGTGTCACAAACCCCATTGGACAGCGTGTGTATCATAAAAACCCATGGACAGTATGCGTGTCAGAAAACCCATTGCACATCGTGCGTGTCACAAACCCTTTGGACAGTGTGTGTGTGACAAAACCCACTGGGCAGCGTGTGTGTCACAAGAACCATTGGATAGCGTGTGTATCACAAACCCCTTTGGACATTGTGTGTATCACAAACCCCATTGGACAACGTGTGTGTGTCACAATCCCCATTCGACAGTGTGTGTGTCACAAACACTATTGGACAGCGTGTGTGTCACAAGCCTATTAGACAGAGTGCGTGTGTCACAAAACCCACTGGACAGCGTGTGTGTCACAAGCACCATTGTACAGAATCTGTGTGTCACAAACCCCATTGGATAGCGTGTGTGTGTCACAAAGCCTATTGGAGAGTGTGTGGGTCACAATACCCACTGGACAGAGTTTTTGTCACAAACCCCATTGGACATCGTGTGTGTCTCAAACACCATTGGACAGTGTGTTTAACAAATCTCATTGACAGCGTTTGTGTCACAAAACCGGTTGGACAGCGTGTGTGTCACAAACCCCTTTAGAGAGTGTGTGTGTCACAATCCCCATTGGACAGTATATGTATCACAAACCCCATTGGATAGCGTGTGTGTCACAAACCCCATTGGACTGTGTGTGTGTCACAAACTCCACTGGACAGCGTGTGTGTGTCATAATCCCCATTGGACAGTATGTGTGTCACAAAACCCATGGGACAGAGTGTGTGTCATGAACCCCACTGGACAGCGTGTGTGTGTAACAATACCCATTGGACAGTGTGTGTGTCACAAACCCAATTGGACAGCATGTGTATCGTAAAAACCCATGGACAGTATGCGTGTCAGAAACCCCATTGCACATCGTGCGTGTAACAAACCCTTTAGACAGTGTGTGTGTTACAAACCCCACTGGACAGCGTGTGTGTCACAAACACCCATGGACACTGAGCGTGTCACAAACGCCATTGGACATCGTGTGTGTCACAAACCCCTTTGGAAAGTGTGTGTCACAAACCCCATTGGACAGCGTGTGTGTGTCATAATCCCCATTGGACAGTGTGTGTGTCACAAAAATCATGGGACAGAGTGTGTGTCATGAACCCCATTGGACAGCGTGTGTGTCACAAAACCCATTGGATAGCGTGTGTGATCTCACAAACCCTTTTGGACAGTGTGTGTGTCACAAACCCCACTGGTCAGCGTGTGTGTCACAAAACCCATTGGACAACGTGTGTGTCAAAATACCCATTGGACAACGTCTGGGTCACAAACACCATTGGACAGCGTGTGTGTGTCACAATACCCATTGGACAGTGTGTGTGTCACAAACCCCATTGGACAGCGTGTGTGTCACAAACACCATTGGACAGCGTGTGTGTGTCACAATCCCCACTGTACAGTGTGTGTGTCACAAACCCCATTGGGTAGCGTGTGTGTCACAAACCCCTTTGGACTGTATGTATGTAAGAAACCCCATAGGACAGCATGTTTTTCACAAGTCCCATTAAACAAAGTGTGTGTGTCACAAACCCCATTGGACAGCATCTGTGTCACAAACCCCTTTGGACAGTGTGTGTGTCACAAACCCCATCGGACAGCGTGTGTGTCACAATACCCACTGGACAGTGTGTGTGTCACAAACCGGTTTGGAGAGAGTTTGTGTCACAAACCCCATTGGAAAGTGTATGTGTCACAAACCGCATTTTATAGCGTGTGTGTGACACAAACCCCATTGTACAGCGTGTTTGTCACAAGCCCTTTGGACAGAGTGTGTGTGTCACAAACCCCGTTGGACAGCGTATATGTCAAAAACCTCTTTAGACAGCGTGTTTGTCACAAAGCACATTGTACAGCGTGTGTGTGTCACAATCCCCATTGGACAGTGTGTGTGTCACAATCCCCTTTGGACAGTGTGTGTTTTTACAAACCCTATTGGACAGTGTGTGTATGTCACAATACCACAGGACACTCTGTGTGTCACAAACTCCATTGGATATCGTGTGTGTCACAAACCCCTTTGGACAGTGTGTGTGTCACAAACCCCATTGGACAGCCTGTGTGTCACAAACACCCATGGACAGTGTGCGTGTCAGAAACCCCATTGGATATCGTCTGTGTAACAAACCCCATTGGACAGCGTGTGTGTGTCACAAACCCCATTGGAAAGTGTGTTTCACAAACCCCATTGGATAGCCTGTGTCTGTCAAAAACCCCTTTAGAAAGTATGTTTGTCACAAACCCCTTTGGATAGCGTGTGTGTGTCACAATCCCTATTGGACAGTTTGTATTTCAAAATCTCCATTGTACAGCGTCTGTGTCACAAACCCCATTGGACAGCGTGTGTGTTCACAAACACCATTGGACAGCGTGTGTAGTGTCACAATCCTCATTGGACAGTGTGAGTGTCACAAAACCCATTGGACAGCACATGTGTCACAGAGCCCATTAGAAAGTACGTGTGTCCCAAACACCATTGGATACCGTATGTGTGTCACAAACACTATTGGACAGAGTGTGTGTGTCACACACCAAATTGACAGCGTTTGTACATAAACGCCATTGGATAGCGTGTGTGTGTCACAAAGCCCATTAAACAGTATGCGTGTTACAAAACCCATTAGATTCCCTGTGTGTTTCACAAACCCCATTAGAAAGTGTGCGTGTTACAAACCCCATTGGATAGCGTGTGTGTGTCACAAACACTATTGGACAGTGTGTGTGTCACAAGCCTATTAGAGAGAGTGCCTGTGTCACAATCCCCACTGGACAGCGTGTGTGTCACAAGCACCATTGTACAGAATCTGTGTGTCACAAACCCCATTGGATAGCGTGTGTGTGTCACAAAGCCTATTGGAGAGTGTGTGGGTCACAATACCCACTGGACAGAGTTTTTGTCACAAACCCCATTTTACAGCGTGTGTGTCACAAACACCATTGGACAGTGGTTGTGTCACAAACCCCATTGGACAGCATGTGTGTGTCACAAACCGCCTGGATAGTGTGTGTGTCACAAACCCCATTGGACATCGTGTGTGTCTCAAACACCATTGGACAGTGTGTTTAACAAATTTCATTGACAGCGTTTGTGTCACAAAACCGGTTGGACAGCGTGTGTGTCACAAACCCCTTTAGAGAGTGTGTGTGTCACAATCCCCATTGGACAGTGTATGTATCACAAACCCCATTGGATAGCGTGTGGGTCACAATCCCCCGTGGACATAGTGTATGTCACAAACCCCATTGGACTGTGTGTGTGTCACAAACTCCACTGGACAGCGTGTGTGTGTCATAATCCCCATTGGACAGTATGTGTGTCACAAAACCCATGGGACAGAGTGTGTGTCATGAACCCCACTGGACAGCGTGTGTGTGTAACAATACCCATTGGACAGTGTGTGTGTCACAAACCCCACTGGACAGCGTGTGTGTCACAAACACCCATGGACACTGAGCGTGTCACAAACGCCATTGTACATCGTGTGTGTCACAAACCCCTTTGGAAAGTGTGTTTCACAAACCCCATTGGACAGCGTGTGTGTGTCATAATCCCCATTGGACAGTGTCTGTATCACAAAAATCATGGGACAGAGTGTGTGTCATGAACCCCATTGTACAGTGTGTGTGTCACAAACACCATTGGACAGCATGTGCGTCACAAGCCCACTGGACAGAGTGTGTGTGTCACAAAACACATTGCACAGGGTGTGTGTCACAAACCCCATTGGACAGCGTGTGTGTGTCACAATCCCCACTGTACAGTGTGTGTGTCACAAACCCCATTGGGTAGCGTGTGTGTCACAAACCCCTTTGGACTGTATGTATGTAAGAAACCCCATTGGACAGCGTGTTTTTCACAAGTCCCATTAAACAAAGTGTGTGTGTCACAAATCCCATTGGACAGCATCTGTGTCACAAACCCCTTTGGACAGTGTGTGTGTCACAAACCCCATCGGACAGCGTGTGTGTGTCACAATACCCACTGGACAGTGTGTGTGTCACAAACCGGTTTGGAGAGAGTTTGTGTCACAAACCCCATTGGACAGCGTGTGTGTGTCACAAACCCCATTGGAAAGTGTATGTGTCACAAACCGCATTTTATAGCGTGTGTGTGACACAAACCCCATTGTACAGCGTGTTTGTCACAAGCCCTTTGGACAGAGTGTGTGTGTCACAAACCCCGTTGGACAGCGTGTATGTCAAAAACCTCTTTAGACAGCGTGTTTGTCACAAAGCACATTGTACAGCGTGTGTGTGTCACAATCCCCATTGGACAGTGTGTGTGTCACAATCCCCATTGGACAGTGTGTGTTTTTACAAACCCTATTGGACAGTGTGTGTGTGTCACAATACCACAGGACACTCTGTGTGTCACAAACTCCATTGGATATCGTGTGTGTCACAAACCCCTTTGGACAGTGTGTGTGTCACAAACCCCATTGGACAG
The DNA here is from genome assembly GCA_032206185.1 of Columba guinea. Lineage (NCBI taxonomy): Eukaryota > Metazoa > Chordata > Aves > Columbiformes > Columbidae > Columba > Columba guinea. Next base: position 1,699,262 of record JAVLUU010000041.1, on the reverse strand, counting down.
CCTGTGTGTCACAAACACCCATGGACAGTGTGCGTGTCAGAAACCCCATTGGATATCGTCTGTGTAACAAACCCCATTGGACAGCGTGTGTGTGTCACAAACCCCATTGGAAAGTGTGTTTCACAAACCCCATTGGATAGCCTGTGTCTGTCAAAAACCCCTTTAGAAAGTATGTTTGTCACAAACCCCTTTGGATAGCATGTGTGTGTCACAATCCCTATTGGACAGTTTGTATTTCAAAATCCCCATTGGACAGCGTGTGTGTGTCACAAACCCCATTGGAAAGTGTGTTTCACAAACCCCATTGGATAGCCTGTGTCTGTCAAAAACCCCTTTAGAAAGTATGTTTGTCACAAACCCCTTTGGATAGCGTGTGTGTGTCACAATCCCTATTGGACAGTTTGTATTTCAAAATCTCCATTGTACAGCGTCTGTGTCACAAACCCCATTGGACAGCGTGTGTGTTCACAAACACCATTGGACAGCGTGTGTAGTGTCACAATCCTCATTGGACAGTGTGAGTGTCACAAAACCCATTGGACAGCACATGTGTCACAGAGCCCATTAGAAAGTACGTGTGTCCCAAACACCATTGGATACCGTATGTGTGTCACAAACACTATTGGACAGAGTGTGTGTGTCACACACCAAATTGACAGCGTTTGTACATAAACGCCATTGGATAGCGTGTGTGTGTCACAAAGCCCATTAAACAGTATGCGTGTTACAAAACCCATTAGATTCCCTGTGTGTTTCACAAACCCCATTAGAAAGTGTGCGTGTTACAAACCCCATTGGATAGCGTGTGTGTGTCAAAAACCCTATTGGACAGTGTGTGTGTCACAAACCCCATTGGATAGCGTGTGTTTGTCTCACAAACCTCATAGGACAGCGTGTGTGTCACAAGCCACATTGAACAGCGTGTGTGTTACAAACAGCATTGGACAGCGTGTGTGTGTCACAGACCCCATTAGAAAGTGTGCGTGTCACAAACCCCATTGGACAGATTGAGTGTGTCACAAACCCTATTGGATAGTGTGTATGTCTCAATCCCCATTGGACAGCCTCTGTGTCACAAACCCCAAGGGACAGCGTGTGTGTCACAAACCCCCGTGGACACTGTGTGTGTCACAAACCCTTTTGTACTGTGTGTGTGTCAGAAACCCAACTGGACAGCGTGTGTGTCACAAACACCCATGGACGGTGTGCGTGTCACAAACCCCATGGGACAGAGTGTGTGTCACTAACCCCACTGGACAGCGTGTGTGTCACAAGCACCATTGGACAGAGCGTGTGTGTCACAAACCCCATTGGAAAGTGTATGTGTCACAAACTGCACTGGATAGCGTGTGTGTGCGCAAACCCTCCTGCTCAGTGTGTGTGTCACAAAACCCATTGGATAGCATGCGTGTCACATACACCATGGGACAGTGTGTGTGTAACAAAACCAATTGGTCAGAGTGTGTGTCACAAACCCCATTGGAAAGTGTGTGTGTCACAATCCCCATTTGAAAGTGGGTGTGTCACAAACCCCATTGGATATCATGTGTGTGTCACAAACCCCATTAGAAAGTGTGCGTGTCACAAAATACTTTTTATTCCGTGTGTGTGTCACAAACCCCATTAGAAAGTGTGCGTGTTACAAACCCCATTTGAAAGTGTGTGTGTCACAAACCCCATTGGATAGCGTGTGTGTCACAAAAACCCATTAAACAGTATGCGTGTCACAAAACCCATTAGATTCCATGTGTGTTTCACAAACCCCTTTAGAAAGTGTGCGTGTCTCAAAGCCCATATGATAGCGTGTGTGTGTCGCAAACCCTATTGGACAGTGTGTGTGTCACAAACCCCACTGGACAGCGTGTGTGTCACGAACCCCATTGGAAAGCGTGTGTGTCACAAGACCCATTGGACAGCGTGTCACAAACCCCATTGGACAGAGTGTGTGTGTGACAAACCCCATTGGACAGCTTGTGTGTCATAATCCCCACTTTACAGCGTGTGTGTGTCACAATCCCCATTGGACAGAGTGTGTGTGTCACAAAACCCACTGGACATCGTGTGTGTCACAAACCCTTTTGGACAGTGTGTGTGTCAGAAACCCCACTGGACAGCGTGTGTGTCACAAACACCCATGGACAATGTGCATGTCAAAAACCTCATTGGACATCGTGTGTTCCCCAAACCCCGTTGGACAGTGTGTGTGTCACGAACCCCATTGGATAGCGTGTGTGTCTACAAGCGCCATTGGACAGAGAGTGTGTGTCACAAACCCCATTAGAAAGTGTATGTGTCACAAACCCCATTGGATAGTGTGTGTGTGTCACAAACCCTCCTGGTCAGTGTGTGTGTCACAAAACCCATTGGATAGCATGCGTGTCATAAACACCATGGGACAGTGTGTGTGTGTCACAAACGCCATTGGACAGCGTGTGTGTAATAAACCGCTTGGGACAGTGTGTCTGTCACAAACCCCATTGGACAGGCTGTGTGTCACAAACACTATTGGACAGCGTTTGTGTCACAAAGCCATTGAACAGAGTGTGTGTGTTTCAAACCCCACTGGACAGTGTGTGTGTCACGAACCCCATTGGACAGCGCGTGGGTCATAAGACCCATTGGACAGAGTGTGTGTGTCACAAACCCCATTGGACATCGTGTGTTTCAAAATCCCCATTGGACAGCGTGTGTGTCACAAACCACATGGACAGAGTGTGTGAGACAAACCCCATAGGACACCGTGTGTGTCATAACCCCCATTTTACAGCGTGTGTGTGTTACAATCCCCATTGGAGAGTGTGTGTGTGTCACAAACCCCACTGGACAGCGTGTGTGTCACAAACCCCTTTAGACAGTGTGTGTGTCACAAAACCCATTGGATAGCGTGTGTGTCACAAACCCCATTAGAAAGTGTCTGTGTCACAAACCCCATTGGATAGCGTTTGTGTGTCACAAACCCTGTTGGACTGTGTGTGTGTCACAAACCCCACTAGACAGCGTTTGTGACACGAACCCCATTGGATAGCTTGTGTCACAAGACCCATTGGACAGAGTGTGTGTGTCACAAACGCCATTGTACAGCGTGTATGTCACAATCCTCATTTGACAGCGTGTGTGTCACAAGCCCCATTGGACAGACTTTGTGTGTCACAAACCCCTTTGGACAGAGTGTGTGTCATAAACCCCATCGGACAGCTTGAGTCACAATCCCCATTGGACAGTGTGTGTGTGTCACAATCCCCATTGGACAGCGTGTGTGTGTCACAGTTCCCACTGGACAGTGTGTGTGTCACAAACCCCATGGGACAGAGTGTGTGTCACAAACACTATTGGACAGAGTTTGTGTGACAAGCCCTTTGGACAGATTGTGTGTATCACAAAATCCACTGGACAGTGTGTGTGTCACGAACCCCATTGGACAGCGTGTGTGTCACAAGCACCACTGGACAGAGTGTGGTGTCACAAACCCTATTGGAAAGTGTATGTGTCACAAACCCCATTGGAAAGCGTGTGTGTGTCACAAACCCCATTATAAAGTGTGTGTGTCACAAACCCCATTGGATAGCGTGTGTGAGTTACAAACCCCATTGGACAGCATGTGTGTCACAAACACTATTGGACAGCGTGTGTGTGTCACAATCCCCATTGAACACTGTGTGTGTTACAAAACGCATTGGATAGGCTGTGTTTCACATACCCCATTTGAAAGTGTGTGTGTCACAAACCCCATTCGACATCGTGTGTGTGTCACAAACCCTACTGGACAGTGTGTATGACACAATCCCCATTGGACAGCGTCTGTGTCACAAACCCCATAGGACATCGTGTGGGTCACAAACCCCGTTGGAAAGTGTGTGTGTCACAAACCCAATTGGACAGCGTGTGTGTGTCACAAACCCTCCTGGTCAGAGTGTGTGTCACAAAAACCATTGGATAGCGTGTGTGTGTCATAAAACCCATTAAAGAGTATGCGTGTCACAAAACCCATTGGATTTCGTGTGTGTGTCACAAACCCCATTAAAAAGTGTGCGTGTCACAAAATCCATTTGAAAGTGTGTGTGTCACAAAACCAATTGGATAGCGTGTGTTTATCACAAACCCTATTGGACAGTGCGTATGACACAATCCCCATTGGACAGCGTCTGTGTCACAAACCCCATTGGACAGCGTGTGTGTCACAAGCCCATTGGACAGAGTGTGTGTGTCACAAAACCCAGTGGACAGCATGTGTGTCACAGACCCCATTGGACAGCGTGCATGTCACAAGCGCCATTGGAAAGTGTTTGTGTCACAAACCCAATTGGACTGTGTGTATGTCACAATCCCCATTAGACAGCGTCTGTGTCACAAACTCTATTGGACAGTGTGTGTGTCACAAAACCCACTGGACAGCGTGTATGTCACAAACCACAATATGACAGCGTGTGTGTGTCACAATACCCATTGGACAGCGTGTGTCTGTCACAATCCTTCCTGGTCAGTGTGTGTGCCACAAACCCCATTGGACAGCGTGGGTGTCCCAAACCCCATTGGACAGCATGTGTGTCACACACCCCATTGGACAGTGTGTGTGTGTTACAATACCCATTGGACAGTGTGTGTGTCACAAACCCCATTGGACAGCGTGTGTGTCACAAACACCATTGGACAGTGTGTGTGTCACAAACCCCATCGGACAGCGTGTGTGTGTCACAAAACACACTGGACAGCGTGTGTGTTTCACGAACACCATTGGACAGCGTGTGTGTTTCACGAACACCATTGGACAGCGTGTGTGTCTACAAGCACCTTTGGACAGAGTGTGTGTATCAGAAATCTCTTTGGAAAGTATATGTGTCACAGAGCCCATTGGATAGCGTGTGTTTGTCACAAACCCTATTGGACAGTGTGTGTGTCAAAAACCCCATTGGACAACATGTGTGTCACAAACCTCATTGGATAGCGTGTGTGAGTCACAAACCCCATTGTACAGCGTGTTTGTCAGAAGCCCATTGGACAGATTGTGTGTGTCAGAAACACCATTGTACAGCGTGTTTCTCACAATCCCCATTGGACAGCGTGTGTTTCACAAGCCCATTGGACAGAGTGTGTGTGTCAAAAATCCCCGTGGACACTGTGTGTGTCACAAATGCCATTGGACAGTGTGTGTCGCACAACCCCGCCTGGACAGTGTGTGTGTGACAAACCCTATTGTACAGTGTGTGTGTCACAAACCCCCGTGGACAGAATGTGTGTCACGAACCCCGTTGGACAGTGTGTGTGTGGAACAATACCCATTGGACAGTGTGTGTGTCACAAACCCCATTGGACAGCGTGTGTGTCACAATCCCCATTTGACAGCGTGTGTGTCACAATCCCCATTGGAGGGCGTGTGTGTCACAAACACCATTGGACAGCGTGTGTTTGTCACAAACCCCATTGGAGAGAGTTTGTGTCACAAACCCCATTAGAAAGTGTGTGTGACACAAACTCCTTTGGACAGAGTGTGTGTGTGACAAAGCCCATTGGACAGCGTGTGTGTGTCACAATCCCCATTGGACAGTGTGTGTGTCACAAACCCCATTGGATCGTGTGTGTGTCAGAATCCCCATTGGACAGCGTGTGTGTCACAAACCCCTGTGGACGCGGTGTGTGTCACAAACCCCACTAGATAGCATGTGTGTCACAAACACCAATGGTCATTGTGCGTGTTACAATCCCCATTGGACAGCGTTTGTGTGTCACAATCCCCATTGGACAGTGGGTGTGTCAAAATGCCCATTGGACAGAGTGTGTGTCACGAACCCCATTAGACAGCGTGTGTGTCACAAGCGCCATTGGACAGAGTGTGCGTGACACAAACCACTTTGGAAAGTGTATGTGTCACAAACCCAATTGGATACCGTGTGTGTGTCACAAACCCTCCTGCTCAGTGTGTGTGTCACAAAACGCATTGGACAGCATGCGCATCACAAACACCTTTTTACAGCGTGTGTGTCACAAACCCCATGGGACAGCGAGTGTTTTTCACAAAGCCCATTGGAAAGTGTCTGTGTCACAAACCCCATTGGATAGCGTGTGTGTGTCACAAACCCCATTAGAAAGTGTGTGTGTCACAAACACCATGGGACAGAATGTGTGTCACAAACACTATTGGACAGCGTGTGTGTCACAAACCCCATTGGACAGCGTGTGTGTCACAAACCCCTTTGAACAGTGTGTGTGTCACAAAACCCATTGGACAGCGTGTTTGTGTAACAATCCCCATTGGACAGTGTGTGTGTTACAAACCCCATGGGACAGAGTGTGTGTCACAAACACTATTGGACAGCGTGTGTGTCACAAGCAAATTGGACAGAGTGTGTGTGTCACAAAACCCACTGCATAGTGTGTGTCACGAACCTCATTGGCAAGTGTATGTGTCACAAACACCATTGGATAGCATGTGTGTGTGACAAACCCTATTGGAGAATGTGTGTGTCACAAAACCCGCTGGACAGCGTGTGTGTCACAAACCCCGTTGGACAGAGTGTGTGTGTCAGAATACCCATTGGACAGAGTTTGTTTCTCAAACCTCATTGGACAGCATGTGTGTCACAAACCCCATTGGACAGCGTGTGTGTGTAATTAACCCATATTGGTCAGCCTGTGTGTCACAAAGCCCATTGGAGAGCAGGTGTGTCAGAAACCCCATTGGACAGTGTGTGTGGTTCACAAACCCTATTAGACAGTGTGTAGGTTACAATCCCCATTGGACAGCATCTGTGTCGCAAACCCCATTGGACAGCGTGTGTGTCACAAAACCCACTGGACAGAGTGTGTGTCACAAACACCAATAGAGATTGTGAGTGTCACAAATCCCATTGGACAGCGTGTGTTTCACAAACCCCATTGAACAACATGTGTGACACAATCCCCATTGGACAGCGTGTGTGTCACAAACCCCATTGGAAACTGTGTGTGTCACAAACCCCATTGGACAGCGTGTGTGTGTCACAAACCCTATTGGACAGTGTGTGTGTCACAAACCCAGTTGGACAGCGTCTGTGTCACAATCCCCTTTGGACAGCGTGTGTATGTCACAAACCCCATTAGAAAGTGTGTATGTCACAAACCCCATTAGAAAGTTTGTGTGTCACAAACCCAATAGGATAGCCTGTGTGTATTACTAACCCTATTGGACAGTGTGTGTGTCACAAACCCCACTGGACAGCATGTGTGTCACGAACCACATTGGACAGCGTGTGTGTCACAAACCCCACTTTACAGCGTGTGTGTCACAGTCCCCATTGGACAGCGTGTGTGTCACAAACACCATTGGACAGCATGCATGTCACAAACATCATTGGACAGCGTGTGTGTGTCGCAATCTCCATTGGACAGCGTGTGTGTCCCAAATCCCATGGGACAGTATGTGTTTCAAAATCCCCATTGGACAGCGTGTGGGTGTCACAATCCCCACTGGACAGTGTGTGTGTGTCACAAACCTCATTGGACATCGTGTGTGTCACATACCCTTTTGGACAGTGTGTGTGTCACAAAACCCACTGGACAGCTTTTGTGTCACAAACACCCATGGACAGTGTGCGTAACACAAACCCCATTGGACATCGTGTGTGTCACAAACCCCTTTGGACAGCGTGTGTGTCACAGTCCCCATTAGACTCCGTGTGTGTCACAAACACCATAGGACAGCATGCGTGTCACAAACACCATTGGACAGCGTGTGTGTCACACATACCATTGGACAGTGTGTGTGTCAAAATCTCCATTGGACAGCGTGTGTGTGTTACAAACCCCAATGGACAGCGTGTGTAGTCAAAAACACCCATGGATAGTGTGCATGTCACAAACCCCTTTGGACATCGTGTGTGTCACAAACCCTTTTGGATACTCTGTGTGTCACATACCCCACTGGACAGCGTGTGTGTCACAAACACCCATGGACAGTGTGCGTGTCAGAAACACCATTGGACAGCATGTGTGTCAAAAGCCCATTGGACAGAGTGGGTGTGTCACAAAACCTACTGGACAGCGTGTGTGTCAAAAACCCCATTGGACAGTGTGTGTGTCACAAACCCCACTGGACAGTGTGTGTGTCACAAACCCCATTGGACAGCATGTGTCTGTCAAAATCCCCATTGGAAAGTGTACGTGTCACAAACCCCATTGGTTAGCGTGTGTGTGTCACAAACCCTCCTGGTCAGTGTGTGTGTCAAAAAACCCATTGGACAGCGTGCGTGTCACAAACACCATTGGACAGTGTGTGTGTAACAAACCCAATTGGTCAGCGTGTGTGTCACAAACCCCATGGGACAGCGTGTGGGCATCACAAACCGCATTGGAAACTGTGTGTGTCACAAACCCCTTTGGATAGCGTATGTGTGTCAGAAACCCCGTTAGAAAGTGTGCGTGTCACAAACCCATTGGATAGCATGTGTTTGTCACAAACCCTACTGGACAGTGTGTATGACACAAACCTAATTGGACAGCGTCTGTGTCACAAATCCCAATGGACAGCGTGTGTGTGACAAACACCCATGGAGAGTGTGCGTGTCACAATCCCCATTGGACATATTGTGTGTCCCAAACCCGTTTGGACAGTGTGTGTGTAACAAACACAATTGGTCAGCGTTTGTGTCACAAACCCCATGGGACAGCGTGTGTGTGTCACAAACCCCATCGGAAAGTGTGTGTGTCACAAACCCCATTGGCTAGCGTGTGTGTGTCACAAACCCTTTAGAAAGTGTGCGTGTCACAAACCCCATTGCAAAGTGTGTGTGTCACAAACCCCATTGGATAGTGTTTGTGTGTCAAAAACCCTATTGGACAGTGTGTGTCACAAACCCCACTGCACATCATGTGTGTCACAACCACCCATGGACAGTGTGCGTGTCACAAACCCCTTTGGATAGAATGTGTGTGTCAGAAACCCCAATGGATAGTGTATGTGTGTCACAAACCCCATTAGAAAGTGTGCGTGTCACAAACCCCACTGGATAGCATGTGTGTGGCACAAACCTTATTGGACAGTGTGTATGTCACAATCCCCATTGGACAGCGTCTGTGTCACAAACCCCATTGGACATCGTGTGTGTCACAAACACCATTGGACAGCGTGTGTGTGTCACAATAATAACCTAATGAAATTTAACAAGGGAAAGTGTAGAGTCCTGCATCTGGGCAGGAACAACCCCAGGTTCCAGTATAGGTTTGGAAATTACATATTAGAGAGCCGTGTAGAGGAAAGGGAGCTGGGGGTCCTGGTGGACAACAGGATGACCATGAGCCAGCACTGGGCCCTTGTGGCCAGGAAGGCCAATGGCATCCTGGGGTGTATTAGAAGGGGGGTGGTTAGTAGATCGAGAGAGGTCCTCCTTCCCCTCTACTCCGCCCTGGTGAGACCACATCTGGAATATTGTGTCCAGTTCTGGGCCCCTCAGTTCTAGAAGGACAGGGAACTGCTGGAGAGGGTCCAGCGTAGGGCAACGAAGATGATTAAGGGAGTGGAGCACCTCACTTATGAAGAAAGGCTGAGGGAGCTGGGTCTCTTTAGTTTGGAGAAGAGGAGACTAAGGGGGGACCTCATTAATGTTTATAAATATATAAAGGGTGAGTGCCAAGAGGATGGAGCCAGGCTCTCCTCGGTGGCAAACAATGATAGGACAAGGGGTAATGGGATCAAGCTGGAACACAAGAGGTTCCGCTTAAATTTGAGAAAAAACTTCTTCTCAGTAAGGGTGACAGAGCACTGGAACAGGCTGCCCAGGGAGGTTGTAGAGTCTTCTTCTCTGGAGACATTCAAAACCCGCCTGGACATGTTCCTGTGCGACCTCACCTAGGCGTTCCTGCTCCAGCAGGGGGATTGGACTAGATGATCTTTTGAGGTCCCTTCCAATCCCAAACATACTGTGATACTGTGATACAGTGATACTGTGATACAAGACCCATTGGACAGAGTGTGTGTGTCACAAACCCCATTGGACAGATTGTGTGTGTCACAAACCCCATTGTACAGCGTGTGTGTGTCACAAACCCTATTGGACACTGTGTGTGTCACAAAACCCACTGGACAGCGTGTGTGTCACAAAACCCATTGGACAGCGTGTGTGTCACAAACCCCATTGGACAGAATGTGTGTGACAAACCCCTTTGGACAGAGTGTGTGTCACAAACCCCATTGGACAGCGTGTGTGTCACAAACCCCACTGGACAGCGTGTGTGTCACAAACCCCATTGGAAAGCATGCGTGTCACAACCCCCATCTGACCGAATGTGTGTGTCACAAAACCCAGTGGACAACATGCGTGTCACAAGCACCATTGGACAGAGTGTATGTGTCACAAACCCCATTGGAAAGTGTATGTGTCACAAACCCCGTTGGATAGCGTGTGTTGTTGCAAAAACTCTATTGGACAGTGTGTGTGTCATAAAACCCACTGGACAGCGTGTGTGTCACAAACCCCATTGGATAGTGTGTGTGTCACGAGCCCCATTGGACAGCGTGTGTGTCACAAACTCCATTGGACAGCGTGTGTGTGTAACAATACCCGTTGGACAGCCTGTGTGTCACAAAGCCCATTGGACAGCGTGTGTGTCACAAACCCCCGTGGATACTGTGTGTGTCACAAACCCCATTGCACAGTGTGTGTGTCACAATCCCCACTGGACAGCGTGTGTGTCACAAACACCCATGGACAGTGTGCGTGTCAACACCCCATTGGACATCCTGTGTGTCACAAACCCCTTTGGACAGTGTGTGTGTCACAAACCCCATTGGACAGCGTGTGTGTGTCACAATCCCCATTGGACAGCGCGTGTGTCACAAACCCAATGGGACAGAGTGTGTGCCACGAACCCCATTGGACAGCGTAAGTGTCACAAGCGCCATTGGACAGAGTGTGTGTTTCGCAAAGCCCATTGGAAAGTGTATGTGTCACAAACCCCATTGGATAGCGTGTGTGTGTCACAAACCCTCCTGGTCAGTGTGTGTCACAAAACCCATTGGACAGCCTGCGTGTCACAATCACCATTGGACAGTGTGTGTTTAACAAACCCAATTGGTCAGCGTGTGTGTCACAAACCCCATGGGACAGCGTGTGTGCGCTACAAACCCCATTGGAAAGTGTGTGTTTCACAAACCCCATTAGAAAATATGCGTCTCACAAAACCTATTGGATAGTGTGTTTGTCACAAACCCCACTGGAAAGTCTGTGTGTCAGAAACACCATTGGACAGCGTGTTTGTTTGACAATCCCCATTGGACTGTGTGTGTGTCACAAAACCCATTGGATAGCGTGTGTGTCACAAACCCCATTAGAAAGAGTGTGTGTACACAAACCTCATTGGACAGCGTGTGTGTCAGAAACACCATTGGACAGCGTGTGTGTGTCACAATCCCCACTGGAGAGTGTGTGTGTCACAAAACCCATTTGATAGCATGTGTGTCACAAATCCCATTAGAAAGATGTCTGTCACAAACCCCATTGGATAGTGTATGTGTGTCACAAACCCTATTGGAAAGCGTGTGTGTCATAAACCCCATTGGATACCGTGTGTGTGTCACAAACCCCTTTGGACAGCGTGTGTGTCACAAAGCCCTGTGTACACTGTGTGTGTCACGAACGCCATTGGACAGAGTGTGTGTCACAAACCCCACTGGACATTCTGTGTGTCACAAATCCCCATTGGACATCGTTTGTATCATAAACCCCTCTGGAAATTGTGTGTGTCACAAACACCATTGGACAGCGTGTGTGTGTCACAATCCCCATTGGATAGCGTGTGTGTCACAAACCCCATTAGAAAGACTGTGTGTCAAAAACACCATTGGATAACGTGTGTGATGACACAAAACCTGTTGGACAGTGTGTGTGTCACAAACCCCATTGGACAGCGTGTGTCATGGACCCCATTGGGCAGTGTGTGTGTCATAAACCCCATTTGACAGCGTGTGTGTCACAATCCCCATTGGACAGCATGTGCGTCAAAAACCACATTGGACAGTGTGTTTGTGTCACAATACCCATTGGACATCGTGTGTGTGTTACAATCCTATTGGACAGTGCGTGTGTCACAAACCCCATGGGACAGAGTGTGTGTCACGAACCCCTTAGGACAGTGTGTGTGTCACAATCCCCATTGGTCAATGTGTGTGTTACAAAATCCATTGGATAGAGTGTGTGTGTCACAAACCCTCCTGTTTAGTGTGTGTGTCAGAAAACCCATTGGACAGCATGGTGTCATAAACACCATCGGGCAGTGTGTGTGTAACAAACCCAACTGGTCAGCGTGTGTGTCAAAAACCCCATTGGATAGCGTGTGTGTGTCACAATCCCCACTGGACAGTGTATCTGTCACAAAACCCATTGGACAGTGTGTGTGTCATAAAACCCATTGGATACCGTGTGTGTGCCACAAACCCCATTATAAAGTGTGCGTGTCACAAACCCCATTGAATTGCATGTGTGCGTCACAAATCCCATTAGAAAGTGTGCGTGTCACAAACCCCATTGGAAAGTGTGTGTGTCACAAACACCATTGGACAGTGTGTGTGTCACAAAACCCATTGGATAGCGTGTGTTTCACAAAACCCATTAGAAAGTGTGCGTGTCACAAACCCCATTGGAAAGTGTGTGTTTCACAAACACCATCGGACAGCGTGTGTGTGTCACAATCCCCATTGGACAGTGTATGTATGTCAAAACCCTATTGGACAGCGTGTGTGTCATAAACCGCGTTGGATACCGTGTGTGTGTCACAAACCCCATTATAAAGTGTGCGTGTCACAAACCCCATTGGACAGTGTGTGTGTCACAAACACCATTGGACAGCGTGTGTGTGTAACAATACCCATTGGACAGTGTGTGTGTCACAAACCCCATTGGACAGCGTGTGTATCATAAAAACCCATGGACAGTATGCGTGTCAGAAAACCCATTGCACATCGTGCGTGTCACAAACCCTTTGGACAGTGTGTGTGTGACAAAACCCACTGGGCAGCGTGTGTGTCACAAGAACCATTGGATAGCGTGTGTATCACAAACCCCTTTGGACATTGTGTGTATCACAAACCCCATTGGACAACGTGTGTGTGTCACAATCCCCATTCGACAGTGTGTGTGTCACAAACACTATTGGACAGCGTGTGTGTCACAAGCCTATTAGACAGAGTGCGTGTGTCACAAAACCCACTGGACAGCGTGTGTGTCACAAGCACCATTGTACAGAATCTGTGTGTCACAAACCCCATTGGATAGCGTGTGTGTGTCACAAAGCCTATTGGAGAGTGTGTGGGTCACAATACCCACTGGACAGAGTTTTTGTCACAAACCCCATTGGACATCGTGTGTGTCTCAAACACCATTGGACAGTGTGTTTAACAAATCTCATTGACAGCGTTTGTGTCACAAAACCGGTTGGACAGCGTGTGTGTCACAAACCCCTTTAGAGAGTGTGTGTGTCACAATCCCCATTGGACAGTATATGTATCACAAACCCCATTGGATAGCGTGTGTGTCACAAACCCCATTGGACTGTGTGTGTGTCACAAACTCCACTGGACAGCGTGTGTGTGTCATAATCCCCATTGGACAGTATGTGTGTCACAAAACCCATGGGACAGAGTGTGTGTCATGAACCCCACTGGACAGCGTGTGTGTGTAACAATACCCATTGGACAGTGTGTGTGTCACAAACCCAATTGGACAGCATGTGTATCGTAAAAACCCATGGACAGTATGCGTGTCAGAAACCCCATTGCACATCGTGCGTGTAACAAACCCTTTAGACAGTGTGTGTGTTACAAACCCCACTGGACAGCGTGTGTGTCACAAACACCCATGGACACTGAGCGTGTCACAAACGCCATTGGACATCGTGTGTGTCACAAACCCCTTTGGAAAGTGTGTGTCACAAACCCCATTGGACAGCGTGTGTGTGTCATAATCCCCATTGGACAGTGTGTGTGTCACAAAAATCATGGGACAGAGTGTGTGTCATGAACCCCATTGGACAGCGTGTGTGTCACAAAACCCATTGGATAGCGTGTGTGATCTCACAAACCCTTTTGGACAGTGTGTGTGTCACAAACCCCACTGGTCAGCGTGTGTGTCACAAAACCCATTGGACAACGTGTGTGTCAAAATACCCATTGGACAACGTCTGGGTCACAAACACCATTGGACAGCGTGTGTGTGTCACAATACCCATTGGACAGTGTGTGTGTCACAAACCCCATTGGACAGCGTGTGTGTCACAAACACCATTGGACAGCGTGTGTGTGTCACAATCCCCACTGTACAGTGTGTGTGTCACAAACCCCATTGGGTAGCGTGTGTGTCACAAACCCCTTTGGACTGTATGTATGTAAGAAACCCCATAGGACAGCATGTTTTTCACAAGTCCCATTAAACAAAGTGTGTGTGTCACAAACCCCATTGGACAGCATCTGTGTCACAAACCCCTTTGGACAGTGTGTGTGTCACAAACCCCATCGGACAGCGTGTGTGTCACAATACCCACTGGACAGTGTGTGTGTCACAAACCGGTTTGGAGAGAGTTTGTGTCACAAACCCCATTGGAAAGTGTATGTGTCACAAACCGCATTTTATAGCGTGTGTGTGACACAAACCCCATTGTACAGCGTGTTTGTCACAAGCCCTTTGGACAGAGTGTGTGTGTCACAAACCCCGTTGGACAGCGTATATGTCAAAAACCTCTTTAGACAGCGTGTTTGTCACAAAGCACATTGTACAGCGTGTGTGTGTCACAATCCCCATTGGACAGTGTGTGTGTCACAATCCCCTTTGGACAGTGTGTGTTTTTACAAACCCTATTGGACAGTGTGTGTATGTCACAATACCACAGGACACTCTGTGTGTCACAAACTCCATTGGATATCGTGTGTGTCACAAACCCCTTTGGACAGTGTGTGTGTCACAAACCCCATTGGACAGCCTGTGTGTCACAAACACCCATGGACAGTGTGCGTGTCAGAAACCCCATTGGATATCGTCTGTGTAACAAACCCCATTGGACAGCGTGTGTGTGTCACAAACCCCATTGGAAAGTGTGTTTCACAAACCCCATTGGATAGCCTGTGTCTGTCAAAAACCCCTTTAGAAAGTATGTTTGTCACAAACCCCTTTGGATAGCGTGTGTGTGTCACAATCCCTATTGGACAGTTTGTATTTCAAAATCTCCATTGTACAGCGTCTGTGTCACAAACCCCATTGGACAGCGTGTGTGTTCACAAACACCATTGGACAGCGTGTGTAGTGTCACAATCCTCATTGGACAGTGTGAGTGTCACAAAACCCATTGGACAGCACATGTGTCACAGAGCCCATTAGAAAGTACGTGTGTCCCAAACACCATTGGATACCGTATGTGTGTCACAAACACTATTGGACAGAGTGTGTGTGTCACACACCAAATTGACAGCGTTTGTACATAAACGCCATTGGATAGCGTGTGTGTGTCACAAAGCCCATTAAACAGTATGCGTGTTACAAAACCCATTAGATTCCCTGTGTGTTTCACAAACCCCATTAGAAAGTGTGCGTGTTACAAACCCCATTGGATAGCGTGTGTGTGTCACAAACACTATTGGACAGTGTGTGTGTCACAAGCCTATTAGAGAGAGTGCCTGTGTCACAATCCCCACTGGACAGCGTGTGTGTCACAAGCACCATTGTACAGAATCTGTGTGTCACAAACCCCATTGGATAGCGTGTGTGTGTCACAAAGCCTATTGGAGAGTGTGTGGGTCACAATACCCACTGGACAGAGTTTTTGTCACAAACCCCATTTTACAGCGTGTGTGTCACAAACACCATTGGACAGTGGTTGTGTCACAAACCCCATTGGACAGCATGTGTGTGTCACAAACCGCCTGGATAGTGTGTGTGTCACAAACCCCATTGGACATCGTGTGTGTCTCAAACACCATTGGACAGTGTGTTTAACAAATTTCATTGACAGCGTTTGTGTCACAAAACCGGTTGGACAGCGTGTGTGTCACAAACCCCTTTAGAGAGTGTGTGTGTCACAATCCCCATTGGACAGTGTATGTATCACAAACCCCATTGGATAGCGTGTGGGTCACAATCCCCCGTGGACATAGTGTATGTCACAAACCCCATTGGACTGTGTGTGTGTCACAAACTCCACTGGACAGCGTGTGTGTGTCATAATCCCCATTGGACAGTATGTGTGTCACAAAACCCATGGGACAGAGTGTGTGTCATGAACCCCACTGGACAGCGTGTGTGTGTAACAATACCCATTGGACAGTGTGTGTGTCACAAACCCCACTGGACAGCGTGTGTGTCACAAACACCCATGGACACTGAGCGTGTCACAAACGCCATTGTACATCGTGTGTGTCACAAACCCCTTTGGAAAGTGTGTTTCACAAACCCCATTGGACAGCGTGTGTGTGTCATAATCCCCATTGGACAGTGTCTGTATCACAAAAATCATGGGACAGAGTGTGTGTCATGAACCCCATTGTACAGTGTGTGTGTCACAAACACCATTGGACAGCATGTGCGTCACAAGCCCACTGGACAGAGTGTGTGTGTCACAAAACACATTGCACAGGGTGTGTGTCACAAACCCCATTGGACAGCGTGTGTGTGTCACAATCCCCACTGTACAGTGTGTGTGTCACAAACCCCATTGGGTAGCGTGTGTGTCACAAACCCCTTTGGACTGTATGTATGTAAGAAACCCCATTGGACAGCGTGTTTTTCACAAGTCCCATTAAACAAAGTGTGTGTGTCACAAATCCCATTGGACAGCATCTGTGTCACAAACCCCTTTGGACAGTGTGTGTGTCACAAACCCCATCGGACAGCGTGTGTGTGTCACAATACCCACTGGACAGTGTGTGTGTCACAAACCGGTTTGGAGAGAGTTTGTGTCACAAACCCCATTGGACAGCGTGTGTGTGTCACAAACCCCATTGGAAAGTGTATGTGTCACAAACCGCATTTTATAGCGTGTGTGTGACACAAACCCCATTGTACAGCGTGTTTGTCACAAGCCCTTTGGACAGAGTGTGTGTGTCACAAACCCCGTTGGACAGCGTGTATGTCAAAAACCTCTTTAGACAGCGTGTTTGTCACAAAGCACATTGTACAGCGTGTGTGTGTCACAATCCCCATTGGACAGTGTGTGTGTCACAATCCCCATTGGACAGTGTGTGTTTTTACAAACCCTATTGGACAGTGTGTGTGTGTCACAATACCACAGGACACTCTGTGTGTCACAAACTCCATTGGATATCGTGTGTGTCACAAACCCCTTTGGACAGTGTGTGTGTCACAAACCCCATTGGACAGCCTGTGTGTCACAAACACCCATGGACAGTGTGCGTGTCAGAAACCCCATTGGATATCGTCTGTGTAACAAACCCCATTGGACAGCGTGTGTGTGTCACAAACCCCATTGGAAAGTGTGTTTCACAAACCCCATTGGATAGCCTGTGTCTGTCAAAAACCCCTTTAGAAAGTATGTTTGTCACAAACCCCTTTGGATAGCATGTGTGTGTCACAATCCCTATTGGACAGTTTGTATTTCAAAATCCCCATTGGACAGCGTGTGTGTGTCACAAACCCCATTGGAAAGTGTGTTTCACAAACCCCATTGGATAGCCTGTGTCTGTCAAAAACCCCTTTAGAAAGTATGTTTGTCACAAACCCCTTTGGATAGCGTGTGTGTGTCACAATCCCTATTGGACAGTTTGTATTTCAAAATCTCCATTGTACAGCGTCTGTGTCACAAACCCCATTGGACAGCGTGTGTGTTCACAAACACCATTGGACAGCGTGTGTAGTGTCACAATCCTCATTGGACAGTGTGAGTGTCACAAAACCCATTGGACAGCACATGTGTCACAGAGCCCATTAGAAAGTACGTGTGTCCCAAACACCATTGGATACCGTATGTGTGTCACAAACACTATTGGACAGAGTGTGTGTGTCACACACCAAATTGACAGCGTTTGTACATAAACGCCATTGGATAGCGTGTGTGTGTCACAAAGCCCATTAAACAGTATGCGTGTTACAAAACCCATTAGATTCCCTGTGTGTTTCACAAACCCCATTAGAAAGTGTGCGTGTTACAAACCCCATTGGATAGCGTGTGTGTGTCAAAAACCCTATTGGACAGTGTGTGTGTCACAAACCCCATTGGATAGCGTGTGTTTGTCTCACAAACCTCATAGGACAGCGTGTGTGTCACAAGCCACATTGAACAGCGTGTGTGTTACAAACAGCATTGGACAGCGTGTGTGTGTCACAGACCCCATTAGAAAGTGTGCGTGTCACAAACCCCATTGGACAGATTGAGTGTGTCACAAACCCTATTGGATAGTGTGTATGTCTCAATCCCCATTGGACAGCCTCTGTGTCACAAACCCCAAGGGACAGCGTGTGTGTCACAAACCCCCGTGGACACTGTGTGTGTCACAAACCCTTTTGTACTGTGTGTGTGTCAGAAACCCAACTGGACAGCGTGTGTGTCACAAACACCCATGGACGGTGTGCGTGTCACAAACCCCATGGGACAGAGTGTGTGTCACTAACCCCACTGGACAGCGTGTGTGTCACAAGCACCATTGGACAGAGCGTGTGTGTCACAAACCCCATTGGAAAGTGTATGTGTCACAAACTGCACTGGATAGCGTGTGTGTGCGCAAACCCTCCTGCTCAGTGTGTGTGTCACAAAACCCATTGGATAGCATGCGTGTCACATACACCATGGGACAGTGTGTGTGTAACAAAACCAATTGGTCAGAGTGTGTGTCACAAACCCCATTGGAAAGTGTGTGTGTCACAATCCCCATTTGAAAGTGGGTGTGTCACAAACCCCATTGGATATCATGTGTGTGTCACAAACCCCATTAGAAAGTGTGCGTGTCACAAAATACTTTTTATTCCGTGTGTGTGTCACAAACCCCATTAGAAAGTGTGCGTGTTACAAACCCCATTTGAAAGTGTGTGTGTCACAAACCCCATTGGATAGCGTGTGTGTCACAAAAACCCATTAAACAGTATGCGTGTCACAAAACCCATTAGATTCCATGTGTGTTTCACAAACCCCTTTAGAAAGTGTGCGTGTCTCAAAGCCCATATGATAGCGTGTGTGTGTCGCAAACCCTATTGGACAGTGTGTGTGTCACAAACCCCACTGGACAGCGTGTGTGTCACGAACCCCATTGGAAAGCGTGTGTGTCACAAGACCCATTGGACAGCGTGTCACAAACCCCATTGGACAGAGTGTGTGTGTGACAAACCCCATTGGACAGCTTGTGTGTCATAATCCCCACTTTACAGCGTGTGTGTGTCACAATCCCCATTGGACAGAGTGTGTGTGTCACAAAACCCACTGGACATCGTGTGTGTCACAAACCCTTTTGGACAGTGTGTGTGTCAGAAACCCCACTGGACAGCGTGTGTGTCACAAACACCCATGGACAATGTGCATGTCAAAAACCTCATTGGACATCGTGTGTTCCCCAAACCCCGTTGGACAGTGTGTGTGTCACGAACCCCATTGGATAGCGTGTGTGTCTACAAGCGCCATTGGACAGAGAGTGTGTGTCACAAACCCCATTAGAAAGTGTATGTGTCACAAACCCCATTGGATAGTGTGTGTGTGTCACAAACCCTCCTGGTCAGTGTGTGTGTCACAAAACCCATTGGATAGCATGCGTGTCATAAACACCATGGGACAGTGTGTGTGTGTCACAAACGCCATTGGACAGCGTGTGTGTAATAAACCGCTTGGGACAGTGTGTCTGTCACAAACCCCATTGGACAGGCTGTGTGTCACAAACACTATTGGACAGCGTTTGTGTCACAAAGCCATTGAACAGAGTGTGTGTGTTTCAAACCCCACTGGACAGTGTGTGTGTCACGAACCCCATTGGACAGCGCGTGGGTCATAAGACCCATTGGACAGAGTGTGTGTGTCACAAACCCCATTGGACATCGTGTGTTTCAAAATCCCCATTGGACAGCGTGTGTGTCACAAACCACATGGACAGAGTGTGTGAGACAAACCCCATAGGACACCGTGTGTGTCATAACCCCCATTGGACACCGTGTGTGTCATAACCCCCATTTTACAGCGTGTGTGTGTTACAATCCCCATTGGAGAGTGTGTGTGTGTCACAAACCCCACTGGACAGCGTGTGTGTCACAAACCCCTTTAGACAGTGTGTGTGTCACAAAACCCATTGGATAGCGTGTGTGTCACAAACCCCATTAGAAAGTGTCTGTGTCACAAACCCCATTGGATAGCGTTTGTGTGTCACAAACCCTGTTGGACTGTGTGTGTGTCACAAACCCCACTAGACAGCGTTTGTGACACGAACCCCATTGGATAGCTTGTGTCACAAGACCCATTGGACAGAGTGTGTGTGTCACAAACGCCATTGTACAGCGTGTATGTCACAATCCTCATTTGACAGCGTGTGTGTCACAAGCCCCATTGGACAGACTTTGTGTGTCACAAACCCCTTTGGACAGAGTGTGTGTCATAAACCCCATCGGACAGCTTGAGTCACAATCCCCATTGGACAGTGTGTGTGTGTCACAATCCCCATTGGACAGCGTGTGTGTGTCACAGTTCCCACTGGACAGTGTGTGTGTCACAAACCCCATGGGACAGAGTGTGTGTCACAAACACTATTGGACAGAGTTTGTGTGACAAGCCCTTTGGACAGATTGTGTGTATCACAAAATCCACTGGACAGTGTGTGTGTCACGAACCCCATTGGACAGCGTGTGTGTCACAAGCACCACTGGACAGAGTGTGGTGTCACAAACCCTATTGGAAAGTGTATGTGTCACAAACCCCATTGGAAAGCGTGTGTGTGTCACAAACCCCATTATAAAGTGTGTGTGTCACAAACCCCATTGGATAGCGTGTGTGAGTTACAAACCCCATTGGACAGCATGTGTGTCACAAACACTATTGGACAGCGTGTGTGTGTCACAATCCCCATTGAACACTGTGTGTGTTACAAAACGCATTGGATAGGCTGTGTTTCACATACCCCATTTGAAAGTGTGTGTGTCACAAACCCCATTCGACATCGTGTGTGTGTCACAAACCCTACTGGACAGTGTGTATGACACAATCCCCATTGGACAGCGTCTGTGTCACAAACCCCATAGGACATCGTGTGGGTCACAAACCCCGTTGGAAAGTGTGTGTGTCACAAACCCAATTGGACAGCGTGTGTGTGTCACAAACCCTCCTGGTCAGAGTGTGTGTCACAAAAACCATTGGATAGCGTGTGTGTGTCATAAAACCCATTAAAGAGTATGCGTGTCACAAAACCCATTGGATTTCGTGTGTGTGTCACAAACCCCATTAAAAAGTGTGCGTGTCACAAAATCCATTTGAAAGTGTGTGTGTCACAAAACCAATTGGATAGCGTGTGTTTATCACAAACCCTATTGGACAGTGCGTATGACACAATCCCCATTGGACAGCGTCTGTGTCACAAACCCCATTGGACAGCGTGTGTGTCACAAGCCCATTGGACAGAGTGTGTGTGTCACAAAACCCAGTGGACAGCATGTGTGTCACAGACCCCATTGGACAGCGTGCATGTCACAAGCGCCATTGGAAAGTGTTTGTGTCACAAACCCAATTGGACTGTGTGTATGTCACAATCCCCATTAGACAGCGTCTGTGTCACAAACTCTATTGGACAGTGTGTGTGTCACAAAACCCACTGGACAGCGTGTATGTCACAAACCACAATATGACAGCGTGTGTGTGTCACAATACCCATTGGACAGCGTGTGTCTGTCACAATCCTTCCTGGTCAGTGTGTGTGCCACAAACCCCATTGGACAGCGTGGGTGTCCCAAACCCCATTGGACAGCATGTGTGTCACACACCCCATTGGACAGTGTGTGTGTGTTACAATACCCATTGGACAGTGTGTGTGTCATAAACCCCATTGGACAGCGTGTGTGTCACAAACACCATTGGACAGTGTGTGTGTCACAAACCCCATCGGACAGCGTGTGTGTGTCACAAAACACACTGGACAGCGTGTGTGTTTCACGAACACCATTGGACAGCGTGTGTGTTTCACGAACACCATTGGACAGCGTGTGTGTCTACAAGCACCTTTGGACAGAGTGTGTGTATCAGAAATCTCTTTGGAAAGTATATGTGTCACAGAGCCCATTGGATAGCGTGTGTTTGTCACAAACCCTATTGGACAGTGTGTGTGTCAAAAACCCCATTGGACAACATGTGTGTCACAAACCTCATTGGATAGCGTGTGTGAGTCACAAACCCCATTGTACAGCGTGTTTGTCAGAAGCCCATTGGACAGATTGTGTGTGTCAGAAACACCATTGTACAGCGTGTTTCTCACAATCCCCATTGGACAGCGTGTGTTTCACAAGCCCATTGGACAGAGTGTGTGTGTCAAAAATCCCCGTGGACACTGTGTGTGTCACAAATGCCATTGGACAGTGTGTGTCGCACAACCCCGCCTGGACAGTGTGTGTGTGACAAACCCTATTGTACAGTGTGTGTGTCACAAACCCCCGTGGACAGAATGTGTGTCACGAACCCCGTTGGACAGTGTGTGTGTGGAACAATACCCATTGGACAGTGTGTGTGTCACAAACCCCATTGGACAGCGTGTGTGTCACAATCCCCATTTGACAGCGTGTGTGTCACAAACCCCATTGGAGAGCGTGTGTGTCGTAAAACCCATTGGACAGCGTGTGTGTTTCACAATCCCCATTGGAGGGCGTGTGTGTCACAAACACCATTGGACAGCGTGTGTTTGTCACAAACCCCATTGGAGAGAGTTTGTGTCACAAACCCCATTAGAAAGTGTGTGTGACACAAACTCCTTTGGACAGAGTGTGTGTGTGACAAAGCCCATTGGACAGCGTGTGTGTGTCACAATCCCCATTGGACAGTGTGTGTGTCACAAACCCCATTGGATCGTGTGTGTGTCAGAATCCCCATTGGACAGCGTGTGTGTCACAAACCCCTGTGGACGCGGTGTGTGTCACAAACCCCACTAGATAGCATGTGTGTCACAAACACCAATGGTCATTGTGCGTGTTACAATCCCCATTGGACAGCGTTTGTGTGTCACAATCCCCATTGGACAGTGGGTGTGTCAAAATGCCCATTGGACAGAGTGTGTGTCACGAACCCCATTAGACAGCGTGTGTGTCACAAGCGCCATTGGACAGAGTGTGCGTGACACAAACCACTTTGGAAAGTGTATGTGTCACAAACCCAATTGGATACCGTGTGTGTGTCACAAACCCTCCTGCTCAGTGTGTGTGTCACAAAACGCATTGGACAGCATGCGCATCACAAACACCTTTTTACAGCGTGTGTGTCACAAACCCCATGGGACAGCGAGTGTTTTTCACAAAGCCCATTGGAAAGTGTCTGTGTCACAAACCCCATTGGATAGCGTGTGTGTGTCACAAACCCCATTAGAAAGTGTGTGTGTCACAAACACCATGGGACAGAATGTGTGTCACAAACACTATTGGACAGCGTGTGTGTCACAAACCCCATTGGACAGCGTGTGTGTCACAAACCCCTTTGAACAGTGTGTGTGTCACAAAACCCATTGGACAGCGTGTTTGTGTAACAATCCCCATTGGACAGTGTGTGTGTTACAAACCCCATGGGACAGAGTGTGTGTCACAAACACTATTGGACAGCGTGTGTGTCACAAGCAAATTGGACAGAGTGTGTGTGTCACAAAACCCACTGCATAGTGTGTGTCACGAACCTCATTGGCAAGTGTATGTGTCACAAACACCATTGGATAGCATGTGTGTGTGACAAACCCTATTGGAGAATGTGTGTGTCACAAAACCCGCTGGACAGCGTGTGTGTCACAAACCCCGTTGGACAGAGTGTGTGTGTCAGAATACCCATTGGACAGAGTTTGTTTCTCAAACCTCATTGGACAGCATGTGTGTCACAAACCCCATTGGACAGCGTGTGTGTGTAATTAACCCATATTGGTCAGCCTGTGTGTCACAAAGCCCATTGGAGAGCAGGTGTGTCAGAAACCCCATTGGACAGTGTGTGTGGTTCACAAACCCTATTAGACAGTGTGTAGGTTACAATCCCCATTGGACAGCATCTGTGTCGCAAACCCCATTGGACAGCGTGTGTGTCACAAAACCCACTGGACAGAGTGTGTGTCACAAACACCAATAGAGATTGTGAGTGTCACAAATCCCATTGGACAGCGTGTGTTTCACAAACCCCATTGAACAACATGTGTGACACAATCCCCATTGGACAGCGTGTGTGTCACAAACCCCATTGGAAACTGTGTGTGTCACAAACCCCATTGGACAGCGTGTGTGTGTCACAAACCCTATTGGACAGTGTGTGTGTCACAAACCCAGTTGGACAGCGTCTGTGTCACAATCCCCTTTGGACAGCGTGTGTATGTCACAAACCCCATTAGAAAGTGTGTATGTCACAAACCCCATTAGAAAGTTTGTGTGTCACAAACCCAATAGGATAGCCTGTGTGTATTACTAACCCTATTGGACAGTGTGTGTGTCACAAACCCCACTGGACAGCATGTGTGTCACGAACCACATTGGACAGCGTGTGTGTCACAAACCCCACTTTACAGCGTGTGTGTCACAGTCCCCATTGGACAGCGTGTGTGTCACAAACACCATTGGACAGCATGCATGTCACAAACATCATTGGACAGCGTGTGTGTGTCGCAATCTCCATTGGACAGCGTGTGTGTCCCAAATCCCATGGGACAGTATGTGTTTCAAAATCCCCATTGGACAGCGTGTGGGTGTCACAATCCCCACTGGACAGTGTGTGTGTGTCACAAACCTCATTGGACATCGTGTGTGTCACATACCCTTTTGGACAGTGTGTGTGTCACAAAACCCACTGGACAGCTTTTGTGTCACAAACACCCATGGACAGTGTGCGTAACACAAACCCCATTGGACATCGTGTGTGTCACAAACCCCTTTGGACAGCGTGTGTGTCACAGTCCCCATTAGACTCCGTGTGTGTCACAAACACCATAGGACAGCATGCGTGTCACAAACACCATTGGACAGCGTGTGTGTCACACATACCATTGGACAGTGTGTGTGTCAAAATCTCCATTGGACAGCGTGTGTGTGTTACAAACCCCAATGGACAGCGTGTGTAGTCAAAAACACCCATGGATAGTGTGCATGTCACAAACCCCTTTGGACATCGTGTGTGTCACAAACCCTTTTGGATACTCTGTGTGTCACATACCCCACTGGACAGCGTGTGTGTCACAAACACCCATGGACAGTGTGCGTGTCAGAAACACCATTGGACAGCATGTGTGTCAAAAGCCCATTGGACAGAGTGGGTGTGTCACAAAACCTACTGGACAGCGTGTGTGTCAAAAACCCCATTGGACAGTGTGTGTGTCACAAACCCCACTGGACAGTGTGTGTGTCACAAACCCCATTGGACAGCATGTGTCTGTCAAAATCCCCATTGGAAAGTGTACGTGTCACAAACCCCATTGGTTAGCGTGTGTGTGTCACAAACCCTCCTGGTCAGTGTGTGTGTCAAAAAACCCATTGGACAGCGTGCGTGTCACAAACACCATTGGACAGTGTGTGTGTAACAAACCCAATTGGTCAGCGTGTGTGTCACAAACCCCATGGGACAGCGTGTGGGCATCACAAACCGCATTGGAAACTGTGTGTGTCACAAACCCCTTTGGATAGCGTATGTGTGTCAGAAACCCCGTTAGAAAGTGTGCGTGTCACAAACCCATTGGATAGCATGTGTTTGTCACAAACCCTACTGGACAGTGTGTATGACACAAACCTAATTGGACAGCGTCTGTGTCACAAATCCCAATGGACAGCGTGTGTGTGACAAACACCCATGGAGAGTGTGCGTGTCACAATCCCCATTGGACATATTGTGTGTCCCAAACCCGTTTGGACAGTGTGTGTGTAACAAACACAATTGGTCAGCGTTTGTGTCACAAACCCCATGGGACAGCGTGTGTGTGTCACAAACCCCATCGGAAAGTGTGTGTGTCACAAACCCCATTGGCTAGCGTGTGTGTGTCACAAACCCTTTAGAAAGTGTGCGTGTCACAAACCCCATTGCAAAGTGTGTGTGTCACAAACCCCATTGGATAGTGTTTGTGTGTCAAAAACCCTATTGGACAGTGTGTGTCACAAACCCCACTGCACATCATGTGTGTCACAACCACCCATGGACAGTGTGCGTGTCACAAACCCCTTTGGATAGAATGTGTGTGTCAGAAACCCCAATGGATAGTGTATGTGTGTCACAAACCCCATTAGAAAGTGTGCGTGTCACAAACCCCACTGGATAGCATGTGTGTGGCACAAACCTTATTGGACAGTGTGTATGTCACAATCCCCATTGGACAGCGTCTGTGTCACAAACCCCATTGGACATCGTGTGTGTCACAAACACCATTGGACAGCGTGTGTGTGTCACAATAATAACCTAATGAAATTTAACAAGGGAAAGTGTAGAGTCCTGCATCTGGGCAGGAACAACCCCAGGTTCCAGTATAGGTTTGGAAATTACATATTAGAGAGCCGTGTAGAGGAAAGGGAGCTGGGGGTCCTGGTGGACAACAGGATGACCATGAGCCAGCACTGGGCCCTTGTGGCCAGGAAGGCCAATGGCATCCTGGGGTGTATTAGAAGGGGGGTGGTTAGTAGATCGAGAGAGGTCCTCCTTCCCCTCTACTCCGCCCTGGTGAGACCACATCTGGAATATTGTGTCCAGTTCTGGGCCCCTCAGTTCCAGCAGGACAGGGAACTGCTGGAGAGGGTCCAGCGTAGGGCAACGAAGATGATTAAGGGAGTGGAGCACCTCCCTTATGAAGAAAGGCTGAGGGAGCTGGGTCTCTTTAGTTTGGAGAAGAGGAGACTAAGGGGGGACCTCATTAATGTTTATAAATATATAAAGGGTGAGTGCCAAGAGGATGGAGCCAGGCTCTCCTCGGTGGCAAACAATGATAGGACAAGGGGTAATGGGATCAAGCTGGAACACAAGAGGTTCCGCTTAAATTTGAGAAAAAACTTCTTCTCAGTAAGGGTGACAGAGCACTGGAACAGGCTGCCCAGGGAGGTTGTAGAGTCTTCTTCTCTGGAGACATTCAAAACCCGCCTGGACATGTTCCTGTGCGACCTCACCTAGGCGTTCCTGCTCCAGCAGGGGGATTGGACTAGATGATCTTTTGAGGTCCCTTCCAATCCCAAACATACTGTGATACTGTGATACAGTGATACTGTGATACAAGACCCATTGGACAGAGTGTGTGTGTCACAAACCCCATTGGACAGATTGTGTGTGTCACAAACCCCATTGTACAGCGTGTGTGTGTCACAAACCCTATTGGACACTGTGTGTGTCACAAAACCCACTGGACAGCGTGTGTGTCACAAAACCCATTGGACAGCGTGTGTGTCACAAACCCCATTGGACAGAATGTGTGTGACAAACCCCTTTGGACAGAGTGTGTGTCACAAACCCCATTGGACAGCGTGTGTGTCACAAACCCCACTGGACAGCGTGTGTGTCACAAACCCCATTGGAAAGCATGCGTGTCACAACCCCCATCTGACCGAATGTGTGTGTCACAAAACCCAGTGGACAACATGCGTGTCACAAACACCATTGGACAGCGTGTGTGTGTCACAATCCCAATTGCACAGTGTGTGTGTCACAAACCCCATTGGACAGCGTGTGTGTGTCACAAACCCCATTGGACAGTGTGTATGTCACAATCCCCATTGGACAGCGTCTGTGTCACAAACCCCATTGGACAGCGTGTGCGTCATAAACACCATTGTACAGTGTGTGTGTGTCACAATCCCCATTGGACAGTGCGTGTGTCACAAAACTCATTGACAGCGTGTGTGTCACAAACCCTATTAGAAAGTGTGTGTATGTCAGAAACACCATTGGATAGCGTGTGTCTGTCACAAACCCTATTGGACAGTGTGTGTCTCACAAACCCCATTGGACAGCGTGTGTGTGTCACAATCCCCATTGGACAGCGTGTGTGTCACAAAAACCATTGGACAGCGTGTGTGTGTCACAATCCCCATTGGACAGTGTGTGTGTCACAAAACCCATTTGACAGTGTGTGTGTCACAAACCCCATTGGACAGCGTGTGTGTGTCACAATCCCCATTGGACAGCGTGTGTGTCACAAAAACCATAGGACAGCGTGTGTGTGTCACAATCCCCATTGCACAGTGTGTGTGTCACAAACTCCATTTGACAGCGTGTGTGTCACAAACCCCATTGGACAGAGTGTGTGTGTCACAATCGCCATTGGACAGTGTGTATGTCACAAACGCCATTGGACAGAGTGTGTGTGTGACAAACCCCATTGGACAGTGTGTGTGTCACAACCCCCATTGGACAGTGTGTGTGTGACAAAATCCGTTGAACAGCGTATGTGTGTCACAATCCCCATTGGACAGCGTGTGTGTCACAAACCCCTTTGGACAGTGTGTGTGTCACAAATCCAATTGGAGAGCGTGTGTGTGTCACAATCCCCACTGGACAGTGTGTGTGTCACAAACCCCATGGAATAGAGTGTGTGTCACGAACCCCATTGGACAGCGTGTGTGTCACAAGCACCATTGGACAGAGTGTATGTGTCACAAACCCCATTGGACAGCTTGTATGTTACAAACCCCAATATGGCAGCATGTGTGTCACAAACCCCCGTGGACACTCTGTGTGTCACGAATGCCATTGGACAGTGTCTGTGTCACAACCCCCCCTGGACAGTGTGCGTGTCACAATCCCCAGTGGACAGAGTTTTTGTCACAAACCCCATTGGACAGTGTGTATGTCACAAACTCCACTGGACAGCGTGTATGTCACAAGCACCATTGGACATAGTGTGTGTGTCAGAAACCCCATTGGAAAGTGCATGTGTCACAAACCCCATTGGATAGCGTCTGTGTGTCACGAACCCTATTGGACAGTGTGTGTGTCACAAAACCCACTGGAGAGCGTTTGTGTGACAAACCCCATTGGACAGCGTGTGTGTCACAATCCCCATTGGACAGAGTGTGTGTCACAAACCCCATTAGAAAGTGTGTGTCTCACAAACCCGATTGGACAGTATGTGTCACAAATACCGTTGGACAGCGAGTGTGTCACAAACCTCCTTGGACAGCGTGTGTGTCACAAACCCCTTTGGGCAGTGTGTGTGTCACAAACCCCATTGGACAGCGAGTGTGTCACAAACCCCATTGGAAAGCGTGTGTGTCACAAACACCATTGGACAGCGTGTCTGTGTCACAATCCCCATCAGACAGCGTGTGTGTCACAAAACCCTTTGGACAGTGCGTGTGTCACAAACCCCATTGGACAGCGTCTGAGTGTCACAAATCCTATTGGACAGCGTGTATGTGTCACAAACTCCATTGGATAGCGTGTGTGTGTCACAAACCCTATTGGACAGTGTGTGTGTCACAAAACCCACTGGACAGTGTGTGTGTCACAAACCCCATTGGACATTTTGTGTGTCACAAAACACCATTGGACAGCGTGTTTGTCACGAACGCCATTGGACAGCATGTGTGTCACAACCACCATTGGACAGAGTGTGAGTGTCACAAACCCCATTGGGTAGTGTGTGTGTCACAATCCCCATTAGAAATTGTGTGTGTTTTCCAAACCCCATTGGATAGATTGTGTGTGTCACAAACCCTATTGGACATCGTGTGTGTCACAATCACCATAGGACAGCGTGTGTCTCACAAACCCCATTGGACAGATTGTGTGTCATAAACCCCTTTGGACAGCGTGTGTGTGTCACAAGCCCACTGGACAGAGTGTGTGTGTCACAAAACCCACTGGACAGCGTGTGTGTCACGATCCCCATTGAACAGTGTGTGTGTCACAGGCACCATTGGACAGAGTGTGTGTGTCACAAACCCCATTAGACAGTGTGTGTGTCACAATCCCCATTGGACAGCGTGTGTGTCACAAACACCATTGGACAGAGTTTGTGTCACAAACCCCATTGGACAGCGTGTGTGTCAGAAAAACCATTGGACAGTGTGTATGTCACAAAACCCATTGGACATCGTGTGTGTCAGAAACCCCATTGGACAGTGTGTGTCACAAATACCATTGGACAGCGTGTGTGTCACAAACCCTGTTGGACAGTGTGTGTGTCACAAACCCCACTGGACCGCATATGTGTCACGAACCACATTGGACAGCGTGTGTGTCACAATCGCCATTGGAGATCGTGTGTGTCACAAACCCCATTGGACAGACTGTGTGTGTCACAAACCACATTGAACAGCGTATGTGTCATAAACCCCATTGGACAGCTTGTGTGTGTCACAATCCCCATTGGACAGTGTTTGTGTGTCAGAAACACTACTGGACAGCGTGTGTGTCACAAACCCCTTTGGACAGTGTGTGTGTGTCACAATCACCTTTGGACAGTGTGTGTCACAAAACAGTTGGATAGCGTGTGTGTGTCACATACGCTCCTAGTCAGTGTGTGTGTGTCACAAACCGAATTGGTCAGCCTGTGTGTCACAAACCCCATTGGAAAGTGTGTGTCACCAACCCCATTGGATAGCGTGTGTGTGTCAAAAACCCCTTTAGAGAGTATGTTTGTCACAAACCCCGTTGGATAGCATGTGTGTGTCACAAACCCTATGGGACAGTGTGTATGTAACAGTCCCCATTGGACAGCGTCTGTGTCACAATCCCCATTGGACAGTGTGTGTGTCACAAAACCCATTGGACAGCGTGTGTGTCACAAAACCCATTAGAAAGTGTGTATCTCACAAACCCCATTGGATAGCGTATGTGTGTAACAAACCCTATTGGACAGAGTGTGTGTGTCACAAACTCCATTGGACAGCATGTGTGTCATAAACCCCATTGGATAGCCTGTGTGTGTCACAAAACCAATGGGATAGAGTATGTGTCACGAACCACACTGGACAGTGTGTGTGTCACAAGACCCTTTGGAGAGTGTGTGTGTCAGAAACAGCATTGGACAGCGTGTGTGTGTCACAATCCCCATTGGACAGCATGTGTGTCACAAGACCCTTTGGAGAGTGTGTGTGTCAGAAACAGCATTGGACAGAGTGTGTGTGTCACAATCCCGATTGGACAGCGTGCGTGTGTCACAAACCCTCCTGGTCAGTGTGTGTGTCACAAACCCCATTGGACAGCGTGTGTGTCACAAATCCCATTGGACAGCGTGTGTGTGTCACAAACCCTATTTGACAGAGTGTGTGTCAAAAACACCATTGGACAGTGTGTGTGTCACAAACCCCATTGGACAGCGTGTGTGTGTACCAATAGCTATTGGACAGTGTGTCTGTCACAAACCCCATTGGACAGCGTGTGTGTGTAACAATACGCATTGGACAGTGTGTGTCTCATAATCCCCATTGGACAGCGTGTGTCTGTAGCAATACGCATTGGACAGTGTGTGTGTCAAAAAACCCATTGGACAGCGCGTGTGTGTCACAATCCCCATTGGACAGCGTGTGTGTCACAAACCCCTTTGGACAGTGTGTGTTTCACAAACCGCATGGGACAGAGTGTGTGTCGCGAACCCCATTGGACAGCGTGTGAGTCAAAAGCACCATTGGACAGAGTGTGTGTGTCACAAAACCCATTGGATAGTGTGTGTGTCACAAACCCAATTGGATAGCGTGTGTGTGTCACAAACCCTCCTGGTCAGTGTGTGTGTCACAAAACCCATTGGACAGAATGTGTGTCACAAACACCATTGGACACTGTCTGTGTAAAAAACCCAATAGGACAGCGTGTGTGTCACAAACTCCATGGGACAGCGTGTGTGTGTCACAAACCCCATTAGAAAGGGTGTTTGTCACAAACCCCATTGGATTGCGTGTGTGTGTAACAATAGCTATTGGACAGTGTGTGTGTCACAATCCCCAGTGGACAGCGTGTGTGTTGAAACCCCAGGTGACAGTGTGTGTCTCACAAACCCCACTGGAAAGCGTGTGTGTGTCACAATACCCATTGGACAGCGTATGTGTCACAAGCCTATTGGACAGAGTGTGTGTGTCACAAAACCCAGTGGACAGCGTTTGTGTCAGGAACCCCATTGAACAGCATGTGTGTGAAACAATACCCATTGGACAGTGTGTGTGTCACAAACCCCATTGGACAGCGTGTGTGTCACAAACCCCATTACAGCGTGAGTGTGTCACAATCTCTATTGAACAGTGTGTGCGTTACAAACCCCATTGGAAAGTGTGTGTGTCACAAACCACATTAGAAAGTATGCGTGTCACAAACCCTATTGGATAGCGTGTGTGTGTCACAAACCCCATTGGAAAGTGTGTGTGTTTCACAATCCCTATTGGACAGTGTGTGTGTCACAAAACCCATTGGATAGCGTGTGTGCAACAAACCCCTTTAGAAAGAGTGTGTGTCACAAATCCCATTGGACAGCATGTATGTCACAAACCCCATTGGATAGCGTGTGTGTCAAAATCCCCATTGGACAGTGTGTGTGTCAGAAACTCCTCTGGACAGCGTGTGTAGTCACAAACACCCATGGACAGTGTGCGTGTCAAAAACCCCATTGGACAGAGTTTGTGTCACAAGCCCCATTGGAAAGTGTGTGTGTCACAAACACGATTGGACAGCGTGTGTGTGTCACAATCCCCATTGGACAGCGTGTGTGTCATAAACCACTTTGGATAGCGTTTGTGTGTCACAAACCCCATTATAAAGTGTGCGAGTCACAAACCCCATTGGACATTGTGTGTGTGGCAAACCCCATTGGACAGTGTGTGTGTCACAAACCCCATCGGACAGAGTTTGTGTTTAACAATACCCATTGGACAGCATTTTTGTGACAAACCCCTGTAGACACTGTGTGTTTCACGAACGCCATTGGACAGTGTGTGTGTCACCAACCCCCCTGGACAGTGTGTGTGTCACAATCCCCAGTGGACAGTGTGTTTGTCACAAAACCCACTGGACACCGTGTGTGAAACGAACCCCATTGGACAGCGTGCGTGTCACAAGCACCATTGGACAGAGTGTGTGTGTAACAAACCCCATTGGAAAGTGTATGTGTCACAAACCCCAATGGACTGCGTGTGCGTGCCACAAACCCTATTGGACAGTGTGTGTGTCACAAAGCCCATTGGACAGCGTGTGTGTCACTATCCCCATTGGACAGCGAGTGTGTCACAAACACCATTGGACAGCGCGTGTGTGTAACAATACCCATTGGACAGACTGTGTGTCACAAACCTCATTGGACAGTGTGTACCTCACAAACTCCACTGGAGAGCGTGTGTGTTCACAAACCCCATTGGACAGCGTGTTTTTCACAAAACCCATTGGACAGAGTGTATTTGTCACAAACCCCATTGGATAGTGTGTGTGTCATCAGCCCCATTGGACAGCGTGTGTGTCACAAACACCATTGGAGTACGCTTGTTTGTAACAATACCCGTTGGAAAGCCTGTGTGTCACAAACCCCATTGGACAGCATGTGTGTCACAAATCCCCGTGGACAGCGTGTGTGTCACAAACACCCATGTACAGTGTGAGTGTCACAAACCCCATTGGATAGCGTGTGTGTCACAAAGCACTTTGGACAGTGTGTGCGTCACAATCCCCATTGGACAACGTGTGTGTCACAAACACCATTCTACAGTGTGTGTGTCATGAAACCCATTGGACAGCGTGTGTGTTTCGAAATCCTTATTGGACGGTGTGTGTGTGTCACAAACCCCATTGGACACCGTGTGTCACAATCCCCATTGGACAGTGTGTGCGTTTCACAATACCCATTCGGCACTGTGTGTGTCACCAACACCCATGGACAGTGTGCGTTTCACAAACCGAATGTGACATTGTGTGTGTCACAAACCCCTTTGGACAGCGTGTGTGTCACAAACAGCCATGGACAGTGTGCGTGTCACAAACCCCACTGGACATCGTCTGTGTCACAATCGCCTTTGGACAGCATGTATCTTACAAACCCCATTGGACACCGTGTGAGTGTCACAATCCCCATTGGATAGTGTGTGTGTCACAAACCCCATGGGACAGAGTGTGTGTCACGAACCCCATTGGACAGCGTACGTGTCACAAGCGCCATTGGACAGAGTGTGTGTGTCACAAACCCCATTGTAAAGTGTATGTGTCACAAACCACATTGGCTAGCGTGTGTGTCTCACAAACCCTCCTGGTCAGTGTGTGTGTCACAAAACCCATTGGAGAGCATGCGTGTCACACACACCATTGGACAGTGTGTGTGTAACAAACCCAATTGGTCAGCGTTTGTGTCACAAACCCCATGGGCCAGCGTGTGGGTCTCACAAACCCCATTGAAAAGTGTGTGTCACAAACCCCATTTCATACCGTGTATGTATCACAAACCCTACTGGACTGTGTGTAGGTCACAATCCCCATTGGACAGCGTGTGTATCACAAACACCATTGGACAGCGTGTGTTGTTGCAGAAACGCTATTGGACATCGTGTGTGTCACAAACCCCTTTGGATAGTGTGTGTGTCACCAGCCCCATGAGACAGCGTGTGTGTCACAAAACGCATTGGACAGTGTGTGTGTCACAAAAATCATTGGACAGCATGTGTGTTTCGAAATCCCCATTGGAAGAGTGTGTGTGTCACAAACCCCATTGGAGAGTGTATGTGTCACAAACCCCATTGGACAGCGTGTGTGTGTCACAAACCCTCCCGGTCAGTGTGTGTGTCACAATCCCCATTGGATGGCATGCTTGTCACAAACACTATTGGAGAGTGTGTGTGTAACAAACCCCATTAGAAAGTATGCGTGTCACAAACCCAATTGGATAGCGTGTGTGTATCACAAACCCCATTGGAAAGCGTATGTGTCACAAACCCTTTTGGATAGTGTGTGTGTATGTCACAAACCCCATTAGAAAGTATGTGTGTGACAAACCCTTTTGGATAGACTGTATGTGTCACAAACCCCATTAGAAAGTACGCGTGTCACAAACCCCTCTAGAAAGTGTGTGTGTCACAAACACCATTGGACAGCGTGTGTGTGTCACAATCGCCATTGGACAGTGTGTGTGTCACAAAACCCATTGGATAGCATGTGTGTCACAAACCCCATTAAAAAGACTGTGTGTCAAAAACACCATTGGATAGCGTGTGTGATGTCACAAACCCTATTGAACAGTGTGTGTGTCACAAACCCCACTGGACAGCGTGTGTCATGAACCCCATTGGACAGCTTGTGTGTCACAAGACCTATTGGAAAGAGTGTGTGTGTCTCAATCCCCATTGGACAGCGTGTGTGTCACAATCCCCATTGGACAGTGTGTGTGTCATAAACCCCATTGGACAGCGTGTGTATTTCACAATCCCCATTGGACAGTGTTCGTGTGTAACAAACCCCATTAGACAGAGTGTGTGTCACAAGCCCCATTGGACAGAGTGTATGTGTCACAAACCCCATTGGACAGCGTGTGTGTCACAATCCCCATTGGACAGCGTGTGTGTCACAAACCACACTGGACAGTGTGTTTGTGTCACAATACCCATAGCATGTGTGTTTCGAAATCCCCATTGGAAGAGTGTGTGTGTCACAAACCCCATTGGAGAGTGTATGTGTCACAAACGCCACTGGAAAGCGTGTGTGTCACAAACACCCATGGACAGTGAGCGTGTCACAAATCCCATTGGACATCGTGTGTGTGTTACAATCCCCATTGGACAGTGAGTGTGTCACAAACCCCATGGGACAGAGTGTGTGTCACGAACCCCTTTGGACAGTGTGTGTGTCACAAACCCCATTGGACAGCGTGTGTGTGTCACAATCCCCATTGGCCAGTGTCTGTGTTACAAAATCCATTCGATAGAGTGTGTTTGTCACAAACCCTCCTGGCCAGTGTGTGTGTCACAAAACTTATTGGACAGCATGCGTGTCATGAACACCATCGGGCAGTGTGTATGTAACAAACCCAATTGGTCAGCGTGTGTGTCACAAACCCCATTGGATAGCGTGTGTGTGTCACAAACCCCATTAGAAAGTGAGCGTGTCACAAACCCCATTGGAAAGTGTCTGTCTCACAAACACCATTAGACAGCGTGTGTGATGTCACAAACCCTCCTGGTCAGCGTGTGTGTCACGAACCCCATTGGACAGCTTGTGTAGCACAAGACCTATTGGACAGAGTGTATGTGTCACAAACCCCATTGGATAGCGTGTGTGTCACAAACCCCATTGGAAAGTGTGTGTCACAAACCCCATTGGACAGCGTGTTTGTCAGAAATACCATTGGACAGCGTGTGTGTGTCACAATCCCCATTGGACAGTGTGTGTGTGTCACAATCCCCACTGGACAGTGTGTGTGTCACAAAACCCATTGGATAGCGTGTATGTCACGAACCCCATTAGAAAGTGTTTGTGTCACAAACCCCACTGGATAACGTATGTGTGTCACAAACCCTATTGGACAGAGTGTGCGTGTCACAAACCCCATTGGACAGCGTGTGTGTCACAAAACCTATTGGACAGCGTGTGTGTCACAAGCCCCATTGGACAGCGTGTGTGTCACAAACACCATTGGACAGCGTGTGTCTGTAACAATACCCATTGTACAGCGTGTGTGTCACAAACCCCTTTGGACACTGTGTTTGTCACAAACCCCATTGGACAGTGTGTGTGTCACAAACCCACCTGGACAGTGTGTGTGTCACTATCCCCAGTGGACAGCGTCTGTGTCAAAACCCCATTGGACAGTGTGTGTGTGACAAAACCCACTGGACAGCATGTGTGTCACAAACTCCCATGGACATTGTGAGTGTCATAAGCCCCATTGGATAGCGTGTGTGTCTCAAACCGCTTTGGACAGAGTGTGTGTCACAATCCCCATGGGACAGAGTGTGTGTCACAAACACCATTGGACAGCATGTGTGCCACAATCCTATTGGACAGAGTGTGTGTGTCACGAAACCCACTGGACAGCGAGTGTGTCACGAACCCCATTGGAAAGTGTATGTGTCACAAAACCCATTGGATAGAGTGTGTGTGTCACAAACCCCATTGGACAGCGTGTGTGTCACAAACCCCATTGGACATCATGTGTGTCACAAAGCACTTTGGACAGTGTGTGCGTCACAGACGCCATTGGACAGCGTGCATATGTCACAATCTCTATTGGACAGTGTGTGTGTCACAAATATCATTGGACAGCGTATTTGTCACAAGCCCATTAAACAGAGTGTGTGTGTCACAAAACCCACTGGACAGCGTGTGTGTCACAAACCCCATTGGACAGCGTGTGTGTCACAAATACCATTGGACAGCGTGTGGATGTAACAATACCCATTGGACACTGCGTGTGTCACAAACCCCATTGGACAGTGTGTGTGTCACAAACTCCACTGGACAGTGTGTGTGTCACAAACACCCATGGACAATGTGCGTGTCAGAAAACCCATTGGACATCGCGTGGGTCGCAAACCCGTTTGGAAAGTGTGTGTTTCAGAAATACCATTGGACAACGTGTGTGTGTCACAATCCCCATTGGACAGCGTGTGTGTCAAAACGCCATTGGACAGTGTGTGTGTCACAAACCCCATTGGACAGCGTGTGTGTCACAAACCCCCGTGGACAGTGTGCGTGTCACAAACCCCATTGGACATCGTGTCTGTCACAAACCCCATTGGACAGTGTGTGTGTCAGAAACACCATTAGACAGCGTGTGTGTTTCACAATCTCCATTGGACAGTGCGTGTGTCACAAAACCCACTGGAAAGCGTGTGTGTCACAAAACCCAGTGGACAGTGTGTGTGTCACAAACCCCAGTGGACAGCGTGTGTGTCAAAACCCCATTGGACAGTGTGTGTGTCACAAAACCCACTGGACAGCGTGTGTCTCACAAACACCCATGTACAGTGTGAGAGTCACAAACCCCATTGGATAGCGTGTGTGTCACAAACCAGTTTGGACAGTGTGTATGTCACAAATATCATTGTACAGCATATTTGTCATAAGCCCACTGGACAGAGAGTGTGTGTCACAAACCCCATTGGACAGCGTGTGTGTCACAATCCCCATTGGATAGCTTGTGTGTCACAAACCACATTGGACAGTGTGTATGTGTCACAATACCCATTGGACAGCATGTGTGGCACAAACCCCATTGGACAGAGTTTGTGTCACATACCCCCGTGGACACTGTGAGTGTCACAAACCCCTTTGGAAAGTGTGTGTGTCACAAACCCCATTGGATAGCGTGTGTATGTCACAAACTTTATTATAAAGTGTGCGTGTAACAAACCCCATTTGGTAGCGTGTGTGTGTCACAAACCCTATAGGACAGTGTGTAGGTCACAACCCTTATTGGACAGCGTCTGTGTCACAAACCCCATTGGACAGCGTGTGTGTCAAAAACACCATTGGACAGCGTGTGGGTCACAAACCCCATTGGACAGTGTGCGTGTCATAAAACCCATTGGACACCGTGTGTGTTTCACAATCCCCATAAGACAGTGTGCGTGTGTCACAAACCCCATAAGAGAGAGAGTGTGTCACAAGCCCCATTGGACAGAGTGTATGTGTCACAATCCCCATTGGACAGCGTGTGTGTCACAAACCACATTGGACAGTGTGTGTGTGTCACAACACCCATTGGACAGTGTGTGTGTCACAAACCCCATTGGACATCGTGTGTGACACAAACCCCTTTGGACAGTGGTTGTGTCACAAATCCCATTAGACAGCGTGTGTGTGTCACGAACGCCATTGGACAGTGTGTGTGTTACAAATTCCATTGGATGGAGTGTGTGTGTCACAAGACCCTTTGGAGAGTGTGTGTGTCGCAAAACCCATTGGACAGCGTGTGTGTCACAAATTCCATTGGACAGTGTGTGTGTCACAAACCCCATTGGACAGAGTTTGTGCTTAACAATACCCGTTGGACAGTGTGTGTGTCACAAACCCCACTGGACATCGTGTGTGTCACAAACCCCTTTGGACAGTGTGTGTGTCACAATATGCATTGGACACCGTGTGGGTCACAAACCCCATTGGACAGCGTGTGTGTCACAAACCCCATTGGACAGTGTGTGTGTCAAAAACCCCACTCTAAAGCATGTGTTCAACGAACCCCATAGGACAGAGTGTGTGTCACAAGACCCATTGGATAGAGTGTGTGTGTAACAAAACCCTTTTGATAGTGTGTGTGTCACAAAGCCAATTGGACAGCGTGTGTGTCATAAACCCCCATGGACACTGTGTGTGTCACGAATGCCATTCGACACTGTTTGTGTCACAAACCCCCCTGTACAGTGAGTGTGTCACAATCCCCAGTGGACAGTGTGTGTGTCAATACCCCATTGGACAGTGTGTGTTTCACAAAACCCACTGGACAGTATGTGTGTCACAAACACCCATGGAGAGTGTGAGTGTCACAAAACCCATTGGACAGCGTGTGTGTCACAAACCCCTTTGGACAGTGTGTGTGTCACAAACCCCATTGGACAGCGTTTGTGCGTCACGAACCCCATTGCACAGCGTGTGTGTCACAAGCCGCATTGGACGGCGTGTGTGTCACAAACCCCATGGGACAGCGTGTGTGTCACAAGACCCATTGGACTGAGTGTGTGTGTCACAAAGCGCATTGGACAGAGTGTATGTCACTATCCCCATTGGACAGCTTGTATGTCACAAACACCACTGGACAGTGTGTGTGTGTAACAATACCTATTGGACAGTGTGTGTGTCACAAACCCCATGGGATAGAGTGTGTGTCACGAAACCCATTGGACAGCATGTGTGTCACAAGCGCCATTGGACAGAGTGTATGTGTTACAAACACCATTGGATCGCGTGTGTGTGTCACAAACCCTCCTGGTCGGTGTGTGTGTCACAAACCCCATTGGACAGAGTGTGTCTGTAACAATAGCCAATGGACAATGTGTGTGTCACAATCCCCACTGGACAGCG
Organism: Columba guinea; assembly: GCA_032206185.1. Lineage (NCBI taxonomy): Eukaryota > Metazoa > Chordata > Aves > Columbiformes > Columbidae > Columba > Columba guinea. Next base: position 1,659,224 of record JAVLUU010000041.1, on the reverse strand, counting down.
TGTGTGTCAAAACCCCATTGGACAGTGTGTGTGTCACAAAACCCACTGGACAGCGTGTGTGTCACAACCCCATTGGACAGCGTGGGTGTCACAGTCCCCATTGGACAACGTGTGTGTCACAAACCCCATTGTACAGCTTGTTTGTCACAGTCCCCATTGGACACCGTGTGTTTCACAAAAACCATTGGTCAGCGTGTGTGTGTCGCAATCTCCATTGGACAGCGTTTGTGTCACAAATACCACTGGACAGTGTGTGTGTCTAAATCCCCATTGGACAGCGTGTGTGTGTTACAAACCCCTTTGGACAGCGTGTGTGTCACAAACCCCACTGGACAGCGTGTGTGTCACAAACACCCATGGACAGTGTGCGTGTAACAAACCTCATTGGACATCGTGTGTGTCACAAACCCTTTTGGATACCGTGTGTGTCACATACCACACTTCACAGCGTGTGTGTCACAAACACCCATGGACAGTGTGCGAGTCAGAAACACCATTGGAGAGCGTGTGTGTCACAAGCCCATTGGACAGAGTGGGTGTGTCACAAAAACCACTGGACAGCGTGTGTGTCACAAACCCCATTTGAAAGTGTGTGTGTCACAAACACCCATGTAGAGTGTGAGTGTCACAAACCCCATTGGACAGCGTGTGTGTCACAAACCCCTTTGGAAAGTGTATGTGTCACAAACCCCATTGGATAGCGTGTGTCTGTCACAAACCCTATTGGACAGTGTGTGTGTCACAAAACCCACTGGATAGTGTGTGTGTCACAAACCCTTTTTGACAGCGTGTGTGTCACAAAACCATTGGATATTGTGTGTGTGTCACAATCCCCATTGGACAGTGTGTGTGTCACAAAACCCATGGGACTGAGTGTGTGTCACAAACACCATTGGATAGTGTGGGTGTAACAAGCAACATTGGACAGAGTGTGTATCTCAAAAACCCCATCGGAAAGTGTATGTGTCACAAAACCCATTTGATATTGCGTGTGTGTCACAATCCCCATTGGACAGTGTGTGTGTCACAAACCCCATGGGACTGAGTGTGTGTCACAAACACCATTGGACAGCGTGCTTTCACAATCCCCATTGGACTGTGTGTATGTGACAAACCCCATTGGACAACGTGTGTGTGTCACAATCACAATTGGAGACTGTGTGTTTCAGAAACACGACTGGAAAGCGTCTGTGTGTCAGAAACCCCATTGGAAAGTGTGTGTGTCACAACACCCACTGGAGAGCGTGTGTGTCACAAACCCCATTAGAAAGTTTGTGTGTCACAAACCCCACTGTACAGCATGTGTGTCACAAACACCATTGGACAGCATGCGTGTCACAAACACCATTGGGCAGCGCGTGTGTTTCGCAATCTCCATTGGACAGCGTGTGTATCACAAATCCCGTGGGACAGAGTGTGTGTCAGAAACCCCATTGGACACTGTGTGTGTTTCACAAACCCCATTAAAAGTGTGTGTGTCACAAACCCCCCTGGACAGCGTGTGTGTCACGAAGCCCATTGTACAGCATGTGTGTCACAAGACCCATTGGACAGCGTGTGTGTCACAATCGCCATTGGACAGCGTGTGTGTCTCAAACCCCATTAAACAGTGTGTGTGTGTCACAAACACCATTGGACAGCGTGTGTGTCACAAACACCTTTGGATAACATGTGTGTCACAAAACCACTAAAGTGTGTGTGTCACAAATCCCATTCGATAGCGCGTGTGTGTCACAAACCCTATTGGACAGTGTGTGTGTCACAAACCCCACTAGACAGTGTGCGTGTGTCAGAAATACAATTGGACAGCGTGTGTGTCACAGTCCCCATTGGACAGTGTGTGTGTCACAACTGCCTTTGGAAAGTGTGTGTGTCACAAACCCGATTGGAAAGAGTATGTGTCACAAACCCCATTGGATAGCGTGTGTGTGTCACAAACACCATTGGACAGCCTGTATGTGTCACAATCCGCTTTGGACAGTGTGTGTGTCACAAAACCCATTGGATAGTGTGTGTGTGCCACAATCCCCATTGGACCGCGTGCGTGTCACAAACCCCCGTGGACACTGTGTGTGTCACAAACTCCATTCTACAGTGAGTGTGTCACAAACCCCACTGCACAGCTTGTGTGTCACAAACACATATGGACAGTGTGCTTGTCACAAACCCCATTGGACATCGTTTGTGTCAGAAACCCCATTGGACAGTGTGTGTGTCACAAGCACCATTGGACAGAGTGTGTGTGTCACAAACCCCATTGGAAAGTGTATGTGTCACAGAACCCATTGATATTGTGTGTGTGTCACAATCGCCATTGGGCAGTGTGTGTGTCACAAACACCATGGGACTGAGTGTTTGTCACGAACCCCATTGGACAGCATGTGTGTGTCGCAAACCCCATTGGATTGTGTGTGTGTGACACAAACCCTCCTGGTCAGCGTGTGTGTCACAAAACCCATTGGACAGCATGCGTGTCACAAACATCATGGGACAGTGTGTGTGTAAGAAACCCAATTGGTCAGCGTGTGTGTCACAAACACCATGGGACAGTGTGTGTGTGTCAAAAACCCCATTAGAAAGTGTGTGTGTGACAAACCCCTTTGGAAAGTGTGTGTGTCACAAACCCTATTTGATACCATGTGTTTTTCACAAACCCTATTAGACAGTGTGTGTGTCACAAACCCCATTGGACAGCTTGTGTGTCACAATCCCCTTTGGACAGCTTGTGTGTCACAATCCCCTTTGGACAGCGTGTGTGTCACAATCCCCATTGGACAGCGTGTGTGTGTCTCAACACCATTGGACAGTGCGTGTCTGTTACAAACCCATTGGACAGAGTGTGTGTGTCACAAAAATCAAGGGACAGCGTGTGTGTCACGAAACCCATTGGACAGCATGTGTGTCACAGTCCCCATTGGACAGCGTGTGAGTCACAAACTCCATTGTACAGCGTCTGTGTGTCACAATCCCCTTTGGACAGTGTGTGTGTCACAAACCCTCCTGCTCATTGTGTGTGTCACAAACCCCATTGGACATCGTGTGTGTCACAAACCCCATTAGACAGCGTGTATATGTCACAATCCTTATTGGCCAGTGTGTGTGTCACAAACCCCATGGGACAGAGGGTTTGTCACAAACACTATTGGACAGCGTGCGTGTCACAAGCCCATTGGACAGAGTGTGTGTGTCACAAAACCCACTGGACAGCGTGTGTGTCACGAACCCCATTGGACAGTGTTTCTGTCACAAGCACCATCGGAGAGAGTGTGGTGTCACAAACCCTATTGAAAAGTGTATGTGTCACAAACCCATTGGATAGCGTGTGTGTCCAAACCACATTGGACAGAGTGTGTGTCACAAACCCCATTGGACAGCATGTGTGTGTCACAATATGCATTGGACAGTGTGTGTGTCACAAACCCCATTGGACAGAATTTGTGTCACAAACCCCATTGCGCAGCGTGTGTGTCACATACACCATTGGACAGTGTATGGGTCACAAACCCCATTAGACAGCGTGTGTGTCACAAATCCCATTGGACAGCGTGTGTGTCACAAACACCCACGGACAGTGTGCGTGTCACAAACCCCACTAGACATCATGTGTGTCACAAACCCCTTTGGACAGTGTGTGTTTCACAAACCCCATTGGACAGCGTGTGTGTGTCACAAACCCCATTGGACAGTGAGTGTGTCTCACAATCCCCATTTGACAGTTTTTGTGTGTCACAAACCCCATTGGACAGTGTCTGTGTCACAAACCCCATTGGACAGCATGTGTGTCACAATCCCCAATGGACAGAGTGTGTGTCAGAAACCCCATCGGACAGAGTGTGTTTGTCACAAACCCCACTGGACAGCGTGTGTGTCACAAACCCCTTTGGACAGTGTTTGTGTCAAAAACCCCATTGGACAGCGTGTGTGTGTCACAATACCCATTGGACAGTTTGTGTGTCACAAACCTCATTGGACAGTGTGTGTGTCACAAACCCCATTGGACAGCGTCTGTGTCACAAACCCCATTGGATAGCGTGTGTGTGTCACAAACCCCATTGTACAGCGTGTTTGTCACAAGCCCTTTGGACAGAGTGTATGTGTCACAAACCCCGTTGTATAGCGTCTTTGTCACAATCGTCACTGGACGGCGTGTGTGTCGCAGACCCCATTGGACAGAGTGTGTGTGACAAACCCCATTGGACAGAGTGTGTGTCAAAAACAGCATTGGACAGCGTGTGTGTGTCACAAACCCCATTGGACAGCGTGTGTGTCACAAGCCCATTGGACAGAGTGTGTGTGTCACAAAACCCCGTGGACACTGTGTGTATCTCGAACACCTATGGACAGTGTGTGTGTCACAAGCCCTATTGGAAAATGTGTGTGTCACAAACCCCACTGGACAGAGTGTGTGTCACAAACACCCATGGACAGCGTGCGTGTCTCAAACCCCATTGGACATCGTGTGTGTCACAAACTCCTTTGGACAGTGTGTGTGACACAAACCCCATTGTACAGTGTGTTTGTCACAATCCCCATTGAACAGCGTGTGTGGTACAAGCCTACTGGACAGAGTGTGTGTGTCACAAAACCCCGTGGACACTGTGTGTGTCACGAACGCCATTGGACAGTGTGTGTGTCACAAACCCCCCAGGACAGTGTGTGTGTCACAGTCCTTATTGGACAGTGTCTGTGTCTCAAACACCCGTGGACACTGTGTGTGTCACAAACCTCTTTGGATAGCGTGTGTGTGTCACAAACCCTGTTGGACAGCGTGTGTGTCACAATACCCATTGGACAGAGTGTGTGTGTCACAAACCCCATTGGACAGCGTGTGTGTCACAAACCGCATTGGACAGCGTGTGTGTGTCACAACCCCCCCTGGACAGTGTGTGTGTCACAAACCCCACTGGACAGCGTGTGTGTCACAAACACCATTGGACAGCATGTGTGTCACAAACCCCATTGGACAGTGTGTGTGTGTCACAATACCCATTGGACAGTGTGTGTGTCACAAACCCCATTGGTCAGAGTTTGTGTCACAAACCCCATTGGACAGCGTGTGTGTCACAAACACCATTGGACAGTGTGTGTGTCACAAACCCCATCGGACAGCGTGTGTGTGTTATAAAACCCACTGGACAGCGTGTGTTTCACGAACCCCATTGGACAGCGTGTGTGTCTACAAGCACCATTGGACAGAGTGTGTGTGTCAGAAATCCCATTGGAAAGTGTATGTGTCACACAGCCCATTGGATAGGGTGTATTTGTCACGAACCCTATTGTACAGTGTGTGTGTCACAAAACAAACTGGACAGCGTGTGTGTTAAAAACCCGATTGGACAACATGTTTGTCACAAACCTCATTGGATAGCGTGTGTGAGTCACAAACCCCATTGTACACCGTGTTTGTCAGAAGTCCATTGGACAGATTGTGTGTGTCACAAACACCATTGTACAGCGTGTTTCTCACAATCCCCATTGCACAGCGTGTGTGTCACAAGCCCATTGGACAGAGTGTGTGTGTCAAAAATTCCCATGGACACTGTGTGTGCCACGAATGCAGTTGGACAGTGTGTGTGTCACAACCCCCCCTGGACAGTGTGTGTGTCACAATCCCCAGTGGACAGAGTTTGTGTCACAAACCCCATTGGACAGTGTGTGTTTCACACACCCCATTCGACAGCGTGTGTGTCTACAAGCACCATTGGACAGAGTTTGTGTGTCAGAAACCCCATTGGAAATTGTATGTGTCACAAACCCAATTGGATAGCGTCTGTGTGTTACAAACCCTATTGGACAGTGTGTGTGTCACAAACCCATTGGACAGCCTGTGTGTCACAATCCCCATTGGATAGTGTGTGAGTCACAAACCCCATTGGACAGCGCCTGTGTCACAAACCCCATTGGAAAGTGTCTGTGTAATAAACCGCATTAAATAGCGTGTATAAGTCACCATCCCCATTGTACAGCGTGTTTGTCACAAGCCCTTTGGACAGAGTGTGCTTGTCACAAACCCCATTGTACAGCTTCTTTGTCACAATCCTCACTTGACAGCGTGTGTGTCTACAATCCCCATTGGACAGAGTGTGTGTGACAACCCCCATTGGACAGTGTGTGTGTCACAAACCCCACTGGTCAGCGTGTGTGTCACAAACACCCATGGACAGCGTGCGTGTCACAAACCCCTTTGGACGTCGTGTGTGTCACAAACCCCTTTGGACAGTGTGTGTGTCACAAACCCCATTGGATAACGTGTGTGTGTCACAAACCCCATTGTACAGAGTGTTTGTCACAAGCTCATTGGACAGTGTGTGTGGTACAAGCCCATTGGAAAGAATGTGTGTGTTACAAAACCCCGTGGATACTGTGTGTGTCACGAACATCACTGGACAATGTGTTTGTCACAACCCCCCCTGGACAGTGTGTGTGTCACAAACCCCACTGGACATCGTATGTGTCACAAACCCCTTTGGAAAGTGTGTGGGTCACAAAACCAACTGGATAGCATGTGTGTGTCACAAACACTATTAGACAGTGTGTGTGTGTCACAATCCCCATTGGACAGTGTGTGTGTCACAAAACCCATTGGTTAGCGTGTGTGTGTCAAAAATCCTATTGGACAGATTGTATATGTCACAATCCCCATTGCACAGCGTGTGTGTCACAAACACCCATGGACAGTGTGCGTGTCACAAAACCCATTGGACAGCGTGTGTGCGTCACAATCCCCATTGGACAGTTTGTGTGTCACAAAGCCCATGGGACAGAGTGTGTGTCACGAACCCCATTAGAAAGCGTGTGTGTCACAAGCACCATTGGACAGAGTGTGTGTGTCACAAACCCCATTGGAAAGTGTATGTGTCACAAAACCCATTGGATAGCGTGTATGTTTCACAAACCCTCCTGGTCAGTGTTTGTGTCACAAAACCCATTGGTCAGTGTCGCAGAATGCAACCCCCCTCCCTCCTTCACTCTTTCTCTACGCTAACAGCTTCTTTTGTTTTGGCCCAGAGCACCCTGGCTCCTGGGACATTAGAAGAAGGGGGTGCCAAGGCACACTGAGCCACGCCCAGTGTGGGGGATGTTTGGAGGCTTCAGGGGCACCCACAGCCAGTGTGGGGGGTGCAGAGAAGCTTCTAGAGTGCCTACAGTCAGATCTGACCAGATAAAAACGGGACTCTCGTCGAGACCTAAGCCCCATTTTGTGTGGGGGTCTCTTGGAGTACGAGCTTAGCCACTGCCGCCAGGAGAGCCCCCCTCCCTGGGATGGAGACTCCGCTTGCCTCGCCGCCACGGGTGTAAGTAAAACTTCTCGCAGGATTGCGAGTATATTTATACTTTTCGTGCACATTTGCACGTGTAAAATTAATCCTCGCAGAATCGCGGGTGTATTTTTCTTTCCGTGCACATTTGCACAAGTACTTTATTTCCTCGCACAATCGCGAGTGGCCGCCGAGAGCCCCTCGCACAGTCGCGAGTGTATTTTCCTCCCGTGCTTCCACATAAGCACGTGTAGGATTCCGTGCACATGTGCACGTGTAAAATAACTCTCACAGGGCTGCGAGCGTATTGTAAATTTGCACTCGCGGAATCGCGAGTGCACACTTTCCGTACTCACTACGAGTACGTGTATCTCTGTAAAAATAATCCCGCACCCCCGTTTAGGCAAGTGTGTACTCCTCCGGGACTCAGGGACGGCTCCGGCATTGTTTTGGTGAAGCCACGTGCATGCACATTGTGGACCGCCTGTTGGTTATATCAGTGGCTGCCCCTCCAATAATTTCCTCAACTGATATCCGAACCTGCATTTAAGTCACTTTTGGAGTGCTAAAACCCTGTTTTTCACCGGTTCAATAAAAGTGGTTTTGGACCTTGTTGTCCCTTAAATTGACCTGTGGGTTGCCTCCGTGACACAAACCCCATCGGACAGCGTGTGTGTGTCATAATACCCATTTGACAGTGTGTGTGTCACAAACCCGTTTCGAGAGAGTTTGTGTCACGAACCCCATTGGACTGCGTGTGTGTCACAAACCCAACTGGGCAGAGTTTGTGTCACAAACCCCATTGGACAGTGTATGTGTCCCAAATCCCATTCGTCAGCAAGTGTGACACAAGCACCATTGGACAGAGTGTGTGTGTCACAAAACCCATTGTACAGTGTGTCTGTCACAAACCCCTTTGGACAGAGTTCGTGTCACAAACCCCATTGGACAGCGTGAGTGTCACAAACCGCACTGGAAAGTGTACGTGTCACAAACCGCATTGCATAGCGTGTGTGTGTCACAAACCCCATTGTACAGCGTGTTTGTCACAAGCCCTTTGGATAGAGTGTGTGTGTCACAAACCCCATTATACAGTGTGTCTGTCACAAACCCCATTGGACAGCGTGTGTGTCACAAACCCCTTTAGACAGTGTGTGTGTCACAAACCCCACTGGACAGTGTGTGTGTGTCACAATCCCCATTGGACAGTGTGTGTGTCACAAACCCCATTGGACAGCCTGTGTGTGTCACAATACCCATTGGACAGCAAGTGTGTCACAAGACCGTTGGACAGAGTGTGTGTGTCACAAAACCCACTGCACAGCGTGTGTGTCACGAATCCCATTGGACAGCGTGTGTGTCGCAAGCACCATTGGACAGAGTGTGTGTGTCACAAACCCCACTGGAAAGTGTATGTGTCACAAACCGAATTGGATAGCGTGTGTGTGTCACAAACCCCATTAGACAGCATGTGTGTGTCACAGTCCCCATTGGACAGCGTGTGTGTCACAAACCCCATTGGACAGCGTGTGTGTCACAAACACCATTGGACAGTGTGTGTGTCAGAAACCCATTGGACAGCGTGTGTGTGTCACAGACACTATTGGACATTGTGTGAGTCACAAAACCCACTGTACAGCGTGTTTGTCACAATCCCCATCGGACAGAGTTTGTGTGAAAAACCCCATTGGACAGCTTTTGTGTCATAAACCCCATTGGAAATTGTATGTGTCACAAACCGCATTTGATAGCGCGTGTGTAGTCACAAACCCCATTGGACAGCGTGTGTGGTACAAGCCCATTGGACAGAGTGTGTGTGTCAGAAAACCCACTAGACAGCATGTGTGTCATAATCCCCATTGGACAGCGTGTGTGTCACAAACCCCATTGGACAGAGTGAGTATGTCAAACCACATTGGATAGAGTGTGTGTCACAAACCCCATTGGACAGAGTGTGTGTGACAAACCCCATTTTACAGTGTATGTGTCACAAACCCCATTGGACAGCGAGTGTGACACAGACACCATTGGACAGAGTGTGACTCACAAAACCCACTGCACAGTGTGTGTGTCACTAAACCCACTGGACAGCGTTTTTGTCACAAGCCTCACTGTACAGCGTGTGTGTCACAAACCCCATTGGACAGCGTGTGTGTGTCACAAATCGCATTGGAATGTGTGTGAGTCACAAACCCCATTGGATAGCGTGTGTGTCACAAACCCTATTGGACAGCGTGTGTGTCACAAAACCCACTGGACAGCGTGTGTGTCACAAATCCCGTTGGACTGAGTGTGGTGTCACTATCCCCATTGGACAGCGTGTGTGTCACAAACACCATTGGACAGCATGTGTGTGTAACAATCCCCATTGGACAGTGTGTGTGTCACAAAAACCATTGGAGAGCGTGTGTGTCACAAACCCCCGTAGACACTATGTCTCACAAAACCCATTGGAGAGTGTGCGTGTCAAAAACCCCTCTGGACAGCGTGTGTGTCACAATCCCCACTGGTCATCGTGTGTGTCACAATCCCCATTGTACAGTGTTGGTGTGACAAACACCATTGCACAGCATGTGTTTCATAAACCTCATTGGACAGCGTGTGTGTTCACAAATCCCATTGTACAGCGTGTGTGTATCACAAACCCCATAGGACAGCGTGTGTGTTACAATCCCCATTTGACAGCTCGTGTGTCACAAACATCATTGGACAGCGCATGTGTCACAACCCCATTAGACAGTGTGTGTATATCACAAACCCCATTGGAAAGTGTATGTGTCACAAACCCCATTGTACAGCGTGTGTGTCACAAACCCTCGTAGACACTGTGTGTCACGAACGCCACTGGACAGTGTGTGTGTCACAAACCCCCGTGGACAGTGTGTGTGTCACAAACCCCATTGGACAGCGTGTGTGTCAAAAGAACCCTATGACAGTGTGTGTGTGTCAAAAAACCCCATTTGAAAGTGTATGTGTCACAAACCCCATTGGATAGCGTGTGTGTGTCACAAACCCTATTGGACAGTGTGTAGGTCACAATCCCCATTGGACAGCGTGTGTGTCACAATCCCCATTGGACAGCGCGTGTGTGTAAGAATACCCATTGGACAGTGTGTGTGTCACAAACCCCATTGGAGAGCTTGTGTGTGTAACAATACGCATTGCACAGCGTGTGTGCCACAAACCCCATTGGACAAAGTGTGTGTCACAAACCCCTTTGGACAGTGTGTGGGTCACAAACTCCATTGGATAGCGTGTGTGTGTCAAAAAACCCATTAGAAAGTTTGTGTGTCACAAACCCAATAGGATAGCCTGTGTATGTTACTAACCCTATTGGACAGTGTGTGTGTCACAAACCCCACTGTACAGCGAGTGTGTCACAGTCCCCATTGGACAGCGTGTGTGTCACAAACGCCATTGGACAGCGTGTGTGTGTCGCAATCTCCATTGGACAGCGTGTGTGTCCAAAATCCCATGGGACAGTGTGTGTTTCAAAATACCCATTGGACAGCGTGTGTGTGTCACAATCCCCATTGGACAGTGTGTGTGTGTCACAAACCTCATTGGACACTGAGTGTGTGTCCAAAATCACATTGGACAGTGTGTGTGCTACAAACCCCATTGGAAAGAGTGTGTGTCACAAACCCCATTGGACAGTGTGTGTGTCACAAACCCCACTGTACAGCGTGTGTGTCGCGAAACCCGTTGGACAGCGTATGTGTCACAAGCCCCATTGGACATAGTGTGCGTGTCACAAAACCCATCGGACACCGTGTGTGTCACAACCCCATTGGACATCGTGTGTGTCACAAACCCCTTTGGACAGTGTGTGTGTCACAAACCCCATTGGACAGCGTGTGTCTGTCACAATCCCTATTGGAAAGTGTATGTGTCACAAACCCCACTGGTTAGCCTGTGTGTGTCACAAATGCCATTGGACAGCGTGTGTGTCACAAACGCCCCTGGACAGTGTGTGTGTCACAAACCCTATTGGAAAGAGTATGTGTCACAAACCTCATTGGATAGCGTTTGTGTCGCAAAAACCCTATTCGACAGTTTGTGTGTCACAAAACCCAATGGACAGCAAGTGTGTCACAAACCCCATTGGATAGTTTGTGTGTCACAAATTCCATTGGAGAGCGTGTGTGTCGCAAACCCCGTTGGACAGCGTGTGTGTCACAAACACCCATAGACAGTGTGTGTGTCACGAATCCCATTGGACAGCGTGTGTGTCACGAACCCCATTGGACAGCGTGTGTGTCACAAACCGCATTGTACAGCATGTGTGTCACAGTCCCCATTGGACACCTTATGTGTCACAAACACCATTGGAGAGCGTGTGTGTCACAAACACCATTGGGCAGCATGTGTGTCACAAATACCATTGGACATTGTGTGTGTCAAAATCCCCATTGGACAGCGTGTGTGTCAAAAACCCCACTGGACAGCGTGTGTGTCACAAACCCCATTCGAAAGTGTGCGTGTCACAAACCCCATTGGATAGCATATGTGTGTCACAAACCCTATTGGACAGTGTGTATGTCACCATCCCCATTGGACAGCGTCTCTGTCACAAACCCCGTTGGACAGCGTGTGTGTCACAAACACCATTGGACAGCGTGTGTGTGTCACAAACACTATTGGACAGCGTGTGTGTCACAAAACCCATTGGATAGCGTGTGTGTCACAAACCCCATTGGATAGTGTGTGTATGTCACAAACCCTATTAGATGGCATGTGTATGTCACAAACCCTATTGGACAGTGTGTGTGTCACACACCCCCCTGGACAGCGTGTGTGTCACGAAGCCCATTGTACAGCATGTGTGTCTCAAACCCCACTGGACAGTGTGTGTGTCTCACAAACCCCATTGGATAGCGTGTGTGTGTCAAAAACCCTATTGGACAGTTTGTGTGTCACAAAACCCACTGGACAGCGTGTGTGTAACAATACCCATTAGACAGTGTGTGTGTCACAATCCCCATTGGACCGCGTGCGTGTCACAAACCCCCGTGGACACTGTGTGTGTCACAAACCCCATTGGACAGTGTGTTTGTCACAAACCCCACAGCACAGCGCGTGTGTCACAAACACCCATGGACAGTGTGTGTGTCACAAACCCCATTGGACATCGTTCGTGTCAGAAACCCCTTTGGACAGAGTGTGTGTCACAAACCCCATTGGACAGTGTGTGTGTGTCACAAACCCTATTGGACAGTGTGTGTGTCACAAAACCCACTGGACAGCGTGTGCGTCACAAACCCCATTGGAAAGTGTATGTGTCACAAAACCCATTGGATATTGTGTGTGTGTCACAATCCCCATTGGACAGTGTGTGTGTCATAAACCCCATGGGACTGAGTGTGTGTCACGAACCCCATTGGACTGCGTGTGTGTCACAAGCGCCATTGGACAGAGTGTGTATCTCACAAACCCCATTGGCTAGCTTCTGTGTGTCACAAACCCCATTAGAAAATGTGTGTGTCACAAACCCCATTGGAAAGAGTGTGTGTCACAAACCCCATTGGATAGCGTGTGTGTGTCAAAAACCCTGTTGGACAGTGTGTGTGTCACAAACCCCACTGGACATCATGTGTGTCACAAACACCCATGGACAGTGTGCGTGTCACAAACCCCATTTTACATATTGTGTGTCAGGAACCTCATTGGACAGCGTGTGTGTCACAAACCCCATTGGACAGCGTGTCTTTCACAAACCCCATTGGAAAGTATGCGTGTCAAAACCCCATTGGATAGCGTGTGTGTGTCACAAACCCCATTAGAAAGTGCGCGTGTCACAAACCCCATTGGATAGCATGTGTGTGTTACAAAACCTATTGGACAGTGTGTATGACACAATCCCCATTGGACAGCGTCTTTCTCTCAAACCCAATGGTACAGAGTGTGTGTCACAAACACTACTGGACAGCGTGTGTGTGTCACAAGCCCAGTGGAGATAGCGTTTGTCTCACAAACCCCATTGGACAGCGTGTGTGTCACAAGCACCATTGGACAGAGTGTATGTGTAACAAAGCCCATTGGACAGGGTGTGTGTGTCACAAAACCCACTGGACAGCGTGTGTGTCACAAAACCCCGTGGACAGCGTGTGTGTCACAAACACCATTGGACAGTGTGTGTGTCAAAAACCCCATTAGACAGCGTGTAGTGTCACAGACCCCTTTGGAAAGTGTGTGTGTCAAAAACCCCATTGCACAGCGTGTGTGTCTCACAATCCCCATTGTACAGTGTGTGTGTCACAAACCCCATTTGACAGAGAGTGTGTCACAAACACTATTGGACAGCGTGTGTATGTCGCAAGCCCAATGGACAGAGTGTGTATCACAAACACCCTTGGACAGTGTGTGTGTCACAAACGCCATTGGATAGCGGGTGTGTGTCACAAACCCTATTGGACAGTGTGTGTGTCACAAACCCCATTGGACAGTGTGTGTGTCACAAACCACATGGGACAGAGTGTGTGTTACGAACCCCATTGGACAGTGTGTGTGTCACAAACCCCATTGGATAGCGTGTGTGTTTCACAAACTCTCCTGGTCAGTGTGTGTATCACAAAACCCATTGGACAGCATGCGTGTCGCAAACACCATTGGACAGTGTGTGTGTAACAAACCCAATTGGTCAGCGTGTGTGTCACAAACCCCATGGGACAGCGTGTGTGTGTCACAAACCCCATTAGAAAGGGTGTGTGTCACAAACCCCATTGGAGAGCGTGTATGTGTCACAATCCCCATTCTACAGCGTGTGTGTCACACAACCCATTGGACAGTGTCTGTGTCACAAACACCCATGGACAGTGTGCGTGTCATAAACCCCATTGGACAGTGTGTGTATTACAGACCCAATTGGTCAGCGTGTGTAGTCACATACCCCATGAGTCAGCGTGTGTGTGTCACAAACCCCATTGGAAAGTGTGTGTGTCACAAATCCATTGGAAAGTGTGTGTGTCACATACCCCATGGGAAAGCGTGTGTGTGTCACAAACCCTATAGTAAAGTGTTTGTGTAACAAACCCCATTATAAAGCGTGCGTGTCACAAACCCCATTGCATAGCGTGTGTGTGTCACAAACCCTATTGGACAGTGTGTGTGTCACAATCCCCATTGGACAGCGTTTGTGTCACAAACCCCATTGGACAGCGTGTGTGTCACAAACACCATTGGATAGTGTGTGTGTGTCACAAACCCTATTTGAAAGTGTGTGTGTCACAAACCCCATTGGATAGCGTGTGTGTGTCACAAACCGTATTGGACAGTGTGTGTGTCACAAACCCCACTGTACAGCGTGTGTGCAACGAGCCCCACTGGACAGCGTGTGTCTCACAAGACCCATTGGACAGAGTGTGTGATTCACAAACCCCATTGGACAGTGTGTGTGTCACAAACCCCATTGGACAGCGTGTTTGTGTAATAAAACGCTTTGCACAGTGTGTGTGTCACAAACCCCATTGGACAACGTGTGTTTCACAAACCCCCGTGCACACTGTATGTGTCACGAACGCCATTGGACAGTGTGTGTGTCACAAACCCCATTGGACAGCGTGTGTGTGTCACAATCCCCATTGGACAGCGTGTGTGTCACAAGCCCGTTGGGCAGAGTGTGTGTGTCACAAAACCCAGTGGACAGCGTGTGTGTCACGAACCCCATTGGACAGCGTGTGTGTCAGGAGCACCATTGGACAGAGTGTGTGTATCACAAACCCAATGGAAAGTGTATGTGTCACAAACCCCATTGGATAACGACCGTTACCACGGTGACGCGGGAGATTTAAAAGCGGCTGTAACTCGAGACCAGCACTCAGTTCCTCGGATCAGCTGACTGAAACCAGCTCGGCCGGAGCCGGGAGGGAAATCTCGAAGCTACAGAGGTAAGAGAGGGTAAAGAGAGGGGTTCCTGGTCGCGTTTTCGATTCCGCTACCAGGGAGTCCCCGGCAGCCCTTGCGGAACCGGCTGACGTGGCGTGACCGTTACCACGGTGACGGAAGTCACACCCCTCTCCCTTGCTTTGAAAAAGCCTCTGGGCGGGCAGCGACGCGTCGCTTCGAGGCGCTGGAAGGTGAAGTGCTTGTGAGGCAGGTGAGCACCACCCACACGGTGCTGCAGCAGCGACTGGGGCTGCTCGTGCAGTAGGGCTCAGAGGTTCTGTCACTCCTTGCTGTTAGACCTCTCACTTGTTGCTGGTGACACAGACTGGGGTGTGGCAGGGCAAGTAGACTGGACACAACTAGCTCTTGTAGCTGAGTTTGTCCAGGGTTTCATTTTGTTTTCTTGTCTCCAATTTAACTAAGGGTAGCAATGGTTTCTAGAACAAGGAAAGCTGTTGCTGCCATTAATCCAAAGAGTGTGTCTACACAGACACTACCTGCCAAGAAGGATGCAGCCACCCAGGCTTCTGGCTGCGCAGAGTGTCTGTGCCTGGCATTAGTACCAGAGAATGGTATGGGAGGCACCTGTGTACGATGTGACCAGGTGAATGAGTTACTGTGCCTAGTGGTGGAGCTTAAGGAAGAGGTGGAGAGACTAAGGAGCATTAGGGAGAGTGAAGAAGAAATAGACTGGTGGGGTCAGGCTCTTTTGACTCCTAAGGGTGTGCAACAGGAGATGGCAAAGCCTTGTCCCTCCTGCCATAAGGCGGATACAGCAGATCTAATTGATTGATGGGGGGGGAATGGAAACAGGTCCCTGATCGGAGAGGTAAAAGAACCCTCTCTCGAACCCCATCACCACCCTTGGTGCCCCTAACAAATAGATATGAGGCCCTGGACCCTGAAAATCAGGCAGAGGACAGCCGAGAAGATCCACCTGGAGAGCCCTCTGGATGGACCTCATCAACAAAAAGAATCACAACTGCAGCTGTAAGAGGAAAAAGAAAAAGAAGAGTGGTAGTAGTCTGCGACTCTCTTCTGAGGGGAACAGAGGGCCCTATATGTCGCCCAGACCCATCCCACAGGGAGGTCTGCTGCCTTCCTGGGGCCAGGGTGAGGGACATTAATAGGAGACTTCCCGAGCTGATTCAGCCCTCAGACTACTATCCCCTGTTAATAGTCCAAGCTGGCAGCGAGGACATCAACAGAAGAAGTATCAAGATAATTAAAAAGGACTTTAAAGCACTGGGTCAGTCAGTTCATGGGACGGGAGCACAAGTGATATTTGCCTCAGTTCCTGTGCTAGCTGGGATGGATGAGGAACTAAATAAAGAGAGGAGCAGAAAAGCCCATCTCATCAACAGGTGGCCTAAGGATTGGTGTCACCGTCAAAATTTTGGGTTTTTTGACCATGGGCCAAGCTCCGTGGTACCCAGTCTCCTCAAATCAGATGGGCTTCATCCTTCTAGGGAGAGCAAGAGGACTATAGCCCATAAGTTGGCAGGGCTGATCAGGAGGGCTTTAAACTAGGTTTGAAGGGGGAAGGGATTGAAACTGGGCTCTCCAAAGATCAGCCTACGGATGGAAAGCCCGAATTAAGAGGGAAATCAGCAGCCCACTTGAAGTGCATGTACACTAATGCACGCAGTATGGGCAACAAACAAGAGGAGCTGGAAGCCATCGTGCAGCAGGAAAGCTATGACATAGTTGCCATCACAGAAACATAGTGGGATGACTCATATGACTGGAGTGCTGCTATGTGTGGCTATAAGCTCTTCAGAAAAGATAGGCAGGGTAGGAGAGGTGGAGGGGTGGCTTTATATGTTAGAGAGTCACTCGACTCTGTTAAACTTGAGGTCAGCAGTGACAAGGTTGAGTGCCTGTGGACCAGAATCAGGGGGAAGTCCAACAAGGCTGACATCCAACCAGGACGATGAAGGAGATGAATTATTCTACAAGCAGCTGGCAGATGTCTCAAAATCGACGGCCCTTGTTCTTGTGGGTGACTTTAACCTGCCAGATATCTGCTGGGAGCTCAATACTGCACAGAAGAGGCAGTTTAGGAAGTTCCTAGAGTGTATAGAGGACAATTTCCTTCATCAGCTGGTAAATGAGCCCACCAGGGGCAAGACCCCGCTAGACCTACTGTTTACAAACAGAGAAGGGCTGGTGGGAGATGTAGTGGTTGGAGGCCGCCTGGGGCATAGTGACCATGAAATAATAGACTTTTCAATACTCAGAGATGCAGGGAGAACCATTAACAAAACCTCTACGCTGGACTTCCGGAGGGCAGATTTTTGCCTATTCAGAAGTCTAGTTCAGAGCATACCCTGGGAAACAATGCTTAAAAAAAAGGGGGCCCAGGAGGGTTGGGCATGCTTCAAGCAGGTGGTTTTGAGTGCACAGGAACAGGCTATACCAGTGTGCCGAAAGGCTAGCCGGCGGGGAAGACAACCGGCTTGGCTAAATAGGGAGATTTTGAATGAAATCAGAAATAAAAAGAGACTTTACCGACTGTGGAAAAAAGGGCTGGCTACTTATGAAGAATTTATGGAAATAGCTAGATCATGCAGAAAAAAAATCAGGGAAACAAAAGTGCAATTTGAAGTTAACTTGGCCAATTCTGTCAGGGATAATAAAAAGTCCTTCTTCAAATATGATAATAACAAAAGGAGGGGCAAGGAAAACCTCCATTCTCTGTTGGACTTTGAGGGAAATATAGTTAACAAAGATGAGGAGAAAGCTGAGGTACTTAATACCTACTTTGCCTCAGTTTTTACCAGTAAGACAGGTGGCCCTCAGGACAACTCATCTCTGGAGGTGGTTGACAGAGATAGGAAGCCAAATAGGCAAATTGTATTCCAGGAGGAAATAGCTGGTGATTTACTGAGCCACCTGGATCCTCACAAGTCTATGGGACCAGATGAGATCCATCCTAGGGTGATGAGGGAGCTAGCAGAAGAACTTGCCAAGCCACTCTCCATCATCTTCCAACAGTCCTGGCTCACTGGGGAGGTCCCATATGATTGGAAATTGGCCAATGTTACCCCAGTCCACAAAAAGGGCTGCAGAGCTGACCCTGGCAACTCCAGGCCTGTCAGCCTGACCTCGGTGCCTGGCAGGGTTATGGAGCAGATCATCCTGAATGGAATCACACAGCACCTTCAGGATGGACAAGGGATCAGACCCAGCCAGCATGGGTTTAGGAGGGGCAGGTCCTGTCTGACCAACCTGATCTCCTTTTATGATCAGGTGACTCACCTGGTGGATGAGGGGAAAGCCGTGGATGTGGTCTATCTGGACTTCAGCAAGGCCTTTGACACTGTCTCCCATAATATACTCCTGCAAAAGCTGGTAGCCCATGGCTTGGACAAGTGTGCTCTGTGCTGGGTTAAGAACTGGCTGGAGGGCTGAGCCCAGAGAGTGCTGGTGAATGGGGCTGCATCCAGCTGTCGGCCAGTCACTAGTGGTGTTCCCCAGGGGTCAGTGTTGGGTCCAGTCCTGTTTAACATCTTTATTGACGATTTAGATGAGGGGATTGAGACCATCAGCAGCAAATTTGTTGATGACACCAAGTTGGGAGGGAGTGTCGACCTGCTGGAAGGCAGGAGGGCTCTGCAGAGGGATCTGGATAGACTGGAAAAATGGGCTGATTCCAATGGGATGAAGTTCAATAAGGCCAAATGCCGGGTGCCGCACTTTGGTCACAACAACCCCCTGCAGCGCTACAGACTGGGCGCAGAGTGGCTGGAGAGCAGTCAGACATAAAGGGACCTGGTGGTACTAATTGACAGGAAGCTCAACATGAGCCAACAGTGTGCCCAGGTGGCCAAGAAGGCCAACGGTATCCTGTCCTGTATCAAAAACAGCGTGGTCAGCAGGACAAGGGAAGTGATCCTTCCCCTGTACTCTGCATTGGTGAGGCCACACCTGGAGTGTTGTGTTCAGTTCTGGGCCCCTCAGTTCAGGAAAGACATTGAAGTGCTGGAGCAGGTCCAGAGAAGAGCAACACGACTGGTGAAGGGACTTGAACACAAGCCCTATGGGGAGAGGCTGAGGGAGCTGGGGTTGTTTAGTCTAGAGAAGAGGAGGCTTAGAGGTGACCTCATCACTCTCTATAACTACCTGAAGGGCAGTTATAGCCAGGTGGGGATTGGTCTCTTCTCCCAGGCAGTTAGCAATAGGACAAGGGGGCATGGGCGCAAGCTCTACCAGGGGAAATTTAGGCTGGATATTAGAAAGAAATTCTTTACAGAGAGAGTGGTCAGGCATTGGAATGGCTGCCCAGGGAGGTAGTGGACTCGCCGTCCCTAGAGGTTTTTAAACTGAGATTGGACATGGCACTTAGTGCCATGATCTAGTAAACGGACTAGAGTTGGACCAAGGGTTGGACTCGATGATCTCTGAGGCCTTTTCAAACCCAGTCGATTCTGTGATTCTGATTCTGTGATTCTGTGGATAGCGTGTGTGTGTCACAAACCCTATTGGACAGTGTGTGTGTCACAAAACGCACTGGACAGCGTGTGTGTTCACAAACCCCATTGGACAGCGTGTGTGTCACAATCCCCATTGGACAGCTTGTGTGTCACAAACACCATAGGACAGCGTGTGTGTGTAACAATACCCATTGGACACTGTGTGTGTCACAAACCCCATTGGACAGTGTGCGTGTAACAAACCCCATTGGACATAGTGTGTGTCACAAACCCCTTTGGACAGTGTGTGTGTCACAAACCCCATTGGACAGCGTGTGTGTTACAAACACACATGGACAGTGTGCGTGTCACAAACCCCATTGGACATCGTGTGTGTCACAAACCCCTGTAGACAGTGTGTGTGTCACAAACCCCATTAGTCAGCATGTGTGTGTCACAATCCCCATTGGACAGTGTGTGTGTCACAAACTCCATTGGACAGCGTGTGTGTCACAAATCCCCGTGAACACTGTGTGTGTCACAAACCCCATTGGACAGTGTGCGTGTCACAAACCCCATTGGACATAGAGTGTGTCACAAACACCTTTGGACAGTGTGTGTGTCACAAACCCCATTGGACAGCGTGTGTGTTACAAACACACATGGACAGTGTGGGTGTCACAAACCCCATTGGACATCGTGTGTGTCACAAACCCCTTTGGACAGTGTGTGTGTCACAAACCACATGGGTCAGAGGGTGTGTCACGAAACCCATTGGACAGCATCTGTGTTCACAAGCGCCATTGGACAGAGTGTGTGTCACAAACCCCATTGGAAAGTGTATGTGTCACAAACACCATTGGATAGCGTGTGTGTGTCACAAACCCTCCTGGTCAGTGTGTGTGTCACAAACCCCATTGGAAAGTGTATGTGTCACAAACCGCATTGGACAGTGTGTGTGTCACAAAACGCACTGGACAGCGTGTGTGTTCACAAACCCCACTGGACAGCGTGTGTGTCACAAGACCCATTGGACAGAGTGTATGTGTCACAAACCCCATTGGACAGCGTGTGTGTCACAAGTCCCCATGGACACTGTGTGTGTCAAAAACCCCATTGGACAGTGTGTGTGTCACAAACCCCATTGGACAGCTTGTGTGTTTAACAATACCCGTTGGACGGTGTGTGTGTCACAAAACCCATTGTGCAGTGTGTGTGTCACAAAAACCATTGGAGAGCGTGTGTGTCACAAGCCCATTTGACAGAGTGTGTGTGTCACAAAACACACTGGACAGCGTGTTTTGCACGAACCCCATTGGACAGCGTGTGTGTCACAAGCACCATTGGACAGAGTGTGTGTGTCAAAAACCCCATTGGACAGCGTGTGTGTCACAAGCGCCATTGGAAAGTGTGTGTGTCACAAACCCCATTGGAAAGAGTGTGTGTCACAAATCCTATTGGACAGTGTGTGTGTCACAAACACCCATGGACAGTGTGCGTGTCACGAACCCCATTGGACAGCGTGTGTGTTCACAAGCGCCATTAGTCAGAGTGTGTGTGTCACAAACCCCATTGGAAAGTGTATGTGTCACGTACCCCATTGGTTACGTGTGTGTGTCTCAAACCCTCGTGATCAGTGTATGTGTCACAAAACCCATTGGACAGCATGCGTGTCACAAACAATATTGGAGAGTGTGTTTGTAACAAACCCAATTGGTCAGCGTGTGTGTCACAAACCCCATGGGACAGCTTGCGTGTGTCACAAACACCATTGGAAAGCGTGTGTGTCACAAACCTTTTTGGACAGCATGTGTGTGTGTCACAAACCGCATTGGAAAGTGTATGTGTCACAAACCCTATTGGATAGCGTATGTGTGTCACAAAACCTCCTGGTCAGTGTGTGTGACAAAAAACCTACTGGAGAGCTTGTGTGTCACAAGACCTTTTGGACAGAGTGTGTGTGTCACAAACCCCATTGGACAGCGTGTGTACCACAATCCCCATTGGACAGCGTGTGTATCACAATCCCCATTGGACAGAGTGTGGGTCACAAACACCCATGGACATTGTGCGTGTCACAAACCCCATTGGAAATTTTTTGTGTCAGAAACCCCTTTGGAAATTGTGTGTGTCAAAAACCCGACTGGAGAGCGTGTGTGTGTCACATTCCTCTTTGGACAGTGTGTGTGTCACAAACCCTATTGGAAAGTGTATGTGTCACAAACCCCATTGGATAGCGTGTGTGTGTCACAAACCCCGTTAGAAAGTATGCGAGTGACAAACCCCATTGGATAGCATGTGTGTGTCACAAACCCCATTAGAAAGTGTGCGTGTCACAAACCCCAATGGAAAGTGTGTGTATCACAAACACCATTGGACAGCGTGTGTGTGTCACAATCCCCATTGGACAGTGTGTGTCTCACAAACCCCACTGGATAGCGTGTGTGGTGTTGCAAACCCTATTGGACAGCGTGTGTGTCACGAACCCCATTGGACACCGTGTGGGTCACAAACCCTATTGGACAGAGTGTGTGTCAGAAGCCCCATTGGATAGAGTGTATGTATCAAAGACCCCATTGGACAGCGTGTGTGTCACAATCCCCATTGGACAGCGTGTGTGTCACAAACCCCATTGGAAAGTGTGTGTCACAAACCCCATTGGATAGCGTGTGTGTGGCACAAAACCTATTGGACAGCGTGTGTGTCACAAACCCCATTGTAAAGTGCGTGTGTCACAAACACCATTGGACAGCGTGTGTGTATCACAAACCCTATTGGACAGTGTGTGTGTCACAAGCCCCATTGGATAGAGTGTATGTATCAAAGACCCCATTGGACAGCGTGTGTGTCACAATCCCCATTGGACACCGTGTGGGTCACAAACCCCATTGGACAGAGTGTGTGTCCCAAGCCCCATTGGACAGAGTGTATGTGTCACAATCCCCATTGGACAGCGTGTGTGTCACAAACCTCTTTGGAGAGCGTGTGTGTCACAAACCCCTTTGGAGAGCGTGTGTGTCACAAACCCCATTGGAAAGTGTGTGTCACAAACCCCACTGGATCTCGTGTGTGTGTCAAAATCCCCATTAAAAATTATGTGTGTCACAAACCCCATTGGACAGCGTGTGTGTCATAAACCCTATTGGACAGTGTGTATGTCACAATCCCCATAGGAGAGCGTCTGTATCACAAATCCCATTGGACAGCGTGTGTGTCACAAACCCCCGTGGACAATGTGTCTGTCACGAACGCCATTGGACAGTGTGTGTGTCACAGACACCACTGGACAGCGTGTGTGTCACAAACACTCATGGACAGTGTGCGTGTCAAAACCCCATTGGACATCGTGTGTGTCACAAACCCCTTTGGACAGTGTGTGTGTAACAAACCCCATTGGACAGCGTGTGTGTCACAAACCCAATTGGACTGCGTGTGTATCACAAACCCAATCGGACATAGTGTGTGCCAAGAACCCCATTGGACAGCGTGTGTGTCACAAGCGCCATTGGACAGAGTGTATGTGTCACAAACCCCATTGGAAAGTGTATGTGTCACAAACCCCATTGGATAGCGTGTGTGTGTCACAAAACCTCCTGGTCAGTGTGTGTGTCACAAAATCCATTGGATAGCATGCGTGTCACAAACACCATAGGACAGTGTGTGTGTAACAAACCCAGTTGGTCAGTGTGTGTGTCACAAACCCAATGGGACAGCGTGTGTGCGTCACATACCCCATTGGAAAGTGTGTGTGTCATAAACCCCATTGGACAGAGTTTGTGTTTAACAATACCCATTGGACAGTGTGTGTATCACAAACCCCATTGGACAGTGTGTGTGTCACAAACCCCATTGCACATCATGTGTGTCATAAACCCATTTGGACAGTGTGTGTTTCACAAACCCCACTGGACAGCGTGTGTGCCACAAACACCCATGGACAGTGTGCGTGTCACAAACCCCATTGGACATCGTTTGTGTCACAAAACCCTTTCGACAGAGTGTGTGTCACGATCCCCATTGCACAGCGTGTGTGTCACAAGCGCCATTGGACAGAGTATGTGCGTCACAAACCCCATTGGAACGTGTATGCGTTACAAAACCCATTGAATAGTGTGTGTGTGTCACAAACCCTCCTGGTAAAGTGTGTGTGTCACAGAACCCATTGGACAGCATGCGGGTCACACAGACCATTGGACAGTGTGTGTGTAACAAACCCAATTGGTCAGCATGTGTGTCTCAAACCCCATGGGACAGAGACTGGGTGTCACAAACCCCATTGGATAGTGTGTGTGTCATAAGCCCCATTGGATAGCGTGCGTGTGTCACAAACCCCATTATAAAGTGTGCGTGTCACAAACCCCATTGGACATTGTGTGTGTCACAAACCCCATTGGACAGTGTGTGTGTCACAAACGCCATTGGACAGAGTGTGGGTCACAAGACCCATTGGATAGAGTGTATGTGTCACAAAGCCCATTGGACAGCGTGTGTGTCACAATCCCCATTGGACAGTGTATGTGTCACAAATCCCATTGGACAGGGTGTGTGTGTCACAATACCCATTTGACAGTGTGTGAGCCACAAACCTCATTGGACATAGTTTGTGTCACAAAGCCTCGTGGACACTGTGTGTGTCACAAACACCCATGGACAGTGTGCTTGTCACAAACCCCATTGGAAAACGTGTGTGTCACAAACCCCTTTGGACAGTGTGTGTGTCACAAACCCCATTGGACAGCCTGTGTGTGTCACAATCCCCATTGTACAGTGTGTGTGTCACGAACCCCATTGGACAGCGTGCGTGTCACAAGCCCCATTGGACAGAGTGTGTGAGTCACAAACCCCATTGGAAAGTGTGTGTGTCACAAACCCTATTGGACAGTATGTATGACACAATCCCCATTGGACAGCGTCTTTGTCACAAACCCAATAGGACATATTGTGGGTCACAAACACTATAGGACAGCGTGTGTGTGTCACAAACCCCATTGGACAGTGTGTGTGTTTCACAATACCCACTGGACAGTGTGTGTGTCACAAAACTCATTGGACAGCGTGTGTGTCAAAAACACACATGGACAGTGTGCGTGCCACAAACCACATTGAACAAGGTGTGTGTCACAAACCCCTTTGGACAGTGTGTGTGTCACAAATCTCATGGGACAGAGTGTGTGTCACGAACCCCATTGGACACCGTGTGTGTCACAAGCGCCACTGGACAGCATGTGTGTCACATACCCCATTGGACAGCGTGTGTGTGTCAAAATCCCCATTGGACAGGGTGTGTGTATCACAATACCCATTGGACATTTTGTATGTCACAAACCTCATTGGACAGAGTTTGTGTTCACAAAACCCCCGTGGACAATGTGTGTTTCACAAACACCCATGGACAGCGTGTGTGTCACAAACCCCATTGGACATCGCGTGTGTCACAAACACGATGGACAGTGTGTGTGTCACAAACCCAATGGACAGAGTTTGTCTCACCAACCCCCATGGTCACTGTGTGTGTCACAAACCCCATTGGACAGAGTGTGTGTCACAAGCCCCATTGGACAGAGTGTATATGTCACAAAGCCCATTGGACAGCGTGTGAGTCACAATCCCTATTGGACAGCGTATGTGTCACAAACCCCGTTGGACAGGGTGTGTGTGTCACAATACCCATTGGACAGTGTGTGTGCCAAAAACGTCATTGGACAGAGTTTGTGTACAAACCCCCGTGGACACTGTGCGTGTCACAAACGCCATTGGACAGTGTGTGTGTCACAAACTCCACTGGACAATGTGTGTGTCACAAACACCATGGACAGTGTGCGTGTCACAAACCCCATTGGACATCGTGTGTGTCACAAGCCCCATTGACAGAGTGTGTGTGTCACAAACCCCATTAGACAGCGTGTGTGTCACAAACCCCTTTGGAGAGTGTGTGTGTCACAAACACCTTTGGACAGCGTGTGTGTGTCACAATCCCCATTGTACAGTGTGTGTGTCACAAACCCCATTTGACAGAGTGTCTGTCACGAACCCCATTGGACAGAGCACGTTAGTCACAAACCCCTTTAGAAAGAGTCTGTGTCACAAACCCCATTGGATGGCGGGTGTGTGTATCAATACCCATTGAACAATGTGTGTGTCACACACCCCATTGGACAGAGTTTGTGTCACAAACCCTGATGGACAGTGTGTGTGTCACAAACCCCATGGGACAGACTGTGTGTCACGAACCCCATTGGACAGCGTGTGTGTCACAAACCCCATTGGACAGATTGTGTGTCACAATCCCCATTGGACAGTGTGTGCGTGTCACAAACCCCATTAGACAGCGTGTGTGTCACAAACCCCTTTGGACAGTGTGTGTGTCACGAACCCCATTGGACACCGTGTGTGACAAGCTCCGTTGGACAGAGTGTGTGTGTCACAAACCCCATTGGAAAGTGTATGTGTCACAAACCCCATTGGAAAGTGTGTGTGTCACAAAACCCTATGGACAGTGAGTGTGTCACAAACACCATTGGACAGTGTGTGTGTCGCAAATCCCATTGGAAAGTGTTTGTGTGACAAACCCCATTGGACAGCGTGTGTGTCACAAACCCCATTGGACAGCGTGTGTGTCACAATCCCCATTGGACAGTGTGTGTGTCACAAACCCATTGGAGAGCGTGAGTATCATAAACCCTATTGGACAGCGTGTGTGTGTCACAATCCCCATTGGACAGCGTGTGTGTCACATTTCCCATTGGTCAGTGTGTGTGTCACGAACCCCATTGGACATTGTGTGCGTCAAAAACCCCACTAGACAGCGTGTGTGTTTCACAAACCCCATTGGAAAGTGTGTGTCACAAACCGCATTGGATAGTGTGTGTTTGTTACAAACCCTATTGGACAGTGTGTAGGTCACAATCCTCATTGGACAGCGTCTGTGTCACAAAACCCTTTGGACATCGTGTGTGTGACAAACACCACTGGACAGCGTGTGTGTGTCACAATCCCCATTGGACAGTGTGTGTGTCACAAAACCCATTGGATAGCATGTGTGTCACAAACGCTTTTTGATAGTGTGTGTCTCACAAACCCCTTTGGACATCGTTTCTGTTTAACAATACCCATTGGACAGTGTGTGTGTCACTATCCCCAGTGGAGAGCGTGTGTGTCAAAACCCCATTGGACACTTTGTGTGTGACAAAACCCAATGGACAGCGTGTGTATCACAAACACCCATGGACAGTGTGAGTGTCACAAACCCCATTGGACAGCGTCTGTGTCACAAACCCCTTTGGACAGTGTGTGTGACAGAAACCCCATTGGACAGCGTGTGTGTGCCAAAATCCCCATTGGACAGTGTGGGTGTCACAATCCCCATAGGACAGCGTGTGTGTCACAAACCCCCGTGGACACACTGTGTGTCACAAACCCCATTGTACAGTGTGTGTGTGTAACAATACCCATTAGACGGTGTGGAGTGTCACAAACCCCATTGGACAGTGTGTGTGTCATAAACTCCACTGGACAGCGTGTGTGTGTCACAAAACCCCTTTGGACAGTGTGCGTGTCACAAACCCCACTGGACATTGTGTGTGTCCCGAACCCCATTGGACAGCGTTTGTGTCCCAATCCCCATTGGACAACGTGTGTGTGTCACAATCCCCATTGGACTGTGTGTGTGTTACAAACCCCATTGGACAGCGTGTGTGTCACAAACGCCATTGGACAGAGTGTCTATGTCACAAACCCCATTGTAAAGTGTATGTGTCACAAACCAATTGGATAGTGTTTGTGTCACAAACCCTCCTGGTCAGTGTGTGTGTCACAAAACCCATTGTACAGCATGTGTGTCACAACAACCATTGTACAGTGTGTGTGTAACAAACGCAATTGGTCAGCAGGTGTGTCACAAACCCCATTGGATAGCGTGTGTTTTTCAAAAACCCATTAGAAAGTATGTGTGTCACAAACCCCATTGGATAGCGTGTGTGTGTCACAATCCCCATTGGACAGTGTGTGTGTCACAAACCCCATTGGACAGCGTGTGTGTCACAATCCCCATTGGACAGTGTGTGTATCACAAACCCCATTGGACAGTGTGTGTGTCACAAACCCCATTGGACATCGTTTGTGTCACAAACCCCTTTGGACAGTGTGTGTGTCAAAAACCCCACTAGACAGCGTGTGTGTCACAAACCCTGTTGGATAGCGTGTGCGTGTCACAAACCCCATTGGATAGCGTGTGTGTGTCACAAACCCTTTTGGACAGTGTGTAGGTCACAAACCCCATTGGACAGCATCTGTGTCACAAACCCCATTGGACAGCGTGTGTGTCACAAACACCATTGGACAGCGTGTGTGTGTCACAATCGCCACTGGAGAGTGTGTGTGTCACAAAACCCATTGGATAGCGTGTGTGTGTGACAAAACCTGTTGGACAGTGTGTGTGTCACAAACCCCCGTGGACACAGTGTGTGTCACGAACCCTGTTGGACAGTATGTGTGTGGAACAATACCCATTGGACAGTGTGTGTGTCACAAACCCCATTGGACAGCGTGTGTTTACAAACCCCTTGCACACTGTGTGTGTCACAATCCTCATTTGACAGCGTGTGTGTCACAAACCCCATTGGAGACCGTGTGTGTCACAAACACCATTGGACAGCGTGTGTGTGTCACAAACCCCTTTAGAAAGTGTGTGTGACACAAACGCCATTGGATAGCGTATGTGTGTCACAAACGCCATTGGACAGAGTGTGTGTGTGACAAAGAATATTGGACAGCGTGTGTGTGTCACAATCCCCATTGGACAGAGTGTGTGTCACAAACCCCATTGGATAGTGTGCGTGTCAGAATCCCCATTGGATAGTGTGTGTCTCACAAACCCTCTTAGACAGCGTGTGTGTCACAAACACAAATGGACAGTGTGCGTGTTACAAACTCCATTGGACGGCGTGTGTGTGTCAAAATCCCCATTGGACAGTGTGTTTGTCAAAAATCCCAGGGGACAGAGTGTGTGTCACGAACCCCATTGGACAGCGTGTGTGTCACAAGCGCCATTGGACAGAGAGTGTGTGACACAAACCCCATTGGAAAGTGTATGTGTCACAAACCCCATTGGATAGCGTGTGTCTGACACAAACCCTTTTGGACAGTGTGTATGTCACAAACCCTCCTGCTCAGTGTGTGTGTAACAAAACCCATGGGACAGCGAGTGTGTGTCACAAAGCCCATTGGAAAGTGTGTGTGTCACAAACCCCATTGGATAGCGTGTGTGTGTCACAAACCCCATTAGAAAGTGTGTGTGTCACAAACCCCATGGGACAAAATGTGTGTCACCAACACTGTTGGACAGCGTGTGTGTCACAAACCCCATTGGACAGCGTGTGTGTCACAAACCCCTTTGAACAGTGTGTGTGTCACAAACCCCATTGGACAGCGTGAGTGTGTCACAAAACCCACTGGATAGTGTGTGTGTCACGAACCCCATTGCACAGCGTGTGTGTCACAAACACCATTGGATAGCGTGTATGTGTGACAAACCCCATTGGATAGTGTGTGTGTCACAAACCCCATTGGACAGCGTGTGTGTCACAAGCACCATTTCACAGAGTGTGTGTCACAAACCCCATCGGACAGTGTGTGTGTGTCACAATACCCATTGGACAGTGTGTGTGTCACAAACCCCATTGCACAGCGTGTCTGTGTCATAATCCCCATTGGACAGTGGTTGTGTCACAAACCCCATGAACAGAGTGTGTGTCACAAACCCCATTGGACAGCGTGTGTGTGTAACAATACCCTTTGGACACTGTTTGTGTCACAAACTCCATTGGATAGCGTGTGTGTCACAAACCCCATTAGAAAGAGTGTGTGTCACAAACCCCATTGGATAGGGTCTGTGTCACAAACCCCCCTGGTCAGTGTGTGTGTCACAAACCCCATTGGACATCGTGTATGTCACAAACACCTTTGGACAGTGTGTGTCACAAACACCATAGGACCGAGTGTGTGTCACAAGCCCCATTGGACAGAGTGTATGTGTCACAAAGCCCATTGGACAGCGTGTGTGCCAGAAACCTCATTGGACATAGTTTGTGTCACAAACCCCCATGGACACTGTGTGTGTCACAAACACCCATGGACAGTGTGCGTGTCACAAACCCCATTGGACATTGTGTGTGTCACAAACCCCTTTGGACCGTGTGTGTGTCACAAACACCATTGGACAGCGTGTGTGTCACAAACCCCATTGGAGAGAGTGTATGTGTCACAAAGCCCATTGGACAGCGTGTGTGTGTCACAATCCCCATTGGACAGTCTGTGTGCCACAAACGCCATGGGATAGAGTGTGTGTGTCACAAAACCCACTGGACAGCGTGTGTGTCACAAACTGCATTAGAAAGATTGTGTGTGTCACAAACACCATTTGACAGCGTGTGTGTTTCAAACACGATGGACAGTGTGAGTGTCACAAACCCCATTGGACAACGTGTGTGTCACAAGCCCCATTGGACAGAGTGTCTGTCACGAACCCCACTGGACAGCGTGTATGTCACAAACCCCATTAGACAGAGTGTGTGTCACAAAACCCACTGGACAGCGTGTGTGTCATAAACCCCATTGGATACCGTGTGTGTCACAGACCCCATTAGAAAGATTGTGTGTCACAAATCCCATTGGATAGCGTGTGTGTGTAACAATACCTATTGGACAGTGTGTGTGTCACAAACCCCATTGGACAGAGGTTGTGTCACAAACCCCACTGGACATCGTGTGTGTCATAAACCCCAATGAATAGCGTGTGTGTGTCACAAACCCCATGGGACAGAGTGTGTGTCACAAACCCCATTGGACAGAGTGTGTGTGAAAAACCCCATTGGACAGCGTGTGTGTCACAAACCCATTGGAAAGTGTATGTGTCACAAAAAACAATGGATAGCTTGTGTGTGTCACAATCCCCATTGGAGAGCGTGTATGCCAAAACCCCTTTGGATAGTGTGTGTGTCACAAAACCCACTGGACAGCGTGTGTGTTACAAACAAACTTGGACAGTGTGACTGTCACAAACCCTATTGGACAGTGTGTGTGTCACAAACACCTTTGGACAGTTTGTGTGTCACAAACCCCATTGGACGGCGTGTGTGTGTCACAAACCCCGTTGGACAGCGTGTGTGTCATATACCCCATTGGACAGCATGTGTGTGTCAAAATACCCATTGGACAGTGTGTGTGTGTCACAAACCCCATTAGACAGCGTGAGTGTGTCACAATCCTCATTGGACAGTGGTTGTGTCCAAACCCCATGAACAAAGTGTGTGTCACAAACAATATTGGACAGCGTGTGTGTGTCACAAGCCCATTGGACAGAGTGTGTGCGTCACAAAACCCACTGGACAGCGTGTGTGTCATGAACCCCATTGGACAGTGTGTGTGTCACAAGCACCATTGGACAGAGTGTGTGTCACAGACCCCATTGTACAGTGTGTGTGTGTCACAAGCCCCATTATACAGAGTGTGGGTGTCACAAACTCAATTAGGCAGCGTGTGTGACACAAACCCCTTTGGACAGTGTGTTTTTCACAAACACCATTAGACAGCGTGTGTGTGTCACAAAAGCCATGGGACAGCGTGTGTGTGTCAGAAACCCCATTGGAAAGTGTGAGTCACAAACCCCATTGGATAGCGTGTGCTTGTCAAAAACCTCATTAGAAAGTATGTGTGTCACAAAAGCCATTGGATAGCATGTGTGTGTCACAAACCCCTTTGGACAGTGTGTGTGTGTCACAATCCCCATTGGACAGTGAGTGTGTCACAAACCCCATTGGACAGCGTGTGTGTCACAAGGCCATTGGACAGAGTGTGTATGTCACAAACCCCATTGGAACGTGTGTGTGTCACAATCCTCATTGGAAAGTTCGTGTGTGTCACAATCCCCACTGGACAGCGTGTGTGTCATAAAACCCATAGGACAGTATGTGTGTCACAAACCCCATTAGAAAGTGTGTGTGTCACAAAAAGTATTGGATAGAGTGTGTGTGTCGCAAACCGTATTGGACAGTGTGTGTTTGTCACAACCCCCATTGGACAGTGTGTATGTCACAAAACCCATTGGATAGCGTGTGTGTCACAAACCCAGTTAGAAAGTGTGTGTGTCACAAACCCCACTGGATATCAAGTGTGAGTCACAAACCCTATTGGACAGAGTGTGTGTGTGTTACAAACCACATTGGACAGCGTTCGTGTCATAAACCACGTTGGATAGCGTGTGTGTGTCACAAACCTCATGGGACAGAGTGTGTGTCAGGAACCCCATTGGACAGCGTGTGTGTCACAAAACCCATTGGACAGCGTGTGTGTCACAAACTCCTTTGGGCAGTGTGTGTGTCCCAAACCCCATTGGACAGAGTGTATGTGTCACGAAACCCATTGGACAGCTTGTGTGTCACAAGACCTATTGGACAGAGTGTGTGTGCCACAAACCCCATTGGACAGTGTATGCGTCATAAACTCCATTGGACAGCGTGTGTTTCACAATCCCCTATGGACAGTGTCTGTGTGTCACAAACCCCATTAGACAGAGTGTGTGTCACAGTCCTTATTGGACAGTGTGTGTGTCACAAAGCCCATTGGACAGCGTGTGTGTCACAAACTCCTTAGGGCAGTGTGTGTGTCAGAATCCCCATTGGACAGAATATGTGTGTCACAATCCCCACTGCACACTGTGTGTGTCACAAACCCCATTGGACAGCGTGTCTGTCACAAACCCCATTGGACAGTTTGTGTGTCACAAACCCCATTGGACAACGTGTGTGTTTAACAATACCCATTGGACAGTGTGTGTGTCACAAAACCCACTGGACAGCGTGAGTGTCACAAACCCCCCTGGAAAGTGTGTGTGCAACAATCCTCCGTGGACAGCGTTTGTGTCACAAACCCCATTGGACAGTGTGTGTGTCACAAAACCCATTGTACAGTGTGTGTGTCACAAATACCATTGGAAAGTGTGTGTGTCACAAGCCCGTTGGACAGAGTGTGTGTGTCACAAAACCCACTGGACAGCGTGTGTGTCACGAACCCCATTGCACAGCGTGTGTGTCACAAGCACCTTTGGACAGTGTGTGTGTGTCACAAACCCCATTGGAAAGTGTATGTGTCACAAACCCCATTGGATAGCGTGTGTGTGGCACATAACCTATTGGACAGTGAGTGTGTCACAAAACCCACTGGACAGCATGTGTGTCAGAAACACCCATGGACAGTATGCGTGTCACAAACCCCATTGGATATCATGTGTGTCACAAACCCTTTTGGACAGTGTGTCTGTCACAAACCCCTATGGACATCGTGTGAGTCACAAACCATTTTGGACAGTGTGTGTGTCAGAAACCCCATTGTACAGCGTGTGTGTGTCACAATCCCCATTGCACAGTATGTGTGTCACAAACCCCATGG
Source organism: Columba guinea (assembly GCA_032206185.1). NCBI lineage: Eukaryota > Metazoa > Chordata > Aves > Columbiformes > Columbidae > Columba > Columba guinea. Next base: position 1,626,223 of record JAVLUU010000041.1, on the reverse strand, counting down.
GACAGAATGTGTGTTACGAAACCATTTGCACAGCGTGTGTGTCACCAGCGCCATTGGAGAGAGTGTGTGTGTCACAAACCTCATTGGAAAGTGTATGTGTTACAAAACTTATGGGATAGCGTGTCTCTGTCACAAGCCCTCCTGGTCAGTTTGTCGGTCACAAAACCCATTGGACAGCATGCGTGTCACAAACACCATTGGACATGTGTGTGTGTCAGAAACCCAAACGGTCAGCGTGTGTGTTACAAACCCCATTGGAAATTGTGTGTCACAAACCCCATTGGATAGCATGTGTGTGTCACAAACACTATTGGACAGTTTGTTTGTCACAATCCCCATTGGACAGCGTCTGTGTCACAAAACCCACTGGACAGCGTGTGTGTCACAAACACCATTGGACAGCGTGTGTGTGTCACAATCCCCATTGGACAGTGTGTGTGTCACAAAACCTATTGGACAGAATGTGTGTGTCACACACCCCATTGGACAGGGTGTGTGTCATAAACACCATTCGATAGCGTCTGTGTGTCACAAACCCCATTATAAAGTGTGCGTGTCACAAACCACTTTGGACACTGTGTGTGTCACAAACAGCATTGGACAGTGTGTGTGTCACAAATCCCCGTGGACACTGTGTGTTTCACAAACGCCATTGGACAGTGTGTGTGTCACAAACCCCCATGGACAGTGTGTGTGTTCACAAAACCCACTGGACAGCCTGTGTGTCATAAACACCCATGGACAGTCTGAGTGTCACAAACCTCATTGGACATAGTGTGTGTGTCACAATCCCCACTAAACAGTGTGTGTGTCACAAACACCCATGGACAGTGTGCGTGTCACAAAACCCAATGGATATTGTTTGTGTCACAAACCTCTTCGGACAATGTGTGTGTCAGAAACCCCATTGGTCAGCGTATGTGTGTCACAATCCCCATTGGACAGTGTGTGTGTCACAAAACCCATTGGATAGCGTGTCTGTGTCACAAACCCTATTGGTCAGTGTCTTTGTCACAAAACCCACTGGACAGCATGTGTGTTCACAAACCCCATTGGACAGAGTTTGTGTTTAACAATACCCATTGGACAGTGAGTGTGTCACAAACCCCATTGGAGAGCGTGTGTGTCACAATACCCCCGTGGACAATGTGTGTGTCACGAACGCCATTGGTCAGTGTGTGTGCAACAAACCCCATTTGAAAGTATGCGTGTCATAAACCCCATTATATAGAATGTGTGTGTCACAAACAGCCATGGACAGCATGTGTGTCACAAACCCCCGTGAACACTGTTTGTGTCACCAACCCCATTGGACAGTGTGTGTGTCACAAACCCAACTGGACAGCGTGTGTGTCACAATCCCCATTGGACAGCGTGTGTGTCACAAACACCATTGGACAGATTGTGTGTGTCACAAACCCCATTGGACATCGAGTGTGTCACAATCCCCATTGGACAGCGTGTGTGTCACAAACCCCATTGGACAGCGTGTGTGTCACAAGCGCCATTAGAAAGTGTGTTGTCACAAACCCCATTGGAAAGTGTGCGTTTCATAACGCCAATTTTACAGCGTGTGTGTGTCACAATCCTCAGTGGACAGTGTGTGTGTGTCACAAACCCCATTGGACATCGTGTGTATCACCATCCCCATTGGACAGCGTGTGTGTCACAAGCCCATTGGACAGAGTGTGTGTGTCACAAAACCCAGTGGACAGCGTGTGTGTGTCACAAAACCCCTTAAATAGTATGCGTGTCACAAACCCCATTGGATAGCATGTGCGTGTCACAAACGCAATTAGAAAGTGTGCGTGTTACAAGCCTCATTGGATAGCTTGTGTGTGTTACGAACCCCATTGGAAAGCATTTGTGTCACAAGACCCATTGGACAGAGTGAATGTGTCAAAAACCCCATTGGACATCGTGTGTATCACCATCCCCATTGGACAGCGTGTGTGTCACAAACCCCTTTGAACAGCGTGTGTGTCACAAACACCCATGGACAGTGTGCATGTCACAAACCCCATTGGACAGTTTGTGTGTCACAAACCCCATGGGACAGTGTGCGTGTCACAAACCCCATTGGACATCGTGTGTGTCTCACAAAACCCATTAGAAAGTGTGCGTGTCAAAAACCCCATTTGAAAGTGTGTGTGTCAAAAACCCCATTGGAGAGCGTGTGTGTGTCACAAACCCTATTGGACAGTGTGTATGACACAATCCCCATTGGACAGCGTCTGTGTCACTAACCCCATTGGACAGCGTGTGTGTCGCAAACACCATTGGACAGCGTGTGTGTCACAAACCCCATTGGACAGAGTGTGTGTGTCACAAAACCCAGTGGACAGTGTGTGTGTCACGAACCCCATTGAACAGCGTGTGTGTCACAAGCACCATTGGACAGAGTGTGGTGTCACAAACCCCATTGGAAAGTGTATGTGTCACAAACACCATTGTATAGCGCATGTGTGTCACAAACACTATTGGAAAGTGTGTTTGTTCGCAAAACCCACTGGACAGCCTGTGTCTCACAAACCCCATTGGATAGCGTGTGTGTATAACAAACACTATTGGATAGCGTGTGTTTCACAAACCCCATTAGAATGCGTGCGTGTCGCAATCCCCATTGAATAGCGTGTGTGTGTCACAAATATATTGGAAAGTGTGTAGGTCACAATCCCCATTGGACAGCGTCTGTGTGTCACAAAGCCCATGGGACAGCGTGTGTGTCACAAACCCCATTAAATAGCGTGGTTTTCAGAAACCCAATTTGAAAGTGTGTGTGTCACAAACCCCATTGGATAGCGTGTGTGTGTCACAAACCGCATTGGACAGTATGTATGACACAATCCCCATTGGACAGCGTGTGTATCACAAACCCCACTGTATAGCGTGTGTGTCACAAACTACTTCGGACAGTGTGTGTGTCACAAACCCCATGGGACAGAGTGTGTGTCACAAACACCATTGGCAGCGTCTGTGTGACAAGACCATTGGACAGCGTGTTTATCACAAGTGCCATTGGAAAGTGTGTGTATCAAAAACCCCACTGGAAAGTGTGTCTCAAACCCCATTGGAAAGTGTGTGTGTCACAAACCCCATTGAATAGCGTGTGTGTGTCACAAACCCCATTAGAAAGTGTGCGTGTCACAAACCCCATCGGATAGAATGTGCGTGTCACAAAACCTATTGGACAGTGTGTATGTCACAATCCCCATTGGACAGCGTCTGTGTCACAAACCCCATTGGACAACGTGTGTGTCACAAACCCCATTGGATAGCATGTGTGTGTCACAAACCCTATTTGACAGCGTGTAGTGTCAGAGACACCACTGGACAGTGCGTGTCACAAGTCCCATTGGACAGCGTGTGTGTCACAAACCCCATTGGACACCGTTTGTGTGTCACAAAGCTTCCTGGTCAGTGTGTGTGTGACAAACCCCATTGGAAAGTGTGTGTGTCACAAACCCCATCGGAACGCGTGTGTGTCACAAGCACCATTGGACAGAGTGTGTGTCACAAACACCATTGGACAGCGTGTGTGTCATAAACCCCATTGGACAGCGTGTGTGTGTCACAATTCCCATTGGACAGTGTGTGAGTCACAAACCCCATGGGACAGACTGTGTGTCGCAAACACTATTGGACAGCGTTTGTGTCACAAGCCCATTGGACAGAGTGTGTGTGTCAGAAAACCCACTGGACAGTGTGTGTGTCACGAACCCCATTGGACAGCGTGTGTGTCAAAAGCACCACTGGACAGAGTGTGGTGTCACACACCCCATTGGAAAGTGTATGTGTCACAAACACCATTGGATAGCGTGTGTGTCAAAAGCACCACTGGACAGAGTGTGGTGTCACACACCCCATTGGAAAGTGTATGTGTCACAAACACCATTGGATAGCGTGTGTGTGTTACAAACCCTATTGGACAGCGTGTGTGTCAGAAACCCCATTGGACAGTGTGTGTGTGTCACAATACCCATTGGACAGGGTATGGGTCACAAACTCCTTTGGACAGAGTGTGTGTGTGACAAACCCCATTGGACAGCGCGTGTGTGTTACATTCCCCATTGGACAGCGTAGTGTGTCACGAACCCCATTGGACACCTTGTGTGTCACAAAACCCTTTGGACGAAGTGTGTGTTTCACAAACCCCATTGGACATCGTGTCAGTCACAAATACCCATGGACAGCGTGTCTGTCACAAACACCCATGGACAGCCTGCGTGTCACAAACCCCATTGGACATGGTGTGTGTCACAAACCCCTTTAGACAGTGTGTGTGTCACAAACCAAATTGGACAGCGTGTTTGTCACAAACACTATTGGACAGCGTGTGTGTCACAAGACCCATTGGATACAGTGTATGTGTCACAAACCCCACTGGACAGCGTGTGTGTCACAATCCCCATTGGACAGCGTGTGTGTCACAAACCCCACTGGACAGCGTGTGTGTGTCACAAAACCCATTGGACAGTGTGTGTGTCACATACCCCATTGGACACAGTTTGTGTCACAAACCCCATTGGACAGCGTGTGTGTCACAAACCCCTGTGGACACTGTGTGTGTCACGAATGCCATTGGACAGTGTGTGTGTCACAACCCCCCCAGGACAGTGTGTGTGTCACAATCCCCACTGGACAGAGTTTGTGTCACAAACCCCATTGGAAAGTGTGTGTGTCGCAAACCCCATTGGACAGCGTGTGTGTCACAAGAACAATTGGCCATAGTGTGTGTGTCAGAAACCCCATTGGAAAGTGTATGTATACAAACCCCATTGGATAGCGTCTGTGTGTCACAAACCCTATTGGACAGTGTGTGTGTCACAAACCCTATTGGACAGAGTTTGTGTCACAAACCCCATTGGACAGCGTCTGTGTCACAAACCCCATTGGAATGTGTCTATGTCACAAACCGCATTGGATAGCGTGTGTGTGTCACAAACCCCATTGTACAGCGTGTTTGTCACAAGACCTTTATACAGAGTGTGTGTGTCACAAACCACAATGTACATTGTCTATGTCACAATCCTCACTGGACAGCATGTGTGTCGCAGACCCCATTGGACAGAGTGTGTTTGACAAACCCCATTGGACAGACTATGTGTCACAAACCCCACTGGACAGCGTGTGTGTCACAAACCCCATTGGACAGTGTGTGTGTCACAAACCCCACTGGACAGCGTGTGTGTCACAAACACCCATGGACAGCGTGCATGTCACAAACCCCATTATACATCGTGTGTTTCACAAACCCCTTTGGACAGTGTGTGTGTCATAAACACCATTGGATAGCGTGTGTGTGTCACAAACCCCATTGCACAGAGTGTTTGTCACAAGCTCATTGGACAGAGTGGGTGCGTCACAAACCCCATTGGACAGTGTGTTTGTCACAATCCCCATTGGACAGCGTGTGTGGTACAAGCCCATTGGACAGAGTGTGTGTGTTACGAATGCCATTGGAGAGTGTGTGTGTCACAATCCCTATTGGACAGCGTCTGTGTCTCAAACCCCCGTGGACACTGTGTGTATCACATACCCCACAGGACATCGCATCTGTCACATACCCCTTTGGATAGCGTGTGTGTGTCACAAACCCCATTGGACAGAGTGTGTGGGTCAGAAACCCCATTGGAAAGCGTAATTGTCACACAGCCCATTGGATAGCGTGTGTGTGTCACAAACCCTATTGGACAGTGTGTGTGTCACAAACCCCACTGGACAGCGTGTGTGTCACAATCCCCATTGGACAGCGTGTGTGTCACAAAAAGCAATATGACCGCGTGTGTGTGTAACAATACCCATTGGACAGTGTGTGTGTGTCACAAACCCCATTGGACAGAGTTTGTGTCACAAACCCCATTGGACAGCGTGTGTGTCACAAACACCATTGGACAGTGTGTGAGTCACAAACCCCATTGGAAAGCGTGTCTGTGTAACAATCCCTCCTGGTCAGTGTGTGTGGTACAAAACCCATTGGACAGCGAGTGTGTCAGAAACCCCATTGGACAGTGTGTGTCACAAATCCCATTGCACAGCGTGTGTGTGGCAGACCCCATTGGACAGAGAGTGTGTCACAAACACCCATGGACAGCGTGCGTGTCACAATCCCCATTGGAATCATGTGTATCACAAACCCCTTTGGACAGTGTGTGTGTCATAAACACCATTGGATAGCGTGTGTGTGTCACAAACCCCATTGTACAGAGTGTTTGTCACAAGCTCATTGGACAGAGTGTGTGTGTCACAAACCCCATTGGACAGCGTGTTTGTCACAATCCCCATTGGACAGCGTGTGTGGTACAAGCCCATTTTACAGAGTGTGTGTATTACGAACACCATTGGACAGTGTGTGTGTCACAAACCACACTGGACATCGCATCTGTCACAAACACCCATGGACAGCGTGCGTGTCACAAACCCCATTGGACAGCGTGTGTGTCACAAGCACCATTGGACAGAGCGTGTGGGTCAGAAACCCCATTTTAAAGTGTATTTGTCACACAGCCCATTGTACAGCGTCTTTGTCACAATCCTCACTGGACAACGTGTGTGTCGCAGACCCCATTGGACAGTGTGAGTGTGACAAACCCTATTGGACAGAGTGTGTGTCACAAACAGCATTGGACAGCCTGTGTGCGTAACAATACCCATTGGACAGTGGGTGTGTCAGAAACCCCGTTGTACAGCGTGTGTGTCACAAACCCCCGTGGACACTGTGTGTGTCATAAACCCCATTGGACAGTGTGTGTGTCACAAACCCCACTGGACAGCGTGTGTGTCACAAATCCCTTTAGACAGTGTGTGTGTCACAAACTCCATTGGAAAGCGTGTGTGTGTCACAATCCTCTTTGGAAAGTGCTTGTGTCACAAACCCCATAGGACAGCCTGTGTGTCACAAAGACTCATGGACAGTGTGCGTGTCACAAACCCCATTGGACATCCTGTTTCTCACAAAACCCTTTGGACAGTGTGTGTGTCACAAACTCCTTTGGACATCATGTGAGTGTCACAATCCCCAATGGACAGTGTGTGTGTCACAAACCCCATGGGACAGAGTGTGTGTCACGATTCCCATTGGACAGCGTGTGTGTCACAAGCGCCATTGGACAGAGTGTGTGTGTCACAAACCCCACTGGAAAGTGTATGTGTCACAAACCCCATTGGATAGCGTGTGTGTCACAAACCCCATTGGAAAGTGTGTGTGTCACAAACCCTATTGGACAGCGTGTGTGTGTCACAAACCCCATTGGACAGCGTGTGTGTCACAATCCCCATTGGACAGTGTGTGTGTCACGAACCCCATTGGAAAGTGTATGTGTTACAAACCAATTGGATAGTGTGTGTATTTGTCACAAACCCTCCTGGTCAGTGTGTGTGTCACAAAACCCATTGGACAGCATGCGTGTCACAATCACCATTGGACAGTTTGTGTGTAACAAACCCAATTGGTCAGCATGTGTGTCACAAACCCCATTGGAAAGTGTGTGTCACAAACCCATTGGATAGCGCGTGTTTTTCAAAAAACCCATTAGAAAGTATGTGTGTCACAAACCCCATTGGATGGCATTTGTGTGTCACAAACCCTATTGGACAGTGTGTGCGTCACAATCCCCATGGGACAGCGTCTCTGTCACAAACCCCATTGGACAACGTGTGTGTGTCACAAGACCCATTGCACAGTGTGTGTGTCACAAACCCCATTGGAGAGAGTTTGTGTCACAAACCCCATTAGAAAGTGTGTGTCTCACAAACCCCATTGGATAGCAAATGTGTGTCACAAACCCTATTGAACAGAGTGTGTGTGTCACAAACCCCATTGGACAGCGTGTGTGTCACAAAGCCCATTGGACAGCGTGCGTGTCAGAAACCCCATTGGACAGTGTGTGTCACAAATACCATTGGACAGCGTGTCTGTCATAAACCCTATTGGACAGCGTTTGTGTCACAAACCCCTTTCGGCAGCGAGTGTGTCACAAACCTCATGGGATAGCGTGTGTGTTTCACAAACCCCATTGGAAAGTGTGTGTCACAAACCGCATTGGATAGCGTGTGTGTGTCAAAAACCCCATTAGAAAGTTTGTGTGTCACAAACCCCATTGGATAGCGTGTGTGTGTCACAAACCCCATTATGAAGTGTGTGTGTCACAAACCCCATTGGATAGCGTGTGTTTGTTACAAACCCTATTGGACAGTGTGTAGGTCACAATCCCCATTGGACAGCGTCTGAGTCACAAACTCCATTGGACATCGTGTGTGTGACAAATACCATTGAACAGCGTGTGTGTGTCACAATCCCCATTGGACAGTGTGTATGTCACAAAACCCATTGGATATATAGCGTGTGTGTCACAAACCCCTTTTCAAAGTGTGTGTGTCACAAAACCCATTGGATAGCGTGTGAGTGTCACAAACCCTATTGGACAGTGTTTGTGTTACAAACCCCATTGGATAGCGTGTGTGTGTGACAAACCCCATTGGACAGTGTGTGTGTCACAAACCCCATTGGACAGCGTTTGTGTTTAACAATACCCATTGGACAGTGTGTGTGTCACAAACACCATTGGACAGTGTGTGTGTCACTATCCGCAGTGGACAGCGTGTGTGTCAAAACCCCATTGGACAGTTTGTGTGTGACAAAACCCAATGGAAAGCGTGTGTGTCACAATCTCCTTTGGACAGTGTGTGTCAGAAACCCTATTGGACAGCGTCTGTGTGTCACAAACCCCATTGGACAGTGCGTGTGTGTAACAATACCCATTAGACGGTGTGGAGTGTCACAAACCCCATTGGACAGCGTGTGTGTCACAAACCCCATTGGACAGCGTTTGTGTTTAACACTACCCATTGGACAGTGTGTGTGTCACGAACGCCTTTGGACAGTCTGTGTGTCACAAACCCCCCTGGACAGTTTGTGTGTCACAATCCCCAGTGGACAGCGTGTGTGTCAAAACCTCATTGGACAGTGTGTGTGTGACAAAACCCACTGGACAGAGTGTGTGTCACAATCACCCATGGACAGTGTGAGTGTCACAAACCCCATTGGATAGGGTCTGTGTCACGAACACCTTTGGACAGCGTGTGTGTCTCTAACCCCGTGCACACTGTGTGTGTCACAAACCCCATTGGACAGTGTGTGTGTCATAAACTCCACTGGACAGCGTGTGTGTCACAAACACCGATGGACATTGTGTGTGTCACAAACCCCATTGGACAGTGTGTGTGTGTAACAATAACCATTGGACAGTGTGTGTGTCACAAACCCCATTGGACAGTGTGTGTGTGTAACAATAACCATTGGACAGTGTGTGTGTCACAAACACCATTGGACAGCGTGTGTGTGTAACAATAACCATTGGACAGTGTGTGTGTCACAAACACCATTGGACAGCGTGTGTGTGTAACAATAACCATTGGACAGTGTGTGTGTCACAAACCCCATTGGACAGCGTGTGTGTGTCACAATCCTCTTTGGAAAGTGTGTGTGTCACAAACCCCATTGGACAGCCTGTGTGTCACAAAGACTCATGGACAGTGTGTGTGTCACAAACCCCATTGAACATCATGTGTGTGTCAGAATCCCCAATGGACAGTGTGTGTGTCACAAACCCCATGGGACAGAGTGTGTGTCACGGACCCCATTGGACAGCGTGTGTGTGTCACAAAACCCATTGGAAAGTGTGAGTGTCACAAACCCTATTGGAAAGTGTGTGTGTCACAAACCCTATTGGACAGCGTGTGTGTGTCACAATACACATTGGACAGTGTGTGTGTCACAAACCCTCCTGGTCAGTGTGTGTGCCACAAACCCCATTGGACAGCGTGTGTGTCAGAAACACAATTGCACAGTGTGTCTCACAAATCCCATTGTACAGCGTGTGTGTCACAATCCCCATTGAACAGCGTGTGTGTCAAAAACCCCATTGGACAGCGTGTGTGTGTCACAATTCCTCCTGGTCAGTGTGTGTGTCACAATCGCCATTGGACAGCGTGTGTGTCAGAAACCTCATTGGACAGTGTGTGTGTCAAAAACCCCATTGTACAGCGTGTGTGTCACAAACCCCTTTGGACAGGGTGTGTGTCAGAAACCCCATTGGACAGCGTGTATGTCACAAACCCCATTGAACAGCGTGTGTCTCACAAGCAATATTGGACAGAGTGTGTGTGTCATAAACACCCATGTACAGTGTGCGTGTCACAAACCCCATCGGACATCGTGTGTGTCACAATCCCCATTGGACAGTGTGTGTGTGACAAACCCCATGGGACAGAGTGTTTGTCACAAATACTATTGGACAGCGTGTGTGTCACAAGCCCATTGGACAGAGTGTGTGTGTCACAAAACCCACTGGACAGCGAGTGTGTCACAAACCCCATTGGACAGTGTGTGTGTGTCACAAACCCTCCTGGTCAGTGTGTGTGTCGCAAACCCCTTTGGACAGTCTGTGTGTCACATAACCTATTAGATAGCGTGTGTGTGTCACAAACCCAATTGGACAGTGTCTGTGTCACAAAACCCACTGGACAGCGTGTGTGTCACAAAACACATTGGAGAGCGTGTGTGTCATAAGCCCCATTGGACAGAGTGTATGTGTCACAAACCGCATTGGACAGCGTGTGTGTGTAAAAATACCCATTGGACTGTGTGTGTGTCACAAAACCCATTGGACAGGGTGTGTGTATAAAAATACCCATTGGACTGTGTGTGTGTCACAAAACCCATTGGACAGGGTGTGTGTGTAAAAATACCCAATGGACAGTGTGTGTGTGTCACAAAATCCATTGGACAGCATGCGTGTCGCAAACACCATTGGACAGTGTGTGTGTAAGAAACCCAATTGGTCAGCGTGTGTGTCACAAACCCCATGGGAGAGCATGTGTTTTTCACAAACCCCATTGAAAAGTCTGTGTGTCACAATCCCCATTGGAAAGTGTGTGTGTCACATACCCCATTGAATAGCGTGTGTGTGTCACAAACCCCATTGGAAATTGTGTGTGTCACAAATTCCATTGGATAGCGTGTGTGTCACAAACCCTACTGGACAGTGTGTGTGTCACAAGACCCTTTGGACAGAGTGTGAGTGTCACAAACCCCATTGGACTGCGTGTGTGTCACAAACCCCATTGGACAGCGTGTGTTATGTAACAAGACCCATTGGAGAGTGTGTGTGTCACAAACCCCACTAGACAGCGTCTGTGTCATAAACCCCCGTGGACACTGTGTGTGTCATGAACGCCATTGGAGAGTGTGTGTGTCACAAACGACCCTGGACAGTGTGTGTGTCACAATCCCCATTGGACAGCGTTTTTTTTTCACAAACATTATTGGACAGTGTGTAGTGTCACAAACCGCATTGGACAGCGTTTGTGTGTAACAATACCCATTGGACAGTGTGTGTGTCACAAACCCTATTGGACAGTGTGTGTGCAGCGAACCCCATTGGGCAGAGTGTGTGTCACAAGACCCATTGGACAGAGTGTGTGTGTCACAAACCCCATTGGACAGCGTGTGTGTCAGAAACCCCACTGAACAGTGTGTGTGTCACAAACACCATTGGACAGCGTGTTTCACAAACCGCTTTGGACAGTGTGTGTGTCACGAAGCCCATCGGACAGCGTGGGTGTCACAAGCAAAAATGGACAGAGTGTTAAAAACACCATTGGACAGCGTGTGTGTCAAAAACTCCATTGGATAGCGTGTGTGTGTCACAAACCCTACTGGACAGCGTGTGTGTGTAACAATCCCCATTGGACAGTGTGTGTGTCACAAAAAACATTGGACAGCGTGTATGTCACAAACCCCTGTAGACACTGTATGTGTCACAAAACCCATTGGCGAGTGTGCGTGTCAAAAACCCTGTTGGACAGCGTGTGTGTCACAAAACCCACTGGTCATCGTGTGTGTCACAATCCCCATTGTACAGTGTTGGTGTGACAAACACCATTGGACAGCATGTGTTTCATAAACCCCATTGGACAGTGTGTGTGTGTCATAATCCCCATTGTACAGTGTTTGTGTGTCACAAACCCCTTTGGACAGCCTGTGTGTCATAAACCCCATTACCAGTGTGTGTGTGTCACAATCCCCATTGTACAGTGTTTGTGTGTTACAAACCCCATTGGACAGAGTGTGTGTCACAAACCCCTTTGGACAGTGTGTGTGTCACAAACCCCATTGGTCAGCGTGTGTGTCACAAACCCCATTGGAAAGTGTATGTGTCACAAATGCCATTGGACAGCGTGTCTGTCACAAACCTAATTTGACAGCGTGTGTGTGTCACAATACCCATTGGACAGTGTGTGTGTCACAAACCCCATTGGACAGCGTGTGTGTGGCACAATCCCCATTGTACAGTGTGTGTGTCACAAACACCATTGGACAGCGCGTGTGTCACAAGCCCATTGGAAAGTGTATGTGTCACAAACCCCTTTGGATAGCGTGTGTGTTCACAAACCCTATTGGATAGCGTGTGTGTCACAATCCCCATTGGACAGTGTGTGTGTATCAAACCCCATTGGACAGCGAGTGTGTCAAAAACCCCCGTGGACACTGTGTGTGTCACAAACCCCATTGGACAGTTTGTGTGTCACAAACACCCATGGACATTGTGCGTGTCAGAAACCCCATTGGACATCGTGTGTGTCACAAACCCTTTTGGACAGTGTGTGTGTCACAAACCCCACTGGACAGCGTGTGTGTCACAAACACCCATTGACATTTTGCGTGTTACAAAGAACATTGGACATCGTGTGTGTCACAAACCCCTTTGGAAATTGTGCGTGTCACCAACGCCATTGGACAACATGTGTTTCACAAGCGCCATTGGACAGAATGTGTGTGTCACAAAGCCCATTGGAAAGTGCATGTGTCACAAACCCCACTGGATAGCGTGTGTGTGTCACCAGCCCTCCTGGTCAGTGTGTGTGTCACAAAACCCATTGGACAGCATGCGTGTCACAAACACCATTGGACAGTGTGTGTGTAACAAACCCAATTTGTCAGCGTGTGTGTCACAAACCCCATTTGATAGCGTGTGTGTGTCACAAACCCCATTAGAAAGTATGCGAGTCACAAACCCCACTGGATAGCATGTGTGTGTCACAAACCCCTTTAGAAAGTGTGCGTTTCACAAACCACATTGGACAGCGTGTGTGTCACAATCCCCATTGGATAGTGTGTGTGTCACAAAACCCATTGGATAGCGTGTGTTTCACAAACCCCAATAGAAAGAGTGTGTGCCACAAACCCCATTGGAGAGCGTGTGTGTGTCACAAACCCTACTGGACAGTGTGTATGACACAATCCCCATTGGACAGCGTCTGTGTCACAAATCCCATTGGACAGCGTGTGTGTCATAAGCCCATTGGACAGAGTGTGTGTGTCACAAAACCCAGTGGACAGCGTGTGTGTCACAAGCGCCATTGGAAAGTGTGTGTGTCACAAACCCCATTGGAAAGTGTGTGTCTCACAAACCCAATTGGATAGCGTGTGTGTGTCACAAACCCCATTAGAAAGTGTGTGTGTCACAAAATCCATTGGAAAGTGTGCGTGTCACAAACTCCATTGGATAGATTGTGCGTGTCACAAATCCTATTGGACAGTATGTATGTCACAGTCCCCATTGGACAGCGTCTTTTTCACAAACCCCATAGGACATCGTGTGGGTCACAAACCCCTTTGGACAGTGTGTGTGTCACAAACCCCATGGGACAGCGTGTGTGTCATGAACCCCATTGGACAGCGTGTGTGTCACAAGCGCCATTGGACCGAGCGTGTGTGTCACAAACCCCATTGGAAAGTGTATGTGTCACAAAACCCATTGGATAGAATTTGTGTGTCACAAACCCTCTTGGTCAGTGTGTGTGTCACAAAACCGATTGGATTCCGTGTGTGTGTCGCAAACCCCATTAAAAAGTGTGCGTGTCACAAAACCCATTTGAAAGTGTGTGTGTCACAAACCCTATTGGACAGTGTGTATGTCACAATCCCCATTAGACAGCGTCTGTGTCACAAATCCCATTGGACAGCGTGTGTGTGACAAACAACATTGGACAACGTGCGTGTGTCACAATCCCCATTGGATAGCGTGTGTGTCACAAACCCCATTAGAAAGTGTGCGTGTCACAAACCCAATTTTGCAGCGTGTGTGTGTCACAAAACCCCATTGGATAGCGTATGCGTGTCAAAAACCCCATTGGATAGCGTATGCGTGTCACAAACCCAATTAGAAAGTGTGCGTGTTACAAACCCCATTGGATAGCTTGTGTGTGTCACGAACCCCATTGGAAAGCGTTTGTGTCACAAGACCCATTGGACAGAGTGTGTGTGTCACAAACCCCATTGGACATCGTGTGTATCACCATCCCCATTGGACAGCGTGTGTGTCACAAACCCCATTGGACATCGTGTGTGTCACAAACACGCATGGACAGTGTACATGTCACCAACCCCATTGGACATCGTGTGTGTCACAAACCCTCTTGGACAGTGTTTGTGTCACAAACCCCACTGGACAGCGTGTCTGTCACGAACCCCTTGGGACAGCTTGTGTGTCACAAACACCATTGGACAGAGTGTGTGTGTCACAAACCCTTTGGACAGCGTGTGTGTCATAAACCCCATTGGACAGCGAGTGTGTGTCACAATCCCCATTGGACAGTGTGTGTGTGTCACAAACCCCATTGGACAGCGTGTGTGTGTCACAATCCCCATTGGACAGAGTGTGTGTCACGAACCCCATTGGACAGCGTGTGTGTTAAAAGCGCCATTGGACAGAGCGCGTGTGTCACAAACCCCATTAGAAAATGTTCGTGTCACAAACCCCATTGGATAGCATGTGTGTGTCACAAACCCTACTGGACAGTGTGTGTAACACAATCCCCATGGGACAGCGTCTTTGTCACAAACCCAATGGGACAGAGTGTGTGTCACAAACACTATAGGACAGCGTGTGTGTGTTTCAAGCCCATTAGACAGAGTGTGTGTCACAAAACCCACTGGACAGCGTGTGTGTCACAAACCCCATTGGAGAGCGTGTGTGTGTCACAAACCCTATTGGACATTGTGTGTCACAAAACCCAGTGGATAGCGTCTGTGTCACAAACCCTATTGGACAGCGTGTGTGTCACAAACCCCATTGGACAGCGTGTGTGTCACAAAGCCCTTTGGACAGTGTGTGTGTCACAAACCCCATTGGACAGCGTGTGTGTGTCACAGTCCCCATTGGACAGTGTGTGTGTCACAAGCCGATTGGACAGAGTGTGTGTGTCACAAAACCCACTGGACAGCGTGTGTGTCACGAACCCCATTGGACAGCGTGTGTGTCACAAGCACCGTTGGACCGAGTGTGGTGTCACAATCCCCATTGGACAGCGTGTGTGTCACAAACCCCATTGGACAGTGTGTGTGTGTCACAAACCCAATTTGATAGAGTGTGTGTGTCAAAAACCCTATTGGACAGTGTGTGAGTCACAAAACCCACTGGATAGCACGTGTGTCACAAACCGCTTTGAACAGTGTGTGTGTCACAAACTGCTTTGGACAGTGTGTGTGTCACAAACATCATTTGGCAGCGTGTGTGTCACAAACACCCTTTGACATTGTGCGTGCCACAAACCCCATTGGACAACGTGTGTGTCACAAACCCCTTTGGACAGTGTCTGTGTCACAAACACCATTGGGTAGTGTGTGTGTTACAAATACCCATGGACAGTGTGCGTGCCACAAACCCCATTGGACAACGTGTGTGTCACAAACGCCTTTGGACAGTGTGTGTGTCACAAACCCCATGGGACAGAGTGTGTGTCACAAGCGCCATTTGACAGTGTGTGTGTGTCACAAACCCCATTTGAAAGTGTATGTGTCACAAACCCAATTGGATAGCGTGTGTGTGTCAGGAACCCTGCTGGTCAGTGTGTGAGTCACAAAACCCATTGGACAGCATGCGTGTCACAAACACCATTGGAAAGTGTGTGTGTCACAAACCCTTTTGGATAGAGTTTGTGTGTCACAAACCCCATGAGAATGTATGCGTGTCAGAAACCCCACTGAAAAGTGTGTGTGTCACAAACACCATTGGATAGCGTGTGTGTGTCAAAATCCCCATCAGACAGTGTCTGTGTCACAAAACCCATTGGACAGCGTGTGTTTCACAAACCCCTTTGGACAGAGTGTGTGTGTCACAAACCCCATTGGACAGTGTGTGTGTCATAAACCCCATTGGACAGCGTGTGTGTTTCACGATCCCCATTGGACAGTGTCTGTGTGTCACAAACCTCATTAGAAAGAGTGTGTGTCACAAGCCCCATTGGACAGACTGTATGTGTAACGATCCCGATTGGACAGCTTGTGTGCCACAAAACCTATTGGACAGAGTGTGTGTGTCACAAACCGCATTGGACAGCGTGTGTGTCACAATCCCCATTGGACAGCGTGTGGGTCACAAACCCCATTGGACAGAGTGTGTGTCATAAATCCCATTGGACAGCGTCTGTGTTTCAAAATCCCCATTGGACAGTGTCTGTGTGTCACAAACTTCATTAGACAGAGTGTGTGTCACAAAACCCACTGGACAGTGTGTGTGTCACAATCCCCATTGGACACTGTGTGTGTCACAAACCCCATTGGATATCGTGTGTGTCACAAGCCCCACTGGACAGCGTGTGTGTCACAATACCCATTGGACACTGTGTGTGTCACAAACCCCATTGGATATCGTGTGTGTCACAAGCCCCATTGGACATTTTGTATGTAACAAAACCAATTGGTCAGCGTGTGTGTTACAGACCCCATTGGATAGCGTGTGTGTGTCACAAACCCCATTAGAAATTGTGCGTGTCACAAACACCATTGGAAAGTGTGTGTGTCACAAACCCCATTACAAAGTATGCGTGTCACAAACCCCATTGGATAACGTGTGTTTCACAAACCCCATTGGAAAGAGTGTGTGTCTCAAACCCCATTGGATAGCGTATGTGTCACGAACCGCATTGGACAGCGTGTGTGTCACAATACCCATTGGACACCGTGTGGGTCACAAAATGCATTGGACAGAGTGTGTGTGTCACAAACACCATTGGACAGCGTGTGTGTCACAAACCCCATTGGACTCCGTGTGCGTCAGAAACCCCATAGGACAGAGTGTGTGTATCAAGCCCCATTGGACAGCGTGTGTGTAATAAACCCCATTGTACAGCGTGTGTTTCACAATCCCCACTGGACAGCGTGTGTGTCACAAACCCCATTGGAAAGTGTGTGTCACGAACCCCATTGGATACAGTGTTTGTGTCAAAAACCCCATTAGAATGTATGTGTGTAACAAACCACATTGGATAGCATGTGTTTGTCATTAACCCTATTGGACAGTGTGTATATCACAATCCCCATTTGACAGCGTCTGTGTCACACACCCCATAGGACAGAGTGTGTGTCATAAACCCAATTGGACAGCGTGTTTGTGTCACAAACCCCATTATAAAGTGTGAGTGTCACAAAACCCATTGGACAGCGTGTGTGTCACAAACCCCCGTGGACACTATGCGTTTCACGAACGCCATTGGACAGTGTGTGTGTCACAAACCCCCCTGGACAGTGTGTGTTTCACAATCCCCAGTGGACAGCGTGTGTGTCAAAACCCCATTGGACAGTGTGTGTGTCAAAAAACCCACTGGACAGCGTGTGTGTCACAAACACCCATGGACAGTGTGAGTGTCACAAACCCCATTGGATAGCGTGTGTGTCACAAACACCGTTGGATAGAGTGAGTGTGTCACAAACACTATTGGACAGTGTGTGTGTCACAAACCCCATTGAACAGCGTGTGTGTCACAAAACCCATTGGACACAGTGTGTGTCACGAAACTCATTGGACAGAGTGTGTGTCACAAGACCTATTGGACTGAGTGTGTGTGTCACAAACCCCATTGGACAGCGTGTGTGTCACAATCCCCATTGCACAGCGTGTGTGTCACAAACCCCATTGGACAGCGTGTGTGTCACAAACCCCATTGGATACCGTGTGTGTGACAAAAAACCCTGTTAGAAAGTATTTCTGTAACAAACCCCATTGGAGAGCATGTGTGTGTCATAAACCCTATTTCACAGTGTGTATGTCACAATCCCCATTGGATAGCGTATGTGTCACAAACCCCATTGGACAGCGTGTGTGTCACAAACATCTTTGGACAGTGTGTGTGTCACAAACCCCATTGGACAGTGTGTGTGTCACAAACCCCACTGGACAGTGTTAGTGTTTAACAATACCCATTATACAGTGTGTGTGTCACAAACACGATTGGACAGCGTCTGTGTCACAAGCCCCCGTGGACACTGTGCGTGTCACGAACACCATTAGATAGCGTGTGTGCCACAAACCCCATTGGATAGCGTGTGTGTGTCACAAACCCTCCTGGTCAGTGTGTATGACAGAAAACCCTTTGGACAGCATGCGAGTCTCAAACACCATTGGACAGTGTGTGTGTAACAAACCCAATTGGTCAGCCTGTGTGTCACAAACCGCATGGGACAGCGTGTGTGTCAAAAACCCCATTAGAAAGTATGTGTGTCACAAACCCCATTGGAGAGCGTGTGTGTCACAAACCCCATTGGACAGCGTGTGTGTCACAAACACCATTGGACAGCGTGTGTGTGTCACAAACCCCATTGGACAGTGTGTGTCACAAAACCCATTGGATAGCGTGTGTGTCACAAACCCCATTGGACAGTGTGTGTCGCAAACCCCTCTGGACAGTGTTAGTGTTTAACAATACCCATTATACAGTGTGTGTGTCACAAACACGATTGGACAGCGTCTGTGTCACAAGCCCATTGGACAGAGTGTGTGTGTCAAAAAACCCTCTAGACAGCATGTGTGTCATGAACCCCTTTGGACAACGTGTGTGTCTCAATCACCATTGAACAGAGTGTTTGTCTCACAAACCCCAATGGAAAGTGTATGTATCACAAACCCCATTGGATAGCGTGTGTGTGTCACAACCCCTCCCCGTCAGTGTGTGTGTCACAAACCCCATTGGAAAGTGTGTGTGTGTCACAAACCCCTTTGGACATAGTGTGTGTCACAATACCCACTGGACAGTGTGTGTGTCACAAACCCGTTTGGAGAGAGTTTGTGTCACAAACCCAATTGGACATCGTGTGTGTCACAAACCCCATTGGAAAGTGTATGTGTCACAAAGCGCATTTGATAGCGTGTACGTGTCACAAACCACACTTGATAGCATGTGTGTGTCACAAAGCCCATTGTACAGCATGTTTGTCACAAGCCTTTGTACAGAGTGTGTGTGTGTTACAAAACCCATTGTACAGCATGTTTGTCATAATCCCCATTGGACAGCGTGTGTGTCACAAACCCCATTGGGCCGAGTGTGTGTGTCAAACCGCATTGGACAGAGTGTGTGTCACAAACCCCATTGGACAGAGTGTGTGTGACAAACCCCATTGGACAGTGTATGTGTCACAAACCCTTTTGGACAGAGTGTGTGTGACAAACCCCTTTGGACAGTGTATGTGTCACAAACCCCATTGGTCAGAGAGTGTGACACAAGCGCCACCGGACAGAGTGTGTGTGTCACAAACCATATTGTACAGCGTGTTTGTCACAAGCCCTTTGGACAGAGTGTGTGTGTCACAAACCGCATAGTACAGCCTGTTGGTCACAATCCCAATTTTACAGCGTGTGTGTCACAAACCCGATTGGACAGAATGTGTGTGACAAACCCCATTGGAGAGAGTGTGTTTCACAAACCCCCTTGGACAGCGTGTGTGTGTCACAAACCCTCCTGGTCAGTTTGTGTGTCACAAAACCAAATGGACAGCGTGTGTGTCACAATACCCATTGGACAGCAAGTGTGTCACAAGACCATTGGACAGAGTGTGTGTGTCACAAAACTTACTGCACGGCGTGTGTGTCACGAATCCCATTGGACAGCATGTGTGTCACAAGCACCATTGGAAAGAGTGTGTGTGTCACAAACTCCATTGGAAAGTGTATGTGTCACAAACCCCACTGGACAGCGTGTGTGTGTCACAAACCCCAGTGGACAGCGTGTGTGTCACAAATCTCATTGGACAGCGTTTGTGTCACAAACCCCATTGGACAGCGTGTGTGTCACAAATTCCTTTAGACAGTTTGTGTGTCACAAACCGCTTTGGACAGCGTGTGTGTGTCACAGTAACCATTGGACAGCAAGTGTGTCACAAGACCATTGGACAGAGTGTGTGTGTCACAAAACCCACTGCACAGTGTCTGTGTCACGAATCCTTATTGGACAGCATGTGTGTAACAAACCCCATTGGACAGCGTGTGTGTCAGAAACCCCATTGGACAGTGTGTGTCACAAATCTCATTGGACAGCGTTTGTGTCACAAACCCCATTGGACAGAGTTTTTGTCACAAACCCCATTGGACAGCGTGTGTTTCACAAACACCATTGGACAGTGTGAGTGTCACAAACCCCATTGGACAGCGTGTGTTTGTCACAAACCTCCTGGTCAGTGTGTGTGTCACAAACCCCATTGGACAGCGTGTGTGTCAGAAACCCCATTGGACAGTTTGTGTCACGAATCTCATTGGACAGCGTTTGTGTCACAAACCCCATTGGACAGCGTGTGTGTCACAAATCTCATTGGACAGCGTTTGTGTCACAAACCCCATTGGACAGCGTGTGTTTCACAAATTCCTTTAGACAGTTTGTGTGTCACAAACCGCTTTGGACAGCGTGTGTGTGTCACAGTAACCATTGGACAGCAAGTGTGTCACAAGACCATTGGACAGAGTGTGTGTGTCACAAAACCCACTGCACAGTGTCTGTGTCACGAATCCCATTGGACAGCGTGTGTGCCACAAGCACCATTGGACAGAGTGTGTGTGTCACAAACCCCATTGGAAAGTGTATGTTTCACAAACCCCATTGGATAGCGTGTGTGTGTCACAACCCCTCCCCGTCAGTGTGTGTGTCACAAACCCCACTGGAAAGCGTGTGTGTGTCACAAACACCCACTGGACAGCGTGTGTGTCACAAATCCCGTTGGACAGCGTGTGTGTTACAAGCCCCATTGGACAGCGTGTGTGTCACAAACACCATTGGACAGCGTGTGTGTGTAACAGTCCCCATTGGACAGTGTGTGTGTCACAAAAACCATTGGACAGCGTGTGTGTCACAATCCCCACTGGTCATCGTATGTGTCACAATCCCCATTGTACAGTGTTGGTGTGACAAACCCCATTGGACAGCATGTGTTTCATAAACCCCATTGGACAGCGTGTGTGTGTCGTAGTCCCCTTTGTACAGTGTTTGTGTGTAACAAACCCCTTTGGACAGTCTGTGTGTCATAAACCCCATTGGACAGCGTGTGTGTGTCACAATCCCCATTGTACAGTGTTTGTGTGCCACAATCCCCATTGGACAGAGTGTGTGTCACAAACCCCTTTGGACAGGGTGTGTGTCACAAAACCCATTGGACAGCGTGTTTGTCAGAAGCACCATTGGACAGAGTGTGTGTATCACAAGCCCCATTGGAAAGTGTATGTATCACAAACCCCATTGGATAGAGTTTGTGTGTCACAAACCCTATTAGACAGTGTGTGTGTCACAAAACGCATTGAACAGCGTCTGAGTGTAACAAACCCCATTGGACAGCGTGTTTGTCACAAACCGAATTGGACAGTGTGTGTGTTCACAAACCCCATTGGACAGCGTGTGGGTGTAACAATACGATTGGACAGTGTGTGTGTCACAAAACCCATTGGACAGCGTGTGTGTGTAACAATACGATTGGACAGTGTGTGTGTCACAAAACCCATTGTACAGAGTGTGTGTCACAAACCCCATTTGATAGCGTGTGTGTGTCAAAAACCCCATTAGAAAGTATGTGTGTCACAAACCCCTTTGGACAGCGTGGGTGTGTCACAAACCCCATTGGACAGCGTGTGTGTCACAAACCCCCGTATAGACTGTGTGTGTCACAAACCCCATTGGACAGAGTGTGTTTCTCAAAACCCACTGGACAGCGTGTGTGTCACAAACCCCATTGGACAGCGTATGTGTCACAAGCCCCTTTGGACAGCGTGTGTGTCACAAACACCATTGGACAGCGTGTATGTGTACCAATACCCATTGGACAGTGTGTGTGTCACAAACCCCATTGGACAGCTTGTGTGTCACAAACCCTCGCAGACACTGTATGTGTCACAAACCCCATTGGACAGTGTGCGTGTCACAAACCCCTCTGGACAGCGTGTGTGTCACAATCCCCATTGGAAAGCGTGCGTGTCACAATCCCCATTGGACAGAGTGTGTGTTTCATAAACCCCATTAGACACTGTGTGCGTCACAAACCCCACTGGACAGTGTGGGTGTCACATAACCCATTGGTCATCGTGTGTGTCACAAACCCCTTTGGACAGTGTGTGTGTCACAAAGCCCACTGGACAGCGTGTGTGTCACAATCCCAATTGTACAGTGTGTATGTGTCACAAACCCCATTGGACATCGTGTTTGTCACAAACCCCTTTGGACAGTGTGCGTGTCACACATCCCATTGAACATCGTGTTTGTCACAAACCCCTTCGGACATCGTGTGTGTCACAATCCCCATTGTACAGTGTTTGTGTGTCACAAACACATTGGACAGTGTGCCTGTCACAAACCGCTCTGGACAGCGTGTGTGTGACAATCCCCATTGCACAGCGTGTGTGTCAGAAACCCCATTGGACAGAGTGTGTGTATCACAAACCCCATTAGACATCGTGTGTCTCACAAAGCCTTTTGGACAGTGTGTGTATCATAAACGCCAATGGACAGTGTGCGTGTCACATAACCCATTGGACATCGTGTGTGTCACAAACCCCACTGGACAGCGTGTGTGTCACGAACCCCATTGGACAGCTTGTGTGTCACAAACACCATTGGACAGCGTGTATGTGTAACAATACCCATTGGACAGTGTGTGTGTCACAAACCCCATTGGACAGCGTGTGTGTCTCAAACCCCATTGGACAGAGTGTGTGTCACAAACACCATTGGACAGCGTGTATGTGTAACAAATCCCATTGGACAGCTTGTGTGTCACAAACCCTTGCAGACACTGTATGTGTCACAAACCCCATTGGACAGTGTGCGTGTCACAAACCCCTCTGGACAGCGTGTGTGTCACAATCCCCATTGAAAAGCGTGTGTGTCACAATCCCCATTGGACAGCGTGTGTGTCAGAAACCCCATTGCACAGAGTGTGTGTGTCACAAACCCCATTGGAAAGTGTGTGTGTCACTAATCCCATTGGATAGGGTATGTGTGTCACAAACTCTATTGGAAAGTGTGTGTGTCACAAATACAATTGGATAGTGTGTGTGTGTCACAAACTCTATTGGTTCGTGTGTGTGTCACAAACCCCATTGGACAGCGTGTGTGTGTAACAATAATCATTGGACTGTGTGTGTGTCACACACCCCATTGGACAGCGTGTATGTGTAACAATACCCATTGGACAGTGTGTGTGTCACAAACCCCATTGGACAGCGTGTGTGTGTAACAATACCCATTGGACAGTGTGTGTCATAAACCCCATGTGGACACTGTGTGTGTCACGAATGCCATTGTGCAGAGTGTGTGTCACAAACCCCCCTGGACAGTGTGTGTGTCACATTCCCCATTGTACAGTGTGTATGTGCCACAAACACCATTGGACAGTGTGTGTGTCAAAAACCCGAATGGACAGCGTGTGTGTGTCACAAAACCTCCTGGTCAGTGTGTGTGTCACAAACCCCATTGGAATAAATGTGTGTGTCACAAACCCTATTGGACAGTGTATATGTCACAATCCCCATTGGACAGCGTGTGTGTCACAAACCCCTTTGGACAGTGTGTGTGTCACAAACGCCATTGAACAGCATGTGTGTGTCACGAACTTCAATGGACAGCGTGTGTGTCACAAGCACCATTGGACGGAGTGTTTGTCACAAACCCCATTAAAAAGTTTATGTGTCACAAACCCCATTGCATAGCGTGTGTGTGTCACAAACCCTACTGGACAGTGTGCGTGTCACAAAACCCACTGGACAGCGTGTGTGTCACAAACACCACTGGACAGCGTGGGTGTCTCAAACCCCATTGAACAGAGTCTGTGTGTCACAAACCCCATTGGACAGCGTGTGTGTCTCAAACCCCATTGGACAGCGTATGTGTCACAAGCCCCATTGGACAGGGTGTGTGTCACAAACACCATTGGACAGCGTGTGTGTGTCAAAATCCCCATTAGACAGTATGTGTGTCACAAACCCCTTTGGACAGCGTGTGTGTGTCACAAAACCTATTGGACAGCGTGTGTGTCACAAAACCTCGCAGACACTGTATGTGTCACAAACCCCATTGGACAGTGTGCGTGTCACAAACCCCTCTGGACAGCGTGTGTGTCACAATCCCCATTGGACAGCGTGTGTGTCACTATCCGCATTGCACAGCGTGTGTGTCAGAAACCCCATTGGACAGAGTGTGTGTGTCACAAACCCCATTAGACATCGTGAGTGTCACAAACCCTTTTGGACAATGTGTGTATCACAAACCCCACTGGACAGTGTGCGTGTCACATAACCCATTGGACATCATGTGTGTCACAAACCCCTTTGGACAGTGTGTATGTGTCATAAACCCCATTGGACATCCTGTGTGTCACAAACCCCTTTGGACAGTGAGAGTGTCACAACCCCCATTGGACAGCGTGTGTGTGTCAAAATCCTATTGGACAGTGTGTGTGTCCCTAACCCCATGGGACAGCGTGTCTGTCACAAACTCAATTAGAAAGTGTGTGTGTCACAAAACCCATAGGAAAGTGTGTGTGTAGCAAACCCCATTGAGCAGAGTGTGTGTGTCACAAACACCATTGGACAGCGTGTGTGTCTCAAACCCCATTGGACAGAGTGTGTGTTTCACAAACCCCATTGGACAGCATGTGTGTCACAATCCCTGTTGGACACCGTGTGTGTTAGAAACCCCATTGCACAGAGTGTGCGTGTCACAAACTCCATTAGAAAGTGTGTGTGTCACAAACCCCATTGGACAGTGTGTGTGTCACAACCCCATTGGACAGCGTGTGTGTGTAACAATACCCATTGGACTGTGTGTGTGTCACAAAACCCATTGGATAACGTGTGTGTCACAAACCCCTTTTGAAAGTGTGTGTGTCACAAACCCCATTAGAAAGTGTGTGTGTCACAAACCCCTTTGGATAGCATGTGTGTGTCACAAACCCTATTGGACAGTGTGTATGTCACAAACCCCACTGGACAGCGTGTGTGTCATAAACCTCCCTGGACACTGTGTGTGTCACGAATGCCATTGGACAGTGTGAGTGTCTCACACCCCCCTGGACAGTGTGTGTGTAAAAAAACCCACAGGACAGCGTTTTTGTCACAAGCCCATTGGACAACGTGTGTGACACAAACATCATTGGACAGCGTGTGTGTGTAACAATACCCATTGGACAGTGTGCGTGTCACAAACACCCATGTACAGTGTGCGTTTCACAAACCCCATTGGACAGAGTTTGTGCCACAAACCCTATTGGACAGCGTGTGAGTCACAAACACCATTGGACAGTGTGTGTGTCTCAAACCCCTTTGGACAGCGTGTGTGGGTCACAAACCCCACTGGACAGCGTGTTTGACACAAACGCCCATGTACAGTGTGCGTGTCACAAACCCCATTGGACATCGTGTGTGTCACAAACGCCATTGGACAGCGTGTGTGTTTCAAAATCCCAGTTGGACAGTGTCTGTGCCACAAACCCCATGGGACAGAGTTTGTATCACAAACCATATTGGACAGCGTGTGTGTCACAAACACCATTGGACAGTGTGTGTGTCACAAACCCTATTGCACAGCGTGTGTGTCACAATCCCCATTGCACAGTGTGTGTGTCACAAACCCCTCTGGACAGCGTGTGTGTGTCACAAACCCTCCTGGTCAGTGTCTGTGTCACAAACCCCATTGGACAATGTGTGTCACAAACCCCATTCGATACCGTGTGTGTGTCACAAACCCCATTATAAATTGTGCGTGTCACAAACCCCAGTGGATAGCGTGTGTGTCGCAAACCCTATTGGACAGTGTGTAGGTCACAAACCCATTGGACAGCGTGTGTGTCACTAACACCATTGGACAGAGTTTGTGTCACAAACGTCATTGGACAGAGTGTGTGTCACAAACCCTTTGACCAGTGTGTGTATCACAAACCATTCGGACAGTGTGTGTGTCACAAACCCCATTGGACAGCGTGTGTGTGTCACAAACCCCTTTGGATATCATGTGTGTGTCACAAACCCTACTGGACAGTGTGTGTGTCACAATCCCCATTAGACAGCGTGTGTGTCACAAGCCCCATTGGACAGAGTGTGTGTATAAGAATACCCACAGGACAGTGTGTGTGTCACAAATCCTATTGGATAGTGTGTGTGTGTCACAAACCATCCTGGTCAGTGTGCGTGTCTCAAAACCCATTGGACAGCGTGTGTGTCACAAACCCCATTGGACATCCTGTGTGTCACAAACCCCTTTGGACAGTGTGTGTGTAACAAACGCCATTGGACAGTGTGTGTGTCACAATCCCCATTGGACAGCATGTGTGTCAGAAACCCCATTGGACAGTGTTTGTGTGTCACAAACCCTATTGGACAGTGTGTGTGTTACAAAAACCATTGGACAGCGTGTGTGTCACAAACACTCATTGGACAGTGTGTGTGTGTCCCAATCTCCTTTGGACAGAGTGTGTGTCACAAATCCCATTGGATAGCGTGTGTGTCACAAGCACATTTGGACAGAGTGTGTGTGTAAAAAACCCCATTGAAAGTGTATGTGTCACAAACCCCATTGGACAGCGTGTGTGTGTCACGAACCCCATTGGACAGCGTGTGTCTCACAAGCCCCATTGGACAGTGTGTGTGTCACAAACCCCATTGGACAGAGTTAGCGTCACAAACACTATTGGATAGTGTGTGTGTCACAAACACCTTTGGACAGTGTGTGTGTCACAAACCCCACTGGACAGCGTGTAGTGTCAGAAACCCCATTGGACAGTGTGTGTGTGTAACAAACCTCTTTGGACAGTGTGTGTCTCAAATCCCATTTGACAACGTGAGTGTCACAAACCGCATTTGACAGAGTGTGTGTCACAAACACCATTGGACAGTGTGTGTGTGTCACAAACCCCATTGGATAGCGTGTGTGCAACGAATCCCATTGGACAGCGTGTGTGTAATAAACCCCTTTGGACAGTGTGTGTGTCACAAACCCCGTTGGACAGGCTGTGTGTCACAAATGCTATTGGACAGCGTGTGGGTCATAAGACCCATTGGACAGAGTGTGTGTGTCACAAACCCCACTGGACAGTGTGTGTGTCACGAACCCGATTGGACAGCGTGTGGGTCATAAGACCCATTGGACAGAGTGTGTGTGTCACAAACCCCATTGGACATCTTGTGTTTCACAATCCCCATTGGACAGCATGTGTGTCACAAACCCCATTGGTCAGAGTGTGTGTGACAAACCCCATTGGACACCGTGTGTGTCATAACCCCCATTTTACAGCGTGTGTGTGTTACAATCCCCATTGGACAGTGTGTGTGTGTCACAAACCCCACTGGACAGTGTGTGTGTCACAAACCCCTTTAGACAGTGTGTGTGTCACAAACCCCATGGGACAGACTGTGTGTCACAAACACTATTGGACACGTTTGTGTCAGAAGCCCATTGGACAGAGTGTGTGTGTCACAAAATCCACTGGACAGTGTGTGTGTCACGTACCCCATTGGACAGCGTGTGTGTCACAAGCACCACTGGACAGAGTGTGGTGTCACAAACCCTATTGGAAAGTGTATGTGTCACAAACCCCATTGGATAGCGTGTGTGTGTCACAAGCCCCATTATAAAGTGTGTGTGTCACAAACCCCATTGGATAGCGTGTGTGTGTCACAAACCCCATTGGACAGCGTGTGTGTCACAAACACCATTGGACAGCGTGTGTGTGTCACAAACCCCATTGGACAGTGTGTATGACACAATCCCCGTTGGACAGCGTCTGTGTCACAAACCCCATTGGACAGCGTGTGTATCACAAACACCACTGGACAGCGTGTGTGTGTCACAATCCCATTGAACAGTGTGTGTGCCACAATACCCATTGGACAGTGTGTCTGTCTCAATCCCCATTGGACAGAGTTTGTGTCACAAACCCCATTGGACAGCGTGTCTGTTCACAAACCCCATTATAAAGTGTGCGTGTCACGGACCCCATTGGACAGCGTGTGTGTCACAAGCGCCATTGGACAGAGTGTGTGTGTCACAAACCCCACTGGAAAGTGTATGTGTCACAAACCCCATTGGATAGCGTGTGTGTGTCACAAACCCCATTGGAAAGTGTGTGTGTCACAAACCCTATTGGACAGCGTGTGTGTGTCACAATACACATTGGACAGTGTGTGTGTCACAAACCCTCCTGGTCAGTGTGTGTGTCACAAAGCCAATTGGACCGCGTGTGTGTCAGAAACACAATTGGACAGTGTGTGTCACAAATCCCATTGGACAGCGTGTGTGTGTCACAATTCCTCCTGGTCAGTGTGTGTGTCACAAACCCCATTGGACAGCGTGTGTGTCAAAAATCCCATTGGACAGCGTGTTTGTGTCACAATCCCCATTGGACAGTGTGTGTGTCACAAAAGCCTTTGGACAGAGTGTATGTGTCACAATCCCCATTGGACTGCGTGTGTGTCACAAGCACCATTGGACAGAGTGTTTGTGTCAGAAACCCCATTGGAAAGTGTATGTGTCACAAACCCCATTGGATAGTGTGTGTGTGTCACAAACCCTATTGGACAGTTTGTGTGTCACAAATCCCACTGGACAGCTTGTGTGTCACAAACCTCATTGGACAGCGTGTGTGTCAAAATCCACATTGGACAGAGTGTGTATTTCACAAAACCCATTGGACAGCGTGTGTGTCACAATCCCCATTGGACAGCTTGTGTGTTTCATAATACCCATTGGACAGTGTGTGTGGCACAAACCCCATTGGAAAGTGTATATGTCACAAACCGCATTGTATAGCGTGTGTGTGTCACAAACCCCATTGGACAGCGTGTGTGTCACAAGACCCATTGGACAGAGTGTGTGTGTCACAAAACCCATTGGAAAGTGTATGTGTCACAAACCCCACTGTATAGCGAGTGTGTTTCACAAACCCCATTGGACAGCGTGTGTGTCAAAAATCCCATTGTACAGCGTGTTTGTCACAATCCCCATTGGACAGCGTGTTTGTCAGAAGCCCATTGGATATAGTGTGTGTGTCAATAACCCCGTGGACACTATGTGTGTCACAAACCCCATTGGACATCGTGTGTGTCACAAACCCCTTTGGACAGTGTGAGTGTCACAAACCCCCATTGGACAGCGTGTGTGTAACAAGCCCATTGGACAGAGTGTGTGTGACAAAACCCACTGGACAGCGTATGTGTCACAAACCCCATTGGACAGCGTGTGTGTCACAAGCACCATTGGACAGAGTGTGTGTGTAACAAACTCCATTGGATTCTGTGTGTTTGTCACAAACCCTATTGGACAGTGTGTGTGTCTCAAAATCCACTGGACAACGCGTGTGTTCACAAACACCTTTGGACAGCGTGTGTGATGTCTCAAACACCATTGAACAGAGTTCGTGTCACAAAACCCATTGGATAGCGTGTGTGTCAAAAACCCCATTATAAAGTGTGTGTGTCACAAACCCCATTGGATAGCGTAAGTGTGTCACAAACTCTATTGGACAGCGTGTTTGTGTCACAGACCCCTTTGGACAGCATGTGTATGTCACAATCCCCATTGGACAGTGTGTATTTCACAAACCCCATTGGACAGCGTGTGTGTCACAAGTACCATTGGACAGCGTGTGGTGTCACAAAACCTATTAGAAAGTGTATGTTTCACAAACCCCTTTGGATAGAGTGTGTGTGTTTCACAAACCCTATTGGACAGTGTGTGCGTCACAAAAACCACAGGACAGCGTGTGTGTCACAAACCCCATTTTACAGAGTGTGTGTCACGACCCTCCTCGTCAGTGTGTGTGTCACAAACCCCATTGGACAGCGTCTATTTTCAGAAACCCCATTGGACAGTGTGTGTCACAAATCCCATTGGACAGCGTGAGTGTCAAAAACCCCGTTGGACAGCGTGTGTGTGTCACAAAGCCCATGTGACAGAGTGTGTGTCACAAACACCATTGGCTGTGTGTGTGTCAAAAACCCCAATGGACAGCGTGTGTGTGTCACAAAACCTCCTCGTCAGTGTGTGTGTCACAAACCCCATTACACAGCGTGTGTGTCACAAACCCCATGGGACAGAGTGTGTGTCGCAAACACTATTGGACAACGTGTGTGTGTCACAATCCCCATTGGACAGTGTGTGTGTCAAAAAACCCATTGGATAGCGTATGTGTCACAAACCCTATTGGACACTGTGTGTGTCACAAACCCCATTGGACAGAGTGTGTGTGTGACAAAACCCACTGGAAAGCGTGTGTGTCACAAACACCCATGGACAGTGTTAGTGTCAGAAACCCCATTGGATAGCGTCTATGTCACAAACCCCATTGTACAGAGTGTGTGTGTCAGAAACCGCATTGGAAACTGTGTGTGTCACAAACCAATTGGATAGCGTGTGTGTGTCACAAACCCCATTGGATAGTGTGTGTGTAACAAACCCAATTGGTCAGCGTGTGTGTCACAAGACCCATGGGACAGCGTGTGTGTGTCACAAACCCCATTGGAAAGTGTGTGTCACAAACCCCATTGGACAGCGTGTGTGTCACAAACCCCCCTTAGACACTCTGTGTGTCACAAACCCCATTGGACATCGTGTGTGTCATAAACCCCATTGGACATCGTGTGTGTCACAAATCCTTTTGGACAGTGTGTGTCTCACAAACCCCGCTGCACAGCGTGTGTGTCACAAACACCCATGGACAGTGTGAGTTTCACAAACCCCACTGGACATCATGTGTGTCACAAACCCCTTTGTACAGTGTGTGTGTCACAAACCCCATTGGACAGCGTCTGTGTCTCACAATCCCCATTGGACAGTTTTTGTGTGTCACAAACCCCATTGGACAGCGTGTGTGTCACAAAACCCATTGGACAGCGTGTGTGTCATAAACCCCATTGGACAGCGTGTGTGTGTCACAAAACCCATTGGACAACGTGTGTGTCACAATCCCGAGTGGATAGTGTGTGTGTCACAAAACCCACTGGACAGCGTGTGTGTCACAAAACACATCGAACAGCGTGTGTGTCACAAGCCCCATTGGACAGCGTGTGTAGTCACAAACACCACTGGACAGCGTTTGTGTGTAACAATAACCAAAGCACTGTGTGTGTGTCACAAACACTACTGGACTGCGTGTGTGTCACAAACACCCATGGATAGTGTGTGTGTAAGACACCCAATTGGTCAGCGTGTGTTTCACAAACCACAAGGGACAGCGTGTGTGTGTCACAAACCCCATTGCAAAGTGTTTGTGTCACAAACCCCATAGGAAATTGTGTGTGTCACAAACTCCATTGGGCAGTGTATTTGTATCACAAACCCATATTGGACAGCGTGTGTTTCACAAACCCCATTGGACAGCTTGTGTGTTACAAGACCCATTAGACAGAGTGTGTGTGTCACAAACCCCATTGGACAGAGTGTGTGTGTCACAAAACCAATTGGACAGCGTGTGTGTCACAATCCCCATTGGATAGTGTGTGTGTCACAAAACCCACTGGACAGCGTGTGGGTCACAAACCCCATTGAACAGCGTGTGTATCACAAGCCCCATTGGACAGCGTGTGTAGTAACAAACACCATTGGACAGCGTGTGTGTCACAAACACCTTTGGACAGTGTGTGTGTCACAAACCCTTTTGGACAGTGTGAGTGTCACAAACCCCACTGGACATCGTGTGTGTCACGAACCCCTTTGGACAGTGTGTGTGTTACTAACCCCATTGGACACAGTTTGTGTCAGAAACCCCATGGGACAGCGTGTGTGTGTCACAAACCCCATTATAAAGTGTGCGTGTCACAAACCCCATTGGATAGCGTGTGTGTGTCACAAACCCTACTGGACAGAGTGTACGTCAAAATGCCCATTGGACAGCGTGTGTGTAACAATCCTCATTGGACAGCGTGTGTGTTACAAGCCCCATTTGACAGAGTTTGTGTCATCAACCCCATTGGACAGTGTGTGTCACAAACCACTTTGGACAGTGTGTGTGTCACAAAACCCATTGGACACCGTGTGTGTCACAAGCACCAGTGGACAGAGTGTGTGTCACAAACCCCATTGGAAAGTGTATGTGTCACAAACCCCATTGGATAGCGTGTGTGTATCACAAACTCCATTGGACAGCATGTGCTTTACAAACCCCGTTGGAGAGCATGTGTGTGTAACAATCCCTATTGGACAGCGTGTGTCTCACAAGCCCTTAGGACAGAGTGTGCGTGTCACAAAACCCACTGGACAACGTGTGTGTGTAACGAACCCCTTCGGACAGCGTGTGTGTCATAAGACCCATTGGACAGAGTGTATGTCTCTCAAAATCCATTGGACAGTGTGTGTGTCACAAACCCCACTGGACAGAGTGTGTGTGTCACAAACCCTCCTGGTCAGTGTCTGTGTCACAAACCCTATTGGACAGCGTGTATCACAAATCCCATTGGACAGTGTGTGTGTCACAAAACCCAATGGATAGCGTGTTTGTGTCACAAACCCCATTTGACAGAGTGTGTGTCACAAACACCATTGGACAGTGTTTGTGTCACAATCCCCAGTGGACAGCATGTGTGTCAAACCCCCAGTGGACAGTGTGTGTGTCACAATACCCACTGGGCAGCGTGTGTGTCACAAACACCCATGGACAGTGTGAGTGTCACAAACCCCGTTGGACATCGTGTGTGTCACAAGCCCATTGGACAAAGTGTGTGTGTCATAAAACCCACTGGACAGAGTGTAGGTCAAAATGCCCTTTGGACAGCGTGTGTGTAACAATCCTCATTGGGCAGTGTGTGTGTCACAAACCCCTTTGGACAGTGTGTGTGTCACAAAACCCATTGGACATCGTGTGTGTCACAAAGCAATTTGGACAGTGTTTGTGTCACAAACCCCATGGGACAGTGTTTGTGTGTCATCAACCCCTTTGGACAGCGTGTGTATCATAAACCCCATTGGAAAGCGTGTGTGTGTCACAGTCCCCATTGTACAGTGTTTGTGTGTCACAAACCCTATTGGACAGCGTGTGTGTCATAAACCGCATTGGACAGCGTGTGTGTGTCACAATCCCCATTGGACAGTGTTTGTGTGTCATCAACCCCATTGGACAGCGTGTGTGTTCACAAGCCCCTTTGGACAGTGTGTGTGTTGCAAAACCCAATGGACAGCATGTGTGTCACAAGCACCAGTGGACAGAGGGTGTGTGTCACAAACCCCATTGGAAATTGTCTGTGTCACAAAGCCCATTGGATAGTGTGTGTGTGTGGTACAAACCCTATTGGAGAGTGTGTGTGTCACAAAACCCACTGGACATAGTGTGTGTCACTAACCCCATTTGACAGCGTGTGTGTCACGAGCCCCATTGGAAAGAGTGTGTGTGTCACAAACCCCATTGGAGAGTGTGTGTGTCAGAAACCCGTTTGGACAGTGTCTTTGTCACAAACCCCACTGGAGAGCGTGTGTGTCACAAACACCCATGGACAGTGTGCGTGTCACAAACCCCATTGGACATTGTGTGTGTCACAAAACCCACTTGACAGCGTGTGTGTACACAAACCCCATTGGACAACATGTGTGTCACAAGCTCCATTGGATAGCGTGTGTGTCACAAACACCAGTGGACAGCGTGTGTTTGCAACAATACCCATTGGAAAGTGTGTGTGTCACAAACCCCATTGGACAGCGTGTGTGTCACAAACAACTGTGGACACTGTATGTGTCACGAACGCCATTGGACAGTGTGTGTGTCACAGTCCCCAGTGGACAGAGTATGTGTAACAAACCCCTTTGTACAGTGTGTGTGTCGAAAACCCCATTGGACAGCGTGTGTGTGATCGCAATCTCCATTGGACAGCGTGTCTGTCACGAAAACCATTGGACAGCGTGTGTGTCACAAGCACCATTGGACAGAGTGTGTGTGATCGCAATTTCCATTGGACAGAGTGTGTGTGTCACAAACCCCATTGATCATCGTGTGTGTCACAAACCCTTTTGGACAGTGTGTGTCTCACAAACCCCACTGTACAGCATCTGTGTCACAGTCCCCATTGGACACCGTGTGTGTCACAAACACCATTGGACAGCGTTTGTGTCACAAATCCCATGGGACAGTGTGTGTTTCAAAATCTCCATTGGACAGCGTGTGTGTGTCACAATCCCCAATGGACAGTGTGTGTGTGTCACAAACCCCATTGGACAGAGTGTGTTTCACATACCCCATTGGACACTGTGTGTGTCATAAAAGCCATTGGACATCAACCGTGTCACGAACACCATTGGACAGCGTGTGTATGTTACAATCCCCATTGGACAGCGTGTGTCAAAAACACCTTTCGACCTTTTGTGTGTCACAATCCCCATTGGACAGTGCGTGTGTGTCCCAATTCTCATTGGACAGTGTGTGTATTAAAAGCCTCATTGAGCAGAGTGTCTGTCACAAACCCCATTGGACAGTGCGTGTGTCACAATCCCCATTCGACACTGTGTGTGTCACAACCCCTACTGGACAGTGTGTGTGTCACAAACCCCACTGGACAGCGTGTGTGTCACAGACCCCTTTGGACAGCATGTGTATGTCACAATCCCCATTGGACAGTGTGTATTTCACAAACCCCATTGGACAGCGTGTGTGTCACAAGTACCATTGGACAGCGTGTGGTGTCACAAAACCTATTA
Organism: Columba guinea; assembly: GCA_032206185.1. Classification (NCBI taxonomy): domain Eukaryota; kingdom Metazoa; phylum Chordata; class Aves; order Columbiformes; family Columbidae; genus Columba; species Columba guinea. The sequence continues at coordinate 1,591,243 of JAVLUU010000041.1, read as the reverse complement.
GAAAGTGTATGTTTCACAAACCCCTTTGGATAGTGTGTGTGTGTTTCACAAACCCTATTGGACAGTGTGTGCGTCACAAAAACCACAGGACAGCGTGTGTGTCACAAACCCCATTTTACAGAGTGTGTGTCACGACCCTCCTCGTCAGTGTGTGTGTCACAAACCCCATTGGACAGCGTCTATTTTCAGAAACCCCATTGGACAGTGTGTGTCACAAATCCCATTGGACAGCGTGAGTGTCAAAAACCCCGTTGGACAGCGTGTGTGTGTCACAAAGCCCATGTGACAGAGTGTGTGTCACAAACACCATTGGCTGTGTGTGTGTCAAAAACCCCAATGGACAGCGTGTGTGTGTCACAAAACCTCCTCGTCAGTGTGTGTGTCACAAACCCCATTACACAGCGTGTGTGTCACAAACCCCATGGGACAGAGTGTGTGTCGCAAACACTATTGGACAACGTGTGTGTGTCACAATCCCCATTGGACAGTGTGTGTGTCAAAAAACCCATTGGATAGCGTATGTGTCACAAACCCTATTGGACACTGTGTGTGTCACAAACCCCATTGGACAGAGTGTGTGTGTGACAAAACCCACTGGAAAGCGTGTGTGTCACAAACACCCATGGACAGTGTTAGTGTCAGAAACCCCATTGGATAGCGTCTATGTCACAAACCCCATTGTACAGAGTGTGTGTGTCAGAAACCGCATTGGAAACTGTGTGTGTCACAAACCAATTGGATAGCGTGTGTGTGTCACAAACCCCATTGGATAGTGTGTGTGTAACAAACCCAATTGGTCAGCGTGTGTGTCACAAGACCCATGGGACAGCGTGTGTGTGTCACAAACCCCATTGGAAAGTGTGTGTCACAAACCCCATTGGACAGCGTGTGTGTCACAAACCCCCCTTAGACACTCTGTGTGTCACAAACCCCATTGGACATCGTGTGTGTCATAAACCCCATTGGACATCGTGTGTGTCACAAATCCTTTTGGACAGTGTGTGTCTCACAAACCCCGCTGCACAGCGTGTGTGTCACAAACACCCATGGACAGTGTGAGTTTCACAAACCCCACTGGACATCATGTGTGTCACAAACCCCTTTGTACAGTGTGTGTGTCACAAACCCCATTGGACAGCGTCTGTGTCTCACAATCCCCATTGGACAGTTTTTGTGTGTCACAAACCCCATTGGACAGCGTGTGTGTCACAATCCCCAGTGGACAGAGTGTGTGTCACAAACCCCATTGGACAGAGTGTGTGTGTCACAAAACCCATTGGACAGCGTGTGTGTCATAAACCCCATTGGACAGCGTGTGTGTGTCACAAAACCCATTGGACAACGTGTGTGTCACAATCCCGAGTGGATAGTGTGTGTGTCACAAAACCCACTGGACAGCGTGTGTGTCACAAAACACATCGAACAGCGTGTGTGTCACAAGCCCCATTGGACAGCGTGTGTAGTCACAAACACCACTGGACAGCGTTTGTGTGTAACAATAACCAAAGCACTGTGTGTGTGTCACAAACACTACTGGACTGCGTGTGTGTCACAAACACCCATGGATAGTGTGTGTGTAAGACACCCAATTGGTCAGCGTGTGTTTCACAAACCACAAGGGACAGCGTGTGTGTGTCACAAACCCCATTGCAAAGTGTTTGTGTCACAAACCCCATAGGAAATTGTGTGTGTCACAAACTCCATTGGACAGTGTATTTGTATCACAAACCCATATTGGACAGCGTGTGTTTCACAAACCCCATTGGACAGCTTGTGTGTTACAAGACCCATTAGACAGAGTGTGTGTGTCACAAACCCCATTGGACAGAGTGTGTGTGTCACAAAACCAATTGGACAGCGTGTGTGTCACAATCCCCATTGGATAGTGTGTGTGTCACAAAACCCACTGGACAGCGTGTGGGTCACAAACCCCATTGAACAGCGTGTGTATCACAAGCCCCATTGGACAGCGTGTGTAGTAACAAACACCATTGGACAGCGTGTGTGTCACAAACACCTTTGGACAGTGTGTGTGTCACAAACCCTTTTGGACAGTGTGAGTGTCACAAACCCCACTGGACATCGTGTGTGTCACGAACCCCTTTGGACAGTGTGTGTGTTACTAACCCCATTGGACACAGTTTGTGTCAGAAACCCCATGGGACAGCGTGTGTGTGTCACAAACCCCATTATAAAGTGTGCGTGTCACAAACCCCATTGGATAGCGTGTGTGTGTCACAAACCCTACTGGACAGAGTGTACGTCAAAATGCCCATTGGACAGCGTGTGTGTAACAATCCTCATTGGACAGCGTGTGTGTTACAAGCCCCATTTGACAGAGTTTGTGTCATCAACCCCATTGGACAGTGTGTGTCACAAACCACTTTGGACAGTGTGTGTGTCACAAAACCCATTGGACACCGTGTGTGTCACAAGCACCAGTGGACAGAGTGTGTGTCACAAACCCCATTGGAAAGTGTATGTGTCACAAACCCCATTGGATAGCGTGTGTGTATCACAAACTCCATTGGACAGCATGTGCTTTACAAACCCCGTTGGAGAGCATGTGTGTGTAACAATCCCTATTGGACAGCGTGTGTCTCACAAGCCCTTAGGACAGAGTGTGCGTGTCACAAAACCCACTGGACAACGTGTGTGTGTAACGAACCCCTTCGGACAGCGTGTGTGTCATAAGACCCATTGGACAGAGTGTATGTCTCTCAAAATCCATTGGACAGTGTGTGTGTCACAAACCCCACTGGACAGAGTGTGTGTGTCACAAACCCTCCTGGTCAGTGTCTGTGTCACAAACCCTATTGGACAGCGTGTATCACAAATCCCATTGGACAGTGTGTGTGTCACAAAACCCAATGGATAGCGTGTTTGTGTCACAAACCCCATTTGACAGAGTGTGTGTCACAAACACCATTGGACAGTGTTTGTGTCACAATCCCCAGTGGACAGCATGTGTGTCAAACCCCCAGTGGACAGTGTGTGTGTCACAATACCCACTGGGCAGCGTGTGTGTCACAAACACCCATGGACAGTGTGAGTGTCACAAACCCCGTTGGACATCGTGTGTGTCACAAGCCCATTGGACAAAGTGTGTGTGTCATAAAACCCACTGGACAGAGTGTAGGTCAAAATGCCCTTTGGACAGCGTGTGTGTAACAATCCTCATTGGGCAGTGTGTGTGTCACAAACCCCTTTGGACAGTGTGTGTGTCACAAAACCCATTGGACATCGTGTGTGTCACAAAGCAATTTGGACAGTGTTTGTGTCACAAACCCCATGGGACAGTGTTTGTGTGTCATCAACCCCTTTGGACAGCGTGTGTATCATAAACCCCATTGGAAAGCGTGTGTGTGTCACAGTCCCCATTGTACAGTGTTTGTGTGTCACAAACCCTATTGGACAGCGTGTGTGTCATAAACCGCATTGGACAGCGTGTGTGTGTCACAATCCCCATTGGACAGTGTTTGTGTGTCATCAACCCCATTGGACAGCGTGTGTGTTCACAAGCCCCTTTGGACAGTGTGTGTGTTGCAAAACCCAATGGACAGCATGTGTGTCACAAGCACCAGTGGACAGAGGGTGTGTGTCACAAACCCCATTGGAAATTGTCTGTGTCACAAAGCCCATTGGATAGTGTGTGTGTGTGGTACAAACCCTATTGGAGAGTGTGTGTGTCACAAAACCCACTGGACATAGTGTGTGTCACTAACCCCATTTGACAGCGTGTGTGTCACGAGCCCCATTGGAAAGAGTGTGTGTGTCACAAACCCCATTGGAGAGTGTGTGTGTCAGAAACCCGTTTGGACAGTGTCTTTGTCACAAACCCCACTGGAGAGCGTGTGTGTCACAAACACCCATGGACAGTGTGCGTGTCACAAACCCCATTGGACATTGTGTGTGTCACAAAACCCACTTGACAGCGTGTGTGTACACAAACCCCATTGGACAACATGTGTGTCACAAGCTCCATTGGATAGCGTGTGTGTCACAAACACCAGTGGACAGCGTGTGTTTGCAACAATACCCATTGGAAAGTGTGTGTGTCACAAACCCCATTGGACAGCGTGTGTGTCACAAACAACTGTGGACACTGTATGTGTCACGAACGCCATTGGACAGTGTGTGTGTCACAGTCCCCAGTGGACAGAGTATGTGTAACAAACCCCTTTGTACAGTGTGTGTGTCGAAAACCCCATTGGACAGCGTGTGTGTGATCGCAATCTCCATTGGACAGCGTGTCTGTCACGAAAACCATTGGACAGCGTGTGTGTCACAAGCACCATTGGACAGAGTGTGTGTGATCGCAATTTCCATTGGACAGAGTGTGTGTGTCACAAACCCCATTGATCATCGTGTGTGTCACAAACCCTTTTGGACAGTGTGTGTCTCACAAACCCCACTGTACAGCATCTGTGTCACAGTCCCCATTGGACACCGTGTGTGTCACAAACACCATTGGACAGCGTTTGTGTCACAAATCCCATGGGACAGTGTGTGTTTCAAAATCTCCATTGGACAGCGTGTGTGTGTCACAATCCCCAATGGACAGTGTGTGTGTGTCACAAACCCCATTGGACAGAGTGTGTTTCACATACCCCATTGGACACTGTGTGTGTCATAAAAGCCATTGGACATCAACCGTGTCACGAACACCATTGGACAGCGTGTGTATGTTACAATCCCCATTGGACAGCGTGTGTCAAAAACACCTTTCGACCTTTTGTGTGTCACAATCCCCATTGGACAGTGCGTGTGTGTCCCAATTCTCATTGGACAGTGTGTGTATTAAAAGCCTCATTGAGCAGAGTGTCTGTCACAAACCCCATTGGACAGTGCGTGTGTCACAATCCCCATTCGACACTGTGTGTGTCACAACCCCTACTGGACAGTGTGTGTGTCACAAACCCCACTGGACAGCGTGTGTGTCACAGACCCCTTTGGACAGCATGTGTATGTCACAATCCCCATTGGACAGTGTGTATTTCACAAACCCCATTGGACAGCGTGTGTGTCACAAGTACCATTGGACAGCGTGTGGTGTCACAAACCCCATTGGAAAGTGTGTGTCACAAACCCCATTGGACAGCGTGTGTGTCACAAACCCCCCTTAGACACTCTGTGTGTCACAAACCCCATTGGACATCGTGTGTGTCATAAACCCCATTGGACATCGTGTGTGTCACAAATCCTTTTGGACAGTGTGTGTCTCACAAACCCCGCTGCACAGCGTGTGTGTCACAAACACCCATGGACAGTGTGAGTTTCACAAACCCCACTGGACATCATGTGTGTCACAAACCCCTTTGTACAGTGTGTGTGTCACAAACCCCATTGGACAGCGTCTGTGTCTCACAATCCCCATTGGACAGTTTTTGTGTGTCACAAACCCCATTGGACAGCGTGTGTGTCACAAAACCCATTGGACAGCGTGTGTGTCATAAACCCCATTGGACAGCGTGTGTGTGTCACAAAACCCATTGGACAACGTGTGTGTCACAATCCCGAGTGGATAGTGTGTGTGTCACAAAACCCACTGGACAGCGTGTGTGTCACAAAACACATCGAACAGCGTGTGTGTCACAAGCCCCATTGGACAGCGTGTGTAGTCACAAACACCACTGGACAGCGTTTGTGTGTAACAATAACCAAAGCACTGTGTGTGTGTCACAAACACTACTGGACTGCGTGTGTGTCACAAACACCCATGGATAGTGTGTGTGTAAGACACCCAATTGGTCAGCGTGTGTTTCACAAACCACAAGGGACAGCGTGTGTGTGTCACAAACCCCATTGCAAAGTGTTTGTGTCACAAACCCCATAGGAAATTGTGTGTGTCACAAACTCCATTGGGCAGTGTATTTGTATCACAAACCCATATTGGACAGCGTGTGTTTCACAAACCCCATTGGACAGCTTGTGTGTTACAAGACCCATTAGACAGAGTGTGTGTGTCACAAACCCCATTGGACAGAGTGTGTGTGTCACAAAACCAATTGGACAGCGTGTGTGTCACAATCCCCATTGGATAGTGTGTGTGTCACAAAACCCACTGGACAGCGTGTGGGTCACAAACCCCATTGAACAGCGTGTGTATCACAAGCCCCATTGGACAGCGTGTGTAGTAACAAACACCATTGGACAGCGTGTGTGTCACAAACACCTTTGGACAGTGTGTGTGTCACAAACCCTTTTGGACAGTGTGAGTGTCACAAACCCCACTGGACATCGTGTGTGTCACGAACCCCTTTGGACAGTGTGTGTGTTACTAACCCCATTGGACACAGTTTGTGTCAGAAACCCCATGGGACAGCGTGTGTGTGTCACAAACCCCATTATAAAGTGTGCGTGTCACAAACCCCATTGGATAGCGTGTGTGTGTCACAAACCCTACTGGACAGAGTGTACGTCAAAATGCCCATTGGACAGCGTGTGTGTAACAATCCTCATTGGACAGCGTGTGTGTTACAAGCCCCATTTGACAGAGTTTGTGTCATCAACCCCATTGGACAGTGTGTGTCACAAACCACTTTGGACAGTGTGTGTGTCACAAAACCCATTGGACACCGTGTGTGTCACAAGCACCAGTGGACAGAGTGTGTGTCACAAACCCCATTGGAAAGTGTATGTGTCACAAACCCCATTGGATAGCGTGTGTGTATCACAAACTCCATTGGACAGCATGTGCTTTACAAACCCCGTTGGAGAGCATGTGTGTGTAACAATCCCTATTGGACAGCGTGTGTCTCACAAGCCCTTAGGACAGAGTGTGCGTGTCACAAAACCCACTGGACAACGTGTGTGTGTAACGAACCCCTTCGGACAGCGTGTGTGTCATAAGACCCATTGGACAGAGTGTATGTCTCTCAAAATCCATTGGACAGTGTGTGTGTCACAAACCCCACTGGACAGAGTGTGTGTGTCACAAACCCTCCTGGTCAGTGTCTGTGTCACAAACCCTATTGGACAGCGTGTATCACAAATCCCATTGGACAGTGTGTGTGTCACAAAACCCAATGGATAGCGTGTTTGTGTCACAAACCCCATTTGACAGAGTGTGTGTCACAAACACCATTGGACAGTGTTTGTGTCACAATCCCCAGTGGACAGCATGTGTGTCAAACCCCCAGTGGACAGTGTGTGTGTCACAATACCCACTGGGCAGCGTGTGTGTCACAAACACCCATGGACAGTGTGAGTGTCACAAACCCCGTTGGACATCGTGTGTGTCACAAGCCCATTGGACAAAGTGTGTGTGTCATAAAACCCACTGGACAGAGTGTAGGTCAAAATGCCCTTTGGACAGCGTGTGTGTAACAATCCTCATTGGGCAGTGTGTGTGTCACAAACCCCTTTGGACAGTGTGTGTGTCACAAAACCCATTGGACATCGTGTGTGTCACAAAGCAATTTGGACAGTGTTTGTGTCACAAACCCCATGGGACAGTGTTTGTGTGTCATCAACCCCTTTGGACAGCGTGTGTATCATAAACCCCATTGGAAAGCGTGTGTGTGTCACAGTCCCCATTGTACAGTGTTTGTGTGTCACAAACCCTATTGGACAGCGTGTGTGTCATAAACCGCATTGGACAGCGTGTGTGTGTCACAATCCCCATTGGACAGTGTTTGTGTGTCATCAACCCCATTGGACAGCGTGTGTGTTCACAAGCCCCTTTGGACAGTGTGTGTGTTGCAAAACCCAATGGACAGCATGTGTGTCACAAGCACCAGTGGACAGAGGGTGTGTGTCACAAACCCCATTGGAAATTGTCTGTGTCACAAAGCCCATTGGATAGTGTGTGTGTGTGGTACAAACCCTATTGGAGAGTGTGTGTGTCACAAAACCCACTGGACATAGTGTGTGTCACTAACCCCATTTGACAGCGTGTGTGTCACGAGCCCCATTGGAAAGAGTGTGTGTGTCACAAACCCCATTGGAGAGTGTGTGTGTCAGAAACCCGTTTGGACAGTGTCTTTGTCACAAACCCCACTGGAGAGCGTGTGTGTCACAAACACCCATGGACAGTGTGCGTGTCACAAACCCCATTGGACATTGTGTGTGTCACAAAACCCACTTGACAGCGTGTGTGTACACAAACCCCATTGGACAACATGTGTGTCACAAGCTCCATTGGATAGCGTGTGTGTCACAAACACCAGTGGACAGCGTGTGTTTGCAACAATACCCATTGGAAAGTGTGTGTGTCACAAACCCCATTGGACAGCGTGTGTGTCACAAACAACTGTGGACACTGTATGTGTCACGAACGCCATTGGACAGTGTGTGTGTCACAGTCCCCAGTGGACAGAGTATGTGTAACAAACCCCTTTGTACAGTGTGTGTGTCGAAAACCCCATTGGACAGCGTGTGTGTGATCGCAATCTCCATTGGACAGCGTGTCTGTCACGAAAACCATTGGACAGCGTGTGTGTCACAAGCACCATTGGACAGAGTGTGTGTGATCGCAATTTCCATTGGACAGAGTGTGTGTGTCACAAACCCCATTGATCATCGTGTGTGTCACAAACCCTTTTGGACAGTGTGTGTCTCACAAACCCCACTGTACAGCATCTGTGTCACAGTCCCCATTGGACACCGTGTGTGTCACAAACACCATTGGACAGCGTTTGTGTCACAAATCCCATGGGACAGTGTGTGTTTCAAAATCTCCATTGGACAGCGTGTGTGTGTCACAATCCCCAATGGACAGTGTGTGTGTGTCACAAACCCCATTGGACAGAGTGTGTTTCACATACCCCATTGGACACTGTGTGTGTCATAAAAGCCATTGGACATCAACCGTGTCACGAACACCATTGGACAGCGTGTGTATGTTACAATCCCCATTGGACAGCGTGTGTCAAAAACACCTTTCGACCTTTTGTGTGTCACAATCCCCATTGGACAGTGCGTGTGTGTCCCAATTCTCATTGGACAGTGTGTGTATTAAAAGCCCCATTGAGCAGAGTGTCTGTCACAAACCCCATTGGACAGTGCGTGTGTCACAATCCCCATTCGACACTGTGTGTGTCACAACCCCTACTGGACAGTGTGTGTGTCACAAACCCCACTGGACAGCGTGTGTGTCACGAACCCCGTTGGACAGCGTATGTGCCACAAGCCCCATTGGACATAGTGTGCGTGTCACAAAACCCATCGGACACCGTGTGTGTCACAACCCAATAGGACAGTGTGTGTGTCAAAAAACCCCCTATACATTGTGTGTGTCACAAACCCCATTGGAAAGTGTGTGTGTCACAAACCCCATTGTACAGCGTGTGTGTCACAAACCTCCCTGGACAGCGTGTGTGTCACAATCCCAGTTGGACAGAGTTTGTGTCAGAAACCCCATTGGAGAGTGTGTGTGTCACAAACCCCATTAGTGAGCGAGTGTGTCACAAACACCATTGGACATCATGTGTGTGTGACAAGCCCCATTGAACAGTGTGTCTGTCACAATCCCCATTCGACACTGTGTGTGTCACAAACCCTATTGGACTCTGTGTGTGTCACAAACCCCACTGGACAGCGTGTCTGTCACGAACCCCGTTGCACAGCGTATGTGTCACAAGCCCCATTTGGACATAGTGTGCGTGTCACAAAACCCATGGGATACCGTGTGTGTCACAACCCCTTTGGACAGTGTGTGTGTCAAAAACCCCCCTGTACATTGTGTGTGTCACAAAGCCCATTGGACAGCGTGTGTTTCACAAACCCAATTGGTCAGCGTGTGTGTGTCACAAATGCCATTGTACAGCGTGTGTGACAAAACACATTGGACAGCGTGTGTGTCACAAATCCCATTGGACAGTGTTTGTGTTACAAACACCAATGGACAGCGTGCGTTTGTCAGAAACCCCATTGGACAGAGTGGGTGTGACAAAACCATTGGATAGCGTGTGTGTGTCACAAACCCAATTGGACAGCGTGTGTGTCACAAACGCTACGGGACAGTGCGTGTGTAACAAACCCAATTGGTCAGCGTGTGTGTGTCGCAAATGCCATTGGACAGTGTGAGTGTCACAAACCCCATTGGACAGTGTGTGTGTGTCACAATCGCCATTGGACAGTGTGTGTGTGACAAACCCCATGGGACTGAGTGTGTGTCACGAAATTCGTTGGACAGCGTGTGAGTCACAAACAACAGTGTGTGTCACAAGCACCATTGCACAGAGTTTGTGTGTCACAAACTCCATTGGAAAGTGTATGTGTCACAAACCCCATTGGATAGCGTGTGTGTGTCACAATCCCCATTGGACAGTTTGTGTGTCACAAACCCCATGGGACTAAGTGTGTGTCACGAACCCCATTGCACAGTGTGTGTGTCACAAGCGCCATTGGACAGAGTGTGTGTGTCACAAACCCCATGGGAAACTGTATGTGTCACAAACCTATATTGGATAGCGTGTGTGTGTCACAAACCCAATTGGACAGTGTGTGTGTCACAAACGCTACGGGACAGTGCGTGTGTAACAAACCCAATTGGTCAGCGTGTGTGTGTCGCAAATGCCATTGGACAGTGTGAGTGTCACAAACCCCATTGGACAGTGTGTGTGTGTCACAATCGCTATTGGACAGTGTGTGTGTGACAAACCCCATGGGACTGAGTGTGTGTCACGAAATTCGTTGGACAGCGTGTGAGTCACAAACAACAGTGTGTGTCACAAGCGCCATTGGACAGAGTTTGTGTGTCACAAACCCCATTGGAAAGTGTATGTGTCACAAACCCCATTGGATAGCGTGTGTGTGTCACAATCCCCATTGGACAGTTTGTGTGTCACAAACCCCATGGGACTAACTGTGTGTCACGAACCCCATTGCACAGTGTGTGTGTCACAAGCGCCATTGGACAGAGTGTGTGTGTCACAAACCCCATGGGAAACTGTATGTGTCACAAACCTATATTGGATAGCGTGTGTGTGTCGCAAACCCTCCTGGTCAGTGTGTGTGTCACAAAACCCACTGGACAGCATGCGTTTCAAAAACACCATTGGACAGTGTCTGTGTAAGAAACCCAGTTGGTCAGCGTTTGTGTCACAAACCGCATGGGACAGCGTGAGTGTGTTACAAACCCCATTGGAAAGTGTGTGTGTCACAAACCCCATTGGAAAGCGTGTGTGTCACAAACCCCATTGGATAGCGTGTGTGTGTTACAAACCCCATTAGAAAGTATGCGTGTCACAAACCCCATTGGACAGTGTGTGTGTCACAAACCCCATTATAGTGTGTGTGTCACAAACCCCGTTGTATACCGTGTGTATGTCACAAATCCCATCAGAAAGTGTGCGTGTCACAAACCCCATTTGATAGAGTGTGTGTGTCACAAAGCCTATTGGACTGTGTGTGTGTCTCAAATTCCCCTGGACAGGGTGTCTGTCACGAACACCATTGTATAGCGTGTGTGTCATAAATCCCATTGGATAGCGTGTGTGTGTCACAAACCCCATGGGACAGAGTGTGTGTCACAAACACAATTGGACAGCGTATGTGTCACAAACCCCTTTGGACAGCATGCGTGTCACAAACACCATTGGACAGTGTGTGTGTGTCACAATCCCCTTTGGACAGTGTGTGTGACACAAACCCCATAAGACAGAGTGTGTATCACAAACAATATTGGACAGCGTGTGTGTGTCACAAGCACATTGAACAGAGTGTGTGTGACACAAAACCCACTGGACAGCGTGTGTGTCACGAACCCCATTGGACAGCGTGTGTGTCACAAGCACCTTTGGACAGAGTGTGTGTCACAAGCCCCATTGGACAGAGTGTATTTGTCACAAAGCCCATTGGACAGCGTGTGTGTCACAATCCCCATTGGACAGCGTGTGTGTCATAAACCCCATTGGACAGGGTGTGTGTGTCACAATACCCATTGGACAGAGTGTGTGTCACAAACCTCATTGGACAGAGTTTGTGTCACAAACCCCCGTGGACACTGTGTCTGTCACAAACCCCATTGGACAGTGTGTGTGTCACAAACTCCACTGGACAGCATGTGTGTCACAAACACCCATGGACAGTGTGCGTGTCACAAACTCCATTGGACATCGTGTGTGTCACAAACCCCTTTGGACAGTGTGTGTGTCACAAACATCATTGGACAGCATGTGTGTCACATACACCCATGGACAGTGTGCGTGTCACAAACCCCATTGAACAGCTTGTGTGTGTTGCAATCCCCATTGGACAGCGTGTGTGTGTCACAAATCCCGTGGGACAGCGTGTGTGTCACGAACCCCATTGGACAGCCTGTGTGTGTCACAAACCCCATTGGACAGCGTGTGTGTCACAAACCCTATTGGACAGAGTGTGTGTTTCACAAACACCATTGGACAGCGTGTGTTTCACAAGCCCCATTGGACAGAGTGAATTTGTCACAAAGCCCATTGGACAGCGTGTGTGTCACAATCCCCATTGGACTGCATGTGTGTCACAAACCCCATTGCACAGGGTGTGTGTGTCACGATACCCATTGGACAGTGTGTGTGTCACAAACCTCATTGGACAGAGTTTGTGTCACAAACCCCTGTGGATACTGTGTGTGTCACAAACCCCATTGGACAGTGTGTGACACAAACTCCACTGGAGAGCGTGTGTGTCACAAACAACCATGGAAAGCGTGCGTGTCACAAACCCCATTGGATATCCTGTGTGTCACAAACCCCTTTGGACAGTGTGTGTGTCACAAACACCATTGGACAGCGTGTGTGTCACAAACACCCATAGACAGTGTGCGTGCCACAAACCCCATTTGACAACGTGTGTTTCACAAACCCCTTTGGACAATGTGTGTGTCACAATCCCCAATGGACAGAGTGTGTGTCACAAACACTATTGGACAGCATGTGTGTGTCACAAGCCCATTGGACACAGATTGTGTGTCACAAAACCCACTGGACAGCGTGTGTGTCACGAACCCCATTGGTCCGCGTGTGTGTCACAAGCACCGTTGGACAGTGTGGTGTTACAATCCCCATTGGACAGCGTGTGTGTCACAAACCCCATTGGATAGAGTGTGTGTGTCACAAACCACATTAGAAAGTATGCGTGTCACAAACCCCATTGTATAGCGTGTGTGTGTCACAAGAACCATTGGTCAGTGTGTGGTGTCACAATCCCCATTGGACAGGGTGTGTGTCACATACCCCATTGGACAGTGTGTGTGTGTCACAAACCCAATTTGATAGAGTGTGTGTGTCACAAACCCTAGTGGACAGTGTGTGTGTAACAAAACCCACTGGATAGCATGTGTGTCACAAACCCCATTGGACAGCGTGTGTGTCACAAGGCCCATTGTACAGAGTGTATTTGTCACAAAGCCCACTGGACAGCGTGTGTGTCACAAACCCCTTTGGACAGTGTGTGTGTCGCAAACCCGATTGGACAGCGTGTGGATGTCACAACCCCGTTGGACAGTGTGTGTGTCACAAACCCCATGGGACAGAGTGTGTGTCACAAACACCATTGGTCAGCATGTGTCTGTCCCAAGGCCATTGGACAGAGTGTTTGTGTAACAAAACCCACTGGACAGCGTGTTTGTCAGGAACCCAATTGGACAGCGTGTGTGTCACTAGCGCCATTGGACAGAGTGTAATTTTCACAAAGCCCATTGGACAGCGTGTGTGTGACACAAATCCTATTGGACAGACTGTGTGTTTCACAAAACCCATTAGACAGCGTGTGTGTCACAAACCCTTTGGACAGTGTGTGTGTCACAATCCCCATTGGACACTGTGTGTGTTACAAACCCCATGGGACAGAGTGTGTGTCACAAACACTATTGGTTAGTGTGTTTATGTCACAAGCCCATTGAACACAGAGTGTGTGTCACAAAACTCACTGGACAGCGTGTGTGTCACAAGGACCATTGGACAGTGTGGTGTCACAATCCCCATTGGACAGCGTGTGTGTCACAAACCCCATTGGACAGCGTGTGTGTGTCACAAACCCTATTGGACAGTGTGTGTGTCACAATCCCCATTGGAGAGCGTGTGTGTCACAAACCCCATTGGAAATCATGTGCGTCACAAACCCCTTTGGACAGTGTGTGTGTCACAAACCCCATTGGACAGTGTGTGTGTCACAAACCCCATTGGACAGCGTTTGTGTGTCACAATCCTCAGTGGACAGAGTGTACTTGTCACAAAGCCCATTGGACAGCGTGTGTGTGTCACAAACCGCATTGGACAGTGTGTGTGTGTCACAAACCCCATTAGACAGCGTGTGTTTCACAAAACCCACTGGATAGCGTGTGTGTCACAAACCCCAATGGACAGCGTGTGTATCACAAGCCCCATTGGACAGAGTGTACTTGTCACAAAGCCCATTGGACAGCGTGTGTGTGTCACAATCCCCATTGGACAGTGTGTGTGTGTCACAAAACCCATTAGACAGCGTGTGTGTGTCACAAACCCCATTGGACAGTGTGTGTGTGTCACAAACCCCATTAGACAGCATGTGTTTCACAAACCCCTTTGGACAGTGTGTGTGTAACAAACCCCATTAGAAAGTATGCGTGTCACAAACCCCATTGGATAGCGTGTGTGTGTCACAAGCACCACTGGACAGAGTGTGGTGACACAATCCCCATTGGACAGTGTGTGTGTCACAAAACCCATTGGACAGCGTGTGTGTCACAAGCCCCATTGTACAGAGTGTAATTGTCACAGAGGCCACTGGACAGCGTGTGTGTCACAAACCCCTTTGGACAGTGTGTGTGTCACAAACCCCATTGGACAGCGTGTGTGTGTCACAATCCTCATTGGACAGTGTGTGTGTCACAAAACCCATGGGACAGAGTGTGTGTCACAAACAGTATTGGTCAGTGTGTGTGAGTCACAAGCCCATTGGACAGAGCGTGTGTGTTACAAACCCCATTGGACAGCGTGTGTGTGTCACAAACCCCATTGGATAGAGTGCGTGTGTCACAAACCCTATTAGAAAGAATGCGTGTCACAAACACCATTGGATAGCGTGTGTGTCACAATCCACATTGGACAGAGTGTATTTGTCACAAAGCCCATTGGAGAGCGTGTGTGTCACGAACCCCATTGCACAGGGTGTGTGTGTCACAAACCCCATTAGAAAGTGTGCGTGTCACAAACTCCATTGGATAGCATGTGTGTGTCACAAACCCTATTGGACAGTGCGTGTTTCACAAAACACACTGTCCAGCGTGTGTGTCACAAACCCCATTGGACAGCGCGTGTGTCTCAAGCCCCATTGGACAGAGTGTATGTGTCACAAATCCTATTAGACAGTGTGTGTGTCACAAAACCCACTGGCGAGAGTGTGTGTCACAAACACCATTGGACAGCGTGTGTGTTCACAAGCCCTTTTGGACAGAATGTATGTGACACAAACCCCATTGGACAGCGTGTGTGTGTCACAATTCCCATTGGACAGAGTGTGTGTCACAAACACTATAGGACAGCGTGTGTGTGTCTACAAAACCCACTGGACAGCGTGTGTGTCACAATCCACATTGGACAGCGTGTGTGTCACAAGCTCCATTGGACAGAGTGTGGTGTCACAAACCCCATTGGAAAGTTTATGTGTCACAAACTCCGTTCGATATCGTGTGTGTGTCACATACCCTATTGGACACTGTGTGTGTCACAAAACCCATTGGACAGCGTGTGTGTCAAGAACCCCATTGGACAGCGTTTGTGTCACGAGCACCGATGGACAGATTGTGGTGTCACAATCCCCATTGGACTGCGTGTGTGTCACAAACCCCACTGGACAGTGTGTGTGTCACAAGCACCATTGGACAGAGTGCGGTGTCACAAACCCCATTGGAAAGAGTATGTGTCACAAACGCCATTGGATAGCGTGTGTGTGTCATAAACCCTATTCGACAGTGTGTGTGTCACAAAACCCAACGGCCAGCGTGTGTGTCACAAAACCAATTGGACAGCGTGTGTGTCACAAAACCCACTGGCGAGACTGTGTGTCACAAACACCATTGGTCAGCGTGTGTGTCACAATCCCCATTGGACAGCGTGTGTGTCACAAGCACCATTGGACAGAGTGTGGTGTCACAAACCCCATTGGAAAGTGTATGTGTCACAAACCCCATTGGATAGCGTGTGTTTGTCAAAAACCCTATTGGACAGTGTGTGTGTCACAAAACCCATTGGACAGCGTGTGTGTCACAAACAACAATAGACAGTGTGGGTGTCACAATACCCATTGGACAGTGTATGTGTTCCAAACCCCATTGGACAGAGATTGTGTCACAAACCCCATTGGATAGCGTATGTGTGTCACAATCCCAATTGTACAGTGTGTGTGTCACAAACACCATTGTACAGAGTGTGTGTGTCACAAACCCTATTGGAAAGTGTATGTGTCACAAACCCCACTGGACAGCGTGTGTTTGTAACAATACCCATTGGACAGTGTGTGTGTCACAAACCCCATTGGACATCGTGTGTGTCACAAACCGCATTGGAAAGCGTGTGTGTGTCACCTTCCCCATTGGACAGCATGTGCTTGTCACAATCCTATTGGATAGTGTATGTGTCACAAACACCATGGGACAGATTGTGAGTGTCACAAACCCCATTGGATATTGTGTGTATCACAAACCCCATTAGAAAGTGTATGTGTCACAAACCCCATTGGATAGCGTGTGTGTGTCACAAAACCCACTGGACAGCGTGTGTGTCACAAGCACCATTGGACAGACTGTGAGTGTCACAAACCCCATTAGATAGTGTGCATGTCACAAACCCCATTGGACATCGTGTGTCTCACAAACCCCTTTGGACAGTGTGTGTGTCACGAACCCCATTGGACAGCGTGTGTGTCACAAACCCCCGTGGACACTGTGTGTGTCATAAAGCCCAGTGGACAGCGTGTGTGTTACAAACTCCTTTGAACAGTGTGTGTGTCACAAACCCCATTGGACAGTGTGTTTGTGTCACAATCCCCATTAGAAAATGTGCGTGTCAAAAACCCCTTTGTATAGAATGTGCGTGTAACAAACCCTATTGGACAGTGTGTATGTCACAATCCCCATTGGACAGCGTCTATGTCACAAACCCCATTGGACAGGGTGTGTGTCACAAACACCATTGGACAGTGTGTCTGTGTAACAATCCCCATTGGACAGTGTTTGTGTCACAAAACCTATTTGATATAGTGTGTGTCACAAAACCTATTGGACAGCGTGTGTGTCACAAAGCCTATTGGACAGCATGTGTGTCACAAGACCCATTGGACAGAGTGTGTTTGTGGCATACCCCATTGGACAGCGTGTGTGTCATAACCCCCACCTTACAGCATGTGTGTGTCACAATCCCCATTGGACAGTGTGTGTGTGTCACATTCCCCATTGGACAGCGTATGTGTCACAATACCCATGGGACAAAACTCATGGGTCACAAAACCTAATGGACAGCGTGTGTGTCACGAATCCCATTAGACAGCGGGTGTGTCATAAGCACCATTGGACAGGGTGTGTGTGTCACAAACCCCATTGGAAAGTGTATGTGTCACAAACCCCGTTGGATAGCGTGTGTGTGTCACAAAGCCCATAGTACAGCATTTGTGTCACAAGCCACATTGAACAGTGTGTGTGTCACAAACACCATTGGACAGCGTGTGTGTATCAATACCCATTGGACAGTGTGTGTGTCACAAACCCCATTGTACAGCGTGTGTGTACTAACCCCCGTGGACACTGTGTGTGTCACAAACCCCATTGGTCAGCGTGTGTGTCACAAACCCCACGGGACAGCGCGTGTGTGTCACAAACCCCATTGGAAAGTGGGTGTGTCAAAAACCACATTGGAAAGCCTGTGTGTTTGACAAAACCCGTTAAACAGTATGCGTGTCACAAACCCCACTGGATAGCGTGTGTGTGTCACAAACCCCGTTAGAAAGTGTGTGTGTAACAAACCCCACTGGACAGGTTGTCTGCCACAAGACCCATTGGACAGCGTGTGTGTCACAAACCCCTTTAGACAGAGAGTGTGTGTCACAAAAACCATTGGACAGTGTGTGTGTCACAAACCCTATTGAAAAGTGTGTGTGTCACAAACCCCTTTGGAAAGTGTGTGTGTCACAAACCCCATTGGATAGCGTGTGAGTGTCACAAAACCCATTAAACAGTATGCGTGTCACAAAACCCATTGGATTCCGTGTGTGTGTCACAAACCCCTTTAGAAAGTGTGCGTGTCACAAACCGCATTGGATAGCATGTGTGTGTCACAAACCCTACTGGACAGTGTGTATGTCACAATCCCCATAAGACAGCGCCTGTGTCACAAACCCCATTTGACAGTGTGTGTGTCACAAGCCCCACTGGACAGCGTGTGTGTCACGAACCCCCTTGTACAGCATGTGTGTTACAAGACCCATTGGACAGAGCGTGTAAATAAAAAACCCCATTGGACATCGTGTGTATCACCATCCCCAATGGACAGCGTCTGTGTCACAAACCCCATTGGACAGCGTGTGTGTGACAAGCCCATTGGACAGAGTGCGTATGTCACAAAACCCATTAGAAAGTGTGCGTATCACAAACCCCATTGGAAAGTTTGTGTGTCACAAACTCCATTGGATAGCGTGTGTGTGTCACAAACCCCATTGGATAGAATGTGCGTGTCACAAACCCTATTGGACAGTGTGTATGTCACAATCCCCATAAGACAGCGCCTGTATCACAAACCCCATTTGACAGTGTGTGTGTCACAAGCCCCACTGGACAGCGTGTGTGTCACGAACCCCCTTGTACAGCATGTGTGTTACAAGACCCATTGGACAGAGCGTGTAAATAAAAAACCCCATTGGACATCGTGTGTATCACCATCCCCATTGGACAGCGTGTGTGTCACAAACCCCATTGGAGAGAGTGTGTGTGTGACAAAACCCACTGGACAGCGTGTGTGTCAGGGACCACATTGTACAGCGTGTGTGTCACAAGAGCCATTGGAAAGTGTTTGTGTCACAAACCCAATTGGATAGCGTGTGTGTGTCACAAACCCCTTTAGAAAGTGTGCGTGTCACAAAACCCTTGGGAAAGTGTGTGTGTCACAAACCCCATTGGATAGCGTGTGTGTGTCACAAACCCCATTAGAAAGTGTTTGTTTTACAAACCCCATTGGATAGAATGTGCGTGTCACAAACCCTATTGTAGAGTGTGTATGTCATAATCCCCATTGGACAGCGTCTGTGTCACAAACCCCGTTGGACAGAATGTGTGTCACAAACACCATTGGACAGCGTTTGTTTGTCACAATCCCCATTGGAAAGTGTATGTGTCACAAACCCCATTGGATAGCATGTGTGTGTCACAAACCCTTTTGGACAGTGTGTGTGTTACAAACCACATGGAACAGAGTGTGTGCCACGAACCCCATTGCACACCGTGTGTGTTCGCAAGCGCCATTGGACAGAGTGTGTGTGTCACAAAACCCATTGGACAGCATGTGTGTCACAAGACCCATTGGACAGCGTTTGTGTGTGTCACAAACCCCATTGGACAGAGTGTGTGTCACAAACCCCTTTGAATAGCATGTGTGTCACAAACACCATTGGACAGCATGTGTGTGTCACATTCCCCATTGGACAGTGTGTGTTTCACAAAACCCATTGGATAGCGTGTGTGTCACAAACCCCATTGGATAGAGCGTGTGTCACAATCAACATTGGACAGCGTGTGTGTCACTATCCCCATTCAACAGTGTGTGTGTCACAAACGCTATTGGACAGTTTGTGTGTGTCACAAACCCCATTGGAAAGAGTTTGTGTCACAAACCCCATTGGACAGTGTGTGTGTCACAAAACGCATTGGATAGCGTGTGTTTCACAATCCCCATTGGACAGCGTGTGTGTCATAAACCCCATTGGACAGTTTGTGTGTGTCAAAACCCCTTTTGACACTGTGTGTGTCACAAAACCCACTGGACAGAGTTTGTGTCACAAACCCCATTGGACAGTGTGCGTGTCACAGAGCCCATTGGACATCGAGTGTGTCTCAAACCCTTTTGCACAGTGTGTGTGTCAGAAACCCCACTGGACAGCGTGTGTGTCACTAACATCCATGGACAGTATGCATGTCACAAACCCAAATGGACATCATGTGTGTCACAAACCCCATTGGACAGTGTGTGTGACAAACCCCATTGGACAGCATGTGTGTCACAAACCCCCGTGGACACTGTGTGCGTCACGAACGCCATTGGACAGTGTGTGTATCACAAACCCCCCTGGACAGTGTGTGTGTCACAATCACCATTGGACAGTGTGTGTGTCACAAACCCCCCTGGACAGTGTGTGTTTCACAATCCCCATTGGACAGCGTGTGTATCACAAACCCCCGTGGACACTGTTTGTGTCACAAAACCCATTGGACAGTGTGTGTGTCACAAACCCAACTGGACAGCGTGTGTGTCACCATCCCATTTGAAAGTGGGTGTGTCACAAACCCCATTGGATAGCATGTGTGTGTCACAAACACCATTGGACAGAGTGTTTGTGTGACAAACCCCATTGGACAGCGTGTGTGTGTCACAAACCCTACTGGACAGTGTGTATGACACAATCCCCATTGGACAGCGTCTGTGTCACAAACCCCATTGGACAGCGTGTGTGTCACAAGCCCATTGGACAGAGTGTGTGTTTCACAAAACCCAGTGGACAGCGTGTATGTCACGGACCCCATTGAACAGCGTGTGTGTCATAAGCGCCATTGGAGAGCGTGTGTGTCACAAACCCCATTGGAAAGTATGTGTCTCACAAACCCAATTGGATAGCGTGTGTGTGACACAAACTCCATTAGAAAGTGTGCGTGTCACAAACCCCATGGGAAAGTGTGCGTCACAAACTCCATTGGATAGATTGTGTGTGTAACAAACCCCATAGGACATCGTGTGGGTCACAAACCCCTTCGGACAGTGTGTGTGTCAGAAACCCCATGGGACAGCGTGTGTGTGTCACAAACCCTCCTGGTCAGTGTGTGTGTCACAAAACCCATTGGATAGCGTCTGTGTGTCATAAAACCCATTAAAGAGTATGCGTGTCACAAAACCCATTGGATTCCGTGTGTGTGTCACAAACCCCATTAAAAAGTGTGCATGTCACAAAACCCATTTGAACGTGTGTGTGTCACAAAACCAATTGGATAGCATGTGTTTGTCACAAACCCTATTGGACAGTGTGTATGACACAAACCCCATTGGACAGCGTGTGTGTCACAAGCCCATTGGACAGAGTGTGTGTGTCACAAAACCAAGTGGACAGCGTGTGTGTCACACACCCCATTGGACAGCTTGCATGTCACAAGCGCCATTGGAAAATGTGTGTGTCACAAACCCTATTGGACAGTGTGTATTTCACAATCTCCATTAGACAGCGTCTGTGTCACAATCCCCATTGGACAGTGTGTGTGTCACAAAACCTATTGGATAGCGTGTGTGTCACAAACCCCATTAGAAAGTGTGTGTGTCACAAACCCCATTGGACAGCGTGTGTGTGTCACAAAACCCCTTTAATAGTATGCGTGTCACAAATCCCATTGAATAGCGTGTGCGTGTCACAAACCCAATTAGAAAGTGTGCGTGTTACAAACCCCATTGGAAAGTGTGTGTGTCACGAACCCCATTGGAAAGCGTTTGTGTCACAAGACCCATTGGACAGAGTGTGTGTGTGACAAACCCCATTGGAAATCGTGTGTGTCACAAACCCCATTGAACAGTGTGTGTGTTACAAACACCCATTGACAGTGTGCATGTCGCAAACCCCATTGGACATCGTGTGTGTCACAAACTTTTTTGGACAGTGTGTGTAGTCAGAAACCCCATTGGACATCGTGTGTGTCACAAACGCCGTTGGTAGCTGTGTGTGTCACAAACCCCATTTGAAAGTGTGCGTGTCACAAAACCCTTTTGCATGTGTGTGTGTCACAAACCCCATCGGATAGCGTGTGTGTCTCACAAAACCCATTAAACAGTATGCTTGTCACAAAACCCATTGGATTCCCTGTATGTGTCACAAAACGCATTAGAAAGTGTGCATGTCACAAACCCCATTTGAAAGTGTGCGTGTCACAAACCCCACTTGATAGCATGTGTGTGTCACAAACCCCATTAGAAAGTGTGCGTGTCACAAGTCCCATTGGATAGTATGTGTGTGTCACAAACCCTATTGAACAGTATGTATGACACAATCCCCATTGGACAGCGTCTGTGTCACTAACCCCATTGGAGAGCGTGTGTGTTACAAACCCCATTAGAAAGTGTGTGTGTCACAAACCCCATTAGATAGCGTGTGTGTGTCACAAACCCCATTGAACAGTGTGTGTGTCACAATCCCCACTGGACAGCTTGTGTGTCACAAGACCCATTGGGCAGAGTGTGTGTGTCACAAACCCCAATGGACAGCGTGTTTTTCATAAACCCCATTGGACAGCATGTGTGTGTCACAATCCCCATTGGACAGTGTGTGTGTGTCACAAAACCCATTGGACAGCGTGTGTGTAACAAACCCCATTGGACAGTGTGTGTGTCACAAACACCATTGGATAGCGTGTGTGTGTCACAAACCCCATTGGACTGTGTGTGTGTCACAAACCCCATTGGACAGCGTGTGTGTCAAAACTCCACTGGACAGCGTGTGTGTCACAAACACACATGGACAGTGTGCGTGTCACAAACCTCATTGGACAGTATGTGTGTCACAAATCCCTTTGTAGAGTGTGTGTGTCACAAACCACATTGGACATCGTGTGTGTGTAACAATACCCATTGGACAGCGTGTGTGTCACAAACACCATTGGACAGCGTGTGTGTCACAAGCCCATTGGACAAAATGTGTGTGTCACAAAATCCACTGGACATCGTGTGTGTCACAAACCCTATTGGACAGTGTGTGTGTCGCAAAACCGAATGGACAGTGTGTGCGTCACAAACCCCATTGGACAGCGTGTGTGTGCCACCATCCCCACTGGACATCGTGTGTGGCACAAACCCTATTGGACAGTGTGTGTATCAAAAAACCCACTGGACAGCATGTGTGTCACACACCCTATTGGACAGCCTGTGTGTCACGAACCCCATTGGACAGCGTGTGTGTCATAAGCACCATTGGACAGAGTGTGTGTGTCACATACCCCATTGGACAGCGTGTGTTTCACAAGCCACATTGGACAGAGTGTGTGTTTCACAAACCCCTTTGGAGAGCGTGTGTGTCACAATCCCCAATGGACAGAGTTTGTGTCACAAATCCCATTTCAAAGCGTGTGTGTCACAAACCCCATTGGAAAGTGTATGTGTCACAAACCGCATTGAATAGGGTGTGTGTGTCACAAACCGCATTGTACAGTGTGTTTGTCACAAGCCCATTGTACAGAGTGTGTTTGTCACAAATCCCATTGTACAGCGTTTTTGTCACAATCCCCATTGGACAGCGTGTGTGTCACAAAACCCACTGGACAGAGTGTGTGTCACAAACCCCATTGTACAGCACGTGTGTCACAAACCCCCGTGGACACTGTGTGTGTCACAAACTCCATTGGACAGTGTCTGTGTTACAAACCCCACTGGACGGGGTGTGTGTCACAAACACCCATGGACAGTGTGTGTGTCACGAACCCCATTGGACAGCATGTGTGTCACAACCCCCCCTGGACAGCGTTTGTGTCACAAACAACTCTGGACAGTGTTTGTTTCACAAACCCCAGTGTACAGAGTTTGTGTGTAACAATCACAATTGGACAGAGTGTGCGTGACATACCCCATTGGACAGTGTGTGTGTCACAAACCCCCCTGGACAGTGTGTGTGTCACAAACCCCATTTGACAGCATGTGTGTCTCACACCCCTACCTGGACTGTGTGTGTGTCACAAACCCCATTTCACAGCGTGTGTGTGTAACAAACACTATTGGACAGCATGTGTGTGTCAAAAAACCTTTGGACACTGTATGTGTCACAAACCCCACAGGACAGTGTGTGTGTCACAATCCTCATTGAACAGCGTGTGTGTCACAAACCCCCCTGCACAGTGTGTGTGTCACAATCCCCATTGGACAGCGTGTGTGTCAGAAACCCCATTGGAAAGTCTGTGTGTCACAAATACCTCTGGACAGCTTGTGTGTCACAAAAACCTTTGAACAGTGTGTGACACAAACCCCATTGGACAGCGTGTGTGTCTCTCAATTCCCATTGGACAGTGTGTGTCAAAAAACCCATTGGACAGAGTGTGTGTCACAATCCCCTTTCGACAGAGTGTGTGTTACAAGCCCAATTGGACAGAGCGTGTCTTTCACGAACCCCATTGCATAGCGTATGTATGTCACAAACCCCTTTGGATAGCATGTGTGTGTCACAAACCCCCCTGGACAGTGTGTGTGTCACAAAACCCATTGGACAGCATGCGTGTCACAAACACCATTGGACAGCGTGTGTGTGTGTCACTATCCCCATTTTACAGCGTGTCTGTCACATACACCACTGGACAGTGTGTGTGTCACAAACCTCACTGGAAAGCGTGTGTGTTTCACAATCCCCATTGGACAGAGTGTGTATGACAAACTCCAATGGAAAGTGGGTGTTTCAATAACCCCCCTGGACAGTGTGTGTCTCAGAAACCCCATTTGACCGCGTGTGTTTCACAAATACTCCTGGACAGCGTGTGTATGTCACAAACCCGACTGGAAAGTGTGTGTGTCACAAAACCCATTGGTCAGAGTGTGTGGGTGTCACAAACCCCATTGTACAGCGTGTGTGTCACAAACCCCCCTGGACAGTGTGTGTGTCACAAACCCCATTGGAGAGCATCTGTGTCACAAATCCCATTGGAAACTGCGTGTGTCACAAACCCCATGGGACAGAGTGTGTGTCACAAGCCCCATTGGACAGAATGTGTCTGTCACAAACACCATTGGAAAGCGTAAGTGTCACAATACCCATACGATAGCGTGTGTGTGGCACAAACCCTATTGGACAGTGTGTCACAAAACCCACTTGACAGCGTCTGTGTCATGAACCCCACTGCACAGCGTGTGTTTCACAAGCCCCTTTGGACAGAGTGCCTGTGTGACAAACCCCATTGGACAACGTGTGTGTCACAAACTCACCTGGACAGTGTGTGTGTCACAAACCACATGGGACAGAGTGCATGTCACAAGCCCCATTGGTCAGAGTGTGTCTGTGACAATCCCAATTGGACAGAGTGTGTGTCAGAAACCCCATTGGACAGTGTGTGTATCGCAATCCCTATTGGACGGCGTGTGTGTCACAAACCCCCGTGGACACTGTGTGTGTCACAAACCCTATTGGACAGTGTGTGTGTCACAAACCCCACTGGACAGCATGTGTGTCACAAACACCCATGGACAGTGTGCGTGTCACAAACCCCATTGGACATCCTGTGTGTCACAAACACCCATGGACAGTGTGCGTGTCACAAACATCACTGGACAGCGTGTGTGTCACAAGCCCATTGGACAGAGTGTGTGTGTCACAAAACCCACTGGACAGCGTGTGTGTCACAAACCCCATTGGACAGTGTGTGTGTCACAAAACCCATTGGACAGCGTGTGTGTGTCACAAATCCCATTGGACAGCGTGTGTGTCAGAAACGCCCCTGGACAGTGTGTGTGTCACAAAACCCATTGGACAGCATGTGTGTCTCAAACAACCCTGGACAGCGTGTCTGTCACAATCCCCATTGGAAAGCGTGTGTGTCAGAAACCCCATTGGAGAGTGTGTTTGTCACAAACCCCATTGGAAAGTGAGTGTGTCACAAACTACATTGGATAATGTGTGTGTGTCACAAACCCCATTAGAAAGTTTGTGTGTCACAAACAAAATAGGATAGCCTGTGTGTGTTACAAACCCTATTGGACAGTGTGTGTGTCTCAAACCCAACTGGACAGAATGTGTGTCACGAACCCCATTGGACAGCGCGTGTGTTCACAAACCCCACTGTACAGCATCTGTGTCACAGTCCCCATTGGACACCGTGTGTCTCACAAACACCATTGGACAGCGTGTGTGTCACAAATCCCATGGGACAGTGTGTGTTTCAAAATCTCCATTGGACAGCCTGTGTGTGTCACAATCCCCAGTGGACAGTGTGTGTGTGTCACAAACCCCATTGGACAGTGTGTGTTTCACATACCCCATTGGACACTGTGTGTGTCATAAAAGCCATTGGACAGCAACCGTGTCACGAACACCATTGGACAGCGTGTGTATGTTGCAATCCCCATTGGACAGCGTGTGTGTCAAAAACCCCTTTCGACATTTTGTGTGTCACAATCCCCATTGGACAGTGCGTGTGTGTCCCAATTCTCATTGGACAGTGTGTGTGTTACAAACCCCATTGGCAGAGTGTCTGTCACAAACCCCATTGGACAGTGCGTGTGTCACAATCCTAATTCGACACTGTGTGTGTCACAACCCCTACTGGACAGTGTGTGTGTCACAAACCCCACTGGACAGCGTGTGTGTCACGAACCCCGTTGGACAGCGTATGTGCCACAAGCCCCATTGGACATAGTGTGCGTGTCACAAAAACCAACAGACACCGTGTGTGTCACAACCCAATAGGACAGTGTGTGGTTCAAAAAACCCCCTGTACATTGTGTGTGTCACAAACCCCATTGGAAAGTGTGTGTGACACAAACCCCATTGTATAGCGTGTGTATGTCACAAACCCCTTTAGAAAGTGTGTATGTCACAAATACAATTGGATATAGTTTGTGTGTCATAAACCCTATTGGACAGTGTGTGTGTCACAAACCCCACTGGACAGCGTGTGTGTCACAAAGCCCATTGGACAGCGTGCGTGTCAGAAACCCCATTGGACAGTGTGTGTCACAAACCCCATTGGACAGCGTGTGTGTCACAGTCCCCATTGGACAGCGTGTATGTCACAAACACCATTGGACAGCGTGTGTATCACAAATCCCATTGGACAGTGTGTGTGTCAAAATCCCCATTGGACAGCGTGTGTGTGTCACAATCCTTTTTAGACAGTGTGTGTGTGTCAGAAACCACAATGGACAGAGTGTGTGTCACAAACACTATTGGACAGCATCCGTGTCACGAACACCATTGGATAGAATGTGTATGTCACAATCCCCATTGGACAGTGTGTGTGTCACAAACACTATTGGTCAGCTTGTGTGTGTCACAAGCCCATTGGACAGAGTGTGTGTGTCACAAACCCCATTGGACAGTGTGTGTGTGTCACAAACCCCATTGGATAGAGTGTGTGTGTCAGAAACCCCATTTAGAAAGTATGCGTGTCACAAACCCCATTGGATAGCGTGTGTGTGTCGCAAACCCTATTGGACACTGTGTGTGTCACAAAAACCACTGGACATCTTGTGTGTCACAAGCCCCATTGGACAGAGTGTATTTGTCACAAAGCCCGTTGGAGAGCGTGTGTGTCACCATCCCCATTGGACAACGTGTGTGTCACAAACCCCATTGGAGAGGGTGTGTGTGTCACAATAACCATTGGACAGTGTGTGTGTCACAAACCTCATTGGACAGACTTTGTGTCACAAACCCCATTGGACATCATGTGTGTCACAAACCCCTTTGGACAGTGTGTGTGTCACAAACCCCATTGGACAGTGTGTGTGTCACAAAGTCCACTCGACAGCGTGTGTGTCACAAAACCAATTGGACAGCATGCGTGTCACAAACACCATTGGACAGCGTGTGTATCACAAATCCCATTGGACAGTGTGTGTGTCAAAATCCCCATTGGACAGCGTGTGTGTGTCACAATCCTTTTTAGACAGTGTGTGTGTGTCAGAAACCACAATGGACAGAGTGTGTGTCACAAACACTATTGGACAGCATCCGTGTCACGAACACCATTGGATAGAATGTGTATGTCACAATCCCCATTGGACAGTGTGTGTGTCACAAACACTATTGGTCAGCTTGTGTGTGTCACAAGCCCATTGGACAGAGTGTGTGTGTCACAAACCCCATTGGACAGTGTGTGTGTGTCACAAACCCCATTGGATAGAGTGTGTGTGTCAGAAACCCCATTTAGAAAGTATGCGTGTCACAAACCCCATTGGATAGCGTGTGTGTGTCGCAAACCCTATTGGACACTGTGTGTGTCACAAAAACCACTGGACATCTTGTGTGTCACAAGCCCCATTGGACAGAGTGTATTTGTCACAAAGCCCATTGGACAGCGTGTGTGTCAAAATCCCCATTGGACAGCGTGTGTGTCACAAACCCATTGGAGAGGGTGTGTGTGTCACAATACCCATTGGACAGTGTGTGTGTCACAAACCTCATTGGACATAGTTTGTGTCACAAACCGGCGTGGACACTGTGTGTGTCGCAAACCCCGTTGGACAGTGTGTGTTTCACAAACTCCACTGGACAGAGTGTATGTCACAAACACCCATGGTTAGTGTGCGTGTCACAAACCCCATTGGACATCGTGTGTGTCACAAACCCCTTTGGACAGTGTGTGTGTCACAAACCCCATTGGACAGTGTGTGTGTGTCACAATCCCCATTGGACAGAGTGTGTGTGTCACTAACTCCAGTGCACAGCGTGTGTGTCACAAACACCCATGGACAGTGTGCGTGCCACAAACCCCATTGGACAACGTGTGTGTCACAAACCCCTTTGGACAGTGTGTGTCTCACAAACCCCATTGGACCGTGTGTGTGTGTCACAATCCCCATTGGACAGAGTGCGTGTGTCACAAACCCCATTGGATAGCGTGTGTGTGTCACGAACCCTCCTGGTCAGTGTGTGTGTCACAAAACCCTTTGGACAGCATGCGTGTCACAAACACCATTGGACAGCGTGTGTGTGTCACAAACCCGATTGGAAAGTGTGTGTCACAAACCCCATTGGATAGCGTGTGTGTGTCAAAAACCCCTTTGGACAGTGTGTGTGTCACAAACCAGATTAGAAAGTATGTGTGTCACAAACCCCATTGGATATCGTGTGTGTGTCACAAGCACCATTGGACAGAGTGTGGTGTCACAATCCCCATTGGACAGTGTGTGTGTCACAAACCCCATTGGACAGCGTGTGTGTCACAAGCCCCATTATACAGAGTGTAATTGTCACAAAGCCTTCTGGACAGCGTGTGTGTCACAAAACCCATTGGACAGCGTGTGTGTGTCACAATCCTCATTGGACAGTGTGTGTGTCACAAACCCCATTAGAAAGTATGCGTGTCACAAACACCATTGGATAGCGTGTGTGTCACAATCCCCATTGGACAGCGTGTTTGTCACAAACCCCATTGCACAGGGTGTGTGTGTCACAATACCCATTGGACAGTGTGTGTGTCAGAAACCTCAATGGACAGAATTTGTGTCACAAACCCCCGTGGAAACTATTTGTGTCACAATCCCCGTTGGACAGCGTGTGTTTCACAAACCCCATTGCACAGGCTGTGTGTGTCACAAACCCCATTAGAAAGTGTGCGTGTCACAAACACCAATGGATAGCATGTGTGTGTCACAAACTCTATTGGACAGTGTGTGTGTCACAAAACACACTGTCCAGCGTGTGTGTCACAAACACCATTGGACAGCGCGTGTGCCTCAACCCCATTGGACACAGTGTATGTGTCACAAATCCTATTAGACAGTGTGTGTGTCACAAAACCCACTGGCGAGAGTGTGTGTCACAAACACCATTGGACAGCGTGTGTGTTCACAAGCCCCTTTGGACAGAATGTATGTGTCAGAATTCCCATTGGACAGTGTGTGTGTCACAAACCCCATGGGACAGAGTGTGTGTCACGAACACAATTGTACAGCGTGTGTTTAACAAGTGCCATTGGACAGAGTGTGTGTGTCAGAAACCCCATTGAAAAGTGTATGTGTCACAAAACCCATTGGATAGCGTGTGTGTGTCACAAACCCCATTGGACAGCGTGTGTGTCACAAGCACCATTGGACAGAGTGTGAATGTCACAAACCCCATTAGATAGTGTGTGTATCACAAATCCCATTAGAAAGTGTGTGTATCACAAACTCCATTGGATAGCGTGTGTGTG
Source organism: Columba guinea (assembly GCA_032206185.1). Lineage (NCBI taxonomy): Eukaryota > Metazoa > Chordata > Aves > Columbiformes > Columbidae > Columba > Columba guinea. The sequence continues at coordinate 1,561,215 of JAVLUU010000041.1, read as the reverse complement.
TCACAATCCCCATTGGACAGTGTGTGTGACACAAACCCCTTTGGACAGTTTGTGTGTCACAAACCCCATTGGACAGCGTGTGTGTTTCACAAGCCCATTGGACAGAATGTGTGTGTCACAAAACCCACTGGACAGCGTGTATGTCACGAACCCGAGTGGACAGTGTGTGTGTCACAAGCACCATTGGACAGCGTGTTTGTGTCACAAACCCCATTGGAAAGTATGTGTCACAAACCCCATTGGATAGCGTGTGTGTGTCAAAAACCCAATTAGACAGCCTGTGTGTCACAAAACCTTTTGACAGTGTGTGTGTGTCACAAGCCGATTGGACAGAGTGTGTGTTTCACAAACCCCATTGGACAGTCTGAGTGTCACAATCCCCATTGGATAGCGTGTGTGTCACAAATTCCATTGGATAGTGTGTGTGTCATAAACCCCATTAGAAAGTGTGTGTGTCACAAACCCCATTGAACAGCGTGTGTGTCACGAATCCCATTGCACAGCGTGTGTTTACAAACCCCATTGGACAGATTGTGTGTCATAAACACCATTGGACAGCGTGTGTGTATCACAATCCCCATTGGACATCGTGTGTGTCAAAACCCAATTGGACAGAGTGTGTGTCATAAATCCCACTGGACAGCATTTGTGTGTCACAGGCACCATTGGACAGAGTGTGTGTGTCGCAAAACCCACTGGACAGCGTGTGTGTCAGAAACCCCATTGGATAGCTTGTGTGTGTCACAAAACCTATCGGACAGCGTGTGTGTGTCACAATCCCCATTAGACAGCAAGTGTGTCACAAACCCCTTTGGACAGTGTGTGCGTTACAAAACCCATTGGACAGCGTGTGAGTGTTACAATCCCCATTGGACAGTGTGTGTGTCACAAACCCCATTGGGCGGCGTGTGTGTGTCACAAACCCTAGTGGACAGCATGTGTGTGGCACAAGCCCATTGGACAGCATGTGTGTCACAATCCCCATTGGACAGCGTGTGTGTCAAAACCAAATTGGACAGTGTGTGTGTCACAAAACCCACTGGACAGCGTGTGTGTCACAAACACCCATGGACAGTGTGTTTGTCACAAACCCCATTGCACAGCGTGTGTGTGTCACAATCCCCATTGGACAGTGTGTGTGTCACAAACACCATGGGACAGGGTGTGTGTCAAAACCCAATTGGACAGTGTGTGTGTCACAAAACCGAGTGGACAGCGTGTGTATCACGAAACTATTGTACAGCGTGTGTGTCACAAGCACCATTGGACAGAGTGTGAGTGTCACAAACCCCGTTGGATAGTGTGTGTGTCACAAAACCCATTAGAATTTGTGAGTGTCACAAACCCCATTGGATAGCGTCTGTGTATCACAAACCGTATCGGTCAGTGTGTGTGTTACAAACCCCATTGAACAGAATGTGTGGCACGAATCCCTTTGGACAGCGTGTGTGTCACAAGACCCATTGGACAGAGTGTGTTTGTCACAATCCCCATTGGACAGCGTGTGTGTCAAAACCCAATTGGACAGTGTGTGTGTCACAAAACCCACTGGACAGCGTGTGTGTCACAAACCCCGTTGGACAGTGTGTGTGTCACAAAACCCACTGGACAGCATGTGTGTTCACAAACCCCATTGGCCAGCGTGTGTGTCACAAACCCCATTGGACAGCGTGTGTGTCACAAACCCCATTGGACATAGTGTGTGTCACAAACCCCATTGGACAGCTTGTGTGTCACAAACCCCATTGGACAGCGTGTGTGTGTCACAATCCCCATTAGACAGCAAGTGTGTCACAAACCCCTTTGGACAGTGTGTGCTTTACAAAACCCATTGGACAGCGTGTGAGTGTCACAATCCCCATTGGACAGTGTGTGTGTCACCAACCTTATTGGACATCGTGTGTGTCACAAGCCCCATTGGACAGAGTGTATGTCTCACAAAACCCCGTAGACACTGTGTGTGTCACAAACCCCATTGGACAGTGTGTGTTTCACAATCCCCATTGGACAGTGTGTGTGTCACAAACACCGTTGCACAGTTTGTGTGTGTCACAATACCCTTTGAACAGTGTGTGTGTCACAACACCCATTGCACAGAGTTTGTGTCACAAACCCCATTGGACAGCATGTGTGTGTCACAATCCCCATTGTACAGTGTGTGTAACACAAACCCCATTGGACTGCGTGTGTGTCACAAACCAGTTGGATAGCGTGTGTGTGTCACAAACGCTCCTAGTCAGCGTGTGTGTCACAAACCCCATTGGAAAGTGTTTGTCACCAACCCCATTGGATAGCGTGTGTGTGTCAAAAACCCATTTAGAAAGTATGTGTGTCACAAACCCCATTGGATAGCATGTGTGTGTCACAAACCCTATGGGACAGTGTGTGTGTCACAATCCCCATTGGACACTGTGTGTGTCACAAAACCCATTGGATAGCGTGTGTGTGTCACAAAACCCATTGGATAGCATATGTGTGTCACAAACCCTATTGGACAGAGTGTGTGTGTCACAAACCCCATTGGACAGCGTGTGTGTCATAAACCCCATTGGATAGCGTGTGTGTGTCACAAAACCCATGGGATAGAGTGTGTGTCACGAACCCCATTGGACAGATTGTGTGTGACACAATCCCCATTGAACAGTGTGTGTGTCACAAAACCCATTGGATAGCATGTGTGTCACAAACCCCACTGGACCGCTTATGTGTCACGAACAACACTGGACAGTGTGTGTGTCAGAAGTCCCATTGGACAGAGTGTGCATATCACAAACCCCATTGGATAGCATGTGTGTGTCACAATACCCTTTGGAGAGCGTGTGTGTCACAAACAGCATTGGACAGCGTGTGTGTGTCACAATCCCCATTGTACAGTGTTTGTGTCACAAACAGCATTGGACAGCGTGTGTGTCACAAGCCCATTGGACAGAGTGTGTGTCACAAACCCCATTGGATAGCGTGTGTGTGTCACAAAGCCCATTCGAAAGTATGCGTGTCACAAACCCCTTTGGATAGCATGTGTGTGTCACGAACCACATTGGAAAGTGTGTGTGTCACAAAATCCATTGGATAGCGTGTTTTTCACAAACCCCATTAGAAAGACTGTGTGTCGCAAACTCCATCTGACAGCGTGTGTGTCACAAACCCCATTGGACAGAGTGTATGTGTCACAAACCCCATTTGACAGCGTGTGTGTCACAATCCCCATTGGACCGCGTCTGTGTCACAAACCCCATTGGACAGCGTGTGTGTCACAAACACTATTGGACAGCGTGTGTGTGTCGCAATCCCCATTGGACAGTGTGTGTGTCACAAAACCCATTGGATAGCGTGTGTGTCACGAACCCCATTAGAAAGTGTGTGTGTCACAAAACCCTTTGGATAGCGTATGTGTTCACCAACTCTATTAGACAGAGTGTGTGTGTCACACACCACATTGGACAGCGTGTGTGTCATAAACCCATTGGACAGTGTGTGTGTCACAAAACCCACTGGACAGCGTGTGTAACAAAAACAGCCATGGACAGTGTGAATGTCACAAACCCCATTGGACAGCGTGTGTGTCACAAACACCATTGGGCAGTGTGTGTGTAACAAACCCAATTGGTCTGAGTGTGTGTCTCAAACCCCATGGGACAGCGTGTCTGTGACGAACCCCATTGGACACCGCGTGTGTCACAATCCTCATTGGACAGCGTGTGTGTCACAAACCCCATTGGACAGAGTGTGTGTGTCACAGAACCCATTGGACAGTGTGTGTGTCATAAACCCCATTGGACAGCGTGTGTTTTTCACAATCCCCATTGGACACTGTGTGTGTGTCACAAACCCGATTAGACAGTGTGTGTTTCACAAGCCTCATTGGACAGCGTGTGTGTCACTATCCCCATTGGACAGCGTGTGTGTCACAAACCCCATTGGATAGCGTGTGTGTCACAATACCCATTGGAAAATGTGTGTGTCACAAACCACATTGGATATTGTGTGTGTCACAAGCCCATTGGACAAAGTGTGTGTGTCACAAGCACCATTGGACGGAGTGTGTGTGTTACAAGCCCCATGGGACAGCGTGTGTGTGACGAACCACATTGGACAGCGCGTGTGTCACAATCCCCATCGGACAGCGTGTGTGTCACAAACCCCATTGGACAGAGTGTGTGTGTCACAAACCCCATTGGACAGCGTGTGTGTCACAAACCTCATTGGACAGCGTGTGTGTTCACAATCCCCATCGGACAGCTTGTGTGTCAAAACCCAACTGGACAGTGTGTGTGTCAGAAAACACACTGGAGAGCGTGTGTGTCACAAACACCCATGGACAGTTTGTGTGTCACAAAACCCCATTGGACACCGTGTGTGTTCACAAACCCCATTGGACAGTGTGTGTTTCACAAACCCCATTGGACAGCGTGTGTGCCACAAACCTCATTGGACAGCATTTGTGTTTCACAATTCCCCTTTGACAGAGTATGTGTCACAAACCCCTTTGGACAGCGTGTGTGTGTCACAATCCCCATTGGACACCGTGTGTGTCACAAACCCCCGTGGACACTGTGTGTGTCACAAACCCCATTGGACAGCGTCTGTGTCACAAACATCCATGGACAGTGTGCGTGTCACAAACCCCATTGGATATCGTGTGTGTCACAAACCCTTTTGGATAGTGTGTGTGTCACAAACCCCATTGGACAGCGTGTGTGTCACGAACCCCATTGGAAAGTGTATGTGTCAGAAACCCGATCGGATACCGTGAGTGTGTCACAAACCCTCCTGGTCAGTGTGTGTCAGAAAACCCATTGGACAGCATGCGTGTCACAAACACCATTGGGCATTTTGTGTGTAACAAACCCAATTGGTCCGCGTGTGTGTCTCAAACCCCATGGGACAGCGTGTCTCTGACGAACCCCATTGGACACCGCGTGTGTCACAATACCCATTGGACAGCGTGTGTGTCATAAACCCCATTGTACTGAGTGTGTGTGTCACAAACCCCATTGGACACTGTGTGTGTCATAAACCCCATTGGACAGCGTGTGTGTTTCACAATCCCCATTGGACAGTGTGGGTGTGTCACAAACCCGATTAGGCAGTGTGTGTGTCACAAGCCTCATTGGACAGCGTGTGTGTCACATTCCCCATTGGACAGCGTGTGTGTCACAAACCCAATTGGACAGCGTGTGTGTCACAATACCCATTGGACACTGCGTGTGTCACAAACCCCGTTGGATATCGTGTGTGTCACAAGCCCATTGGACAAAGGGTGTGTGTCACAAGCACCATTGGACAGAGTGTGTGTGTCACAAATCCCATGGGACAGCGTGTGTGTGACGAACCCCAATGGACAGCGCGTGTGTCACAATCCCCATTGGACAGCGTGTGTGTCACAAACCCCATTGGACAGAGTGTGTGTGTCACAAAACCCATTGGACAGTGTGTGTGTCATAAACCCCATTGGACAGAGTGTGTGTGTCACAAAACCCGTTGGACAGTGTGTGTGTCATAAACCCCGCTGGACAGAATGTATGTGTCACAAACCCCATTGGACAGCGTGTGTGTCACAATCCCCATTGTACAGCGTGTGTGTAAAAAACTCCATTGGACAGCGTGTTGTCACAAACCCCATTGGAAAGTGTGTGTCACAAACCCCATTGGATAGCATGTGTGTGTCATAAACCCTATTGGACATTGTGTGTGTCACAAAGCCCATTAGACAGAGTTTGTGACACAAACCCCATTGGACAGCGTGTGTGTCAAATCCACATTGTACAGTGTGTGTGTCACAAACTCCATTGGACAGCGTGTGTGTAACAAGCCCATTGGACAGCGTGTGTGTCACAAGGACAATTGGACAGAGTGTGAGTGTCACAAACCCCATTGGAAAGGCTTAGTGTCACAAACCCCATTAGATAGTGTGCGTGTCACAAACCCCATTGGACAGCGTGTGTGTCACAATCCCCATTGGAGAGCGTGTGTGTTCACAAAAACCATTGGACAGCGTGTGTGTCACAAACCCCATTGGACAGCGTGTGTGTGTCACAATCCCCATTGGACAGCGTGTGTGTCACAAAGCCCTTTGGACAGAGTGTGTGTGTCACAATCTCCATTGGAAAGTGTGAGCGTCACAAACACCATTGGAAATAGTGTGTGTCACAAACATTATTGGACAGAGTGTGTGTGTCACAAGGCCATTTGACAGAGTGTGTGTCATGAACCCCATTGGACAGCGTGTGTGTCACAAGAACCACTGGACAGAGTGTGTGTGTCACAAACCCCATTGGAAAGTGTATGTGTCACAAATTCCATTGGATAGCGTGTGTGTGTCACAAACCCTAGTGCACAGTGCGTGTGTCAGAAACCCCATTGGACAGCGTGTGTGTGTCACAATGTCCATTGGACAGTGTGAGTGTCACAAACACCATTGGAAAGCGTGTGTGTCACAAGCCCTTTGGACAGAGTGTGTGTGTCACAAAACCCACTGGACAGCGTTTGTGTTTCTCAATTCCCATTAGACAGCGTGTGTGTCAGAAACCCCTTTGGACAGTGTGTGTGTCACAAACCCCATTGAACAGCGTGTGTGTGTAACAAACCCTATTGGACAGTGTGTGTGTCACAAACCCCTTTGAAGAGCATGTGTGTCTTGAACCCCATTGGACAGCGTGTGTGTCACAAGACCCATTGGACAGCGTGTGTGTCACAGACCCCATTGGACAGATTGTGTGTCATAAACCCCATTGGACAGCGTGTGTTTCAAAAACCCCTTTGGACAGTGTGTGTGTCACAAGCCCTTTGGACAGAGTGTGTGTGTCAGAATCCCCATTGAACAGCGTGTGTGTCACAAACCCCAATGGACAGCGTTTCTGTCACAAACCCCCGTAGACAATGTGTGTGTCACAAACCCCATTGGACAGTGTGTGTGTCACCAACCCCTTTGGACAGTGTGTGTGTCACAAAACCCACTGGACAGCGTGTGTGTCACAAACCCCATTGGACAGCGTGTCTGTCAAATGCCCCATTGGACAGAGTGTATGTGTCACAAACCCCATTGGACAGTGTGTGTGTCACAATCCCCATTGGCCAGCGTGTGTGTCACAAACCCCATTGGACAGTGTGTTGTGTGTCACAATCCCAATTTTACAGTGTGGGTGTCAGAAACACCATTGGACAGTGTGTGTGTAACAATCCCCATTGGACAGCCTGAGTGTCACAAACACTATTGGAGAGTGTGTGTGTCGTAAAAACCGTTGGACAAAGTGTGTTTTTCACAATCCCTATTGGACAGCGTGTGTGTGTCACAATCCCCATTGGACAGTGTGTGTGTCACAATCCCCATTGGACAGCGTGTGTGTGTCACAAACCCCATTATAAAGTGTGCGTGGCACAAACCCCATTGGATAGCGTGTGTGTGTCACAAACCCTTTTGGACAGTGTGTAGGTCACAATCCCCATTGGACAGCATCTGTGTCACAAACCCCATTGGACAGCGTGTGTGTCACAAACACCATTGGACAGCGTGTGTGTGTCACAATTCCCATTGGACAGTGTGTGTGTCACAAAACCCATTGGATGGCATGTGTGTGTGACAAACCCTATTGGACAGTGTGTGTGTCACATACCCCCGTGGACAGTGTGCGTGTCATAAACTTGACTGGACAGCGTGTGTGTCACAAACACCGATGGACAGTGTACGTGTCACAAACCCCATTTTACATCGTGTATGTCACAAACTCCTTTGGACAGTGTGTGTGTCACAAACCCCATTGGACAGCAAGTGTGTCACAATCCCCATTGGACTGCGTGTGTGTCACAAACCCCATTGGAGAGCGTGTGTGTCAAAAAACCCATTGGACAGCGTGTGTGTTTCACAATCCCTACTGGAGAGCGTGTGTGTCACAAAACACATTGGACAGCATATTTGTCACAAACCCCATTGGACAGCGTCTGTGTGTCACAATAGCCATTGGACAGAGTTTGTGTCACAAACCCCATTGGACAGCGCGTGTGTGTAACAAACCCATATTGGTCAGCCTGTGTGTCACAAAGCCCATTGGAGAGCGTGTGTGTCAGAAACCCCATTGGACAGTGTGTGTCACGAATCCCATTGGACAGCGTGTGTGTCACAAACCCCTTTGGACACTGTGTGTGTCTCAAAGCCCATTGGACAGTGTAGGTGTCACAAACCCCATTGGCCAGCGTGTGTGTGTAACAAACCCATATTGGTCAGCGTGTGTGTCACAAAGCCCATTGGACAGCGTGTGTGTCACAAATCCCTTTGGACAGTGTGTGTCTCAATCCCCATTGGACATCGTGTGTGTGTCACAATCCCCATTTTACAGTGTGTGTGTTCACAAACACCATTGGACAGCGTGTGTGTCGCAAGCCAATTGGACAGAATGTGTGTGTCACAAAACCCACTGGACAGCGTGTGTGTCACGAACCCCATTGGACAGCGTGTGTGTCACAAGCGCCATTGGACAGAGTGTGTGTGTCACAAACCCCATTGGAAAGTGTATGTGTCACAAACCCCGTTGGATAGCATATTGTGTGTGGCACAAACCCTATTGGAAAGTTTGTGTGCAACAGAGCCACTGGGCAGCGTGTGTTTCACAAACAGCATTGGATAGTGTTTGTGTCTCAAGCCCCACTGGACAGCGTGTGTGTCACAAACACCATTGGACAGCATGTGTGTCGCAAACACCCATGGACAGTGTGCGTGTCACAAATCATTTGGACATCGTGTGTGTCACAAACCCCATTGGACAGCGTGTGTGTGTCACAATCCTCATTGGACAGTGTGTGTGTCACAAACCCCATGGGACAGAGTGTGTGTCTAGAACCCCATTGGAAAGTCTATGTGTCACAAACACCATTGGATAGCGTGTGGGTGTGACAAACCCTATTGGAGACTGTGTGTGTCACAATACCCATTGGACAGTGCCTGTGTCACAAACCCCATTGGACAGAGTTTGTGTCAGAAACCTCATTGGACAGCATGTGTGTCACAAACCCCATTGGACAGCGTGTGTGTGTCTCAATACCCATTGGACAGTGTGTGTGTAACAAACCCCATTGGACAGAGTTTGTGTCACAAACCACATTGGAAAGTGTGTGTGTCACAAACACCAATGGACAATGTGTGTGTCACAAACCACATTGGAAAGCGTGTGTATGTAACAAACCCATATTGGTCAGGGTGTGTGTCACAAAGCCCATTGGAGAGCATGTGTGTCAGAAAGCCCATTGGACATTGTGTGTCAAAAATCCCATTGGACAGCATGTGTAGTCACAAACCCCATTGGACAGCGTGTGTGTGTCACAATACCCACTGGACAGTGTGTGTGCATCACAAACCCTATTGGACAGCATGTGTAGTCACAAACCCCATTGGACAGCGTGTGTGTGTCACAATACCCACTGGACAGTGTGTGTGCATCACAAACCCTATTGGACAGTGTGTATGTCACAAAACCCACTGGAGAGTGTGTGTGCAACAATCCCCAGTGGACAGTGAGTGTTTCACAAACACCCATGGACAGTGTGTGTGTCATAAACCCCATTGGACAGCGTGTGTTTCACAATCCCCATTGGACAGTGTGTGTGCAAAAAAACCCACTGGACAGCGTGTGTGTCATGAACCCCATTGGACAATGTGTGTGTGTCAGAAACCGCATTGGAAACTGTGTGTGTCACAAACCAATTGGATAGCGTGTGTGTGTCACAAACCCCATTGGACAGTGTGTGTGTGTCACAAAGCCCATTATAAAGTGTGCGTGTCAAAACCCCATTGGACAGCCTGTGTGTTTCACAGTCACCATTAGACAGTGTGTGTGTGTCACAAACCCCATTGGACAGCGTCTGTTTCACAAACCCCATTGGACAGCGTTTTTGTCACAAACACCATTGGACAGCATGTGTGTGTCCCAATCCCCTTTGGACAGTGTGTATGTCACAAAACCCATTGGAGAGCGTGTGTGTCACAAACCCCATTTGAAAGTGTGTGTGTCATAAACTCCATTGGACAGCGTGTGTGTGCCACAAACCCCATTGTACAGCGTGTCATAAACCCCATTGGACAGCATGTGTGTGTCACAATCCCCATTGGACAGTGTTTGTGTGTCACAAACCCCATTGGACAGCGTGTGTGTCACAAACCCCTTTGGACAGTGTGTGTGTTACAAACCCCATTGGACAGTGTGTGTGTCACAAACCCCACTGGATAGCGTGTGAGTCACAAACACCCATCGACAGTGTGCGTGTCACAAACCCCATTGGACATCATGTGTGTCACAAATCCCTTTGGAAAGAGTGTGTTTCACAAACCCCATTGGACAGCGTGTGTGTGTCACAATACCCATTGGACAGTGTGTCTGTGTGCCAAAAACCCCATTGTACAGTGTGTGTCTCACAAACCCCTTTGGACAGTGTGTGTGTCACAAACCACATTGGACAGCGTGAGTGTGTCACAATCGCCATTGGACATCATGTGTGTCACAAACCGCATTAGAAAGTGTGCGTGTCACAAACCCCATTGGAACGTGTGTGTGTCACAATCCCCGTTGGATAGAGTGTGTGGTTCACAAATCTCATTGGACAGCGTGTGTGTCACGAACCCCATTTGACAGCTTGTGTGTCACAAGGCCTTTGGACAGAGTGTGTGTGTCACAAAACCCACTGGTCAGCGTGCGTGTCACGAACCCCATTGGACAGCGTGTGTGTCACAAGCACCGTTGGAGAGAGTGTGGTGTTCACAAACTCCATTGGAAAGTGTATGTATCGCAAACCCCATTGGATAGCGTGTGTCTGTCACAAACTCCATTTCACAGAGTGCGTGTCACAAACCCCATTGGACAGTGCGTGTGTCACAAACCCCATTGGAGAGCGTGTGTGTTACAAACACCATGGGACAGAGTGTGTTTGTCACAAACAACATTATAAAGTGTGCGTGTCACAAAACCCTTTGGATAGCCTGTGTGTGTCACAAACCGCATTGGACAGTGTGTGTGTGTCGCAAACCCCATTGGACATCGTCTGTGTCACAAACCCATCTAGACAGTGTGTGTGTCACAAACTCCCTTGGACAACGTGTGTGTGTCACAATCCCCACTGGACAGTGTGTGTGTCACAAATGCCATGGGACAGCGTGTGTGTCACAAGCGATATTGGACAGAGTGTGTGTGTCACAAACCCCAATGGAAAGTGTATGAGTCACAAACCCTATTGGATAGCGTGTGCATGTTACAAACCCCTTTGGAACGTGTGTGTGTTACAATCCCCATTGGACAGTGTGTGTGTGTGTCACAAACCCCATTGGACAGCGAGTGTGTCTCACAATCCCCATTGGACAGTGTGTGTGTAAGAAACACAATTGTTCAGCGTGTGTGTCACAAACCCCATGGGACAGCGTGTGTGTGTCACAAACCCCATTGGAAAGTGTATGTGTCACAAACCCCATTGGACAGCATGTGTGTCACAAACCCATTGGACAGCGTGTGTGTCACAAACCCCATTGGAGACCGCGTGTGTCAAAAACACCATTGGGCAGCGCGTGTGTGTCACAATACCCATTGGACAGAGTGTGTGTGTCAAAAACCCCATTGGACAGCGTGTCTTTCATAAAACACATTGGACAGCGTGTGTGTGTCACAATACCCATTGGACAGAGTTTGTATGTCACAAACCCCATTGGACAGCGTGTGTTTCACAAACTCTTTGGACAGTGTGTGTGTCACAAACAACATTGGACAACATGTGTGTGACACAATCCCTTTTGCACAGTGTGTGTGTCACAATACCCATTGGACAGTGTGTGTGTCACAAACCGCATTGGACAGCTTATGTGTCACAAACCCCCGTAGGCACTGCGTGTGTCACAATACCCATTGGACAGTGTGCGTGTCACAAACCCCATTGGACATAGTGTGTGTCACAAACCCTTTTGGACAGTGTGTGTCTCACAAACCCCATTGGACAGAGTTTGTGTCACAAAACCTATTGGAGAGCGTGTGTGTCACAAACACCATTGGACAGTGTGTGTGTCACAAACCCCGTTGGACAACATGTGTGTCACAAATCCCATTGGACAGCGTGTGTCTGTCACAAAACCCATTTGACAGAGTGTGTGTCACAAACACCATTGGACAACATGTGTGTCACAAAACCCATTGGACAGCGTGTGTGTCACAAACCCCATTGGACAGTGAGTGTGTAACAAACCCAATTGTTCAGCGTGTGTTTCACAAACCCCATGGGACAGCGTGTGTGTGTCACAATACCCATTGAACAGTGTGTGTGTCATAAAACCCATTGGATAGCGTGTGTGTCACAAACCCCATTTGAAAGTGTGTGTGACACAAACCCCATTGGATAGCGTGTGTGTGTCACAAACCCAATTGGACAGTGTTTGTGTGTCACAAATCCCATTGGACAGCGTGTGTTTCACAAACAGCCATGTACAGTGTGCGTGTCACAAACCCCATTGGAAATCGTGTGTGTCACAAACCCTTTTGGATAGTGTGAGTTTCACAAACCCCACTGGACAGCATGTGTGTCACAAACCCCTTTGGACAGTGTGTGTGTCACTAACCCCATAGGACATCGTGTGTGTCACAAACACCTTTGGACAGTGTGTGTGTCACAAACCCCATTGGACAGCGTGTGTGTGTCACAATCCCCATTGGACAGCATGTGTGTCAAAACCCCAGTGGACAGTGTGTGTGTCACAAAACCCACTGGGCAGCGTGTGTGTCACAAAAACCCATGGACAGTGTGAGTGTCACAAACCCCATTGGACAGCGTGTGTGTCACAAGCCCATTGGACAGAGCGTGTGTGTCACAAAACCCACTGGACAGAGTGTGTCTCACGAACCCCATTGGACAGCGTGTGTGTCACAAGCACCATTGGACACAGTGTGTGTGTCACAATCCGCACGGGACAGCTTGTGTGTCACAAACACCATTGGACATCGTGTGTGTCAACAACCCCCGTGGACACTGTATGTGTCACAAAACCCATTGGAGAGATTGTGTGACACAAACCCCATTGGACATCATGTGTGTCAAAATACCCATTGGACAGAGTGTGTGTGTCACAAACCCACTGGACAGCGTGTGTGTCATAAACCCCATTGGACAGCGTGTGTGTGTCACGATCTCCATTGTACAGTGTTTGTGTGTCGCAAACCCCATTGAACAGCGTGTGTGTCATAAACACCATTGGACAGCGTGTGTCTGTCACAATCCCCATTGTTCAGTGTTTGTGTGTCATCAACCCCTTTGGACAGCGTGTGTGTCATAAAGCCCATTGGACAGCGTGTGTGTGTCACAGTCCTCATTGTACAGTGTTTGTGTGTCACAAACCCTATTGGATAGCGTGTGCGTCATAAACCGCATTGGACAGCGTGTGTGTGTCACAACACCCATTGGACAGTGTATGTGTCACAAATCCATTTAATAGCGTGTGTGTGTCACAAACCCTATTGGAGAGTGTTTGTGTCACAAAACCCACTGGACTGCGTGTGTGTCACAGACCCCATTGGACAGAGTGTATGTGTCACAATCCCCTTTGGACAGCATGTGTGTCACAAACCACATTGGACATAGTGTGTGTGTGTCAAACCCCATTGGATAGCGTGTCTTTGTCAAAAACCCTATTGGACAGTGTGTGTGTCACAAAACCCACTGGATAGAGTGTGTATCACAAACCCCATTGGACAGCGTGTTTGTCACGAGCCCCATTGGAAAGAGTGTATGTGTCACAAACCCCATTGGACAGTGTGTGTGTCACAAACCCCCTTGGACAGAGTTTGTGTCACAAAATTCATTAGAGAGCGTGTGTGTCAGAAACCCGATTGGACAGTGTGTGTGTAACAAACGTCATTGGATAGCGTGTCTGTGTCACATACCACATTAGAAATTGTGCGTGTCACAAACCCCATTGTATGGCATTTGTGTGTCACAATCCCCATTGGACAGCGTCTGCGTCAGAAACCAAATTGGACAGCGTGTGTGTCACAAACAACATTGGACAGCATGTGTGTCACAAATCCCATTGGAAAGCGTGTGTGTCACAAAACGCATTGGATAGTGTGTGTGTCACAAACCCCATTGGACAGTGTGTATGTCACAATCCCCATTGGACAGCGTGTGTGTCACAAACACCATTGGACAGCATGTGTGTTTCACAAACCCGGTTGGACAGCGTGTGTGTCACAAACCCCATTGGACAGTGTGTGTGTCACAAACCCCATTGGACAGCGTGTTTTTGACAAACCCCCGTGGACACTGTGTGTGTCACAAACCCCATTGGACAGTGTGCGTGTCACAAAACCCATTGGACATCGTGTGTGGCACATACCCCTTTGGACAGTGTGTGTGTCACAGAGCCCACTGGACAGCGTGTGTGTGTCACAATTCCCTTTGGACAGCGTAGTGTGTCACAAACCCCATTGGATAGCGTGTGTGTGTCACAAACCCTGCTGGACAGTGTGTAGGTCACAATCTTTTTTGGACAGCGTCTGTGTCACAAACCCCATTGGACAGCGTGTGTGTCACAAACACCATTGGACAGCGTTTGTGTGACACAATCCCCTTTGGACAGTGTGTGTTTCACAAAAACCACTGGACAGTGTGTGTGTCACGAACCCTTTTGGACAGTGTGCGTGTACCAAAACACATTGGAGATCGTTTGTGTCAGAAACCCCTTTGGACATTGTGTGTGTCACAAACCCGATGGACCGAGTGTGTGTCACGAACCCCATTGGACAGCGTGTGTGTCACAAGCGGCTTTGGACAGACTGTGTGTGTCACAAACACCATTGGAAAGTGTATGTGTCACAAACCCCATTGGATAGCGTGTGTGTGTCACAAACCCTATTGCACATTGCGTGTGTCACAAAACCCATGGGACAGCGTGTCTGTCACAAGCCCCATTGGACAGCATGCGTGTCACAAACACCATTGGACAGCATTGGTGTCACAAACACGATTGTACAGCCTGTGTGTGTCTCAGTCTCCATTGGACAGCGTGTGTGTCACAATCCCCATTGGACAGTGTGTGTGTGTCAGAAACCACAATGGACAGAGTGTGTGTCACAAACACCATTGGACAGCATCCGTGTCACAAACACCATTGGATAGCATGTGTATGTCACAATCCCCATTGGACCTTGTGTGTGTTACAATGCCCTTTGGACTATGTGTGTGTATCCCAATTTTCATTGGACAGTGTGTGTGTCACAAACCCGTTTGGAAAGATTGTGTGTCACAAACTCCATTGAACAGTGTGTCTGTCACAATCCCCATTCGACACTGTGTGTCACAAACCCTATTGGACTGTGTGTGTGTCACAAAACCCACTGGACATAGTGTGCGTGTCACAAAACCCATTGTATACCGTGTGTGTCACAACCTCTTTGGACAGTGTGTGTGTCAAAAACCCCCCTGTACATTGTGTGTGTCACAAACCCCATTGGAGAGTGTGTGTGTCACAAACCCTACTGTACAATGTCTGTGTCACAAACGCCATTGCACAGCGTGTGTGTCACAAACCCAATTGGTCAGCGTGTGTGTGTCACAAATGTCATTGGACAGTGTGTGTGTAACAAACCCCATTGGACACCGTGTGTGTCACAATCCCCACTGGACAGCGTGTCTGTCACAGTCCCCATTGTACAGCGTGTGTGTCAGAAACCCCATTTTAGAGTGTGTGTGTCACAAACACCATTGGAAAGCGTGTGTGTGTGACAAACCCCAATGGACAGTGTGTGTTTCAGAAAACCCATTGGACAGTGTGTGTGTCACAAACCCCATTGGACAGCATGCGTGTCACAAAACACATTGGACAACGTGTGTGTCACAAATCCCATTGGACAGTGTGTGTGTTACAATCACCCATGTAAAATGTCTGTGTCACAAACCCCATTGGACAGCGTGTGTGTTACAACACCATTGGACAGCGTGTGTTTGTCAGAAACCCCATTGGAAGGAGTGGGTGTGACACACCCATTGGATAGCGTGTGTGTGTCACAAACCCAATTGGACAGCGTGTGTGTCACAAAGCCCACTGGACAGTGCGTGTGTAACAAACCCAATTGGTCAGCGTGTGTGTGTCGCTAATGCCATTGGACAGTGTGTGTGTCACAAATGCCCCTGGACAGTGTGTGTGTCACAATCCCAGTTGGACAGAGTTTGTGTCAGAATCCCCATTGGAGAGTGTGTGTGTCACAAACCCCATTAAACAGTGAGTGTGTCACAAACCCCATTGGACAGTGTGTTTTTCTCACAAACCGCATTAGACAGCGTGTGTGTCACAAACACCATTGGACAGAGTTTGTGTCACAAACCCCTTTGGACAGCTTTTGTGTCACAATACACAGTGGATAGCATGTGTGTCAAAACCCAATTGGACAGTGAGTGTGTCACAAAACCCACTGGACAGTGTGCGAGTCACAAACCCCATTAGACATATTGTGTGTCACAAACACCTTTGGACAGTGTGTGTGTCACAAACCCCTTTGGACAGCGTGTCTGTGTCACAAGCCCATTGGACAGAGCGTGCGTGTCACAAACCCCATTGGACAGCGTGTGTGTCACAAAACCCACTGGATATCGTGTGTGACACAGACCCCATTGGACAGAGTGTATGTGTCATAAAGCCCATTGGACAGCGTGTGTGTCACAATCCCCATTGGACTGCGTGTGTGTCACAAATCCCATTGGAGAGGGTGTGTGTGTCACAATACCCATTGGACAGAGTGTGTGTCACAAACCCCATTGGATATCGTGTGTGTCACAAACCCCTTTGGACAGTGTGTGTGTCACAAACACCATTGGACAGCGTGTGTGTCACAAACACCCATGGACAATGTGAGTGTCACAAACCCCATTGGACAAAGTGTGTGTCACAAACCCCTTTGGACAGTGTGTGTGTCACAAACACCATTGGACAGCGTGTGTGTCAGAAACCCTATTGGACAGTGTGTGTGTCAGAAACCCCATTAGACAGTGTGTGTGTGACAAACCCCTTTGGAATGTGTGTGTCACAATCCCCATGGGACACGGTGTGTGACACAAACCCCATTGGAGAGAGTGTGTGTGTCACAAAACCCATTGGACAGCTTGTGTGTCATAAACCCCATTGGACAGTGTGTGTGTGTCACAATCCCCATGGGACACGGTGTGTGACACAAACCCCATTGGAGAGAGTGTTTGTGTCACAAAACCCATTGGACAGCTTGTGTGTCATAAACCCCATTGGACAGTGTGTGTGTGTCACAATCCCCATTGGACAGTGTGTGTGTCACAAACCCCATTGGACAGTGTGTTTTTGTCCACAAACCCCATTGGACAACGTGTGTTTCACAAACCCCTTTGGACAGTGTGTGTCTCACAAACCCAAATGGTCAGCGTGTGTGTCACAAACCCCATGAGTCGGCGTGTGTGTCATAAACCCCATTGGACAGCGTGTGTGTGTCAAAATCCCCATTGGACAGTGTGTGGGTTTCACAAACCCCATTAGACAGCGTGTGTGTCACAAACCCCTTTGGACAGTGTGAGTGTCACAAACCCCATTGGACAGAGTTTCTGTGTCACAATCCCCATTGGACAGTGGTTGTGTCATAAACCCCATGAACAGAGTGTGTGTCACAAACAACATTGGACAGCGTGTCTGTGTCACAAGCCCATTGCACAGAGTCTGTTTCACGAACCCCGTTGGACAGCGTGTGGGTCACAAGCACCATTGGACAGAGTGTGTGTCACAAACCCCATTGGACAGTGTGTGTGTGTCACAATACCCATTGGACAGTGTGTGTCACAAACCCCATTGGACAGCGTGTGTGTCACAAGCCCCATTGGACATAGTGTGTGTGTCACAAACCCCTTTGGACAGTGTGTGTGTCAGAAACCCTATTGGACAGTGTGTGTGTCACAAAACCCACTGGATAGCATTTGTGTCACAAACCCCTTTGGACAGCGTGTGTGTCACAAGCCCCATTGGACAGAGTGTATTTGTCACAAAGCCCATTGGACAGCATGTGTGTCACAATCCCCATTGGACAGGGTGTGTGTGTCACAATACCCATTGACAGTGTGTGTGTCACAAACCTCATTGGACAGAGGTTGTGTCACAAACCCCCGTGGGCACTGTGTGTGTCAAAAACCCCATTGGACAGCGTGTAGTGTCAGAAACCCCATTGGACAGTGTTTGTTCCAAATCCCATTGGACAGCGTGTAGTGTCAGAAACCCAATTGGACAGTGTGTGTGTCACAAAACCCATTGGACAGCGTGTGTGTGTCACAAAGCCCAGTTGACAGAGTGTGTGTCACAAACCCGATTGGATAGCGTTTGTGTCACAATCACCATGGGACAGCGTGTGTGTGTCACAATCCCCATTGGACAGTTTGTGTGTGTCACAATACCCATTGGACAGTGTGTGTGTCACAATCCCCATTGTACAGAGTTTGTGTCACAAAATCCATTGGACAGCGTGTGTGTCACAAACACCATTGGACAGTGTGTGTGTCACAAACACCATTGGACAGACTGTGTGTGTCACAAACCCCATTGGATAGCATGTGAGTGTGTCACAAACCCCATTGGACAGCGTGTGTGTGTTACAAACCCTCCTGCTCACTGTGTGTTTCACAAACCCCATTGGAAGGTGTGTGTGTCACAAACCCCATTGGAAAGTGTGTGTGCCACAAATCCCATTGCATAGCGTGTGTGTGTCACCAACCCTATTGGAGAGTGTGTAGGTCACAATCCCCATTGGACAGCGTCTGTGTCACAAACCGCATTGGACAGCGTGTGTGTTACTATCAACACTGGACAGCGTGTGTGTGTCACAATCCCCATTGGACAGTTTGTGTGTCACAATCCCTATTGGATTGCGTGTGTTTCACAAACCCCATTGGACAGTGTGTATGACAAAATCCCCTTTGGACAGCGTGTGTGTCACAAACCCCATTGGACAGTGTGTCTGTGTCACAATAGCCATTGGATAGTGTCTGTGTCACAAACCCTATTCGACAGCGTGCGTGTCTCGAACACCATTGGACAGGGTGTTTGTGTCACAAATGCCACTGGATAGCATGTCTGTGTCACAAACCCCATTGCACAGCGTGTAGTCTCAGAAACCCCATTGGACAGCGTGTGTGTCACAAACCCCATTGGACAGCTTGTGTGTGTCACAAACCCCATTGGACAGCCTGTGTGTGTCACAAAGCCCATTGGACAATGCGTGTGTAACATAACCAATTGTTCAGAGTGCGTGTAACAATCTCCATGAGACAGCGTGTGTGTGTCACAAAAACCATTGGACAATGTGTGTGTCACAAAACCCATTATAAAGTGTGTGTGTTACAAACCCCAGTGGATAGCGTGTGTGTCACAAACCCTATTGGACAGTCAGTAGGTAACAATCCCCATTGGACGGAGTCTGTTTCACAAACCCCATTGGACAGCGTGTGTGTCACAAAACCCATTGGATAGCGTGTGTGTCACAGACCCCATCGGATAGCGTGTGTGTCACAATCAACATTGGACAGCATGTGTGTGTCACAATCCCCATTCAACAGTGTGTGTGTCACAAAACGCATTGGATAGCGTGTGTTTCAGAATCGCCATTGGACACCGTGTGTGTCATAAACCCCATTGGACAGCGTGTGTGTCAAAACCCCTTTTGACACTGTGTGTGTCACAAAACCCACTGGACAGAGTATGTGTCACAAACCCCACTGGACAGCGTGTGTGTCACATACCTCATTGGACAGAGTGTGTGTGTCACAAAACCCATTGGATAGCATGTGTGTGTCACAAACCCCATTGGACAGCGTGTGTGTCACAAACCACATTGGACAGTGTGTGTCCCAAATCCCATTGGACAGCATGTGTGTCACAATCCCCATTGGACAGCGTGTGTGTCACAAACACCATTGGACAGTGTGTGTGTCCCAAACCCCATTGGACAGAGTGTGTGTGTCACAAACCCCATTGGACATGGTGTGTATCACCATCCCCAGTGGACAGCGTGTGTGTCATAAGCCCCATTTTACAGCGCGTGTGTCACAAGCACCTTTGGACAGAGTGTGTGTGTCAAAAACCCCATTGGACAGCGTGTGTGTATCAAAATCCCCATTGGACAGTGTGTGTGTGTCACAAACCCCATTAGACAGCCTGTGTGTCACAAACTCCATTGGACAGCGTGTGTGTGTCACAATCCCCATTGGACAGTGGTTGTGTCACAAACCCCATGAACAGAATGTGTGTCACAAACAATATTGGACAGCGTGTGTGTGTCACAAGCCCATTGGACAGAGTGTGTTTCACGAACTCCATTGGACAGTGTGTGTGTCACAAGCAGCATTGGACAGAGTGTGTGTCACAAACCCCTTCAGACAGTGTGAGTGTAACAAACCCAATTGGTCAGCATGTGTGTCAAAAAGCCCATTGGAAAGTGTATGTGTCACAAAACCCATTGGAGAGAGTGTATTTGTCTACAAAGCCCATAAGACAGCATGTGTGTCACAATCCCCATTTGACAGCGTGTTTGTCACAAACCCCATTGGACAGGGTGTGTGTGTCACAATACCCATTGGACAGTGTGTGTGTCACAAACCCCTTTGGACAGAGATTGTGTCACAAACACCATTGGACAGCGTGTGTGTCATAAACCCCATTGGACAGCGTGTGTGTGTCACAATCCCCATTGGACAGAGTGTGTGTGTCACAAACCCCATGGGACAGAGTGTGTGTCACGAACCCCATTGGACAGCGTGTGTGTTAAAAGCACCATTGAACAGAGTGTGTGTGTCACAAACCCCATTGGACAGCATGTGTGTAACAATTACCAATGCACAGCGCGTGTGTCACAAACACCCATGGACAGTGTGCGTGTCACAAACCCCATTGGACTACGTGTGTGTGACAAAGCCCTTTGGACATTGTGTGTGCCACAAACACCCATGGACAGTGTGTGTGTCACAAACCCCATTGGACAGTGTGTGTGTGTCACAATCCCCGTTGGACAGTGTGTGTGTCACTAACCCCATGGGACAGAGTGTGTGGCACAAATCCCTTTGGACAGCATGTGTGTGTCACAATCCCCATTGGACAGTGGTTGTGTCACAAACACCATGAACAGAGTGTGTGTCACAAACAATATTGGACAGCGTGTGTGTCACAAGCCCCTTTGGACAGTGTGTGTGTCACAAACCCCATTGGATAGAGTGTGTGTTACAAACCCCATTAGAAAGAGTGTGTGTCACAAACCCCATTGGACAGAGTGTGTGTTACAAACCCCCCTGGTCAGTGTGTGTGTCACAATCCCCAGAGGACAGCGTGTTTGTGAAAACCACATTGGACTGTGTGTGTGTCACAAAACCCACTGGACAGCGTGTGTGTCATAAACACCCATGGACAGCGTGTGTGTCACAAACCCCATTGCACACCGTGTGTGTGTCACAGTTCCCATTGGACAGTGTGTGTGTCACAAACCCATCTGGACAGCGTGTGTATCACAAACAGCCATGGACGGTGTGCGTGTCACAAATCCCTTTGGACATATTGTGTGTCACAAACCCCTTTGGACAGTGTTTATGGAACATACCCCACTGGACAGCGTGTGTGTTTCACAAGCCCATTGGACAGAGCGTGCGTGTCACAAATCCTATTGGACACCGTGTGTGTCACAAACCCCATTGGACAGCATGTGTGTCAGAAACCCCATTGTACAGGGTGTGTGTGTCAAAATCCCCATTGGACAGTGTGTGTGTGTCACAAACCCCATTAGACAGTGTGTGTGTCACAAACCCCATTGGACAGGGTGTGTGTGTCGCAATACCCATTTGACAGCGTGTGTGTCACAAACACCATTGGACAACGTGTGTGTCACAAACCCCTTTGGACAGTGTGTGTGTCACAAACCTTATTGGACAGTGTGTGTGTCACAAAACCCAATGGATAGCGTGTGTGTCACACACCCCATTGGACAGTGTGTGTGCCAGAAACCACATTGGACAGAGTTTGTCCCACAAACCCCCATGGACTCTCTGTGTGTCACAAACCCTATTGGACAATGTGTGTGTCACAAACTCCAGTGGACAACGTATGTGTCACAAACACCCATGAACAGTGTGCTTGTCACAAACCCCATTGGATAACGTGTGTGTCACAAAAACCTTTGAACAGTGTGTGAGTCACAAACCCCATGGGACAGCGCGTGTGTGTCACAATCCCCATTGGACAGTGTGTGTGTTCACAAAACCCATTTGACAGAGTGTCTGTCACGAACCCCATTGGACAGCGTTTGTGTCACAAGCCCCATTGGACAGAGTGTGTATGTCACAAACCCCATTAGACAGCGTCTGTATCACAAACCCAATTGGACAGCGTGTGTATGGCACAATCCCCATTGGACAGTGTGTGTGTCACAAACCCCACTGGACAGCGTGTGTATCAGAAACACCCATGGACAGTTTGCGTGTCACAATCCCCATAGGACATATTGTGTGTCACAAACCCCATTGGACAGCGTGTGTGTGTCACAAGCCCATTGGACAGAGTGTGTGTTTCACAAAACCCACTGGACAGCGTGTGTGTCACAAGAAACATTGGACAGAGCGTGCGTGTCACAAACCCCATTGGAAAGTGTATGTGTCAGAAACCCCATTGGACATCGTGTGTGTCACAAACCCCATTGGACAGCGTGTGTGTCATAAACCCCATTGGACAGCGTGTGTGTGTCAAAATCCCCATTGGACAGAGTGTGTGTGTCGCAAACCTTATTGGACAGTGTGTGTGTCACAAAACCCACTAGATAGCGTGTGTGTCACAAACCCCATTGGACAGCGTGTGTGTCACAAACCCCATTGGACAGCGTATGTGTCACAAACCCTATTGGACAGAGTGTATGTGTCACAAATCCCATTGGACACGTTGTGTGCGTCACAATACCCATTGGACAGTGTGTGTGTCACAAAAACCCATGGACAGTGTGTGTGTCACAAACCCCATTGGACAGCGTGTGTGTCACAAACACCCATGGACAGTGTGTGTGTCACAAACCCCATTGGACAACGTGTGTGTCACAAATCCCTTTGGACAGTGTGTGTATCACAAACCCCATTGGACAGCGTGTGTGTGTCACAATTCCCATAGGACAGTGTGTGTGTCACAAACCCCATGGGACAGAGTGTCTGTCACGAACCCCATTGGACAGCGTGCGTGTCACAAGCCCCATTGGACAGAGTGTGTGTGTCACAAACCCCATTAGACAGCGTGTGTATCACAAACCCCTTTGGACAGAGTGTATGTGTCACAAACACCTTTGGACAGTGTGTGTGTGTCACAATCCCCATTGGACAGTGTGTGTGTCATAAATCCCATTGGATAGCGTGTGTGTGTAACAATGCCCATTGGACAGTGTGTGTGTCAGAAACCCCATTGGACAGAGTTTGTGTCACAAACCCCACTGGACAGCATGTGTGTCACGAACCCCATTCGACAGCGTGTATCTCACAAGCGCCATTGCACATTGCGTGTGTAAAAAACCCCATGGGACAGCGTGTGTGTTGCAGAAACCCTCCTAGTCAGTGTGTGTGTCACAAAACCCATTGGACAGCATGCGTGTCACAAACACCATTGGACAGCGTATGTGTGTCACAAACCCGATTGGAAAGTGTGTTTCACAAACCCCATTGGTTAGCGTGTGTGTGTCAAAAACCCCATTAGAAAGTATGTGTGTCACAAACCCCATTGGACAGCGTGTGTGTCACAAACCCCATTGGACAGTGTGTGTTTCACAAACCCCATTGGACAGTGTGTGTGTGTCGCAAACCCCATGGGACAGAGTATGTGTGTCATAAAACTCTTTGGACAGAGTGTGTGTGTAACAAAACCCAGTGGACAGCGTGTGTGTCACGATCCCCTTTGAACAGTGTGTGTGTCACAAGCACAGTTGGACAGAGTGTGGTGTCACAAACCACATTGGACAGCGTCTGTGTCAAAAATCCTCGTGGACACTGTGTGTGTCACAAACCCCATTGGACAGTGTGTGTGTCAGAAACCCCACTGGAGAGCGTGTGTGTCACACACACCCATGGACAGTGTGCGTGTCACAAACCCCATTGGACATCGTGTGTGTCACAAACCCCTTCGGACAGCATGTGTGTGTCACAAACCGCATTGGACAGTGTGTGTGTCACAAACCCCACTGGACAGCATGTGTGTCACAAACACCCATTTACAGTATGCGTGTCAGAAACCCCATTGGACATCGTTTGTGTTACAAACACCCAAGGACAGTGTGTGTGTCACAAACCCCATCGGACAGTGTGTGTGTCACAAACCGCATATGACAGATTGTGTGTCACGAACCTCATTGGGCAGCGTGTGTGTCAAAAGCGCCATTGGACAGAGTGTGTGTGTCAGAAACCCCATTGGAAAGTGTACGTGTCACAAACCCAACTGGATAGCGTGTGTGTGTCACAAACCCTCCTGGTCAGTGTGTATGTCACAAAACCCATTGGACAGCATACGTGTCACAAACACCATTGGACAGTGTGTGTGTGTAACAAACCCAATTGGTCAGCGTGTGTGTCACAATCCCCTTTGGACAGCGTGTGTGTCACTTACCCCATTGGACAGCGTGTGTCTCACAATCCCCATTGGACAGCGTGTGTGCGTCACAAAGCCCTTTGGACAGTGTGTGTGTCATAAGCTCCATTGGACAGGGTGTGTGTTTCACAATCCCCATTGGACAAGTGTGTGTGTGTCACAAACCCCATTAGACAGTGTGTGTGTCACAAACCCCATTGGACAGTGTATGTGTGTCACAATACCCATTGGGCACTGTGTGTGTCACAAACCTCATTTTACAGTGTGTGTGTCACAAACTCCACTGGACAGCGTGTGTGTCACAAACACCCATGGACAGTGTGCGTGTCACAAATCCCATTGCACAGCGTGTGTTTCACAAGCGCCGTTGGACAGAGTGTGTGTGTCACAAACCCCATTGGAGAGTGTATGTGTCACAAAACCCATTTTACAGCATGCTTGTCACAAATACCATTGGAGAGTGTGTGCGTAACAAACCCCATTAGAAAGTATCCGTGTCACAAACCCAGTTGGATAGCGTGTGTGTATGTCACAAACCCCATTAGAAAGTACGCGTGTCACAAACCCCTCTGGAAAGTGTGTGTGTCACAAACACCATTGTACAGCGTGTGTGTGTCACAATCCCCATTGGACAGTGTGTGTGTCACAAACCCCACTGGACAGCATGTGTCATGAACCCCATTGGACAGCTTGTGTGTCACAACACCTATTGGAAAGAGTGCGTGTGTCACAATCTCCAGTGGACAGCGTGTTGGTCACAAACCCCATTGGACAGTGTGTGTGTCATAAACCCCATTGGACAGCGTGTGTATTTCACAATCCCCATTGGACAGTGTTCTTGTGTAACAAACCCCATTGGACAGAGTGTATGTGTTACAAACCCCATTGGACAGTGTGTTTGTGTCATAATACCCATTGGACAGTGTGCGTGTCACAAACCCCATTGGACATCGTGTGTGTGTTTCAATCCCCATTGGACAGTGTGTATTTCACAAACCCCATGGGACAGCGTGTGTGTGTTACAATCCCCATTGGACAGTGTGTGTGTCACAAACCCCATTGGACAGCCTTTGTTTCACAAGACCTATTTGACAGAGTGTATGTGTCACAAACGCAATTGGACAGAGTGTGTGTCAGAAACTCCATTGGACAGAGTGTATGTGTCAAAAACCCCATTGGACAGCGTGAGTGTCACAATCCCCATTGGACAGTGTGTGTGTCAGAAGCTCCATTGGACAGGGTGTGTGTTTCACAATCCCCATTGGACAAGTGTGTGTGTGTCACAAACCCCATTAGACAGTGTGTGTGTCACAATCCCCATTGGACAGCGTGTGTGTCACAAACCCCATTGGACAGTGTGTGTGTGCCACAATACCCATTGGGCACTGTGTGTGTCACAAAACCCATTGGATAGCGATTGTGTCACGAACCCCATTAGAAAGTGTGTGTGTCACAAACCCCATTGGATAGCGTATGTGTGTCACAAACCCTATTGGACAGAGTGTGCGTGTCACAAACCCCATTGGACAGCGTGTGTGTCACAAACCCCATTTTACAGTGTGTATGACAAACACCATTGGACAGAATTTGTGTTTAACAATACCCATTGGACAGCGTGTGTGTCACAAAGCCCCTTGGACACTGTGTGTGTCATGAACGCCATTGGACAGTGTGTGTGTCACAAATCCCCCTGGACAGTCTGTGTCTCAACACCCAAGTGTACAGTTTGTGTGTCACAAAACCCACTGGACAACGAGTGTGTCAAAAACAGCCATGGACAGTGTGAGTGTCACGAAGCCCATTTTATGGCGTGTGTGTCACAAACCTCTTTGGACAGTGTGTGTGTCACAAACCCCATTGGACAGCGTGCGTGTCACAAACACCCATGGACAGTGTTCGTGTCAAATCCCCATTGGACATCGTGTGTGTCACAAACCCTTTTGGACAGTGTGTGTGTCACAAAACCCACTGGGCAGCGTGTGTGTCACAAACAGCCATGGACAGTTTGCGTGTCACAAACCCCATTGGACAGCGTGTGTGTCACAAACCCCTTTGGACAGTGTGTGTGTCACCCACCCAATGGGACAGAGTGTGTGTCACGAACCCCATTGGAGAGCGTTTGTGTCACAGGCCCCATTGGACATAGTGTATGTATTACAAACGCATTGGAAAGTGTATGTGTCAGAAAACCCATTGGATAGCGTGTGTGTGTCACAAACAATCCTGGTCAGTGTGTGTGTCACAAAACCCACTGGACAGCATGGGTGTCACAAACACCATTTGACAGATTTGACAGTGTGTGTGTAACAAACCCAATTGGTCAGCATGTGTGTCACAAACTTCATTGGACAGCGTGTGTGTTTCACAAACCCCATTGGAAAGTGTGTGTGTCACAAACCCCATTAGAAAGTAGCCGTGTCACAAACCCCATTGGAAAGCGTGTGGGTGTCACAAACCCCGTTAGAAAGTGTGAGTGTCACAAACCCCATTGGAAAGTGTGTGTGTCACAAACACCAATGGACAGCGTGTGTGTGTCACAATCCCCTTTGGACAGTGTGTGTGTCACAAAACCCATTAGAAAGAGTGTGTGTTACAAACCCCATTGGATAGCGCGTGTGATGTCACAAACCCTATTGAAGAATGTGTGTGTCACAAACCCCACTGAACAGCGTGTGTGTCACAAACCCCATTGGACAGCGTGTGTGTCACAATCCCCTTTGGAAAGTGTATGTGTCACAAACCCCATTGGATAGCGTGTGTATTTCAAAAACCCCATTAGAAAGTATGTGTGTCACGAACCCCATTGGATAGCGTGTGTGTGTCACAAACCCTATTTGACAGAGTGTAGGTCACAATCCCCATTGGACAGGATCTTTGTCACAAAACCCACTACACAGCATGTGTGTCACAAACACCCATGGACAGAATGAGTGTCACAAGCCCCATTGGATAGCGTGTGTGTCACAAAACCCTTTGGACAGCATGTGTGTCACAAACCCCATTGGACAGTGTGTGTGTCACGAAACCCATTGGACAGCGTTTGTGTCACAAGCACCATTGTACAGAGTGTGTGTGTCACAAAGCCCATTGGACAGCGTGTGTGTCACAAGCCCCATTGGACATTGTGTGTGTCAGAAACACCATTGAACAGCCTGTGTGTGTAACAATACCCATTGGACAGTGCGTGTGTCACAATCCCCATTGGACAGTGTATGTGTCACAAACCCCCCTGGACAGTGTGTGTATCACTATCCCCAGTGGACAGCGTCTGTGTCAAAACCCCATTGAACAGTGTGTGTGACAAAACCCACTGGACAGCATGTGTGTCAAAAACTCCCATGTACAGTGTGAGTGTCACAAGCCCCATTGGATAGCTTGTGTGTCTCAAACCGCTTGGGACACTGTGTGTGTCACAATCCCCATGAGACAGAGTGCGTGTCACAAACACCATTGGACAGCGTGTGTGTCACAAGCCTATTGGACAGAGTGTGTGTGTCATGAAACCTACTGGACAGCGTGTGTGTCATAAACCCCATTGGAAAGCGTGTGTTTCACAAGTACTATTGGACAGTCTGTGTGTGTCACAAACCCCGTTGGAAAGTGTATGTGTCATAAAACCCATTGGACAGTCTGTGTGTGTCACAAACCCCATTGGATAGTATGTGTGTCACAAAACCCACTGGACATCGTCTGTGTTCACAAACCCCATTGGGCAGCGTGTTTTTCACAAGACCCATAGACAGAGTGTGTGTGTCACAGAGCACATTGGACAGCGTGTGTGTCACAAACAGCCATGGACAGTATGAATGTGAAAAACCCCTTTGGTCAGCGTGTGTGTCATAAACCCCCATGGACACTGTGTATGTCACAATCCCCAGTGGACACCGTGTGTTTTACAAACACCCATGGACAGCGTGCATGTCAGAAACCCCATTGGACATCGTGTGTGTCACAAACCCCTTTGGACAGTGTGTGTGTCACAAACCCCATTGGACAGCTTGTGTGTCATAAACACCCATGGACATTGTGCGTGTTCACAAACCCCATTGGACATTGTGTGTGTGTCACAATCCCCATTGGGCAGTGTGTAGGTCACAATCCCCATTGGACAGGGTCTGTGTCACAAACCCCATTGGACAGCGTGTGTGTCAAAAACACCATTGGACAGTGTGTGTGTCATAAAACCCACTGGAAAGCGTGTGAGTCACAAACGCCCCTGGAAAGTATGTGTGTCACAAAACCCAGTGGACAGCGTGTGTGTCAAAACCCCATTGGACAGTGTGTGTGTCACAAACACCCATGTACAGTGTGAGTGTCACAAACCCCATTGGAAAGTGTATGTTTCACAAACCCCATTGGACATCATGTGTCTTTCACAAACCCTTTTGGACAGTGTGTGTTTCACAAAACCCACTGGACACCATCTGTTTTCACAATCCCCATTGCACAGCGTGTTTGTCACAATCACCATTGGACACTGTGTGTGTAACAAACCCCATTGGACAGTGTGTGTGTCACAAACCCCATTGGAAAGTGTGTGTCACAAACCCCATTGGACCGCGTGTGTGTCACAAACACCATTGGACAGCGTGTGTGTCACAATACCCATTGGACAGTGTGTGTGTCACAAACGCCATGGGACAACGTGTGTGTGTCAAAAACCCCATTGGATAGCGTGTGTGTCACAGACCCCATTGGATAGCGTGTGTGTGTCTAAAACCCCATTAGAAAGTATGTGTGTCACAAACCCCATTGGATAGCGTGTGTGTGTCACAAACCCTATTGGACAGTGTGTGTGTCACGAACACCATTGGACAGTGTGTGTGTCACAAACCCCATTGGACAGAGTTTTTGTTCAACAATACCCATTGGACAGTGTGTGTATCACAAACCCCATCGGACAGTGAGTGTGTCACAAACCCCATTGGACAGCGAGTGTGTGTAGCAAACACCCCTGGACAGTGTGTGTGTCACAAATCCCAATGGACAGCGTGTGTGTCAAAATCCCATTGGACAGTGTGTATTTCACAAAACCCACTGGATAGCGTGTGTGTCACAAAAACCCATGGACAGCCTGAGTGTCACAACCCCATTGGACAGCGTGTGTGTCACAAACCCCTTTGGACAGAGTGTGTGTGTGAAAAGCACCATTGGACAGAGTGTGTGTGTCACAAACCCCATTGGAAAGTGTATTTGTCACAAACCCCATTGGATAGAGTGTGTGTGTCACAAACCCTCTTGGTCATTGTGTGTGTCACAAAAACCATTGGACAGCATGCGTGTCACAAACACCATTGGTCAGTGTGTGTGTAACAAACCCAATTGGTTAGCGTGTGTGTCACAAACCCCATGGGACAGCGTGTCTGTGTCACAAACCCCATTGGAAGGTATGTTTGTCACAAACCCCATTGGAAAGTGTGTGTGTCACAAACCCCATTGGATAGCATGTGTGTGTCACAAACCCCATTAGAATGTATGCGTGTCACAAACCCCATTGGATAGCGTGTGTGTGTCACAATCCCCATTGGACAGTGTGTATGACACAATCCCCATTGGACAGTGTCTGTGTCACACACCCCATTGGACAGCGTGTGTGTCACAAACACCATTGGACAGCGTGTGTGTGTCACAATCCCCATTGGACAGCATGTGTGTGTTATAAAACCCACTGGACAGCGTTTGTGTCACGAACCCCATTGGACAGCGTGTGTGTCACAAGCACCATTGGACAGTGTGTGTGTGTGGCAGATTGAAATCCCCCTCCCTCCTTCACTATGGCACATCTCCCTCTTTCTCTGCTACTTGAGTCTAACAGCTTCTTTTGTTTGGCCCAGAGCACCCTGGCTCCTGGGACATTAGCAGAAGGGAGTGCCAAGGCACACTGAGCCGCGCCCAGTGTGGGGGATGTTTGGAGGCTTCAGGGACACACACAGCCAGTGTGGGGGGTGCAGAGAAGCTTCTAGAGTGCCTACAGTCAGGTCTGATCAGATGACAAAAACGGGACTCTCGTCGAGACTCCGCCCATTTGCCGTGGGTCTCTCGGAGCACGAGCAAGATGCTGCCGCCGAGAGCCCCCCTCCCCGGGATGGAGACTCCGCTTGCCTCGCCGCCACGGGTGTAAGTAAAACTTCTCGCAGGATTGCGAGTATATTTATACTTTTCGTGCACATTTGCACGTATAACTTTCCGCGCTCCATATGAGCGCGTGTAAAATTAATCGTCGCAGAATCACAGGTGTATTTTCTTTCCGTGCACATTTGCACAAGTATTTTATTCCTCGCACAATCGCGAGTGGCCGCCGAGAGCCCCTCGCACAGTCGCGAGTGTAATTTCCTCCCGTGCTTCCACATAAGCACGTGTAGGATTCTGTGCACATTTGCACGTGTAAAATAACTCTCGCAGGACTACGAGCGTATTATGAATTTGCACTCGCGGAATCGCGAGTGCACACTTTCCGTACTCACTACGAGTACGTGTATCTCTTTTAAAATAATCCCGCACCGTGTTCAGGAAAGTGTGTATTCCTCCGGGACTCAGGGACGGCTCCGGCATTGTTTTGGTGAAGCCACGTGCATGCACTCTGTGGACCGCCCCTCTCAATAATTTCCTCCACTGATATCCGAACCTGTATTTAAGTCACTTTTGGAGTGCTAAAACCCTGTTCCTCGCCGGTCTAATAAAAGTTGTTCTTGGACCTTGTTGTCCCTTAAATTGACCTGTGGGTTGCCTCCGTGACAGTGTGTCACAAAACCCATTGGATAGT
Organism: Columba guinea; assembly: GCA_032206185.1. Lineage (NCBI taxonomy): Eukaryota > Metazoa > Chordata > Aves > Columbiformes > Columbidae > Columba > Columba guinea. Next base: position 1,529,842 of record JAVLUU010000041.1, on the reverse strand, counting down.
ATGCGTGTCACAAACCCCATTGGACAGAGTGGGGTCACAAACCCCCTGGACAGTGCGTGTGTCACAAAACCCATTGGACAGCATGCGTGTCACAAACCCCATTGGACAGTGTGTGTGTCACAAACCCCATTGGACAGCGTGTGTGTGACAAACCCCACTGGAAAGTGTGTGTGTCACAAACCCCATTGGACAGCGTGTGTGTGTCACAATCAGCATTGCATAGTGTGTGTGTCACAAACCCCATTTGATAGCGTGTTTGTCACAATCCCCATTGAAGAGCTTGTGTGTCACAAACCCCATTGGACAGATTGTGTGTTGCAAACACCATTGGACAGAGTGTGTGTCACAAACCCAATTGGAGAGCGTGTGTGTGTCACAAACCCCCCTGGACAGTGTGTGTGTCACAATCCCCATTGGACAGCGTGTGTGTCACAAACCCCACTGGACAGCGTGTGTGTCACAATAAGCCATGGACAGTGTGCGTGACACAAACCCCATTGGACAGCGTGTGCGTCTCACAAACCCTATTGGACTGTGTGTGTGTCACAAACCCCAATGGATAGCGTGTGTGTCAAGAACCCCATTGGAGAGCGTGTGTCTCACAAGACCCATTGGATAGAGTGTGTGTGTCACAAAACCCACTGGACAGCGTGTGTGTCATAGACCCCATTGGACAGCGTGTGTGTGTGTCACAATCCCCATTGGACAGTGTGTGTGTGTCCGAATCCCCATTGGACAGCGTGTGTGTGTCACAATCCCCTTTCGACAGCGTGTGTGCCACAAACCTCATTGGACAGCGTGTGTGTCACAAGCACCATTGGAGAGAGTGTGTGTGTCACAAACCCCTTTGGACAACGTGTGTGTCACAAACCCCATGGGTCAGCGTGTGTTTGTCACAATACACATTGGACAGCATGTGTGTCACAGTCCCAATTGGACAGGTTGTGTGTGTCACAAACCCCATTGGACAACGTGTGTGTGTCACAATCTCCATTGGACAGTGCGTGTGTCGCAAACCCCATGGGACAGAGTGTGTGTCACAAACCTCATTGAACAGCGTGTGTGTCACAAACCCATTGGACAGAGTGTATGTGTCACAAAACCCAAGGGACAGCGTGTGTGTCACGAACCCCATTGGACAGCGTGTGTGTCACAAGAGCCATTGAATAGCGTGTGTGTGTCACAAACCCTCGTGGTCAGTGTGTGTGTCTCAAAACCCTTTGGAAAGCATGCGTGTCGCAAACACGATTGAACAGTGTTTGTGTAAGAAACCCAATTGGTCAGCGTGTGTGTAACAAACCCCATGGGACAGCGTGTGTGTGTCACAAAACCTATTGGAAAGTGTTTGTGTCACAAATCCCATTGGAAACTGTGTGTGTCACAAACCCATTTGGATAGCGTGTGTGTGTCACAAACCCCATTAGAAAGTGTGCGTGTCACAAACCCATTTGGATAGCGTGGGTGTGTCACAAACCCCATTAGAAAGTGTGCGTGTCACAAACCCCATTGGATAGCATGTGTGTGTCACAAAACCTATTTGACAGTGCGTATGTCACAATCCCCATTGGACGGCGTGTGTGTCACAATCCCCTTTGGACGGTGTGTGTGTCACAAACCCCATTGGACAGCGTGTCTGTGTCACAATCCCCATTGGAGAGGTTATGTGTGTCACAAACCCCATTGGAAAGTGTATGTGTCACAAACCCCATTTGACATCGTGTGTGTCACAAACCCCATTGGACAGCGTGTGTGTGTCACAATCCCCATTGGACAGTATGTGTGTCACAAACCCCATGGGACAGAGTGTTTGTCACAAAGACTACTGGGCAGCGTGTGTGTCACAAGCCCATTGGACAGAGTGTGTGTGTCACAAAACCCACTGGGCAGCGTGTGTGTCACAAACCCCATTGAACAGCGTGTGTAGTCACAAAACCCATTGGACAGAGTGTGTGTGTCACAAACCCCATTGGATAGCATGTGTGTGTCACAAACCCTGCTGGTCAGTGTGTGTGTCGCAAAACCCATTGGACAGCATGCGTGTCGCAAACACCATTGGACAGTGTGTGTGTAAGAAAACCAATTGCTCAGCGTGTGTGTCACAAACCCCATGGGACAGCGTGTGTGTGTCACAAACCCCATTGGAAAGTTTGTGCGTCACAAACCTCATTGGAAAGTGTGTGTGTCACAAACCTTATTGAATAGCGTTTGTGTGTCACAAACCCCATTACAAAGTGTCTGTGTCACAAACCCCATTGGACAGAGTGTGTATGTAACGAAACCCATTGGACAGCGTCTGTGTCACAAGACCATTGGACAGAGTGTGTGTGTCTCAAACCCCACTGGACAGCGTGTGTGTCACAAACCCCATTGGACAGCCTGTGTGTGTCACAATCCCCATTGGACAGTGAGTGTATGTCACAAATCCCAATGGACAGCGTGTGAGTGTCACAATCCCCATTGGACAGTGTGTGTGTCACAAACCCCATGGGACAGAATTGTTTCACAAACCCCATGGGACAGCTTGTGTGTCACAAGCCCATTGGACAGAGTGTGTGTCACAAACCCCATTGGAAAGTGTATGTGTCACAAACCCCATTGGATAGTGTGTGTGTGTCACAAACCCTGCTGGTCAGTGCATGCGACACAAAACCCATTGGACAGCATACGTGTCGCAATCACCATTGGACAGTGTGTGTGCAAGAAACACAATTGTTCAGCGTATGTGTCACAAACCCCATGGGACAGCGTGTCTGTGTCACAATACCCATTGGACAGTGTGTGTGTTACAAACCGCATTGGACAGCTTCTGTGTCACAAACCCCCGTAGACACTGTGTGTGTCACAAACCCGACTGGACAGTGTGCGTGTCACAAACCCCATTGGACATCGTGAGTGTCACAAACCCTTTTGGACAGTGTGAGTGTCACAAACCCCACTGGACAGCGTGTGTGTCACAAAACCCTTTGGACAGTGTGTGTGTCACTAACCCCATTGGAGATCGTGTGTGTCACATACACCTTTGGACAGTGTGTGTGTCACAAACCCCATTGGACTGCGTGTGTGTGTCACAATCCCCATTGGACAGTGTGTATGTGTCATAAACCCCATTGGACAGCGTGTGTGTGTCACAATCCACATTGGACAGTGTGTGTGTCACTAACCCCATGGGACAGAATTGTGTAACGAAACCCAATGGACAGCGTGTGTGTCACAAGCGCCATTGGACAGAGTGTGTGTGTCACAAACCGTGCTTGTCAGTGTTTGCGTCACAAAACCATTGGACAGCATGCGTGTCGGAAACACCATTGGACAGTGTGTGTGTAAGAAACCCCATTAGACAGAGTTTGTGTCACAAACCCTATTGGACAGCGTGTGTCTCAAAAACACCATTGGACAGTGTGTGTGTCATAAACACCATTGGACAGCGTGTGTGTGTCACAATACCCATTGGACAGTGTTTGTGTGTCACAAAGCCCATTGGACACAGTGTGTTTCACAAACCCCTTTGGACAGTGTGTGTGTCACAAAAGACATTGGACAGCGTGTGTGTGACACAATCCCCTTTGGACAGTGTGTGTGTCACAATACCCATTGGACAGTGTGTGTGTCACAAACCCCATTGGACAGCTTGTGTGTCACAAAACCCCGTAGACACTGTGTGTGTTACAAACCCCATTGGACATTGTGCGTGTCACAAACCCCATGGGACAACGTGTGTGTCACAAGCGGTATTGGACAGAGTGCGTGTGTCACAAACCCCTTTGGAAAGTGTATGTGTCACAAACCCTATTGGATAGAGAGTGTGTGTCACAAACCCCATTCGAAATTGTGCGTGTCCACAAACCCCATTGGAAAGTGTGTGTGTAACAAACCCCATTGGACAGTTTGTGTGTCATAAACCCCATTGCACAGCGTGAGTGTCACAATCCCCATTGGACTGCATGTGTGTCAGAAACCCCATTGCACAGCGTGAGTGTCACAAACCCCATTGGACAGCGTGTGTGTCATAAACCCCATTGGACAGCGTGTGTGTGTCACAATCCCCATTGTACAGTGTTTGTGTGTCACAAAACCCATTGGACAGCGTGTGTGTCACAAAACCCATTGGACAGCATATGTGTGTCCCACTCCCCTTGGGACAGTGTGTGTGTCACAAAACCCAATGGACAGCGTGTGTGTCACAAGCACCATTGGACAGAGTGTTTATGTCACAAACCCCTTTGGAAAGTGTATGTGTCACAAACCCCAGTGGATAGCGTGTGTGTGTCACAAACCCCATTGGATAGCGTGTGTGTGTCATAAAGCCCATTACAAAGTGTGCGTGTCACAAACCCCATTAGAAAATGTGTGCGTCACAAACCCCATTGGACAGAGTGTGTGTCACAAACCCAATTGGTCAGCGTGTGTGTCAGAAACACCATGGGACAGCGTGTGTGTGTCACAAACCCTACTGGACAGTCTGTAGGTCAAAATGCCCATTGGACAGCGTGTGTGTCACAAACCCCATTGGACAGCATGTGTGTCCCAAACCCCCGTGGACACTGTGTGTGTCACGAACGCCATTGGACAGCATGTTTGTCAAAACACCACTGGACAGTGTGTGTGTCACAATCCCCAGTGGACAGCGTGTGTGTCACAAACACCCATGGACAGTGTGAGTGTCACAAACCCCATTAGACAGCGCGTGTGTCAAAAGCCCATTGGACAGAGTGTGTGTGTCACAAAACCCACTGGACAGAGTGTGTGTCACGAACCACATTGGACAGTGTGTGTGTCACAAGCACCATTGGACACAGCGTGTGTGTCACAATCCGCATAGGACAGCTTGTGTGTCACAAACACCATTGGACATCGTGTGTGTGTAACAATACCCGTTGGACAGTGTGTGTGTCAGAAACCGCATTGGACAGCGTGTGTGTCAACAACCCCCGTGGACACTGTGTGTGTCACAAAACCCATTGGAGAGATTGTGTGTCACAAACCCCATTGGACATCATGTGTGTCACTAACCCCTTTGGACATCGTGTGTGTCACAAAGTAATTTGGACAGTATGTGTGTCACAAACCCCATTGGACAGTGTGTGTGTCACAAACCCCTTTGGACAGCGTGTGTGTCACAATACCCATTGGACAGCATGTGTGTCACAAAACCCATTGGACAGCGTGTGTGTCATAAACACCATTGGACAGCGTGTGTGTGTCACAATCCCCATTGTTCAGTGTTTGTGTGTCATCAACCCCTTTGGACAGCGTCTGTGTCATAAACCCCATTGGACAGCGTGTGTGTGTCACAATCCCCTTTGGACAGTGTTTGTGTGTCATCAACCCCATTGGACAGCGTGTGTGTCACAAACCCCTTTGGACAGTGTATGCGTCACAAAAACCAATGGACAGAATGTGTGTCACAAGCACCAGTGGACAGAGTGTGTGTGTCACAAACCCCATTGGAAATTTTATGTGTCACAAAGCCCATTGGATAGCGTGTGTGTGTCACAAAGCCTCCTGGTCAGTGTGTGTGTCACAAAACCCATTGGACAGCAGGCGTGTCGCAAACACCACTGGACAATGTGTGTGTAACAAACCCAGTTGGTCAGCGTGTGTGTCAAAAAGCCCATTGGAAAGTGTATGTGTCACAAACCCATTTAATAGCGTGTGTGTGTCACAAACCCTATTGGAGAGTGTGTGTGTCAAAAAACCCACTGGACGGCATGTGTGTCACAAACCCCATTGGACAGCGTGTCTGTCACAATACCCATAGGACAGCGTGTGTGTGTTACAAAAACCATTGGACAGTGTGTATGTCACAAACCCCATTGGACAGAGTTTGTGTCACAAACCCCATTGGAGAGCGCGTGTGTCAGAAACCCGTTTGGACAGTGTGTGTGTCACAAACCCCCGTGAACACTGTGTGTGTCACGAATGCCATTGGACAGTGTGAGTGTCACAAACCCCCCTGGCCAGTGGGTGTCACAATCCCCAGTGGACATCATGTCTGTCAAAACCCCATTGGACAATGTGTCTGTCACAAACTCCATTGGACAGCGTGTGTGTGTCACAATCCCCATTGGACAGTGTGTGTGTCACAGTCCCCGTGTGTGTGTCACAATCCCCATTGGACAGTGTGTGTGTCACAAGCACCATTGGACAGCTTGTGTGTCATAAACACCTTTGGACAGCGTGTGTGTGTAACATTACCCATTGGACAGTGTGTGTGTCACAAACCCCATTGGACAGCTTGTTTTTGACAAACCCCCGTGGACACTGTGTGTGTCACAAACCCCATTGCACAATGTCTGTGTCACACACCCCACTGGACATCGTGTGTGTCACAAACCCCACTGGACAGCGTGTGTTTCACAAGCCCCATTGGACTGAGTGTATGTGTTCACAAAGCCCATTGGACAGTGTGTGTGTCACAATCCCCATTGGACAGCGTGTGTGTCACAAACCCCATTGGACATCGTGTGTGTCACAATCCCCATTGGACAGAGTTTGTGTCACAAGCACCATTGGACAGAGTGTGTGTATCACAAACCCCATTGGAAAGTGTATGTGTCACAAACCCCACTGGAGAGCGTGTGTGTCACAAACACCCATGGACAGTGTTCGTGTCACAAACCCCTTTAGACATCGTGTGTGGCACAAACCCCATGGGACAGAGTGTGTGTCACGAAAGTCATTGGACAATGTGTGTGTGCCACAAGCCCGTTGGACAGAGTGTGTGTGTCACAAAAACCACTGGACAGTGTGTGTGTCACGAACCCCATTGGACAGCGTGTTTGTCACAAGCACCATTGGACAGAGTGTGTGTGTCACAAACGCCATTGGAAAGTGTATGTGTCACAAACCCCTTTGCACAGTGTGTGTGTGTCACAAACCCTATTGGACAGTGTGTGTGTCATAAACCCACTTGGCACCGTGTGTGTACACAAACCCCATTGGACAACATGTGTGTCACAAGCTCCATTGGACAGCGTGTGTGTCACAAACCCCATTGGACAGCGTGTGTGTCACAAACCCCCGTAGACACTATGTGTATCACAATTCCCTTTAGACAGTGTGTGTGTCACAAACACCATGGGACAGAGAGTGTGTCACGAAACTCATTGGACAAAGTGTGTGTGTCACAATCGCCATTGGACAGCGTGTGTGTCACAAACGCCATGGGACACCGTGTGTGTCACAAGCCCATTGGACAGAGTGTTTGTGTCACAAACCCCATTGTAAAGTGTATGTCAGACAAACCCCACTGGATAGCGTGTGTGTGTCACAAACCCTATTGGAGAGTGTGTGTGTCACAAAACCCACTGGACAGCGTGTGTGTCCCAAACCCCATTGGACAGTGTGTGTGTCACAAACCCCGTTGGACAGCGTGTGTGTGACACAATCCCCTTTGGACAGTGTGTGTTTCACAAAACCCATTGGACAGCGTGTGTGTCACGAACCCTATTGGATAGCGTGTTTGTCACAAGCACCATTGGACAGTGTGTGTGTGTCACAAACGCCATTGGAAAGTGTATGTGTCACAAACCCCATTGGACAGCGTGTGTGTACAAACGCCATGGGACAGCGTGCATGTCACAAGCCCATTGGACAGATTGTGTGTGTCACAAAACCCACTGGACAGCGTGTGTGTTACGAACCTCATTGGACAGCGTGTGTATCACAAGCACCATTGGACAGAGTGTGTGTGTCACAAACCCCATTGTAAAGTGTCAGCCAAACCCCACTGGATAGCGTGTGTGTGTCACAAACCCTATTGGAGAGTGTGTGTGTCACAAAACCCACTGGACAGAGTGTGTGTCACAAACCCCATTGGACAGCGTGTGTGTTACAAGCCCATTTTACAGAGTGTGTGTGTCACGAAACCCACTGGACAGCATTTGTTTCACAAACCCCATTGGACAGCGTATTTGTCACATGCCACATTGGACAGAGTGTCTGTGTCACAAACTACATTGGTCAGCGTGTGTGTCACAATCCCCATTGGACAGCGTGTGTGTCACAATCCCCGTTGGACAGCGTGTGTGTGTCATAATCCCCATTGGACAGCCTGTGTATCATAAACCCCACTGGACAGCGTATGTGTCAGAATCCACATTGGACAGAGTGTGTGTGTCACAAACCCCATTGGACAGCGTGTGTGTCACAAACCCCCGTAGACACTGTCTGTGTCACAAACCCCATTGGACAGTATGTGTGTCACAAACTCCCATGTACAATTTCTGTGTCACAATCCCCTTTGCACAGTGTGTGTGTCACGAACCCCTTTGCACAGTGTGTGTGTCACAAACTCTATTGCACAGCGCGTGTGTCACAATCCCCATTGGACAGCGTGTGTATCATATACCCCACTGGACAGCATGTGTGTCACGAACCCCATTGGACAGCGTATTTGTCTCAAAACCCATTGGACAGTGAGTGTGTCAGAAACCCCGCTATACAATGTGAGTGTCACAAACCCCATTGGACAGCGTGTGTGCCACAAACCCCATTGCACCTTGTGTGTATCACAATCCCCATTGGACAGTGTGTGTGTGTCCCAATCCACATTGTACAGTGTTTTGTCACAATCCCCATATGACAGAGTGTGAGTCACAAACGCCACTGGACAGTGTGTGTGTCACAAACCCCATTGGACAGTGTGTGTTTCACAAACACCTCTGTACAGCGTGTGTGTCAGAAACACCCCTGGAGGGTTTCTGTGTCACAAACCCCATTGGACAGTGTGTGTCTCATATACTTACCTGGATAGCATGTGTGTCACAAACACCATTGGACAGTGTATGTGTCACAAACACCCCTGCACAGTGTGTGTGTCAGAGTCCCCATTGGACATCCTGTGTGTCACAAACCCCATTGGACAGTGTGTGTGTCATAAACTCACCTTTAGAGCGTGTGTGTCAAACACCCTATTGGACAGAGTGTGTGTCACAAACCCCCTGGACAGTGTGCGTGTCACAATACCCTTTGGACAATGTGTGTGTCACAAACCCCATTGGAGAGCGTGTGTGTCACAAGCACCATTGGACAGAGTGTGTGTGATACAATCCTTACTGGACAGCGTGTGTGTCACAAACCCTCCTGGACAGTGTGTGCATCACAAAACCCATTGGAGAGCATGTGTGTCACAAATCCCATTGGAAACTGCGTGTGTCACAAACCCCATGGGACAGAGTGTGTGTCACAAGCCCCATTGGACAGAGTGTGTCTGTCACAAACCCCCCTGGACAGTGTGTGTGTCACAAACCCCGTTGGAGAGCGTGTGTGTCACAAACCCCCATGGACACTGTGTGTGTCACAAACCCCATTGGACAGTGTTTTTGTCACAAACCCCACTGGACATCGTGTGTGTCACAACCCCTTTTGGACAGTGTGTGTGTCACAAACCCCAATGGACAGCGTGTGTGTTACAAACACCCATGGACAGTGTGCGTATCACAAAGCCCATTAGACATCGTGTGTGTCACAAACCCTTTTGGACAGTGTGCGTGTCCCAAAACCCATGGGACAGAGTGTGTGTCACAAACCCCATTGGACAGCTTGTGTGTCACAAGCCCCATTGGACAGCATGCGTGTCACAAACACCATTGGACAGTGTGTGTGTAACAAATCCAATTGGTTAGCGTGTGTGTAACAAACCCCTTTGGAAAGTGTGTGTGTCACAAACCCCATTGGAAAGTGTGTGTGTCACAAACCTCATTGGATAGCATGTGTGTGTCACAATCCCCTTTAGAATGTATGCGTGTCACAAACCCCATTGGATAGCGTGTGTATGTCACAAAACCTATTGGACAGTGTGTGTGTCACAAACCCCACTGGACAGCGTGTGTTTCACAAACCCCATTGGACAGCGTGTGTGTTTCACAATCCCCATTGGACAGTCTCTGTGACACAAAAGCCCATTGGAAAGCGTATGTGTGTAACAAACCCCATTAGAAAGTGTGCGTGTCACAAACCCCATTGGATAGCGTGTGTTTGTCACAAACCCTATTGGACAGCGTGTGTGTCAGAAACACCACTGGACAGTGTGTGTGTCACAAACCCCATTAGAAAGTGTGTGTGTCACAAACACCATTGGACAGCGTGTGTGTGTTTCACAATCCCCATTGGACAGTGTGTGTATCACAAAACCCATTCACTAGCGTGTGTGTCACAAACCCCTTTAGAAAGTGTGTGTGTCACAAACCCCACTGGACAGCGTGTGTGTCACAAACACCATTGGACAGCGTGAGTTTGTGACAACCCCCATTGAACAGTGTGTGTGTCACAATCCTCATTGGACAGTGTGTGTGTGACAAATCCCATTGGACAGCGTGTGCGTGTCACAATCCCCATTGGAGAATGTGTGTGTCACAAACGCCACTGGACAGCATGTGTGTCACGAACCCCATTGGACAGCGTGTGTGTCACAAACACCATTGGACAGCACGCGAGTCACAAACACCATTGGACAGCGTGTGTGTGTCGCAATCTCCATGGGACAGCGTGTGTGTCACAAAACCCATGGGAGAGTGTGTGTGCCAAAATCCCCATTGAACAGAGTGTGTGTGTCACAATTCCCATTGGACAGTGTGTGTGTGTCACAAACCTCTGTGGACACTGTGTGTGTCACAAACGCCATTGTACAGCATCCATGTCACGAACACCATTTGACAGCGTGTGTATGTCATAATTCCCATTGGACAGTGTGTTTACCCCAATCCCCATTGGACAGTGTGTGTGTCACAAACCCCCGTGGACACTGTGTGTGTCATAAACCCCATTGGACAGTGTGTGTGTTACAAACCCCACTGGACAGCGTCTGTGTCACAAACACCCATGGACAGTGTGCGTGTCACAATCCCAATTAGACATCGTTTGTATCAGAAACCCCTTTGGACAGTGTGAGTGTCACAAACCCCATTGGACAGTGTGTGTGTGTCACAATCGCCATTGGACAGTGTGTGTGTGACAAACTCCATGGGACTGATTGTGTGTCACGAAATTCGTTGGACAGCGTGTGTGTCACAAGCGCCATTGGACAGAGTGTGTGTGTCACAAACCCCATTGGAAAGTGTATGTGTCACAAACCCCATTGGATAGTGTGTGTGTGTCACAATCCCCATTGGACAGTGCGTGTGTCACAAACCGCATGGGACTATGTGTGTGTCACGAACCCCATTGCACAGCGTGTGTGTCACAAGCGCCTTCGGAAAGAGTGTGTGTGTCACAAACCCCATTAGAAACTGTATGTGTCACAAACCTAATTGGACATCATTGGATAGCGTGTGCGTGTCGCAACCCCTCCTGGTCAGTGTGTGTGTCACAAAACGCACTGGACAGCATGAGTTTAGAAACACCATTGGACAGTGTGTGTGTAACAAACCCAATTGGTCAGCGTTTGTGTCACAAACCCCATGGGACAGCGTGAGTGTGTTACAAACGCCATTGGAAAGTGTGTGTGTCACAAACCCTATTGGAAAGCGTGTGTGTCACAAACCCCATTGGATAGCGTATGTGTGTTACAAACCCCATTAGAAAGTATGCGTCTCACAAACTCCATTGGACAGTGCGTGTGTCACAATCCCCATTGGACAGTGTGTGTGTCAAAAACCCATTGGATAGCATGTGTGTCACAAACCCCATTAAAGTGTGTGTGTCACAAACCCCATTGGATAACGTGTGTGTGTCACGAACCCTATTGGACAGGGTGTGTGTCACAAACCCCCCTGGACAGGGTGTCTGTCACGAACACCATTGGATAGCGTGTGTGTCACAAGACCCATTGGACAGCGTGCGTGTCACAATTCCCATTGGACAGGGTGTGTGACACAAACCCCATCGGACAGCTTGCGTGTCTTAAACCCCATTGGACAGTGTGTGTGTGTCACAATCCCCATTGGACAGTGTGTGTGTGTCACAAACCCCATTGGACAGCGTGTGTTTCACAAACCCCTTTGGACAGTGTGTATGTCACAAACCCCATTGGACATCATGTGTGTCACAATCCCCATTAGACAGTGTGTGTGTCACAAATCAAATGCGACAGAGTGTGTGTCACAAACACTATTGGACAGCGTGTGTTTCACAAGCCCATTGGACAGAGTGTGTGTGTCACAAAACCCACTGGACAGCGTGTGTTTCACAAACCCCATTGGACATTGTGTGTGTCACAAACCCCATTGGACGGAGTCTGTGTGTCACAAACCCCATTGGACAGCATGTGTGTGTCACAATACCCATTGGATAGTGTGTGTGTCACAAACCCCATTGGATAGCGTGTTTGTCATAAACCCCATTAGAAAGAGTGTGTGTCACAAACCCCCGTGGACACTGTGTGTTTCACAAACCCCATTGGACAGAGTGTGTGACACAAACCCCCGTGACACTGTGTGTGTCCCGAACGCCCTTGGACAGTGTGTGTGTTCACAAACCCCCCTGCTCAGTGTGTGTGTCACATTCCCCAGTGGACAGCGTGTGTGTCAAAACCCAATTGGACAGTGAGTGTGTCACAAAACCCACTGGACAGTGTGTGTGTCACAAACCCCATTGCGCAGCGTGTGTGTCACAAGCCCATTGGACAGAGCGTGCGTGTCAAAAACCCCATTGGACACTGTGCGTGTCACAAACCCCATTGGATATCGTGTGTGTCACAAACCCCTTTGGACAGCCTGTGTGTCACAGACACCATTGGACAGCGTGTGTGTCACAAACACCCATGGATAGTGTGACTGTCACAAACCCCATTGGACAGCGTGTGTGTCACAAACACCCATGGACAGTGTGAGTGTCACAAACACCCATGGACAGTGTGAGTGTCACAAACCCCATTGGACAACCTGTGTGTCAGAAACCCTATTGGACAGTGTGTGCGTCACAAACCCCTTTGGACAGTGTGTGTGACACAAACCCCATTGGACAGCGTGTGTGTAACAAACACCAATACACAGCGCGTGTGTCACAAACACCCATGGACAGTGTGCGTGTCACAAACCCAGTTGGACAACGTGTGTGTCACAAACCACTTTGGACAGTGTGTGTGTCACAAACCCCATTGGACAGCGTGCGTGTCACAAGCCCCATTGGACAGAGTGTGTGAGTCACAAACCCCATTAGACAGCGTGTGTATCACAAACCCCTTTGGACAGTGTGTTTGTCACAAACACCTTTGGACAGCGTGAGTGTCACAAACACCCATGGACAGTGTGCGTGTCACAAACCCCATTGGACAACGTGTGTGTCACAAACCACTTTGGACAGTGTGTGTATCAAAATCCCCATTGGACAGTGTGTGTGTCATAAACCCCATATGATAGCGTGTATGTCACAAACCCCATTAGAAAGATTGGGTGTCACAAACCCCATTGGATAGCGTGTGTGTGTAACAATGCCCATTCGACAGTGTGTGTGTCACAAACCCCATTGGACAGATTTTGTGTCGCAAATCCCACTGGACAGCGTGTGTGTCACAAACCCCATTGGACAGAGTGTGTGTGTCACAATCCTCATTGGACAGAGTGGGTTTCACAAACCCCATGGGACAGAGTGGGTGTCACAAACCCCATTGGACAACGTGTGTGTCACAAACCCCATTGGATAGCGTGTGTGTGTCACAATCCTCATTGGACAGAGTGGGTTTCACAAACCCCATGGGACAGAGTGTGTGTCACAAACCCCTTTGGATAGCGTGTGTGTGTCACAAACCCTCCTGGTCAGTGTGGGTTTACAAAACACATAGGACGTCATGCGTATTACAAACACCATTGGACAGCGTGTGTGTGTCAGAAACCCCATTGGAAAGTGTGTGTCACAAACCGCATTGGATAGCGTGTGTGTGTTAAAAACCCCATATGAAAGTATGTGTGTCACAAACCTCATTGGATAGCATGTGTGTATCACAAACCCCATGTGACAGAGTGTGTGTCACAATCCCCATTGGACAGTGTGTGTGTGTCACAAACCCCTTTGGACAGTGTAGTGTGTCACAAACCCCATTGGACAGCGTGTGTGTGTAAAAATCCCCTTTGGACAGTGTGTGTGTCACAAACCCCATGGGAGAGAGTGTGTGTCACAAACACTACTGGACAGAGTGTGTGTGTCACAAAACCCACTAGAGAGCATGTGTGTCACGAACCCCATTGGGCAGCGTGTGTGTCACTGGCACCATTGGACAGAGTGTGGTGTCACAATCCCCATTGGACAGCGTGTGTGTCACAAAACCCATGGAATAGAGTGTGTGTCACGAACTCTTTGGAGAGTGTGTGTGTCACAAACCCCATTGGACAGAGTTTGTTTCACAAACCGCATTGGACAGCATGTGTGTCAGAAACACCATTGGACAGTGTGTGTGTCACAAACCCCATTGGACAGAGTTTGTTTCACAAACCCCATTGGACAGCGTGTCTGTGTCACAATCCCCACTGGACAGTGGTTGTATCACAAACACCATGAACAGAGTGTGTGTCACAAACAATATTGGACAGCACGTGTGTGTTACAAACCCCATTAGAAAGAGCGTGTGTCACAAGCCCCATCGGACAGAGTGTGTGTTACAAACCCCCTGGTCAGTGTGTGTGTCACAAAAACCACTGGACAGCATGTGTGTCATAAACACCCATGGACACTGTGAGTGTCACAAACCCCATTGGACATCGTGTGTGTCACAAACCCCTCTGGAAAGTGTGTGTATCAAAAAACAGCCATGGACAGTGTGCGTGTCACAAACCCCATTGGACATATTGTGTGTCACAAACCCCTTTGGACAGTGTTTATGTCACAAACCCCATTGGACAGTGTGTGTGTCACAAGCACCATTGGACAGAGTGTGGTGTCACAAACCCCATTGGAAAGTGTATGTGTCACAAACCCCAATGGATAGCGGGTGTGTGTCACAAACCCTATTGGATAGTGTGTGTGTCAAAAAACCCACTGGATAGCGTGTGTTTCACAAATCCCATTGGACAGCGTGTGTGTCACAAGCCCCATTGGACAGAGTGTATGTGTCACAAAGCCCATTGGACAGCCTGTGTGTCACAAACCCCATTGGAAAGCGTGTGTGTCACAAACCCCATTGCAAAGGTTGTGTGTGTCAAAATCCCCATTGGACAGTGTGTGTGTGTCACAAGCTCCATTGGACAGAGTGTGTGAGTCACAAACCCAATTGGATAGCGTGTGTGTTACAAACCCCATTAGAAAGAGTGTGTATCACAAACCCCATCGGACAGAGTGTTTGTTAAAAACCCCCCTGGTCAATGTGTGTGTCACAATCCCCAGTGGACAGCGTGTGTGTCAAAACCCCATTGGACTGTGTGTGTGTCACAAAACCCACTGGACAGCGTGTGTGTCATAAACACCCATGGACAGTGTCAGTGTCACAAACCCCATTGGATAGCGTGTGTGTCACAAACCCCATGGGACAGAGTGTGTGTCACAAACACTATTGGTCAGCGTGTGTGTGTCACAAACCCATTGGACAGAGTGTGTGTGTCACAAAACCCACTGGGCAGCGTGTGTGTCACAAACCCCATTGGAGAGTATGTGTGTGTCACAAACCCCATGTGATAGAGTGTGTGTGTCACAAACCCCATTAGAAAGTATGCATGTCACAAACCCCATTGGACAGCGTGTGTGTGTCGCAAACCCCATTGGACAGCGTGTGTGTTCACAAACCCCATTGGACAGCGTGTTTTTAACAAGTCCCATTGTACAGAGTGTGTGTGTCACAAAGCCCACCGGACAGCGTGTGTGTTACAAACACCCATGGACAGTGTGAGTGTCACAAAACTGATTGGATAGCGTGTGTGTCACAAACCACTTTGGACAGTGTGTGTGTCACAAACCCCATTGGACAGCGTGTGTGTCACAAGCCCATTGGACAGAGTGTGTGTGTCACAAAACCCATTGGACAGCGTGTGTGTCACAGGCACAATTGGACAGAGAGTGTGTGTCACAAACCCTATGGAAAGTGTATGTTTCATAAACCCCATTGTACAGCGTGTTTGTCACAATCCCCATTGGACAGCGTGTGTGTCACAAACACCATTGGACAGCGTTTGTGTGTAACAATACCCATTGGACAGCGTCTGTGTCACAAATCCCATTTGACAGTGTGTGTGTCACAAACCCCTGTGGACACTGTGTGTGTCACCAACCCCATTCGAGAGTGTGGGTGTCACAAACCCCACTGGACAGCGTGTGTGTCACAAACACCGATGGACAGTGTGCGTGTCACAAACCCCATTGGATAGCGTGTGTGTCACAAACCACTTTGGACAGTGTGTGTGTCACAGATGCCATTGGACAGCGTGCGTGTTTCACAATCCCTATTGGACATTGTGTGTGTCACAAATATCATTGGACAGTGTATTTGTCACAAGCCCATTGGACAGAGTGTGTGTGTTCACAATCCCCATTGGAAAGCGTGTGTGTCACGAATACCATTGGACAGCGTGTGTGTGTAACAATACGCATTGGACACTGCGTGTGAAACAAACCCCATTGGACAGTGTGTGTGTCACATACTCCACTGGACAGTGTGTGTGTCACAAACACCCATGGAAAATGTGCGTGTCAGAAACCCCATTGGACATCGTGTGTGTCACAAACCCCTTTGGAAACTGTGTGTGCCACAAACACCATTGGACTGCGTGTGAGTGTCACAATCTCCTTTGGTCAGTGTGTCAGTCACAAACCCCATGGGACAACGTGTGTGTGTCACAATCCCCATTGGACAGTGTGTGTGTCACAAACCCCATTGGACAGCGTGTGTGTCAAAACGCCATTGGACAGTGTGTGAGTCACAAAACCCACTGGACAGCGTGTGTGTCACAAACAGCCATGGACAGTGTGAGTGTCACAAACACTATTGGACAGCGTGTGTGTGTCACAAGCCCATTGGAGAGAGTGTGTGTGTCACAAAACCCACTGGACAGCGTGTGTGTCACGAACAGCATTGTACAGCGTGTGTGTCACAAGAACCATTGGACAGAGAGTGTGTGTCACAAACCCCATTGTAAAGTGTATGTTTCACAAACCCCATTGGATAGCGTGTGTCTGTCACAAACCCTTTTGGACAGTGTGTGTGTCACAAAACCACTGGACACCATGTGTGTTCACAAACCCCATTGGACACCGTGTTTGTCACAATCCCCATTGTACAGCGTGTTTGTCACAAACACAATTTTACTGCTTGTGTGTGTAACAATACCCATTGGACAGTGTGTGTGTCACAAACTCCACTATACAGCGTGTGTGTCACAAACACCCATGGACCATGTGCGTGTCAGAAACCCCACTGGACATCGTGTGTGTTCACAAACCCCTTTAGACAGTGTGTGTATCACAATCCACATTGGACAGTGTGTGTGTCACAATCCCCATGGGACAATGTGTGTGTGTCACAAACCCCATTGGAAAGTGTGTGTCACAAACCATATTGAATAGCGTGTGTGTGTCAAAAACCCCATTAGAAAGTATGTATGTAACAAACCCAATTGGATAGCGTGTGTATGTCTCAAACCCCATTATAATGTGTGCGTGTCACAAACCCCATTTGATAGCGTGTGTGTGTCACAAGCCCTATTGGACAGTGTGTAGGTCACAATCCCCATTGGACAGCGTCTGTGTCACAAACCACTTTGGACAGCGTATGTGTCAAAAACACCATTGGACAGCGTGTGTGTATCACAATCCCCATTGGACAGTGTGTGTGTCACGAAACCCATTGGATAGCGTGTCTGTGTAACAAACCCTATTGGACAGTGTGTGTGTCACAAACGCCCCTGGAAAGTGTGTGTGTCACAGAACCCAGTGGACAGCGTGTGTGTAAAAACCCCATTGGACAGAGTGTGTGTCACAAACACCCATGGACAGTATGCGTGTCACAAACCCCATTGTACATCGTGTGTGTCACAAACCCTTTTGGACAGTGTGTGTGTCACAAACGCCACTGGACAGCGTGTGTGTCAAAAACACCCATGGACAGTGTGCGTGTCACAAACCCCATTGTACACCGTGTGTGTCACAAACCCTTTTGGACAGTGTGCATGTCACAAAACCCAATGGATATTGTTTGTGTCACAAACCTCTTCGGACAATGTGTGTGTCACAAACCCCATTGGACAGTGTGTGTGTGTCACAAACCCCATTGGACAGTGTGTGTGTCATAAACCCAATTGGACAGCGTGTGTGTGTCACGAACCCCATTAGAAAGTATGCGTATCACAAACCACATTGGATAGCGTGTGTGTCACACAAACCCCATTAGAAAGAGTGTTTGTCACAAACCCCATTGGAAAGTGTTTGTGTCACAAACTCCATTGGACAGCGTGTGTGTGTCACAATCCCCATTGGACAGTGTGTGTTTCACAAAACCGATTGGATAGCGTGTGTTTCACAAACCCCATTAGAAAGAGTGTGTGTCACAAACCCCATTAGACAGCGTGTGTGATGTCACAAACCCTATTGGACAGTGTGTGTGTCACAAACCTCACTGGACAGCGTGTGTGTCACGAACCCCATTGGACAGCTTGTGTGTCACAAAGACCTTTTGGACAGAGAGTGTGTGTCACAAACTCCACTGTACAGCGTGTGTGTCACAAAGCCCATTGGATAGCATCTGTGTGTCATATACCCTATTGGACAGCGTGTGTGTCACAAACCCCATTGGACAGCGTCTGTGTCACAGAACCATTTGGACAGTGTGTGTGTCACAAAAACCCATGGACATTGTGCGTGTCACAAACTCTTTTGGAATGTGTGTGTGTCACAAACCCCATTGGACAGCGCGTGTGTCAAAATACCCATTGGACAACGTGTGGGTCACAAACACCATTGGACAGCGTGTGTGTGTCACAATCCCCTTTGTACAGTGTGTGTGTCACAAACACCATTGGACTGCATGTGTGTCACAAGCCCATTGGACAGAGGGTGTGGGTCACAAAAACCATTGGACACGGTGTGTGTCACAAACCCCATTGGACAGCGTGTGTGTCACAAAAACCCATGGACATTGTGCGTGTCACAAACCCCTTTGGAAAGTGTGTGTGTAACAAAACCCATGGGACAGAGTGTGTGTCACGAACCCCATTGGACAGCGTGTGTGTTACAAAACCCATTGGATAGCGTGGGTTTTACAAACCCCATTAGAAAGAGTGTGTGTCACAAACCCCATTGGATAGCGTGTGTGATGTCACAAACCCTATTGGACAGTGTGTGTGTCACAAACCCCACTGGACAGCGTGTGTAACACAAACCCCTTTGGACAGCTTGTGTTTCACAAGACCTATTGGTCAACGTGTGGGTCACAAACACCATTGGACAGCGTGTGTGTGTCACAACACCCATTGGACAGTGTGTGTATCACAAACCCCATTGGACAGCTTGTGTGTGTCACAATCCCCATTGTACAGTGTGTGTGTGACAAACACCATTGCACAGCATGTGTGTCACAAGCCCATTGGACAGAGTGTGTGTGTCACAAAACCCATTGGACAGGGTCTGTGTCACAAACCCCATTGGACAGCGTGTGTGTCACAAACCCCAGTGGACACTGTGTGTCACAAAGCCCATTGGACAGCGTGTGTGTCACAAACACTAATGGACAGTGTGCGTGTCACAAACGCCCTTGTACATCGTGTGTGTCACTAACCTTTTTGGACAGTGTGTGTGTCACAAACCCCATTGGCCAGCGTGTGTGTCACAAACACCCATGGACAGTGTGCGTGTCGCAAACCCCATTGGACATCGTGTGTGTCACAAACCTCTTCGGACAATGTGTGTGTCACAAACCCCATTGGACAGCATGTGTGTCACATTCCGCATTGGACAGTGTGTGTGTCACTAACCCCATGGGACAGAGTGTGTGTCACAAGCGCCATTAGACAGAGTGTGTGTTTCACAAACCACATTGGAAAGTGTATGTGTCACAAACCCTCCTGGTCAGTGTGTGTGTCACAAACCCCATTGGACAGCATGCGTGTCACCTTTGGAGAGTGTGGGTTTAACAAACCCAATTGGTCAGAGTGTGTGTCAAAAACACCATTAGACAGCATGTGTGTCACAAGCCCATTGGACAGAGTGTGTGTGTCACAAAACCCATTGGACAGGGTCTGTGTCACAAACCCCATTGGACAGCTTGTGTGTGTCACAGTCCCCACTGTACAGTGTGTGTGTCACAAACCCCACTGGACAGCGTGTGTGTCACAAACCCCATTGGACAGATTGTATGTCATAAACCCCATTGGACAGCGTGTGTGTGTCACAATCCCCATTGGACAGCGTGTGTGTCAAAACCCATTTGGACAGTGTGTGTGTCACAATCCCCATTGGATAGAGTGCGTGTCACAAACTCACTGGGACAGAGTGTGTGTCACGAACCCCATTGGACAGCGTGTGTGTCACAAATCCCATTGGATAGGGTGTGTGTTTCACAAAACCCATTAAACAGTATGCGTGTCACAAACACCATTGGACAGTGTATGTGTAACAAAACCAATTGGTCAGCGTGTGTGTCACAAACCCAATGGGACAGAGTGTGTGTCACAAACCACATTGGAAAGTGTGTGTGTCACAAAACCCATTAGAAAGTGTGTGTGTCACAAAACCCACTGGACAGCGTTTGTGTCACGGACCCCATTGGACAGCGTGTGTGTCACAAGCGCCATTGGAAATTGTGTGTGTCACAAACCAAATTGGATAGCGTGTGTGTGTCACAAACCCCTTCAGAAAGTGTGCTTGTCACAAACTCCTTTGGAAAGTGTGTGTGTCACAAACCCCAATGGATAGATTGTGTGTGTCACGAACCCTATTGGACAGTGTGTATGTCACAATCCCCATTAGACAGTGTTTGTGTCACAAACATCATTGGACAGCGTGTGTGTGTCACAATCCCCATTGGAAAGTGTATGTGTCACAAACCCCATTGGATACCATGTGTGTGTGTCACAAACCCTGTTGGACAGTGTGTGTGTCAGAAACCCCACTGGACATCGTGTGTGTCACAAACGCCCATGGACAGTGTGTGTGTCACAAACCCCACTTGACAGTGTGTGTGTCACAAACACCCAATTACATTGTGAGTGTCACAAACGCCATTGGACATCGTGTGTGTCAAAAACCCCTTTGGAAAGTGTGTGTGTCACAAACCCCTTTGGACAGCATGTGTGTGTCACAATCCCCATTGGATAGTGTGTGTGTCACAATACCCATGGGACAGAGTGTGTGTCATGAACCGGATTGGGCAGCGTGTGTGTCACAAGCACCATTGGACAGAGTGTGTGTGTCACAAACGCCTTTAGAAAGTGTATGTTTCACAAAACCCATTGGATAGCATGCGTATCACAAACACCATTGGACAGTGTTTGTGTCACAAACCTCATTGGATAGCGTGTGTGTAGCAAATACCCATCGACAATATTCTTGTCACAAACCCCTTTGGAGAGCGTCTGTGTCACAAATGCCCGAGGACAATGTGCGTGTCACAAACCCCACTTGACAGCGTGTGTGTCACAAACACCCATGGACAGTGTGAGTGTCACAAACGCCATTGGACATCGTGTGTGTCAAAAACCCCTTTGGAAAGTACGTGTCTCACAAACCCCATTGGACACCATGTGTGTGTCACAAGCACCATTGGACAGTGTGTGTGTCACAAAACCCATGGGACAGAGTGTGTGTCATGAACCGGACTGGGCAGCGTGTGTGTCACAAGCATCATTGGACAGAGTGTGTGTGTCACAAACCCCATTGGACAGCATGCGTATCACAAACACCATTGGACAGTGTGTGTGTAACAAAATCAATTGGTAAGCGTGTGTGTCACAAACCCCATTGGATAGCGTGTGTGTGTCGCAAACGCCATTATAAAGTATGCGTGTCACAAGCACCTTGCATAGCATGTGTGTGTCACAAACCCCATTAGAAAGCGTGCGTGTCACAAAACCCATTGGAAAGTGTGTTTGTCACAAACACCATTGGACAGCTTGTGTGTGTCACAATCACCATTAGACAGTGTGTGTGTCACAAAACCCATTGGAAAGCGTGTGTGATGTCACAAAACCTATTGGACAGTGTGTGTGTCGCAAACACAATTGGACAGTGTGTCTGTCACAATACCCTTTGGACAACTTCTGGGTCACAAACCCCATAGGACATCGTGTGTGTCACAATCCCCATTGAACTCCGTGTGGGTCACAAACCCCATTGGACAGAATGTGTGTCACAAGCCCCACTGGACAGAGTGTATGTGTCACAAACCCCATTGGACAGCGTTTTTGTCACAAACGCCATTGGATAGTGGGTGTGTCAAAAGCCCCATTGGTCAGCGTGTGTGTCACAAACCTCTTCGGACAATGTGTGTGTCACAAACACCATTGGACAGCCTGTGTGTCACATTCCGCATTGGACAGTGTATGTGTCACAAACCCCATGGTACAGACTGTGTGTCACGAACCCCATTGGACAGCGTGTGTGTCACAAGCGCCATTGGACAGAGTGTGTGTGTCACAAAACCCATTGGACAGCATGTGTGTCCCAAACACTATTGGAGAGTCTGTGTGTAACAAACCCAATTGGTCAGCATGTGTGTCACAAACCCCATTGGATAGCGTGTGTGTGTCACAAACCCCATTAGAAAGTGTGCGTGTCACAAACACAATTGGACAGAGTGTGTGTATCACAATTAACATTGGACAGTGTGTGTGTCACAAACCCCATTGGATAGCGTGTCTGATGTCACAAACCCCACTGGACAGCATGTGTGTCTCGAACCCCATTGGACAGCTTGTGTGTCACAAGACCTATTGGACAGAGTGTGTGTGTCACAATCCCCATTGGACAGCGTGTGTGTCACAATCCCCATTGGACAGCGAGTGCGTCACAAACCCCGTTGGACAGAGTGTGTGTGTCACGAACGCCATTGGACAGTGTGTGTGTCACAAACCCCCGTGGACACTGTGTGTCACAAACCCCATTGGACAGTGAGTGTGTCACAAACCCCATTGGACAGCGTGTGTGTCACAAACACCCATGGACAGTGTGCATGTCACAAACCCCATTGGACAGCGTGTGTGTGTCACAATCCCCATTGGACAGCGTGTGTGTCACAAACCCCATTGGATAGCGTGTGTGTGTCAAAAACCCCATTAGAAAGCATGTTTGTCACAAACCCCATTGGATAGCATGTGTGTGTCACAAACCCTATTGGACAGAGTGTAGGTCACAATCCCCTTGGACAGCGTCAGTGTGACAAAACCCATTGGACAGCGTTTGTGTCAAAAACACCGTTGGACAGCGTGTGTGTTTCACAATCCCCATTGGACAATGTGTGTGTGTGTCACAAGACCCATTGGATAGCGTGTGTATCACAAACCCCCATGGACACTGTGTGTGTCACAATCCCCAGTGTACAGCGTGTGTGTCAAAACCCCATTGGACTGTGTGTGTGTGACAAAACCCACTGGACAGCGTGTGTGTCACAAACACTTATGGACAGTGTGAGTGTCTCAAGCCCCATTGGACAGCGTGTCTGTGTTACAATCCCCGTTGGGAAGTGTGTGTGTCACAAACACCATTGGACAGCGTGAGTGTCACGAACTCCATTGGACAGCGTGTGTGTCACAAGCACCATTGGACAGAGTGTGTGTGCCACAAACCCCATTGGAAAGTGTATGTGTCACAAACCCTATTGGATAGCGTGTGTGTTCACAAAACCCATTGGACAGCGTGGTTTTCACAAGACCAATTGAACAGAGTGTGTGTGTCACAAAGCCCATTGGACAGCGTGTGTGTCACAATACCCATTGGACACCGTGTGGGTCACAAACCCCATTGGACAGAGTGTATGTGTCACAAACCCCATTGGACAGCGTGTGTGTCACAAACTCCATTGGACAGAGTGTATGTGTCACAAACCCCATTGGAAAGTGTGTGTCACGAACCCCATTGGATAGCATGTGTTTGTCATAAACCCTATTGGACAGTGTGTATGTCACAATCCCCACTGGACAGCGTCTGTGTCACAATCCCCATTGGACAGTGTGTGTGTCACAAAACCCATTGGATAATGTGTTTGTCACGTAAACCATAAGAAATTGTGTGTGTCACAAACCCTATCGGACAGAGTGTGTGTGTCACACACCCCATTGGCAGCGTGTGTGTCACAAACCTCTTCGGATAATGTGTGTGTCACAAACCCCATTGGACAGCGTGTGTGTCACATTCCGCATTGGACAGTGTGTGTGTCACAAACCCCATGGGACAGAGTGTGTTTCACGAAACCCATTGGACAGTTTGTGTGTCACAAAACCCATTGGACAGCGTGTGTGTCACAAACCCCATTGGACAGTTTGTGTGTCACAAAACCCATTGGATAGCATGTGTGTGTCACAATCCCCATTGGACAGAGTTTGTGTCACAAACCAAAGTGGACAGCGTGTGCGTGTCACAAACCTCATTGGACAGCGTGTAGTGTCAGAAACCCCATTGGACAGTGTGTGTCATAAACCCCATTAGACAGCGTGTGTGTGTCACAAACCCTCCTGGTCAGTGTGTTTGTCACAAGCCCCATTGGAAAGTGTGTGTGCCACAAATCCCATTGCACAGCGTGTGTGTGTCACAAATTCCATTATAAAGTAGTGCGTGTTCACAAACCCCACTGGATAGCGTGTGTGAGTCACAAACCCTATTGGACAGTGTGTAGGTCACAATCCCCAATGGACAGCGTCTGTGTCACAAACCCCATTGGACAGCGTGTGTGTCACAAACCCCATTGGACAGTGTGTCTGTGTCACAATACCCAATGGACAGTGTGTGTGTCACTATCCCCATTGGATAGCGTGTGTGTCACAAACAGCATTGGACAGCATGTGTGTGTCACATTCCCCATTGGACAGTGTATGTTCACAAAACCCATTGGATAGCGTGTGTGTCACAAACCCCATTGGATAGCATGTGTGTCACAATCACCATTGGACAGCGTGTGTGTGCCACAATCCCCATTGAACAGTGTGTGTGTCACAAAACGCATTGGATAGCGTTTGCCTCACAATCCCCATTGGACAGCGTGTGTGTCACAAACCCCATTGGACAGTTTGTGTGTGTCACAAAACCCATTGGATAGCATGTGTGTGTCACAAACCCCATTGGACAGCGTGTAGTGTCATAAACCCCATTGGACAGTGTGTGTCACAAATCCCATTGGATAGCATGTGTGTCACAATCACCATTGGACAGCGTGTGTGTGTCACAATCCCCATTGGACAGTGTGTGTGTCACAAAACGCATTGGATAGCGTTTGCCTCACAATCCCCATTGGACAGCGTGTGTGTCACAAACCCCATTGGACAGTTTGTGTGTGTCACAAAACCCATTGGATAGCATGTGTGTGTCACAAACCCCATTGGACAGCGTGTAGTGTCATAAACCCCATTGGACAGTGTGTGTCACAAATCCCATTGGATAGCATGTGGGTCACATACCCCATTTGAAAATGTGTGTGTCACAAACCCCATTGGACAGCGTGTGTGTGCCACAAAACCCATTTGATAGCATGTGTGTGTCACGAACCCCATTGGACAGCTTGTGAACCAAAAGACCCATTGGTCAAAGTGTGTGTGTCACATTCCCCATTGGACAGTGTGTGTGTCACAAAACCCATTAGATAGCATGCGTGTCAGAAACACCATTGGACAGTGTGTGTGTAACAAAACCAATTCGTCAGTGTGTGTGTCACAAACCCCATGGGACAGTGTGTGTGTGTCACAAACCCCATTGGAAAGTGTGTGTGTCAGAAACCCCATTGGATAGCGTGTGTTTGTGACAATCCCCATTAAAAAGTGTGCGTGTCACAAACCCCATTTGAAAGTGTGTGTGTGTCACAATCCCCATTGGAGAGTGTGTGTGTCACAAAACCCATTGGATAGCGTGTGTGTCACAATCCTCATTGGATAGTGTGTGTGTGTCACAAACACTGTTGGACAGCGTGTCTGTCATAAACCCCATTGGACAGCGTGTCTGTGTCACAATCCCCATTGGACAGTGTGTGTGTGTCACAAAGCCCATTGTAAAGTTTGTGTGTCACAAACCCCATTGGATAGCATGTGTGTGTCACAAACCCCACTGGACAGTGTGTGTGTCACAAACACAGTATCACAGTATCACAGTATGTTTGGGATTGGAAGGGACCTCAAAAGATCATCTAGTCCAATCCCCCTGCTGGAGCAGGAACGCCCAGGTGAGGTCGCACAGGAACATGTCCAGGCGGGTTTTGAATGTCTCCAGAGAAGGAGACTCCACAACCTCCCTGGGCAGCCTGTTCCAGTGCTCTGTCTCCCTCACTGAGAAGAAGTTTTTTCTCAAATTTAAGCGGAACCTCTTGTGTTCCAGCTTGATCCCATTACCCCTTGTCCTACCATTGTTTGCCACCGAGAAGAGCCTGGCTCCATCCTCGTGGCACTCACCCTTTATATATTTATAAATATTAATGAGGTCCCCCCTCAGTCTCCTCTTCTCCAAGCTAAAGAGACCCAGCTCCCTCAGCCTTTCTTCATAAGGGAGGTGCTCCACTCCCTTAATCATCTTGGTTGCCCTACGCTGGACCCTCTCCAGCAGTTCCCTGTCCTTCTTGAACTGAGGGGCCCAGAACTGGACACAATATTCCAGATGTGGTCTCACCAGGGCGGAGTAGAGGGGAAGGAGGACCTCTCTCGATCTACTAGCCACACCCCTTCTAATACACCCCAGGATGCCATTGGCCTTCCTGGCCACAAGGGCACAGTGCTGGCTCATGGTCATCCTGTTGTCCACCAGGACCCCCAGGTCCCTTTCCTCTACACTGCTCTCTAATATGTAATTTCCCAACCTATACTGGAACCTGGGGTTGTTCCTGCCCAGATGCAGGACTCTACACTTTCCCTTGTTAAATTTCATCAGGTTATTCCCCGCCCAACTCTCCAGCCTGTCCAGGTCCCGCTGGATGGCAGCACAGCCTTCTGGCGTGTCAGCCACTCCTCCCAGCTTAGTGTCATCAGCAAACTTGCTGATAGTACACTCTGTTCCCTCGTCTAAATCGTTAATGAATATATTGAATAATATTGGCCCCAGCACTGACACCTGAGGCACTCCACTAGATACTGGCCTCCAACTAGACTCTGCACCATTGACTACCACTCTCTGGCTTCTCTCCTTAAGCCAGTTTGCAACCCACCTCACTACTCTATTGTCTAGACCACACCTCCTCAACTTAGCTGTGAGGATGCTGTGGGAGACTGTGTCAAAGGCTTTACTGAAGTCAAGGTAGACCACATCCACCGCTCTGCCATCATCCATCCACCTTGTTACATTCTCATAAAAGGCTATGAGGTTGGTCAAGCATGACTTACCCTTGGTAAAGCCATGCTGACTGCCCCTAATAACCCTCTTATCCTTGATATGCCTTGAGATGGCACCAAGGACAAGCTGTTCCATTACTTTCCCAGGGACAGAGGTGAGGCTGACCGGTCTATAATTACCCGGGTCCTCCTTCTTGCCCTTTTTGAAGACTGGAGTGACATTTGCTTTCCTCCAATCCTCGGGCACCTCCCCCGTTTCCCAAGACACCTTTGGACAGTGTGTGTGTCACAAACCCCCCTGGACAGTGTGTGTGTCACAATCCCCGTTTGACAGCGTGTGTGTCACAAACCCCCGTGGACACTGTTTGTGTCACAAACCCCATTGGACAGTGTGTGTGTCACAAACCCAACTGGACAGCGTGTGTGTCACAATCCCCATTGGACAGCGTGTGTGTCACAAACCCCATTGGACATCGAGTGTGTCACAATCCCCATTGGACAGCATGTGTGTCACAAACCCCATTGGACAGAGTGTGTGTGTCACAAACCCCATTAGACATCGAGTGTGTCACAATCCCCATTGGACAGCGTGTGTGATAGGAACCCCTTTGGACAGCGTGTGTGTCACAAGCGCCATTGGAAAGTGTGTTGTCACAAACCCCATTGGAAAGGGTGTGTGTCATAACCCCAATTTTACAGCGTGTGTGTGTCACAATAATCATTGGACAGTGTGTGTGTGTCACAATCCCCATTGGACAGTGTGTGTGTGTCACATTCTTCATTGGACAGCGTGTGTGTCACAATACCCATTGGACAGAGCATGTGTGTCACAATCCCCATTGGACAGCGTGTGTGTCACGAATCCCATTGGACAGTGTGTCTGTGTCACAATACCCATTGGACAGTGTGTGTGTCACAATCCCCATTGGACAGCATGTGTGTCACTAAACCCATTGGCTAGCATGTGGGTCACAAACCCCATTTGAAAGTGTGTGTATCACAAACCCCATTGGACAGCGTGTGTGTGTCACAAAACCCTTTGGATAGCATGCGTGTCACAAATACCATGGGTCAGTGTGTGTGTAAGAAAACCAATTTGTCAGCGTGTGTGTCACAAGCACCATTGGACAGTGTGTGTGTCACAAACCCCATTGGAAAGTATATGTGTCACAAACCCCATTGCGTAGCGTGTGTGTGTCACAAACACCATTGGACAGCGTGTGTGTGTCTCAATACCCATTGGACAGTGTGTGTGTCACAATCCCCATTGGAAAGTGTATGTGTCACAAACCCCATTGTATAGCGTGTGTGTGACAGAAACCCTCCTAATCAGTGTGTGTGTCACAAAACCCTGTGGATAGCATGCGTGTCACAAATACCATGGGACAGGGTGTGTGTAACAAAACCAGTTTGTCAGTGTGTGTGTCACAAACCCCATGGGACAGTGTGAGTGTGTCACAAACCCCATTAGAAAGTGTGCGTGTGACAAACCCCATTTGAAAGTCGGTGTGTCACACACCCCATTGGATAGCATGTGTGTGTCACAAACCCCATTGGACAGAGTGTTTGTGTGACAAACCCCATTCGACACCGTGTGTCTGTCACAAACCCTACTGGACAGTGTGTATGACACAATCCCCATTGGACAGCGTCTGTGTCAGAAACCCCATTCTACAGCGTGTTTGTCACAAGCCCATTGGACAGAGTGTGTGTGTCACAAAACCCAGTGGACAGCGTGTGTGTCACAAGCGCCATTGGAAAGTGTGTGTGTCACAAACCCCATTGGAAAGTGTGTGTCTC
This sequence comes from Columba guinea, assembly GCA_032206185.1. Classification (NCBI taxonomy): domain Eukaryota; kingdom Metazoa; phylum Chordata; class Aves; order Columbiformes; family Columbidae; genus Columba; species Columba guinea. The sequence goes on along the minus strand of JAVLUU010000041.1, from coordinate 1,500,734 downwards.
ACAAACCCAATTGGATAGCGTGTGTGTGTCACAAACCCCATTAGAAAGTGTGCGTGTCACAAACCCCATTGGAAAGTGTGCGTGTCACAAACTCCATTGGATAGATTGTGCGTGTCACAAACCCTATTGGACAGTATGTACGTCACAGCCCCCATTGGACAGCGTCTGTGTCACAAATCCCATAGGACATCGTGTGGGTCACAAACCCCTTTGGACAGTGTGTGTGTCACGAACCCCATTGGACAGCGTGTGAGTCACAAGCGCCATTGGACAGAGCGTGTGTGTCACAAACCCCATTGGATAGCGTGTGTGTGTCACAAACCGCATTGGACAGTGTGTATGACACAATCCCCATTGGACAGCGTGTGTATCACAAACCCCACTGTATAGCGTGTGTGTCACAAACTACATCGGACAGTGTGTGTGTCACAAGCCCCACGGGACAGAGTGTGTGTCACAAACACCATTGGCAGCGTGTGTGTAACAAGACCATTGGACAGAGCGTGTGTGTCACAAAACCCACTGGACAGCGTGTGTGTCACGGACCTCATTGGACAGCGTGTGTGTGTCACAAACCTTCCTGGTCAGTGTGTGTGTCACAAACCCCATTGGAAAGCGTGTGTGTCACAAACGACATTAGAAAGTGTGTGTGTCACAAACACCATTAGACAGCGTGTGTGTCACAATTCCCATTGGACAGTGTGTGTGTCACAAACCCCAGTGGACAGTGTGTTTGTCACAAACACCCATGGACAGCGTGCGTGTCACAAACCCTGTTGGACATCGTGTGTGTCACTAACCCCTTTTGACAGTGTGTGTGTCACTAACCCCTTTTGACAGTGTGTGTGTCACAAACCCCTTTGTACAGTATGTGTGTCACAAACCCCATTGGATAGTCTGTGTGTCACAAATCCCATTGGACAGTGTGTGTGTCACAAACCCCATTCGAAAGCGTGTGTGTCACAAGCACCATTGGACATAGTGTGTGTGTCAGAAACCCCATTGGAATGTGTATGTGTCAAAAACCCCATTGGATAGTGTCTGTGTGTCACAAACCCTATTGGACAGTGTGTGTGTCACAAAACGCACTGGACAGCGTTTGTTTAACAAACCCCATTGGACAGCGTGTGTTTCAAAATCCACATTGGACAGATTAAATATGTCACAAACCCATTGGACAGTGTGTGTGTCACAATCCCCATTGGACAGCGTGTGTGTCACAAACCCATTGGACAGCGTGTGAGTCATAAACCCCATTAGACAGGGTGTGTGTCACAAACCCTATTGGACAGAGTTTGTGTCACAAACCCCATTGGACAGCATCTGTGTCACAAACCCCATTTCAATGTGTCTATGTCACAAACCGCGTTGGATAGCGTGTGTGTGTCACAAACCCCATTGTACAGCGTGTTTGTCACAAGACCTTTATACAGAGTGTGTATCACAAATCACATTGTACATCGTCTATGTCACAATCCTCACTGGACAGCGTGTGTGTCGCAGACCCCATTGGACAGAGTGTGTGTCACAAACCTCTTTGGACAGTGTGTGTGTCATAAACACCATAGGATAGCGTGTGTGTGTCACAAACCCCATTGTACAGAGTGTTTGTCACAAGCTCATTGGACAGTGTGTGTCACAAACCCCATTGGACAGTGTGTTTGTCACAATCCCCATTGGACAGTGTGTTTGTCACAATCCCCATTGGACAGCGTGTGTGGTACAAGCCCATTTTACAGAGTGTGTGTATTACGAACGCCATTGGACAGTGTGTGTGTCACAAACCCCACTGGAAATGGCATCTGTCACAAACACCCATTGACAGCGTGCGTGTCACAAACCGCATTGGACAGCGTGTGTGTCACAAGCACCATTGGGCAGAGCGTGTGGGTCAGAAACCCCATTTCAAAGTGTATTTGTCACACAGCCCATTGGATACAGTGTGTGTGTCACAAACCCCATTGGACAGCGTCTGTATCACAAACCCCATTGGACAGCGTGTGTGTGTCACAAACACCATTTACAGCATCTTTGTCACAATCCTCACTGGACAGCGTGTCTGTCGCTGACCCCATTGGACAGTGTGTGTGTGACAAACCCTATTGCCAGAGTGTGTGTCACAAAGAGCATTGGACATCTTGTGTGTGTAACAATACCCATTGGACAGTGGGTGTGTCAGAAACCCTGTTGTACAGCGTGTGTGTCACAAACCCCCATGGACACTATGTGTGTCACAAACCCCATTGGACAGTGTGTGTGTCAGAAACCCCACTGGACAGCGTGTGTGTCACAAATCCCTTTAGACAGTGTGTGTGTCACAAACCCCACTAGAAAGCGGGTGTGTGTCACAATCCTCTTTGGAAAGTGCTTGGGTCACAAACCCTATTGGACAGCCTGTGTGTCACAAAGACCCATGGACAGTGTGCGTGTCACAAACCCCATTGGACATCCTGTTTCTCACAAACCCCTTTGGGCAGTGTGTGTGTCACAAACCCCATTGGATATCATGTGTGTGTCACGATCCCCAATGGACAGTGTGTGTGTCACAAACCCCATTGGACAGAATGTGTGTCATGAACCCCATTGGACAGCGTGTATGTCACAAGCGCCATTGGACAGAGTGTGTGTGTCACAAACCCCACTGGAAAGTGTATGTGTCACAAACCCCATTGGATAGCATGTGTGTGTCACAAACCCCATTGGAAAGTGTGTGTGTCACAAACCCTATTGGACAGCGTGTGTGTGTCACAATACACATTGGACAGTGTGTGTGTAACAAGTCCTCCTGGTCAGTGTGTGTGTCACAAACCCGACTGGACAGCGTGTGTGTCAGAAACACAATTGGACAGTGTGTGTCACAAATCCCATTGGACAGCGTGTGTGTCACAATCCCCATTGAACAGTGTGTGTGTCACAAACCCCATTGGACAGCGTGTGTGTCACAAGCCCATTGGACAGAGTGTATGTGTCACCAAACTCACCGTACAGCGTGTGTGTCACGAACCCCATTGGACAGCGTGTGTATCACAAGCAACATTAGACAGAGTGTGTGTGTCACAAACCCCACTGGATAGCGTGTGTGTGTCACAAACCCTATTGGACAGTGTGTGTGTTAGAATCCCCTTTGGACAGTGTGTGTGGCCCAAACCCCCATTGGACACCATGTGTGTCACAAGCACCATTGGACAGAGTGTTTGTGTCAGAAAACCCATTGGAAAGTTTATGTGTCACAAACCCAATTGGATAGCATGTGTGTGTCACAAACCCTATTGGACATTTTGTGTTTCACAAAACCCACTGGACAGCTTGTATGTCACAAACCCCATTAGACAGCGTGTATGTCCAAATCCCCATTGGACAGCGTGTGTGTTTCACAATACCCATTGGACAGAGTTTGTGCCACAAACCCCATTGGACAGCGTGTGTGTTACAAACCCCATTGGAAAGTGTATGTGTCACAAAACGCATTGTATAGCGTGTGTGTGTCAGAAACCCCATTGGACAGCGTGTGTGTCACAATCCCCGTTTGACAGCGTGTGTGTCACAAACCCCCGTGGACACTGTTTGTGTCACAAACCCCATTGGACAGTGTGTGTGTCACAAACCCAACTGGACAGCGTGTGTGTCACAATCCCCATTGGACAGCGTGTGTGTCACAAACCCCATTGGACATCGAGTGTGTCACAATCCCCATTGGACAGCATGTGTGTCACAAACCCCATTGGACAGAGTGTGTGTGTCACAAACCCCATTAGACATCGAGTGTGTCACAATCCCCATTGGACAGCGTGTGTGATAGGAACCCCTTTGGACAGCGTGTGTGTCACAAGCGCCATTGGAAAGTGTGTTGTCACAAACCCCATTGGAAAGGGTGTGTGTCATAACCCCAATTTTACAGCGTGTGTGTGTCACAATAATCATTGGACAGTGTGTGTGTGTCACAATCCCCATTGGACAGTGTGTGTGTGTCACATTCTTCATTGGACAGCGTGTGTGTCACAATACCCATTGGACAGAGCATGTGTGTCACAATCCCCATTGGACAGCGTGTGTGTCACGAATCCCATTGGACAGTGTGTCTGTGTCACAATACCCATTGGACAGTGTGTGTGTCACAATCCCCATTGGACAGCATGTGTGTCACTAAACCCATTGGCTAGCATGTGGGTCACAAACCCCATTTGAAAGTGTGTGTATCACAAACCCCATTGGACAGCGTGTGTGTGTCACAAAACCCTTTGGATAGCATGCGTGTCACAAATACCATGGGTCAGTGTGTGTGTAAGAAAACCAATTTGTCAGCGTGTGTGTCACAAGCACCATTGGACAGTGTGTGTGTCACAAACCCCATTGGAAAGTATATGTGTCACAAACCCCATTGCGTAGCGTGTGTGTGTCACAAACACCATTGGACAGCGTGTGTGTGTCTCAATACCCATTGGACAGTGTGTGTGTCACAATCCCCATTGGAAAGTGTATGTGTCACAAACCCCATTGTATAGCGTGTGTGTGACAGAAACCCTCCTAATCAGTGTGTGTGTCACAAAACCCTGTGGATAGCATGCGTGTCACAAATACCATGGGACAGGGTGTGTGTAACAAAACCAGTTTGTCAGTGTGTGTGTCACAAACCCCATGGGACAGTGTGAGTGTGTCACAAACCCCATTAGAAAGTGTGCGTGTGACAAACCCCATTTGAAAGTCGGTGTGTCACACACCCCATTGGATAGCATGTGTGTGTCACAAACCCCATTGGACAGAGTGTTTGTGTGACAAACCCCATTCGACACCGTGTGTCTGTCACAAACCCTACTGGACAGTGTGTATGACACAATCCCCATTGGACAGCGTCTGTGTCAGAAACCCCATTCTACAGCGTGTTTGTCACAAGCCCATTGGACAGAGTGTGTGTGTCACAAAACCCAGTGGACAGCGTGTGTGTCACAAGCGCCATTGGAAAGTGTGTGTGTCACAAACCCCATTGGAAAGTGTGTGTCTCACAAACCCAATTGGATAGCGTGTGTGTGTCACAAACCCCATTAGAAAGTGTGCGTGTCACAAACCCCATTGGAAAGTGTGCGTGTCACAAACTCCATTGGATAGATTGTGCGTGTCACAAACCCTATTGGACAGTATGTACGTCACAGCCCCCATTGGACAGCGTCTGTGTCACAAATCCCATAGGACATCGTGTGGGTCACAAACCCCTTTGGACAGTGTGTGTGTCACGAACCCCATTGGACAGCGTGTGAGTCACAAGCGCCATTGGACAGAGCGTGTGTGTCACAAACCCCATTGGATAGCGTGTGTGTGTCACAAACCGCATTGGACAGTGTGTATGACACAATCCCCATTGGACAGCGTGTGTATCACAAACCCCACTGTATAGCGTGTGTGTCACAAACTACATCGGACAGTGTGTGTGTCACAAGCCCCACGGGACAGAGTGTGTGTCACAAACACCATTGGCAGCGTGTGTGTAACAAGACCATTGGACAGAGCGTGTGTGTCACAAAACCCACTGGACAGCGTGTGTGTCACGGACCTCATTGGACAGCGTGTGTGTGTCACAAACCTTCCTGGTCAGTGTGTGTGTCACAAACCCCATTGGAAAGCGTGTGTGTCACAAACGACATTAGAAAGTGTGTGTGTCACAAACACCATTAGACAGCGTGTGTGTCACAATTCCCATTGGACAGTGTGTGTGTCACAAACCCCAGTGGACAGTGTGTTTGTCACAAACACCCATGGACAGCGTGCGTGTCACAAACCCTGTTGGACATCGTGTGTGTCACTAACCCCTTTTGACAGTGTGTGTGTCACTAACCCCTTTTGACAGTGTGTGTGTCACAAACCCCTTTGTACAGTATGTGTGTCACAAACCCCATTGGATAGTCTGTGTGTCACAAATCCCATTGGACAGTGTGTGTGTCACAAACCCCATTCGAAAGCGTGTGTGTCACAAGCACCATTGGACATAGTGTGTGTGTCAGAAACCCCATTGGAATGTGTATGTGTCAAAAACCCCATTGGATAGTGTCTGTGTGTCACAAACCCTATTGGACAGTGTGTGTGTCACAAAACGCACTGGACAGCGTTTGTTTAACAAACCCCATTGGACAGCGTGTGTTTCAAAATCCACATTGGACAGATTAAATATGTCACAAACCCATTGGACAGTGTGTGTGTCACAATCCCCATTGGACAGCGTGTGTGTCACAAACCCATTGGACAGCGTGTGAGTCATAAACCCCATTAGACAGGGTGTGTGTCACAAACCCTATTGGACAGAGTTTGTGTCACAAACCCCATTGGACAGCATCTGTGTCACAAACCCCATTTCAATGTGTCTATGTCACAAACCGCGTTGGATAGCGTGTGTGTGTCACAAACCCCATTGTACAGCGTGTTTGTCACAAGACCTTTATACAGAGTGTGTATCACAAATCACATTGTACATCGTCTATGTCACAATCCTCACTGGACAGCGTGTGTGTCGCAGACCCCATTGGACAGAGTGTGTGTCACAAACCTCTTTGGACAGTGTGTGTGTCATAAACACCATAGGATAGCGTGTGTGTGTCACAAACCCCATTGTACAGAGTGTTTGTCACAAGCTCATTGGACAGTGTGTGTCACAAACCCCATTGGACAGTGTGTTTGTCACAATCCCCATTGGACAGTGTGTTTGTCACAATCCCCATTGGACAGCGTGTGTGGTACAAGCCCATTTTACAGAGTGTGTGTATTACGAACGCCATTGGACAGTGTGTGTGTCACAAACCCCACTGGAAATGGCATCTGTCACAAACACCCATTGACAGCGTGCGTGTCACAAACCGCATTGGACAGCGTGTGTGTCACAAGCACCATTGGGCAGAGCGTGTGGGTCAGAAACCCCATTTCAAAGTGTATTTGTCACACAGCCCATTGGATACAGTGTGTGTGTCACAAACCCCATTGGACAGCGTCTGTATCACAAACCCCATTGGACAGCGTGTGTGTGTCACAAACACCATTTACAGCATCTTTGTCACAATCCTCACTGGACAGCGTGTCTGTCGCTGACCCCATTGGACAGTGTGTGTGTGACAAACCCTATTGCCAGAGTGTGTGTCACAAAGAGCATTGGACATCTTGTGTGTGTAACAATACCCATTGGACAGTGGGTGTGTCAGAAACCCTGTTGTACAGCGTGTGTGTCACAAACCCCCATGGACACTATGTGTGTCACAAACCCCATTGGACAGTGTGTGTGTCAGAAACCCCACTGGACAGCGTGTGTGTCACAAATCCCTTTAGACAGTGTGTGTGTCACAAACCCCACTAGAAAGCGGGTGTGTGTCACAATCCTCTTTGGAAAGTGCTTGGGTCACAAACCCTATTGGACAGCCTGTGTGTCACAAAGACCCATGGACAGTGTGCGTGTCACAAACCCCATTGGACATCCTGTTTCTCACAAACCCCTTTGGGCAGTGTGTGTGTCACAAACCCCATTGGATATCATGTGTGTGTCACGATCCCCAATGGACAGTGTGTGTGTCACAAACCCCATTGGACAGAATGTGTGTCATGAACCCCATTGGACAGCGTGTATGTCACAAGCGCCATTGGACAGAGTGTGTGTGTCACAAACCCCACTGGAAAGTGTATGTGTCACAAACCCCATTGGATAGCATGTGTGTGTCACAAACCCCATTGGAAAGTGTGTGTGTCACAAACCCTATTGGACAGCGTGTGTGTGTCACAATACACATTGGACAGTGTGTGTGTAACAAGTCCTCCTGGTCAGTGTGTGTGTCACAAACCCGACTGGACAGCGTGTGTGTCAGAAACACAATTGGACAGTGTGTGTCACAAATCCCATTGGACAGCGTGTGTGTCACAATCCCCATTGAACAGTGTGTGTGTCACAAACCCCATTGGACAGCGTGTGTGTCACAAGCCCATTGGACAGAGTGTATGTGTCACCAAACTCACCGTACAGCGTGTGTGTCACGAACCCCATTGGACAGCGTGTGTATCACAAGCAACATTAGACAGAGTGTGTGTGTCACAAACCCCACTGGATAGCGTGTGTGTGTCACAAACCCTATTGGACAGTGTGTGTGTTAGAATCCCCTTTGGACAGTGTGTGTGGCCCAAACCCCCATTGGACACCATGTGTGTCACAAGCACCATTGGACAGAGTGTTTGTGTCAGAAAACCCATTGGAAAGTTTATGTGTCACAAACCCAATTGGATAGCATGTGTGTGTCACAAACCCTATTGGACATTTTGTGTTTCACAAAACCCACTGGACAGCTTGTATGTCACAAACCCCATTAGACAGCGTGTATGTCCAAATCCCCATTGGACAGCGTGTGTGTTTCACAATACCCATTGGACAGAGTTTGTGCCACAAACCCCATTGGACAGCGTGTGTGTTACAAACCCCATTGGAAAGTGTATGTGTCACAAAACGCATTGTATAGCGTGTGTGTGTCAGAAACCCCATTGGACAGCGTGTGTGTCACAAGACCAATTGTACAGAGTGTGTGTCACAAACCCCATTGTACAGCGTGTTTGTCACAATCCCCATTGGACAGCGTGTGTGTCACAAACCCCATTGGAGAGAGTTTGTGTCACAAAACCCGTTGGATAGAGTATGTGTGTCACAAACCCTATTGGACAGAGTATGTGTGTCACCAAGCCCATTGTACAGCGTGTGTGTCAGAAACCCCATTGGACAGCGTGTGTGTGTAACAAACCCATATTGGTCAGCGTGTGTGTCACAAATACCATTGGACAGCGTGTGTGTGACAAATACCATTGGACACCGTGTGTGTGTCACAATCCCCATTGGACAGTGTTTGTGTCACAAACCCCATTGGACAGCGTGTGTGTGTCACAATCCCCATTGGACAGTGTTTGTGTCACAAACCCCTTTGGACAGCGTGTGTGTCACAAACCACTTTGGACAGTGTGTGTGTCACAAACCCCATTGGACAGCGTGTGTGTGTCACAATCCCTTTTGGACAGTGTGTGTGTCACAATCCCCATTGGACAGTGTGTGTGTCACAAACCCCATTGGACAGTGTTTGTGCCACAAACCCCCGTGGACACGGTGTGTGTCACAAACCCCATTGGACAGTGTGTGTGTCACAAACCCCACTAGAGAGCGTGTGTGTCACAAACCCCATTAGATAGCGTGTGTTTGTCACAAACCCCATTATAAAGTGTGCGTGTTACAAACCCCATTGGATAGCGTGTGTGTGTCACAAACCCTTTTGGAGAGTTTGTAGGTAACAATCCCCATTGGACAGCATCTGTGTCACAAAACACATTGGACAGAGTGTGTGTCAGAAACACCTATGGACAGTGTGCGTGTCACAATCCCCATTGGACATCGTGTGTGTCATGAACCCCATTGGACAGTGTGTGTGTCACAAACCCCACTAGACAGCGTGTGTGTTACAAACACCCATGGACAGTGTGCGTATCACAAACCCCATTGGACATCATGTGTGTCACAAACCCCATTGGATAGCGTGTGTGTGTCACAAACCCCATTATAAAGTGTGCGTGTCACAAACCCCATTGGATAGCGTGTGTGTGTCACAAGGCCTTTTGGACAGTGTGTAGTTCACAATCCCCTTTGGACAGCATCTGTGTCACCAACCCCATTGGACAGCGTGTGTTTCACAAACACCATTGGACAGCGTGTGTGTGTCACAATCCCCATTGGAGAGTGTGTGTGTCACAAAACCCATTGGATAGCATGTGTGTGTGACAAACCCTATTGGACAGTGTGTGTGTCACAAACCCCTGTGGACACAGTGTGTGTCACGAACACCGTTGGACTGTGTGTGTGTGGAACAATACCCATTGGACAGTGTGTGTGTCACAAACCCCATTGGACAGCGTGTGTTTACAAAACCCATGCACACTGTGTGTGTCACAAACCCCATTGGACAGTGTGTGTGTCATAAACTTGACTGCAAAGTGTGTGTGTCACAAACACCGATGGACAGTGTGTGTGTCACAAACCCCATTGGACAGCGTGTGTGTTACAAACACCATTGGACAGCGTGTGTGTGTCACAAGCCCCATTGGAGAGAGTTTGTGTCACAAACCCCATTAGAATGTGTGTGTGACACAAACCCCATTGGACAGAGTGTGTGTGTGACAAAGCCCATTGGACAGCGTTTGTGTGTCACAATCCCCATCGGACAGTGTGTGTGTCACAAACCCCATGGGATAATGTGTCTGTCAGAATCCCCATTGGACAGCGTGTGTGTCACAAACCCCCGTGGACACGGTGTGTGTCACAAACCCCAGTGGACAGTGTGTGTGTCACAAACCCGACTAGATAGCGTGTGTGTCACAAACACAAATGGACAGTGTGCGTGTTACAAACCCCATTGGACAGCGTGTGTGTGTCACAATCCCCATTGGACAGTGTGTGTGTCAAAAACCCCATGGGACAGAGTGTGTGTCACGAACCCCATTGGATACCGTGTGTGTGTCACAAACCCTCCTGCTCAGTGTGTGTGTCACAAAACGCATTGGACAGCATGCGTGTCACAAACACCTTTTTACAGCGTGTGTGTCACAAACCCCATGGGGCAGCGAGTGTGTGTCACAAAGCCCGTTGGAAAGTGTGTGTGTCACAAACCCCATTGGATAGCGTGTGTGTGTCACGAACCCCATTGGACAGCGTGTGTGTCACAATCCCCTTTGGACAGCGTGTGTGTCACAAACCCCTTTGAACAGTGTGTGTGTCACAAACCCCATTGGACAGCGTGTGTGTCACAAACACTATTGGACAGCGTGTGTGTCACAAGCCCATTAGACAGAGTGTGTGTATCACAAAACCCACGGGATAGTGTTTGTGTCACGAACCTTATTGCACAGCGTGTGTGTCACAAGCAGCATTGGACAGAGTGTGTGTGTCACAAACCCCATTGGCAAGTGTATGTGTCACAAACACCATTGGATATCGTGTGTGTGTTAAAAACCCTTTTGGAGAGTGTGTAGGTAACAAACCCCATTGGACAGAGTTTGTTTCACAAACCTCATTGGACAGCATGTGTGTCACAAACCCCATTGGATTGCGTGTGTGTGTAACAAAGCCATATTGGTCAGCCTGTGTGTCACAAAGCCCATTGGAGAGTGTGTGTGTCAGAAACCCCATTGGACAGTGTGTGTGTCACAAACCCCTTTGGACAGTGTGTGTGTCACAAACCCCATTGGACAGCGTGTGTGTGTAACAAACCCATATTGGTCAGCGTGTGTGTCACAAAGCCAATCGGACAGCGTGTGTGTGTAACAGTACTCTTTGGACAGTGTGTGTGTCACAAACCCCATTGGACAGCGTGTGTGTCAGAAACCCCCGTAGACACTGTGTGTGTTACAAACCCCATTGGACAGTGTGTGTGTCACAAATACTTTTGGACAGTGTGTGTCGGACCTCATTAATGTTTATAAATATATAAAGGGTGAGTGCCACGAGGATGGAGCCAGGCTCTTCTCGGTGGCAAACAATGGTAGGACAAGGGGTAATGGGATCAAGCTGGAACACAAGAGGTTCCGCTTAAATTTGAGAAGAAACTTCTTCTCAGTGAGGGTGACAGAGCACTGGAACAGGCTGCCCAGGGAGGTTGTGGAGTCTCCTTCTCTGGAGACATTCAAGACCCGCCTGGACATGTTCCTGTGTGACCTCACCTAGGCGTTCCTGCTCCAGCAGGGGGATTGGACTAGATGATCTTTTGAGGTCCCTTCCAATCCCAAACATACTGTGATACTGTGATACTGTGTCTCACAAACCCCACTGGACAGCGTGTGTGTCACAAAAACCCATCGACAGTGTGCGTGTCACGAACACCATTGGACATCATGTGTGTCACAAATCCCTTTGGAAAGAGTGTGTGTCACAAACCCCATTGGACAGCGTGTGTGTCACAAATCCATTTGGACAGTGTGTGTCTCACAAACCCCTTTGGACAGTGTGTGTTTCACAAAGCCCATTGGACAGTGTGTGTGATGTCACAATCTGCATTGGACACCGTGTGTGTCACAAGACCCATTGGACAACGTGTGTGTCACAAGCACCATTAGACAGCGTGTGTGTTTCACAAACCCCATTGGACAGCGTGTGTGTCACAAACCCCATTGGAAAGCGTGTGTGTGTCACAATCCCCATTGGACAGTGTGTGAGTGTGTCACAAACCCCATTGGACAGTGAGTGTGTCTCACAATCCCCATTGGACAGTTTTTGTGTGTCACAAACCCCATTGGACAGCGTCTGTGTCACAAACCCCATTGGACAGTGTGTGTGTCACAATCCCCAATGGACAGAGTGTGTGTCACAAACACCATTGGACAGAGTGTGTGTGTCACAAACCCCATTGGTCAGCGTGTGTCTCATAAACCCCATTGGAGAGCGTGTGTGTGTCACAATCCCCATTGGACAGTGTTTGTGTCAAAATCCCCATTGGACAGCGTGTGTGTGACACAATCCCCTTTAGACAGTCTGTGTGTCACGAACCCCATTGGACAGAATGTTGTCATAAACCCCATTGGACATCGTGTGTGTGTCACAAACCCCATTGGACAGTGTTTATGTTTCACAAACCCCATTGGACAGCGAGTGTGTGACACAATCCTCTTTGGACAGCGTGTGTGTCACGAACCCCATTGGACAGCGTGTGTGTCACAAGGACCATTGTACAGAGTGTGTGTGTCACAAACCCCGTTGGAAAGTGTATGTGTCATAAACCCCATTGGATAGCGTGTGTGTGTCACAAACCCTATTGGACAGTGTGTATGTCACAATCCCATTGGAAAGTGTGTGTGATGTCACAATCCGCATTGGACAGCGTGTGTGTCACAAGCCCCATTGGACAGCGTGTGTGTGTCACAATCCCCATTGGACAGTGTGTTTGTGTCTCATAAACCCCATTGGACATCATGTGTGTCACAAACCGCATTATAAAGTGTGTGTGTCACAAACCCCATTGGAACATGTGTGTGTCACAAACCCCATTGGATAGCGTGTGTGTGTCACAAATCCCACTGGACAGCGTGTGTGTCACGAACCGCATTGGACAGCTTGTGAGTCACAAGACCCATTGGACAGAGTGTGTGTGTCACAAATCCCATTGGACATCGTGTGTGTCAAAAACCCCATTGCACAGCGTGTGTGTCACAAGCCCCATTGGACAGCGTGTGTGTCACAACCGCCATTGGACAGAGTGTGTGTGTCACACCCCATTAGAAAGTATGCCTGTCACAAACCCCTTTGGAAAGTGTGTGTGTCACAAACCCTATTTGATAGCGTGTTTTTGTCACAAACCCCACTGGACAGCGTGTGTGTCACGAATCCCATTGGACAGCGTGTGTGTCAGAAACACCATTGGACATCGTGTGTGTGTAATAATACCCAATGGACAGTGTGTGTGTCACAAACCCCACTGGACAGCGTGTGTTTCAAAAACACCCATGTACAGCGTGCTTGTCACAAACCCCATTGGACAGCGTGTGTGTGTCACAATCCCCATTGGACAGGTTGTGTGTCTAAAAAACCCATTGGACAACGTGTGTGTGTCACAATCTCCATTGGACAGTGCGTGTGTCGCAAACCCCATGGGACAGAGTGTGTGTCACAAACCTCATTGGACAGCGTGTGTGTCACAATCCCCATTGGACAGAGTGTGTGTGTCACAAAACCCAAGGGACAGCGTGTGTGTCACAAACCCCATTGAACAGCGGGTGTACCACAAGTCCAATTGGACAGCGTGTGTAGTCACAAACACCATTGGACAGCGTGTGTAATCACAAAACCCATTGGACAGAGTGTGAGTGTCACAAACCCCATTGCAAAGTGTATGTGTCAAAAACCCCATTGGATAGCGTGTGTGTGTCACAAACTCTCCTTATCAGAGTGTGTGTCACAAAACCCATTGGACAGCATGCGTGTCGCAAACACCATTGGACAGTGTGTGTGTAAGAAACACAATTGGTCAGCGTGTGTGCCACAAACCCCATTGAAAAGTGTGTGTGTCACAAACCCTATTGGATACCGTGTGTGTGTCAGAAACCCCATTAGAAAGTGTGAGTGTCACAAAGCCCATTGGAAAGTGTGTGTGTCACAAACCCCATTGGATATCGTGGGTGTGTCACAAACCCCATTAGAAAGTGTGTGTGTCACAAACCCTATTGGACAGTGTGTATGTCACAATCCCCATTGGACAGTGTGTGTGTCAAAAAATCTATTGTATAGCGTGTGTGTTATAAACCCCATTAGAAAGTGTGTGTGTGTCACGAATCCTATTGGACAGTGTGTGTGTCACAAACCCCACTTGACCACGTGTGTGTCACAAGCACCATTGGGCAGAGTGTGTGTGTCACAAACCCCTTTGGAAATTGTAAGTTACAAAACCCATTGGATAGCGTCTGTGTGTCACAAACCCTATTGGACAGTGTGTGTGTCACAAAACCCACTGGACAGCATGTGTGTCGCAAGCCCCATTCGACAGCGTGTGTGTCACAAACACCATTGGACAGCGTGTGTGTGTCACAATACCCATTGGACAGTGCGTGTGTCACGAACCCCATTGGACAACATGTGTGTCACAAATCCCATTGGAGAGCGTGTGTGTGTCACAAACCCCATTTGACAGAGTGTGTGTCACAAACACCATTGGAAAGTGTGTGTGTCACAAAGCCCATTGGACAGCAAGTGTATGTCACAAACCCTCCTTGTCAGTGTGTGTGTCATAAAACCCATTGGACAGCGTGTGTGTCACAAACCCCATGGGATAGCGTGTGTGTGTCACAATCCCCATTGAACAGTGTGTGTGTGTCACAAACCCCAATGGACAGCGTGTGTGTTCAGGAACCCCAGTGGACAGCGTGTGTGTCTCAAACACCATTGGAGAACGTGTGTGTGTAACAATACCCATTGGACAGTGTGTGTGTCACAAACCCCATTGGACAGCGTGTGTGTGTCACAAACCCTGCTCGTCAGTGTGCGCGTCACAAAACCCATTGGACAGAATGCGTGTCGCAAACACCATTGGACAGTATGTGTGTAAGAAAACCAATTGTTCAGCGTGTGTGTCACAAACCCCATGGGACAGCGTGTGTGTGTCACAAACCCCATTGGAAAGTTTGTGCGTCACAAACCTCATTGGAAAGTGTGTGTGTCACAAACCGCATTGGATAGCGTGTGTGTGTCACAAACCCCATTACAAAGTGTCTGTGTCACAAAACCCATTGGAGAGAGTGTGTGTGTAACGAAACCCACTGTACAGCGTGTGTGTCACAAGCCCCATTGGACAGAGTGTGTGTCACAAACACCATTAGAGAGCGTGTGTGTGTAACAATACCCATTGGACAGTGTGTGTGTCACAAACCCCATTGGACAGCAAGTGTGTGTCACAATCCCCATTGGACAGTGTGTGTGTGTCACAAACCCTATTGGACAGTGTGTGTGTCACGAAACCCATTGGACAGAGTGTGTGTCACAAACCCCTTTGGACACTGTGTGTGTCACAAACCCCATTGGACAGAGTGTGTGTGACACAATCCCCTTTGGAAAGTGTGTGTGTCACGCACCCCATTGGACAGCGTGTGTGTCACAAGCACCATTGGACAGAGTGTGTGTCACAAAACCCATTGGACATCGTGTGTGTCACAACCACATTGGACAGTGTGTGTGTGTCACAAACCCCATTGGATAGCATGTGTGTGTCACAAAACCTATTGGACAGTGTGTGTCTCACTATACCTTACTGTACAGCGTGTAATCAAAGAACCCCATTTGACAGCATGTGTGTCACAATCCCCTTTGGACAGAGTGTGTGTCACAAACCCCATTGGACATAGTGTGTCACAAACCCCATTAGACAGAGTGTGTGTGTCACAAACCCATTGGACTGCCTGTGTGTCACAAACCCCATTTGACAGCGTGTGTGTGTAATAATATCCATTGGACAGCGTGTGTGTCACAAACCCCATTGGAAAGTGTGTGTGGCAAAAACACCATTGGACAGCGCATGTGTGTCACAATACCCATTGGACAGAGTGTGTGTGTCACAAACCCCATTGGACAGCCTGTGTTTCATAAACCCCATTGGACAGCGTGTGTGTCATAATACCCATTGGACAGTGTTTGTGTGTCACAAACCCCATTGGACAGCGTGTGTGTGACACAATCCCCTTTGCACAGTGTGTGTGTCACAAACCCCACTGGACAGTGTGCCTGTCACAAACCCCATTGGACATCGTGTGTGTTACAAACCCTTTTGGACAGTGTGTGTATCACAAACCCCATTGGACAGAGTTTGTGTCACAAACCCTATTGGACAACATGTGTGTCACAAATCCCACTGGACAGCGTGTGTGTGTTACAAAACCCATTTGACAGAGTGTGTGTCACAAACACCATTGGACAGTGTGAGTGTCACAATCCCCATTGGACAGTGAGTGTGTGTCACAAACCCTCTTGGTCAGTGTGTGTGTCACAAACCCCGTTGGACAGCGTGTGTGTCAAAAACCTCATGGGACAGCGTGTGTGTCACAGTCCCCATTGTACAGTGCTGGTGTGTCACAAACCCTATTGGACAGTGTGTGTGTCACAAAACCCATGGGACAGAGTGTGTGTCTACGAAAGTCATTGGACAAAGTGTGTGTGTCACAAGCCCATTGGACAGAGTGTTTGTGTCACAAATACCACTGGACAGCGTGTGTGTCACGAACCCCATTGGACAGCGTGTGTGTTACAAGCACCTTTGGACGGAGTGTGAATGTCACAAACCCCATTGGATAGTGTGTGTGTCACAAACCCCATTAGTAAGTGTGTGTGTCACAAACACCGTTGGATCGAGTGTGTGTGTCACAAACCCTATTGGACAGTGTGTGTCACAAACCCCATTGAACAGCGTGTGTGTCACGAACCCCATTGGACAGCGTGTGTGTCACAAGAACCATTGGACAGAGTGTGTGTGTCAAAAACCCCATTGGACAACGTGTGTGTCACAAACCCCACTGAACAGATTGTGTGTCATAAACACCATTGGACAGTGTGTGTGTGTCACAATCCCAATTGGACAAAGTGTGTGTCAAAAACCAATTGGACAGAGTGTGTGTGTCAGAAAACCCACTGGACAGCGTGTTTGTCACAAACAACCATGGACAGTTTGTGGGTCACAAAACACACTGGACAGCGTGTGTGTCACGAACCCCATTGGACAGTGTGTGTGTCACTATCCCATTGGACAGAGTGTGCGTGTCACAAAACCCACTGGACAGCTTATGTGTCACAAACCCCATTGGATCGTGTGTGTGTCACAAACCCCATTAGAAAGTGTGTGTGTCACAATCCCCATTGGACAGTGCGTATGTCACAAACCCCATGGGACAGAGTGTGTGTCACAAAAACTATTGGACAGCGTGTGTGTGTCACAAGCCCTTTGGAGAGAGTGTGTGTGTCACAAAATCCACTGGACAGCGTGTTTGTCACGAACCCCATTGGACAGCGTGTGTATCACAAGCACCATTGGACAGCATGTGTGTGTCACAATCCCCATTGGACAGTGTATGTGTCACAAACCCCATGGGACAGAGTGTTTGTCACAAACACTATTGGACAGCGTGTGTGTCACAATCCCATTGAACAGAGTGTGTGTGTAACAAAACCCACTGGACAGCATGTGTGTCACGAACCCCACTGGAGACAGTGTATGTGTCACAAACCCCATTGTATAGCTTGTGTGTCATAAACCCCATTGGACAGTGTGTGTGTCACAAACCCCATTGGACAGAGTGTATGTGTCACAAACCCCACTGGACAGCACGTGTGTCACAAACTCCCATTTACAGTATGCGTGTCACAAACCCATTTGCACAGTGTACGTGTCACAAACCCCATTGGACATCGTGTGTGTTACAAACACCCAAGGAGAGGGTGTGTGTCACAAACCCCATTGGACAGTGTGTGTGTCACAAAACGCATATGACAGAGTGTGTGTCACGAACCTCATTGGACAGCGTGTGTGTCAAAAGCGACATTGGACAGAGTGGGTGTGTCACAAACCCCATTTGAAAGTTTATGTGTCACAAACCCAATTGGATAGCGTGTGTGTGTCACAAACCCTCCTGGTCAGTGTATGTGTCACAAACCCCATTGGACAGCGTGTAGTGTCAGAAACCCCATTGGACAGCGTGTGTCACAAATCCCATTGGACAGCGTGTTCTTCACAAACCCTATTTGACAGCGTGTGTGTGTAACAATAGCTATTGGACAGTGTGTCTGTCACAAACCCAATTGGATAGAGTGTGTGTATAACAATACGCATTGGACAGTGTGTCTGTAACAATCCCCAGTGGACAGTACAATTATCACAAACCCCATGGGACAGAGTGTTTTTCACAAACACTATTGGACATCGTGTGTGTCACAAGCCCATTGAACAGAGTGTGTATGTCACAAAACCCCCTGGACAGCGTGTGTGTTCACAAACCCCTTTGGACAGCGTGTGTGTCACAAATCCCCGTGGACACTCTGTGTGTCACAAACCCCATTGGACAGTGTGTGTGTCACAAACCCAACTGGACAGCGTGTGTGTCACAAACACCCATAGACAGTGTGCGTGTCCCAAACCCCATTGGACATAATGTGTGTCACAAACCCCTTTGGACATTGTGCATGTCACAAACCCCCTTGGACATCGTGTGTGTTACAAACACCCAAGGACAGTGTGTGTGTCACAAACCCCATTGGACAGTGTGTGTGTCACAAACTCATGGGACAGAGTGTGCATCACGAACCCCATTGGACAGCGTGTGTCTCACAAGACCCATTGGACAGAGTGTGTGAGTCACAAACCACATTGGACAGCGTGTGTGTCACAATCCCCATTGGACAGCGTGTGTGTGTAACAATAGCTATTGGACAGTGTGTGTGTCACAAACCCCATTGAACAGCATGTGTTTGTCACAATCCCCATTGGACAGCTTGTGTGTCACAAAACCCATTGTACACTGTGTGTGTCACAAACCAAACCCATTGGATAGCGTGGGTTTTACAAACCCCATTAGAAAGAGTGTGTATCACAAACCCCATTGGATAGCGTGTGTGATGTCACAAACCCTATTGGACAGTGTGTCTGTCACAAACCCCACGGGACAGTGTGTGTGTCACGAACACCTTTGGACAGCTTGTGTTTCACAAGACCTATTGGACAGAGTGTATGTGTCACAAACCCCATTGGACAACATGTGTGTCAAAATACCCATTGGACAAGGTGTGGGTCAAAACACCATTGGACAGTGTGTGTGTGTCACAATCCCCACTGTATAGTGTGTGTGTCACAAACCCCATTGGGTAGCGTGTGTGTCACAAAGCCCTTTGGACTGTGTGTATGTCACAAACCCCATTGGACAGCATGTGTGTGTAAAAATACCCATTGGACAGTGCGTGTGTCACAAACCCCATTGGACAGCTTCTGTGTCACAAACCCCCGTGGACACTTTGTGTGTCACAAACCCCATTGGACAGAGTTTGTGTGTCACATAACCCACTGGACAGCGTGTGTGTCACGAACCCCATTGGACAGTGTGTGTGTGTCACAATCCCCATTGGACAGTGTGTGTGTTCACAAAACCCATTGGACAGCTTGTGTGTGTCACAAACCCCATTGGACAGTGTGTGTGTCACAAACCCCATTGGACAGCGTGTGTGTGTAACAATACCCAATGGACAGTGTGTGTGTCACAAACCCCATTGGACAGTGTGTGTGTCACAAACCCCATTGGATAGCGTGTGTTCACCAAACCCATTGGACAGCGTGGTTTTCACAAGACCAGTTGAACAGAGTCTGTGTGTCACAAACCCCATTGGACAGTGTGTGTGTCACAAACACCATTGGATAGCGTGTGTGTCACAAACCCCATTGGATAGCGTGTGTGTGTCACTGGCCCTATTGGGCAGTGTGTATGTCACAAAATCCACTGGACAGCGTGTGTGTGTCACAATCCCCATTGGACAGTGTGTGTGTCACAAACCCCATTGGACAGCGTGTTTATGTCACAATACCCATTGGACAGCTTGTGTGTGTCACAAACCCCATTGGACAGTGTGTGTGTCACAAACCCCATTGGATAGCATGTGTGTTCACCAAACCCATTGTACAGCGTGGTTTTCACAAGACCAGTTGAACAGAGTCTGTGTGTCACAAAGCCCATTGGACAGCGTGTGTGTCACAAGACCTATTGGACGGAGTGTGTGTATCACAAACCCCATTGGACAGCGTGTGTGTCACAATCCCCGTTGGACAGTGTCTGTGTCACAAACACCATTGAACAGCGTGTGTGTTACAATCCCCATTGGACTCCGTGTGGGTCACAAACCCCATTAGATAGAGTGTGTGTCACAAGCCCCATTGGACAGAGTGTGTGTCACAATCCCCATTAGACAGCGTGTGTGTCACAAACCCCATTGGAAAGTGTGTTTCACGAACCCCATTGGATAGCATGTGTGTGTCACAAACACCATTGGACAGCGTGTGTGTATCACAAAACCCATTGGATAATGTGTGTGTCACGAAAACCATTAGAAATTGTGTGTGTCACAAACCCTATTGGACAGAGTGTGTGTGTCACACACCCCATTGGCAGCGTGTGTGTCACAAACCTCTTCGGATAATGTGTGTGTCACAAACCCCATTGGATAGCGTCTCTGTCACATTCCGCATTGGACAGTGTGTGTGTCACAAACCCCATGGGACAGAGTGTGTGTCACGAACCCCATTGGACAGCGTGTGTGTCAAAAGCGCCATTGGACAGAGTGTGTGTGTCACAAACCCCATTGGAAAGTGTTTGTGTCACAAACCCCATTGGATAGCGTGTGTGTGTCTCAAACCCTCCTGGTCAGTGTGTGTGTCACAAAACCCATTGGACTGCATGCGTGCCACAAACACTATTGGACAGTCTGTTTGTAACAAACCCAATTGGTCAGCGTGTGTGTCACAAACCCCATTGGACAGCGTGTGTGTGTCACAAACTCCATTGGATAGCGTGTGTGATGTCACAAACCCTATTGGACAGTATGTGCATCACAAACCCCACTGGACAGCGTGTGTGTCACGAACCCCATTGGACAGACTGTGTGTCACAAGACCTATTGGACAGAGTGTGTGTGTCACAATCCCCATTGGACAGCGTGTGTGTCACAAACCCCATTGGACAGAGTGTGTGTGTCACAAATCCCATTGGACAGTGTGTGTGTCACAAACCCCACTGGACAGTGTCTGTGCCACAATACTCATTGGACAGCGTGTGTGTCACAAACACCATTGGACAGTGTGTGTGTGTCACAATACCCAATGGGCAGTGTGTGTGTCACAAGCCCCATTGGACAGAGCTTGTCTCACCAACCCCCGTGGACACTGTATGTTTCACAAACCCCATTGGACAGTGGGTGTGTCACAAACTGCCATGGACAGTGTGCATGTCACAAATCCTATTGAGCAGCGTGTGTGTGTCACAATCCCCATTGGACAGTGTGTGTGTCACAAACCCCATTGGATAGCGTTTGTGTGTCACTGGCCCTATTGGACAGTGTGTGTGTCACAAAATCCACTGGACAGCGTGTGTGTGTAACAATACCCATTGGACAGCGTGTGTGTCACAAACCCCATTGGACAGCGTGTTTATGTCACAATACCCATTGGACAACTTGTGTGTGCCACAAACCCCATTGGAAAGTGTATGTGTCACAAACCCCATTGGACAGCGTGTGTGTAGCAAATACCCATGGACAATATGCTTCTCACAAACCCCTTTGGACAGCGTCTGTGTCACAAACCCCCGAGGACAATGTGCGTGTCACAAACCCCACTTGACAGTGTGTGTGTCACAAACACCCAATTACATTGTGAGTGTCACAAACGCCATTGGACATCGTGTGTGTCAAAAACCCCTTTGGAAAGTGTGTGTGTCACAAACCCCTTTGGACAGCATGTGTGTGTCACAATCCCCATTGGATAGTGTGTGTGTCACAATACCCATGGGACAGAGTGTGTGTCATGAACCGGATTGGGCAGCGTGTGTGTCACAAGCACCATTGGACAGAGTGTGTGTGTCACAAACGCCTTTAGAAAGTGTATGTTTCACAAAACCCATTGGATAGCATGCGTATCACAAACACCATTGGACAGTGTTTGTGTCACAAACCTCATTGGATAGCGTGTGTGTAGCAAATACCCATCGACAATATTCTTGTCACAAACCCCTTTGGAGAGCGTCTGTGTCACAAACGCCCGAGGACAATGTGCGTGTCACAAACCCCACTTGACAGCGTGTGTGTCACAAACACCCATGGACAGTGTGAGTGTCACAAACGCCATTGGACATCGTGTGTGTCAAAAACCCCTTTGGAAAGTACGTGTCTCACAAACCCCATTGGACACCATGTGTGTGTCACAAGCACCATTGGACAGTGTGTGTGTCACAAAACCCATGGGACAGAGTGTGTGTCATGAACCGGACTGGGCAGCGTGTGTGTCACAAGCATCATTGGACAGAGTGTGTGTGTCACAAACCCCATTGGACAGCATGCGTATCACAAACACCATTGGACAGTGTGTGTGTAACAAAATCAATTGGTAAGCGTGTGTGTCACAAACCCCATTGGATAGCGTGTGTGTGTCGCAAACGCCATTATAAAGTATGCGTGTCACAAGCACCTTGCATAGCATGTGTGTGTCACAAACCCCATTAGAAAGCGTGCGTGTCACAAAACCCATTGGAAAGTGTGTTTGTCACAAACACCATTGGACAGCTTGTGTGTGTCACAATCACCATTAGACAGTGTGTGTGTCACAAAACCCATTGGAAAGCGTGTGTGATGTCACAAAACCTATTGGACAGTGTGTGTGTCGCAAACACAATTGGACAGTGTGTCTGTCACAATACCCTTTGGACAACTTCTGGGTCACAAACCCCATAGGACATCGTGTGTGTCACAATCCCCATTGAACTCCGTGTGGGTCACAAACCCCATTGGACAGAATGTGTGTCACAAGCCCCACTGGACAGAGTGTATGTGTCACAAACCCCATTGGACAGCGTTTTTGTCACAAACGCCATTGGATAGTGGGTGTGTCAAAAGCCCCATTGGTCAGCGTGTGTGTCACAAACCTCTTCGGACAATGTGTGTGTCACAAACACCATTGGACAGCCTGTGTGTCACATTCCGCATTGGACAGTGTATGTGTCACAAACCCCATGGTACAGACTGTGTGTCACGAACCCCATTGGACAGCGTGTGTGTCACAAGCGCCATTGGACAGAGTGTGTGTGTCACAAACCCCATTGGAAAGTGTATGTGTCACAAACCCCTTTGGATAGCCTGTGTGTGTCACAAACCCTCCTGGTCAGTGTGTGTGTCACAAAACCCATTGGACAGCATGTGTGTCCCAAACACTATTGGAGAGTCTGTGTGTAACAAACCCAATTGGTCAGCATGTGTGTCACAAACCCCATTGGATAGCGTGTGTGTGTCACAAACCCCATTAGAAAGTGTGCGTGTCACAAACACAATTGGACAGAGTGTGTGTATCACAATTAACATTGGACAGTGTGTGTGTCACAAACCCCATTGGATAGCGTGTCTGATGTCACAAACCCCACTGGACAGCATGTGTGTCTCGAACCCCATTGGACAGCTTGTGTGTCACAAGACCTATTGGACAGAGTGTGTGTGTCACAATCCCCATTGGACAGCGTGTGTGTCACAATCCCCATTGGACAGCGAGTGCGTCACAAACCCCGTTGGACAGAGTGTGTGTGTCACGAACGCCATTGGACAGTGTGTGTGTCACAAACCCCCGTGGACACTGTGTGTCACAAACCCCATTGGACAGTGAGTGTGTCACAAACCCCATTGGACAGCGTGTGTGTCACAAACACCCATGGACAGTGTGCATGTCACAAACCCCATTGGACAGCGTGTGTGTGTCACAATCCCCATTGGACAGCGTGTGTGTCACAAACCCCATTGGATAGCGTGTGTGTGTCAAAAACCCCATTACAAAGCATGTTTGTCATAAACCCCATTGGATAGCGTGTGTGTGTCAAAAACCCCATTAGAAAGCATGTTTGTCACAAACCCCATTGGATAGCATGTGTGTGTCACAAACCCTATTGGACAGAGTGTAGGTCACAATCCGCATTGGACAGCGTCAGTGTGACAAAACCCATTGGACAGCGTTTGTGCCAAAAACACCGTTGGACAGCGTGTGTGTTTCACAATCCCCATTGGACAATGTGTGTGTGTGTCACAAGACCCATTGGATAGCGTGTGTATCACAAACCCCCATGGACACTGTGTGTGTCACGAACGACATTGGATAGTGTGTGTGTCAAAAACCCCCCTGGACAGTGTATGTGTCACAATCCCCAGTGTACAGCGTGTGTGTCAAAACCCCATTGGACTGTGTGTGTGTGACAAAACCCACTGGACAGCGTGTGTGTCACAAACACTTATGGACAGTGTGACTGTCTCAAGCCCCGTTGGACAGCGTGTCTGTGTTACAATCCCCGTTGGGAAGTGTGTGTGTCACAAACACCATTGGACAGCGTGAGTGTCACGAACTCCATTGGACAGCGTGTGTGTCACAAGCACCATTGGACAGAGTGTGTGTGCCACAAACCCCATTGGAAAGTGTATGTGTCACAAACCCTATTGGATAGCGTGTGTGTTCACAAAACCCATTGGACAGCGTGGTTTTCACAAGACCAATTGAACAGAGTGTGTGTGTCACAAAGCCCATTGGACAGCGTGTGTGTCACAAACCCCATTGGACAGAGTGTATGTGTCACAAACCCCATTGGACAGCGTGTGTGTCACAAACTCCATTGGACAGAGTGTATGTGTCACAAACCCCATTGGAAAGTGTGTGTCACGAACCCCATTGGATAGCATGTGTTTGTCATAAACCCTATTGGACAGTGTGTATGTCACAATCCCCACTGGACAGCGTCTGTGTCACAATCCCCATTGGACAGTGTGTGTGTCACAAAACCCATTGGATAATGTGTTTGTCACGTAAACCATAAGAAATTGTGTGTGTCACAAACCCTATCGGACAGAGTGTGTGTGTCACACACCCCATTGGCAGCGTGTGTGTCACAAACCTCTTCGGATAGTGTGTGTGTCACAAACCCCATTGGACAGCGTGTGTGTCACATTCCGCATTGGACAGTGCGGGTGTCACAAACCCCATGGGACAGAGTGTGTTTCACGAAACCCATTGGATAGTGTATGTGTCACAAAACCCATTGGATAGCCTGTGTGTGTCACAAACCCTCCTGGTTAGTGTGTGTGTCACGAAACCCATTGAACAGCATGCGTGTCACAAACACTATTGGACAGTCTGTGTGTAACAAACGCAATTGGTCAGCGTGTGTGTCACAAAGCCCATTGGATAGCGTGTGTGTGTCACAAACCCCATTGGAAAGAGTGTGTGTCACAAAAACCATTGGACAGCGTGTGTGTGTCAGAATCCTCATTGGACAGTGTGTGTGTCATAAATCCCATTGGATAGCGTGTGTGTCACAAACCTCTTTTGAAAGAGTGTGTGTCACAAATCCCATTGGATAACGTGTGTGATGTCACAAACCCTATTGGACAGTGTGTGTGTAACAAACCCCTTTGGACAGCGTGTGTGTGTCACAATCCCCATTGGACAGTGTGTGTGTCACAAACCCCATGGGACTAAGTTTGTGTCACGAACGCAATTGGACAGCGTGTGTGTCACAAGCGCCATTGGACAGAGTGTGTGTGTCACTAACCCCATTGGAAAGTGTATGTTTCACAAACCCCATTGGATAGTGTGTGTGTGTCAAAAACCCCATTAGAAAGTATGTGTGTCACAAACCGCATTGGATAGAATGTGTGTGTCTCAAACCCTGTTGGACAGCGTCTGTGTCACAAACACCGTTGGACAGCGTGTGTGTGTCACAATCCCCACTGGACAATGTGTGTGTCTGTCACAAAACCCATTGGATAGCGTGTGTGTCACAAACCCCCGTGGACACTGTGTGTATCACGAACGCCATTGGACAGTGTGTGCGTCAAAACCCCCCCTGGACAGTGTGTGTGTCACAATCCCCAGTGGACAGAGTGTGTGTCAAAACCCCATTGGACTGTGGGTGTGTGACAAAACCCACTGGAAAGCGTGTGTGTCACAAACACCAATGGACAGTGTGAGTGTCACAAACCCCATTGCATATCGTTTGTGTTTCAAACCAGTTTGGACAGTGTGTGTGTCACAATTCCCGTTGGACAGTGTGTGTGTCACAAACACCATTGGAGAGCATGTGTTTGTAACAATACCCATTGGACTGTGCGTGTGTCACAAACCCCACTGGACAGTTTGTGTGTCATAAACCCCATTGGACAGTTTGTGTGTCACAAACTCCACTGGACAGCGTGTGTGTCACAAACACCCATGGACAATGTGCGTGTCACAATCCCCATTGGACATCATCTGTGTCACAAAACCTCTTTGGACAGTATGTGTGTCAGAAACCCCATTGGACAGAGTGTGTGTGTCACAAACCCCATGGGATAGCGCGTGTGTGTCACAAACCGCATTATAAAGTTTGCTTCTCACAAACCCCATTTGATAGCGTGTGTGTGTCACAAACCCTATTGGACAGCCTGTGTGTCAGAATCTCCATTGGACAGCGTCTGTGTCACAAACACCATTGGACAGCTTGTTTGTGTCACAATCCCCATTGGACAGTGTGTGTGTCACAAAACCCATTGCACAACGTGTGTGTCACGAACCCCATTGGGCAGCGTGTGTGTCACAAGCACCATTGGACAGAGAGTGTGTGTCACAAACCCCATTGGATAGCGTTTGTCTGTCACAAACCCTTTTGGACAGTGTTTGTCACAAAACCCACTGGACACCGTGTGTGTTCACAAACCCCATTGGACAGCGTGTGTGTCACAAACACCATTGGACAGCGTGTGTGTGTAACAATACCCATTGGACAATGTGTGTGTCACAAACCGCATTGGACAGCGTGTGTGTGTCTGAAACCCTATTGGACAGTGTGTAGGTCACAATCCCCATTGGACAGCGTCTGTGTCACAAACCCCATTGGACAGCGTGTGTGTCACAAACACCATTGGACAGCGTGTCTCTGTCACAATCCCCATTGGACAGCGTGTGTGTCACAAAACCCACTGGACAGTGTGTGTGTCACAAACCCCATTGGACAACGTGTGTGCCACAAACCCCATTGGACACGTGTGTGTCACAATACCCTTTGGACAGTGTGTGTGTCACAAACCCCAATGGAAAATGTATGTATCACAAACCCCATTTGATAGCGTGTGTGTCACAATCCCCATTAGACAGCGTGTGTGTCACAAACCCCATTGGAGAGGGTGTGTGTGTCACAATACCCACTGGACAGTGTGTGTGTCAAAAACCCGTTTGGAGAGAGTTTGTGTCACAAACTCCATTGGACAGCGTGTGTGTCACAAACCCCATTGGAAAGTATATGTGTCACAAAGCGCATTTTATAGCCTGTACGTGTCACAAACTACACTTGATAGCATGTGTGTGTTACAAACCCCATTGTACAGCGTGTTTGTCATAATCCCCATTGGACAGCCTGTGTGTCACAAACCCCATTGGGCAGAGTGTGTGTATCAAACCACATTGGACAGAGTGTGTGTCACAAACCCCATTGGACAGAATGTGTGTGACAAACCCCATTGGACAGTGTATGTGTCGCAAACCCCATTGGTCAGAGAGTGTGACACAAGCGCCACTGCACAGAGTGTGTGTGTCACAAACCATATTGTACAGCGTGTTTGTCACAAGCCCTTTGGACAGAGTGTGTGTGTCACAAACCCCATTGTACAGTGTGTTGGTCACAATCCCAATTTTACAGCGTGTGTGTCACAAACCCCACTGGACAGAGTGTGTGTGACAAACCCCATTGGAAAGTGTATGTGTCACAAACCCCATTGGATAGCGTGTGTGTGTCACAAACACTATTGGTCAGTGTGTGTGTCACAAACCCCATTGGACAGAATTTGTGTCATAAATCCCATTGGAAAGTGTATGTGTCACAAACCTCACTGGATAGCGTGTGTGTGTCACAAACCCCATTGGACAGAGTGTGTGTTTCACAAAACCCACTAGACAGCATCTGTGTCATGAACCCCATTGGACAGTGTGTGTTTCACAAATCCCATTGGAGAGCGTGTGTGTGTCACAATCCCCATTAGACAGCGTGTGTGTCACAAACCCCATAGGACAGAGTTTGTGTCACAAACCCCATTGGACAGCGTGTGTGTCACAATCACCATTGGACAGAGCGTGTGTTCACAAACCCCATTGGAAAGTGTATGTGTCACAAAGCGCATTGTATAGAGTGTATGTGTCACAAACCGCACGGGAGAGCGTGTGTGTATCACAAACCCCATTGTACAGCGTGTTTTTCACAAGCCCTTTGGACAGAGTGTCTGTGGCACAAATCCCATTGTACAGCTTGTTTGTCATAATCCCCATTGGACAGCGTGTGTTTCACAAACCCCATTGGACAGAGTTTGTGTTGACAAACCCCATTTTACAGTGTATGTGTCACAAACCCCATTGGACAGCGAGTATGACACAGACACCATTGAACAGACTGTGTGTGTCACAAAACTCACTGCACAGTGTGTGTGTCACAAACCCCTTTGGACAGAGTTCGTGTCACAAACACCATTGGACAGCGTGTGTGTCACAAACCCCAATGGAAATTGTATGTGTCACAAACCGCATTGGATAGCATGTGTGTGACACAAACCCTATTGTACAGCGTGTTTGTCACAAGCCCTTTGGACAGAGTGTGTGTGTCAGAAACCCCGTTTGACAGCGTGTATGTCAAAAACCCCTGTAGACAGTGTGTGTGTCACAAAGCACATTGTACAGTGTGTGTGTGTCACAACCCGCATTGGACAGTGTGTGAGTCACAAATCCCATTGGACAGCGTGTGTGTGTCACAATACCCATTGGACAGCAAGTGTGTCACAAGACCATTGGACAGTGTGTGTGTGTCACAAACCCCATTGGACAGAGTGTGTGTCACAAACACCCATGGACAGTGTGCGTGTCACAAACCCCATTGGACAGCGTGTGTGTGTCACAATCTCCATTGGACAGTGTGTGTGTCACAAACCCCATTGGATAGAGAGTGTGTCACAAAACCCATTAAACAGCGTGTGTGTCACAAACCCATTGGACAGCGTGTGTGTT
The DNA here is from genome assembly GCA_032206185.1 of Columba guinea. Classification (NCBI taxonomy): domain Eukaryota; kingdom Metazoa; phylum Chordata; class Aves; order Columbiformes; family Columbidae; genus Columba; species Columba guinea. Next base: position 1,471,422 of record JAVLUU010000041.1, on the reverse strand, counting down.
TTCACAATACCCATCGGTCAGCAAGTGTGTCACAAGACCATTGGACAGAGTGTATGTGTCACAAACCCCATTGGACACGTGTGTGTCACAATAGCCATTAGTCAGAGTGTTGTCACAAACCAAATAGGACAGTGTGTGTGTCACAAAACCCATTGGACAGCGTGTGTGTGTAACAATACCCATTGGACAGTGTGTGTGTCACAAACCCCATTGGACAGCGTGTGTGTCATAAACCCCCGTGGACACTGTGTGTGTCACAAATGCCATTGTGCAGTGTGTGTGTCAAAAACCCCCCTGGACAGTGTGTGTGTCAAAAACCCCAATGGACAGCGTGTGTGTGTCACAAAACCTCCTGGTCAGTGTGTGTGTAACAAAAGCCATTGGACAGCGTGTGTGTTTCACAATCCCCATTGGACAGTGTGTGTGCCACAAACCCCATGGGACAGAGTTTGTGTCACAAACCCTATTGTACAGCGTATGTGTCACAAACACCATTGGACAGTGTGTGTGACAAGCGCATTGGACAGAGTGTGTGTGTCACAATCCCCATTGGATAGCATGTGTGTCACAAACCCCATTGGACAGAGTTTGTGTCACAAACCCTATTGGACAGTGTGTGTGTCACAAAACCTCCTGGTCAGTGTGTGTGTTACAAACCCCATTGGACAGTGTGTGTCTCACAAACCCCACTGGACAGCGTGTGTGTCATAAACCCCCGTGGACACTGTGTGTGTCACAAATGCCATTGTGCAGTGTGTGTGTCAAAAACCCCCCTGGACAGTGTGTGTGAAACAAAACCCACTGGACAGCGTTTTTGTCACAAGCACATTGGACAACGTGTGTGTCACAAACATCATTGGACAGCGTGTGTGTGTAACAATACCCATTGGACAGTGTGTGTGTCACAAAAGCCATTGGATAGCATGTGTGTCACAAACCCCATTTGAAAGTGTGTGTGTCACAATCCCCATTGGACAGCGTGTGTGTCACAAACCCCAATGGACAGTGTGCGTGTCACAAACCCCATTGGACAGCGTGTGTGTGTAACAATACCCATTGGACTGTGTGTGTGTCACAAACCCCATTGGACAGTGTGTGTGTCATAAACCCCCGTGGACACTGTGTGTGTCACGAATGCCATTGGACAGTGTGTGTGTCACAAACCCCATGGGACAGCGTGTGTGTGTCACAAAACCTCCTGGTCAGTGTGTGTGTCACAAAACCCATTGGACAGCGTGTGTGTCACAAAACCCCTGGGACAGCGTGTGTGTTTCACAAACCCCTTTGAAAACTGTGTGCGTCAAAAACCCCATTGGATAGCGTATGTGTCACAAACCCCTCTGGACAGCGTGTGTGTCACAAACACCCATGTACAGTGTGCGTGTCACAAACCCCATTGGACATCGTGTATGTCACAAACCCCATTGGACAGCGTATGTGTTTCACAATCCCCATTGGACAGTGTGTGTGCCACAAACCCCATGAGACAGAGTTTGTGTCACAAACCCTATTGGACAGCGTATGTGTCATAAACACCATTGGACAGTGTGTGTGACAAGCCCATTTGACAGAGTGTGTGTGTCACAAAACCCACTGGACAGCGTGAGTGTCACAGTCCCCATTGGACAGCATGTGTGTCACAAACCCCATTGGACGGAGTTTGTGTCACAAACCCTATTGGACAGCGTATGTGTCACAAACCCTCCTGGTCAGTGTGTGTGTCACAACCCCCATTGGACAGCGTGTAGTGTCAGAAAACACTTTGGACAGTGTGTGCCTCAAATCCCATTGGACAACGTGTGTGTCACAAACCCCATTGGACAGTGTGTGTGTCACAAACCCCATTGGACAGTGTGTGTGTAACAAACCCAATTGGTCAGCGTGTGTGTCACAAACTACATGGGACAGCGTGTGTGTGTCACAAACCCTATTGGACAGTGTGTAGGTCACAATCCCCATTGGACAGCATCTGTGTCACGAACCCCATTGGAGAGCGTGCGTGTCACAAACACCATTGGACAGCATGTGTATGTCACAATCCCCATTGGACAGAATTTGTGTCACAAAACCTATTGGACAGCGTGTGTGTCACAAACAACATTGGACAGCGTGTGTGTCACAAATCCTCCTGGACAGTGTGTGTGTCAAAAACCCCAATGGACAGCGTGTGTGTGTCAAAAACCCCATTAGAACGTATGTGTGTCACAAACACCATTGGACACCGTGTAGTGTCAGAAACCCCTATGGACTGTGCGTGTCTCAAATCCCATTGGACACCGTGTGTGTTTAACAAACCCCATTGGACAGAGTGTGTGTCACAAACCCCATTATACAGTGTTTGTGTCACAAACCCCATAGGACAGCTTGTGTGTGTAACAATACCCATTGGACAGTGTGTGCGTCACAAACCTCATTGGACAGAGTGTGTGTTTAACAATACCCATTGGGCAGTGTGTGTGTCATTAACCCCCGTGGACAGTGTGTGTGTCACGAACGCCACTGGACCGTGTGAGTGTCAAAAACCCCATTGGACAGCGTGTGTGTCACAAAACCCTTTGGACAGTGTGTGTGTCACAAACCCTATTGGACAGCGTTTGTGCGTCACGAACCCCATTGCACAGCGTGTGTGTCACAAGGCCTATTGGACAGCGTGTGTGTCACAAACCCTCCTGGTCAGGGTGTGCATCAAAAACCCCATTGGACCGCATGTGTGTCCCAAACACCATGGGACAGCGTGTGTGTGTCAAAAATCTCATTGGAAAGGGTGTGCGCATCACGAAACCCATCGGATAGCCTTTGTGTTTCACAAACCCTATTGGACAGTGTGCAGGTCACAATCCCCATTGGACAGCGTCTGTGTCAGAAACCCCATTGGACAGCGTGTGTGTCACTAACACCATTGGAAAGAGTTTGTGTCACAAACCCCATTGGACAGAGTGTGTGTCACAAACACTTTGACCAGTGTGTGTGTCAAAAACCCTTCGGACAGTGTGTGTGTCACAAACCCCATTGGACAGCGTGTGTGTTTCACAAGCCCTCCTGGCCAATATTTGTGTCACAAACCCCATTGGACAGCGTGTAGTTTCAGAAACCCTATTGGACAATGTGTGTCACAAATCCCATTGGACAGCGTGTGTGTCTCACAATCCCCACTGGTCAGTGTGTGTGTCACAAAACCCATTGGACAGCGTGTGTGTCAGAAACCCCATACCACAGCTTCTGTGTGTCAGAAACCCCATTGGAAAGTGTGTGCGTCACAAACCCCATTGGATAGCGTGTGTGTGTCACAAACGCTATTGGACAGTGTGTAGGTCACAATCCCCATTGAACAGGGTGCGTGCCATAAACACCATTGGACAGCGTGTGTGTGTCACAATTCCCGTTGGAAAGTGTGTGTCTCACAAAACCCATTGGATAGCGTGTGTGTCACATACCCCATTTGACAGTGTGTGTGTCACAAACCCAATTGGATTGCGTGTGTGTGTCACAAACCCTCCTGGTCAGTGTGTGTGTAACGAAACCCATTGGAGAGCATGCGTGTCACAAACACCATTGGACAGTGTGTGTGTAACAAACCCAATTGGTCAGCGAGTGTGTCACAAACCCCATGGGACAGAGTGTGTGTGTCACAAACACCATTGGAAAGTGTGTGTCACGAACCCCATTGGATAGCGTGTGTGTGTCAAAAACCCCAATAGAAAGTATGTGTGTCACAAACCCCATTGGACAGCGTGTGTGTCAGAAACCCCATTGGACAGTGTGTGTGTCACAAACCCCATTGGACAGAGTGTGTGTGTAAGAATACCCATAGGACAGTGTGTGTGTCACAAATCCTATTGGATAGTGTGTGTGTGACACAAACCCTCCTGGTCAGTGTGCGTGTCACAAAACCCGTTGGACAGTATGTGTGTCAGAAACCCCATTGGACACTATGTGTGTCACAAACCGCATTGGACAGCGTGTAGTGTCAGAAACCCCATTGGACAGTGTGTGTCACAAATGCCATTGTACAGCGTGTGTGTCACAAACCCCATTGGACAACGTGTGTGTCACAAACACCATTGGACAGTGTGTGTGTCACAATCTCCATTGGACAGCGTGTGTGTCAGAAGCGCCATTGGAAAGTGTGTGTGTCACAAACCCCATTGGAAAGTGTGTGTGTCACAAACCCCTTTGGTCAGCATGTGTGTCACAAAACCCATTGGATACCATGTGTGTGTCACAAACCCCATTGGACAGCGTGTAGTGTCACAAACCCCATGGGACAGTGTGTCTGTGTCACAAACCCCATTGGAAAGTGTGTGTGTCAAAAACCCCATTGGATAGCGTGTGTGTGTGACAATCCCCATTAAAAATGTGTGTGTCAAAAACCCCGTTTGAAAGTGTGTGTGTCACAATCCCCATTGGAGAGTGTGTGTGTCACAAAACCCATTGGATAGCGTGTGTGTCAGAAACCCCATTGGACAGTGTGTGTGTCACAAACCGCATTGGACAGCGTGTGTTTCACAAGCGCCATTGAACAGAGTGTGATGTCACAAACCCCATTGGAAAGTGTATGTGTCACAAACCCTGCTGGTCAGTGTGTGCGTCACACAACCCATTGGACAGCATGCGTGTCACAAACACCATTGGACAGTGTGTGTGTAAGAAAACCAATTGTTCAGCGTGTGTGTCACAAACCCCATTGGAAAGTTTGTGTGTCACAAACCTCATTGGAAAGTGTGTGTCTCACAAACCTTATTGGATAGCGTGTCTGTGTCACAAACCCCATTGGAGAGAATGTGTGTGTAACGAAACCCATTGGACAGCGTGTGTGTCACAAGCCCCATTGGACAGCGTGTGTGTCACAAACACCATTAGAGAGCGTGTGTTTCACAAACCCCCGTGTACACTGTGTGTGTCAAAACCCAGGTGGACAGTGTGTGTGTCTCAAACCCCACTAGACAGCGTGTGTGTCACAAACCCCTTTGGACAGTGTGTGTGTCACAAACCCCATTGGACAGCATGTGTGTGTCACAATCCCCATTGGACAGTGTGTGTGTGTCACAAACCCCAATGGACAGCGTGTGTGTGTCACAATCCCCATTGAAGAGTGTGTGTGTCACAAACCCCATGGGACAGATTGTGTGTCTACGAAAGTCATTGGACGAAGTGTGTGTGTCACAAGCCCATTGGACAGAGTGTTTGTGTCACAAAAACCACTGGACAGCGTGTGTGTCACGAACCCCATTGGATAGCGTGTGTTTCACAAGCAGCATTGGACAGAGTGTGTGTGTCACAAACCCCATTGGAAAGTGTATGTTTGACAAACCCCATTGGATAGCGTTTGTGTGTCACAAACCCTATTGGACAGTGTGTGTGTCAAAAAACCCACTGGACAGAGTGTGTGTCATAAAACCCGTTGGACAGCGTGCGTGTCACAAACCCCATTGGACAGAGTTTGTGTCACAAACCCACTGGACAGCGTTTGTGTGACACAATTCCCTTTGGACAGTGTGTGTTTCACAAAAACCACTGGACAGTGTGTGAGTCACGAACCCCATTGGATAGCCTGATTGTCACAAGCACCATTGGACAGAGTGCGTGTGTCACAAACGCCATTGGACAACATGTGTGTCACAAACCCCAATGGACAGCGTGTTTGTCACAATCTTCAATGGACAGCGTGTGTGTCAAAACCCCACTGGACAGTGTGTGTGTCACAAAACCCACTGGACAGCGTGTGTGTCACAAACACCCATGGACAGTGTGCGTGTCACAAAACTCATTGGACAGTGTGTGTCACAAACCCCATTGGACAGCGTGTGTGTCAGAAGCCCATTGGACAGAATGTCTGTGTCACAAAATCCACTGGACAGCGTGTGTGTAACAATAGCCATTGGACAGTGTGTGTGTCACAAACCCCTGTGAACACTGTGTGTGTCACGAATGCCATTGGACAGTGTGAGTGTCACAAACCCCCCTGGCCAGTATGTGTCACAATCCCCAGTGGACAGCATGTGTGTCAAAACCCCATTGGACAGCATGTGTTTGTCACAATCCCCATTGGACAGTGTGTGTGTCACAAACCCCATTGGACAGCGTGTGTGTGTCACAATCCCCATTGGACAGTGTGTGTGTCACAAACACCATTTTACAGCTTGTGTGTCATAAACACCATTGGACAGCGTGTGTGTGTAACAATACCCATTGCAGAGTGTGTGTGTTCACAAATCCCATTGGACAGCGTGTTTTTGACAAACCCCCGTGGACTCTGTGTGTGTTACAAACCGAATTGGACAGTGTCTGTGTTACACACCCTACTGGAAAGCGTGGAAGTCACAAACCCCATTGGACTGCGTGTGTTTCACAAGCCCCATTGGACAGAGTTTATGTGTCACAAAGCCCAATGGACAGTGTGTGTGTCACAAACCCCATTGAACATCGTTTGTTTCACAAGCCCCATTGGACAGTGTGTGTGTGTAACAAACCCCATGTGATAGAGTGTGTGTGTCACAAACCCCATTAGAAAGTATGCGTGTCACAAAACCCATTGGACAGCGTGTGTGTTCACAATCCCCATTGGACAGTGTGTGTGTCACAAACCCCATGGGACAGAGTGTGTGTCACAAACACTATTGGTCAGCGTGTGTGTGTCACAAGCCCATTGGACAGATTGTGTGTGTCACAAAACCCACTGGACAGCGTGTGTGTAACGAAACCCATTGGACAGCGTGTGTGTCACAAGCACCGTTGGACAGAGCGTTGTGTCACAATCCCCATTAGAACGCGTGTGTGTCACATACCCCATTGGACAGTGTGCGTGTGTCACAATCCCCTTTTGATAGAGTGTGTGTGTCACAAACCCCATTAGAATGTATGAGTGTCAAAAACCTTATTGGATAGAGTGTGTGTGTCACAAGCACCATTGGACAGTGTGTGGTGTCAAAATCCCCATTGGACAGCGTGTGTGTCACAAACCCCATTGGACAGTGTGTGTGTGTCACAAACCCCAATTGATAGAGTGTGTGTGTCACAAACCCTATCGAAAAGTGTGTGTGTCACAAAACCCACTGGATAGCGTGTGTGTCACAAACGGTATTGGACAGCGTGCGTGTCACAAGCCCCATTGTACAGAGTGTATTTGTCACAAAGCCCACTGGACAGCGTGTGTCACAATCCCCATTGGACTGCGTGTGTGTCACAAACCACATTGCACAGGGTGTGTGTGTCACGATACTCATTGGTCAGTGTGTGCGTCACAAACCTCATTGGACAGAGTTTCTGTCACAAATCCCTGTGGACACTGTGTGTGTCACAAACCCCATTGGACAGTGTGTGTGACACAAACTCCACTGGACAGCGTGTGTGTCACAAACACCCATGGACAGTGTGCGTGCCACAAACCCCATTTGACAACGTGTGTGTCACAAACCCTTTTGGACAATGTGTGTGTCACAAGCCCCATTGGACAGCGTGTGTGTGTCACAAGCCCCATTGGACAGAGTGAGTATGTCACAAACCCCATGGGACAGAGTGTGTGTCACGAACCCCTTTGGACAGCGTGTGTGTTACAAAACCCCATTGGATAGTTGTGTGTGTCACAAACCCTGTTGGACATTGTGTATAACACAATCCCCATTGGACAGCGCCTTTGTCACAAACTCAATGAGACAGAGTGTGTGTCACAAACACTATAGGACAGCGTGTATGTGTCACAAGCCCATTGGACAGAGTGTGTCTGTCACAAAACACACTGGACAGCGTGTGTTTCACGAACCCCTTTGGACAGCGTGTGTGTCACAAGCACCTTTGGACAGAGTGTGGTGTCACAAACCCCATTGGAAAGTGTATGTGTCACAAACCCCGTTGGATAACGCGTATGTGTCACAACCCCATTGGACAGCGTGTGTGTCACAAGCCCCATTGGACAGAGTGTACTTGTCACAAAGCCCATTGGACAGCGTGTGTGTGACACAAACCCTATTGGACAGAGTGTGTGTTTCACAAACCCCATTGGATATCGTGTGTGTCACAAACACCATTGGACAGGGTGTGTGTGTCACAAACCCCATTTGATAAAGTGTGTGTGTCACAAACCCCATTGGACAGAGTGTGTGTGTCACAAGCAGCTTTGGACAGAGTGTGGTGTCACAATCGCCATTGGACAGCGTGTGTGTCACAAAACCCATTGGACAGTGTGTGTGTGTCACAAGCACCATTGGACAGAGTGTGGTGTCACAATCCCCATTGGACAGCGTACGTGTCACAAACACCATTGGATAGCGTGTGTGTGTCACAAGCACCATTGGACAGAGTGTGTGTTCCAAACCCCATTGGACAGTGTGTGTGTCACAAACCTCATCGGACAGAGTTTGTTTCACAAACCCCATGGGACAGCATGTGTGTCAAAACCCAGTTGGACAACGTGTGTTTCACACACCCCCCTGTTCAGTGTGTGTGTCACAATCCCCAGTGGAAAGCGTGTGTGTCAAAGCCCCATTGGATAATGTGTGTGTCACAAAACCCACTTGACAGCGTGTCTGTCACAAACACCCTTGGACAGTGTGAGTGTCACAAACCCTATTGGACAGTGTGTGTGTCATAAAACCCTTTTGACAGTTTGTGTGTCAAAAACCTCATTGGACAGCGTGTGTGTGTCAGAATCCCCATTGGACAATGTGTGTGTCACAAACACAATTGGACAGCGTGTGTGTCACAAACACCATTGGACAGCGTGTGTGTCACAAGCTCATTTGACAGAGTCTGTGTGTCACAAAACCCACTGGACAGCGTGTGTGTCAAGAACCCCATTGGAAATTGTGTGTGTCGCCACCACCATTAGAAAGTGTGTGTCTCACAAACCCCATTGAACAGCATGTGTGTCACGAACCCCATTGGACAGCGTGTTTTTCACAAGACCCATTGGACAGAGTGTGTGTGTCACAAACCCCATTGGATAGCGTGTGTGTGTCACAAACCCCATGGGACAGCGTGTGTGTGTCACAAGCCCCATTGAAAAGTGTGTGTGTCACAAACCGCGTGGGACAGCGTGTGTGTCACAAAAACCATCGGACATCGTGTGTGTCATAAACCCCTATGGACAGTGTGTGTGTCACGAACCCCATTGGAAAGCGCGTGTGTCACAAGCGCCATTGGACAGAGTGTGTGTGTAACAAGCCCCATTGAAAAGTGTATGTGTCACAAACACCTTTGGATAGCGTGTGTGTGTAACGAACCCAATTGGAGACTGTGTGTGTCACAATACCCATTGGACAGTGTCTGTGTCACAAACCTCATTGGACAACATGTGTGTCACAAACCCCATTGGACAGCGTGTGTGTGTCAAAAATCCCATTGGACAGCGTCTGTAGTCACAAACCCCATTTGACAGCGTGTGTGTCACAAACCCCTTTGGACAGTGCGTGTGTCACAAACCCCATTAGCCAGCGTGTGTGTGTCACAATCCCCATTGGACAGTGTGTCTGTGTCACAAACCCTATTGGACAGTGTGTGTGTCACAAACCCTATTGGACAGTGTGTGTGTCACAAACCCTATTGGACAGAGTGTGTGTCACAAACCCACGTGGACAGTGTGTGTGTCACAAACCCCAGTGGACAGCGTGTGTGTCAAAACACCATTGGACAGTGTGTGTGTGACAAAACCCACTGGACAGCGTGTGTGTCACAAACAACCATGGACAGTGTGAGTGTCACAAACCCCATTGGACAGCGTTTGTGTGTCACAATACCCACTGGTCAGTGTGTGTGTCACGAACCCCCCTGGACTGTGTGTGTGTCACAATCCCCAGTGGACAGTGTGTGTGTAACAAACCCAATTGGTCAGCGTGTCTGTCAGAAAACCCATGGGACAGCGTGTGTGTGTCAAAAACCCCATTGGACAGAGTGTGTGTCATAAACCCCATTGGATAGTGTGGGTGTGTCACAAACCCCATGGGACAGAGTGTGTGTCACGAACCCCATTGGACAGCGTGTGTGTCACAAACCCTATGGGACTGTGTGTGTGTGTCACAAACCCCATTGGACAGTGTGTGTGATGTCACAATCCGCATTGGACAGCGTGTGTGTCACAAGCCCCATTGGACGGCGTGTGTGTCACAAGCACCATTAGACAGCGTGTGTGTGTAACAATTCCCATTGGACAGCGTGTGTGTCACAAACCCCCGTAGACACTGTGTGTGTCACAAACCCCATTGGAAAGTGTGTGTGTCACAAATACTTTTGGACAGTGTGTGTCTCAGAAACACCACCGGACAGCCTGTGTGTCACAAAAACCCATCGACAGTGTGCGTGTCACGAACCCTATTAGACATCATGTGTGTCACAAATCCTTTTGGATAGTGTGTGTCTCACAAACCCCTTTGGACAGTGTGTGTGTCACAAACCCAATTGGACACTGTGTGTGATGGCACAATCCGCACTGGACAGCGTGTTTGTCACAAGCACCATTAGACAGCGTGTGTGTGTAACAATACCCATTGGACAGTGTGTGTGTCACAGATCTCATTGGACAGCGTCTGTGTCACAAACCCCCATAGACACTGTGTGTGTCACAAATCCTTTTGGACAGTGTGTGTCTCACAAACCCAACTGGACAGCGTGTGAGTCACAAACACCCATCGACAGTGTGCATGTCACAAACCCTTCGGACATCATGTGTCTCACAAACCCCTTTGGAAAGAGTGTGTGTCACAAACCCCCTTGGACAGCGTGTGTGTCACAGACCACATTAGAAAGTGTGCACGTCACAAACCCCATTGGAACGTGTGTGTGTCACAAACTCTATTGGATAGCGTGTGTGTGTCACATATACCACTGGACAGTGTGTGTGTCTCACAAACCCCTTTGGACAGTGTGTGTGTCACAAACCCCATTGGACAGTGTGTGTGATGTCACAATCCGCATTGGACAGCGTGTGTGTCACAAGCACCATTAGACAGCGTGTGTGTGTCACAAAACCCATTGGACAGTGTGTGTGTCACAAACACCCATGGGCAGTGTGCATGTCACATGCCCCATTTAACATCCTGTGTGTCAAAAACCCTTTTGGACAGTTTGTGTCTCACAAACCACATTGGACAGGGTGTGTGTGTCACAATCCCTATTGGACAGTGTTTGTGTATCACAAACCCCATTGGACATCGTCTGTGTCACATACCCCATTGGACAGTGTGTGTGTGTCACAAACCCCCTTGGACAGCGTGTGTGTGTCACAATCCCCAGTGGACAGTGTGTGTGTCACAAACCCCATGGGACAGCGTGTGTGTGTCACAATCCCCATTGGACAGTGTGTGTGTGACACAATCCCCTTTGGACAGTGTGTGTCACGAACCCCATTGAACGGCGTGTGTGCAATAAACCCCACTGTACAGCGTGTGTGTGTCACAATCCTCATTGGACAATGTTTGTGTATCACAAACCCCACTGGACAGCGTGTGTGTCACAAACCCCATTGGACAGTGTGTGTGTCACAAACCCCATTGGACAGAGTGTGTGTGACACAATCCCCTTTGGACAGTGTGTGTGTCACGAACCCCATTGGACAGTGTGTGTGTCACAAGCACCATAGGACAGCGTGTGTGTCACAAATCCTTTTGGTCAGTGTGTGTCTCACAAACCCCGCTGGACAGCGTGTGTGTCACAAACCCCACTGGACATCATGTGTGTCACAAACCCCATTGGACAGTGTGTGTGTCACAAACCCCATTGGACAGTGTGTGTCTCATAAACCCCATTGGACAGCGTGTGTGTCACGATCCCCATTGTACAGTGTGTGTGTCACAAACCCCTTTGGACAGTGTTTGTTACAAAAACCCCATTGGAGAGCGAGTGTGTGACACAATCCCCTTTAGACAGTCTGTGTGTCACGAACCCCATTGGACAGAATGTGTGTCATAAACCCCATTGGACAGCGTGTGTGTGTCACAATCCCCATTGGACAGTGTTTGTGTTTCACAAACCCCATTGGACAGCGAGTGTGTGACACAATCCTCTTTGGACAGCGTGTGTGTCACGAACCCCATTGGACAGCGTGTGTGTCACAGGCACCATTGTACAGAATGTGTGTGTCACAAACCCCATTGGAAAGTGTATGTGTCATAAACCCCATTGGACAGTGTGTGTGTCACAAACCCCATTGGACAGCGTGTGTGTCATGAACCCCCATAGACACTGTGTGTGGCACAAACCCCATTGGACAGTGTGTGTGTCACAAACCCCACTGGAGATCATGTGTGTCATAAACCCCATTAGACATCATGTGTGTCACAAACAGCATTAGAAAGTGTGTGTGTCACAAACAGCATTAGAAAGTGTGTGTGTCACAAACCCCATTAGACATCGTGTGTGTCACAAATACCATTGGACAGAGTGTGTGTGTCACAAACCCATTAGAGAGTGTGTGTGTCACAAACCCCATTGGACAGTGTGTGTGTGTAATAATACCCATTGGACAACGTGTGTGTCACAAACCCCATTGGACAGCGAGTGTGTGTCACAAACCCTCCTGGTCAGTGCGTGTGTCGCAAACCCCATTGGTCAGCGTGTCTGTGTCACAAACCCCATGGGATAGAGTGTGTGTCACGAACCACACTGGACAGCGTGTGTGTTACAAGACCCATTGGACAGAGTGTGCGTATCACAAACCCCATTGGACACAGTGTGTGTTTCACAAGCCCCGTTGAACAGCGTGTGTGTCAAATGCCCCACTGGACAGAGTGTATGTGTTCACAAACCCAATTGGACAGTGTGTGTGTCACAATCCCCATTGGACAGCGTGTGTGTGTCACAAACCCCATTTGACAGAGTGTGTTTCACAAACACCATTGGACAGTGTGTGTGTCACAAACCCCATTGGACAGCGTCTGTGTCAGAAACACCATTGGACAGTGTGTGGGTCACAAACCCCATTGGACAGCGTTTGTGTATCACAAACACCATTGGACAGCGTGTGTGTGTCACAATCCCCATTCTACAGTGTTTGTGTCACAAACAGCATTGGACAGAGTGTGTGTCACAAGCCCATTGGACAGAGTGTGTGTGTCACAAACCCTACTGGACAGCGTGTGTGTCACAAACCCTACTGGACAGTGTGTAGGCCAAAATGCCCATTAGACAGCGTCTGTGTCACAAACACCATTGGACAGTGTATGTGTCACAAACCCCATTGGACAGCGTGTGTGTGTAACAATACCTATTGGACAGTGTGTGTGTCACAAAACCCACTGAACAGCATGTGTGCCACAATCCCCATTGGACAGAGTTTGTGTCACAAACCCCATTGGACACCGTGTGTGACACAAACACCATTGGACAGCTTGTGTGTCACCAACCCCATTGGACAGCGTGTCGTTTCAGAAACCTCATGGACAGTGTGTGTCACAAATCCCATTGGACAGCGTGTGTGTCACAAATCCCATTGGACAGCGTGTGTGTGTCACAAACCCCATTTGACAGAGTGTGTGTCACAAACACCATTGGACAGTGTGTGTGTCACAAACCCCACTGGACAGCGTGTGTGTGTCACAATCCTTATTGGACAGCGTGTGTGTCTGAATCACCATTGGACAGAGTGTGTGTATCACAAACCCCATTGGAAGGTGTATGTGTCACGAACCCCATTGGACAGCGTGTGTGTGTAACAATACCCATTGGACAGTGTGTGTGTCACAAACCCCATTGGACATCGTGTGTGTCAGAAACCCCATTGGACAGCATGTGTGTGTCACAATCCCCATTGGACATTGTATGTGTCACAAACCCCATGGGACAGAGTCTGTGTGTCACAAACCCCGTTGGACAGTGTGTTTGTGTCACAAAACCCACTGGACACAGTGTGTGTTCACAAACCCCATTGCACAGCGTGTTTTTCACAAGAGCCATTGGACGGAGTGTGTGTGTCACAAAGGCCATTGGACAGCGTGTGTATCACAATCCCCATTGGACAGCGTGTTTGTCACAAACACCATTGGACAGCGTGTGTGTGTAACAATACCCATTGGACAGTGTGTGTGTCACAAACCCCATTGGACAGCGTCTGTGTCACAAAACCCCGTGGGCACTGTGTGTGTCACAAACCCCTTTGGACAGTGTGTGTGTCACAAACCCCATTGGACAGCGTCTGTGTCACAAACACCATTGGACAGCGTGTCTCTGTCAAAATCCCCATTGGACAGTGTGTGTGTCACAATCCCCATTGGACAGTGTATGTGTCACAAATATCATTGGACAGCGTGTGTGTCACAAGCACCATTGGACAGAGTGTGTGTGTCAGAAACCCCTTTGGAAAGTGTATGTGTCACAAACCCCATTGGATAGCCTGTGTGTGTCACAAAACCCACTGGAGAGCGTGTGTGTCACAAACCCCATTGGACAGCGTGTGTGTCACAAACACCATTGGACAGTGTGTGTGTAACAAACCTCGTTGGACAGTGTGTGTCTGTCACAAACCTCCTGGTCAGTGTGTGTGTCACAATCCCAAGTGGACAGCGTGTGTGTCACAATACCCATTGGACAGTGTGTGTGTCAGAAACCCGTTTGGAGAGAGTTTGTGTCACAAACCCCATTGTACAGCGTGTTTGTCACAATCCCCATTTTACAGCGTGTGTGTCACAAACCCCATTGGACAGAGTGTGTGTGACAAACCCCATTGGAGAGAGTGTGTGTCACAAACCCAATTGGAGAGCGTGTGTGTGTCACAAACCCTCCTGGTCAGTGTGTGTGTCAAAAAACCCATTGGAAAGCATGAGTGTCACACACAGGATTGCACAGTGTGTGTGTAACAAACCCAATTGGTCAGCGTGTGTGTCACAAACACCATGGGACAACGTGCGTGTGTGTCACAAACCTCATTAGAAAGTATGTTTGTCACAAACCCCATTGGATAGCATGTGTGTGTCACAAAGCCTATTGGACAGTTTGTATTTCACAATCCCCATTGTACAGCGTCTGTGTCACAAACCCCATTGGACAGCGTGTGTGTCACAAACACCATTGGACAGCGTGTGTAGTGTCACAATCCTCATTGGACAGTGTTTGTGTTACAAAACCCATTGGACAGCGCGTGTGTCACAAACCCCATTAGAAAGTGCGTGTGTCCCAAACACCATTGGATAGCGTATGTGTTTTCACAAACACTATTGGACAGAGTCTGTGTGTCACACACCAAATTGGACAGCGTTTGTACATAAACGCCATTGGATAGCGTGTGTGTGTCACAAACCCCATTATAAAGTGTGCGTGTCACAAACCCCATTGTACATTGTGTGTGTGACAAACCCCATTGGACAGAGTGTGTGTGTCATAAACCACATTCGACAGAGTTTGTGTTTAACAATACCCATTGGACAGTGTGTGTGTCACAATCCCCATTGGAAAGTGTGAGTGTCACAAACCCCATTGGATTGCGTGTGTGTTTCACAAACCCCATTGGACAGCGTGTGTGTGTCACAATACCCATTGGACAGGGTGTGTGTCACAAACCTCATTGGACAGAGTTTGTGTCACAAACCCCCGTGTATACTGTGTGTGTCACAAACCCCATTGGAAAGTGTATGTGTCATAAACCCCATTTGATAGAGTGTGTGTGTCACAAAACCCATTGGAAAGTATGCGTGTCACAAACCCCATTGGACAGACTGTATGTCACATTGGATAGCGTGTGTGTGTCGCAGTCCTCATTGGACAGAGTGTGTGTGTCACAAACCCCATTGGACAATGTTTGTGTCACAAAACCCATTGGATAGCGTGTGTGTGTCACGAACCCTCCTGGTCAGTGTGTGTGTCACAAAACCCTTTGGACTGCATGCGTGTCACAAACACCATTGGACAGCGTGTGTGTGTCACAAACCCGATTGGAAAGTGTGTGTCACAAACCGCATTGGACAGCGTGTGTGTGTCACAAACCCCATTGGACAGCGTGTGTGTGTCACAAACCCTTTTGGATAGCGTGTGTGTGTGTCACAAACCCCACTAGAAAGTATGCGTGTCACAAACCCCATTGTATAGCGTGTGTGTGGCACAAACCCCACTGGACAGCGTGTGTGTCAAAAGCACCATTGGAGAGATTGTGTGTCACAAACCCTATTGGACAGTGTGTGTGTCACAAACCCCATTGGAAAGTGTATGTGTCACAAGCCCCATTAGACAGCGTGTGTGTCACAAACACCATTGGACAGCGTGTGTGTGTAACAATACCCATTGGACAGTGTGTGTGTCACAAACCCCATTGCACAGCTTGTGTGTCACAAACCCTCGCAGACACTGTATGTGTCACAAACCCCATTGGACACTGTGCGTGTCACAAACCCCTCTGGAAAGTGTGTGTGTCACAATCCCCATTGGACAGCGTGTGTGTCAGAAACCCCATTGGACAGAGTGTGTGTTTCACAAACCCCATTAGACACTGTGTGTGTTACAAACCCTTTTGGACAGTGTGTCTCTCACAAACCCCACTGGACAGTGTGCGTGTCACAAACCCCATTGGACATTGTGTTTGTCACAAACCCCTTTGGACATCGTGTGTGTCACAATCCCCATTGTACAGTGTTTGTGTGTCACAAACCCCATTGGACAGGGTGTGTGTCAAAAACCCCTTTGGACAGTGTGTGTGTCACAAACCCCATTGGAAAGTGTATGTGTCACAAACCCCATTGGACAGCATGGGTGTCACAAGCCCCATTGGGCAACCTGTGTGTCACAAACACCATTCAACAGCGTGTGTGTGTCACAAACACCATTGGACAGCGTGTGTGTGTAACAATACCCATTGGACACTGTGTGTGTCACAAACCCCATTGGACAGTGTGTGTGTCACAAAACCCACTGGACAGCGTGTGTGTCACGAACCCCATTGGACAGCCTGTGTGTCACAAGACACATTGGACAGAGTGTGTGTGTCACAATCCCCATTGGACAGCGTGTGTGTCAGAAACCCCATTGCACAGAGTGTGTGTGTCACAAACCCCATTGGAAAGTGTGTGTGTCACAAATCCCATTGGATAGCGTGTGTGTGTCACAAACCCCTTTGGACAGCGTGTGTGTGTGACAATAATCATTGGACTGTGTGTGTGTCACAAACCCCATTGGACAGTGTGTGTGTGTAACAATACCCATCGGACAGCTTGTGTTTCTTAAACCTCATGCGGACACTGTGTGTGTCACGAATGCCATTGCGCAGTGTGTGTGTGTCACAAACCCCCCTGGACAGTGTGTGTGTCACAATCCCCATTGTACAGTGTGTATGTGTCACAAACACCATTGGACAGTGTGTGTGTCAAAAACCCCAATGGACAGCGTGTGTGTGTCAAAAACCCCATTAGAAAATAAGTGTGTCACAAACCCCATTGGAATGCATGTGTGTGTCACAAACCCTATTGGACAGTGTGTATGTCACAATCCCCATTGGGGATTGTGACATACACAAGGGGCAAAAGGATGCTGGGGCAGGACTTAGCTGGGCTCATTTGGAGAGCTTTAAACTAGGCTCGAAGGGGGATGGGGTTGTAGCTGGTCTTGTCCCAGTGGGGCAGCGTTCTAAAACTGATGAGGACCGGGTGGCCTCCTATGCCCCTAGGGAGAAATTGGTGTGCTCTGCTCGCTCCCTGAAATGCCTGCACACCAATGCGCGCAGCATGGGGAATAAGCAGGAGGAGTTAGAATCCTATGTTCGGTCGGGAGATTATGATCTGGTGGCAATTACGGAAACATGGTGGGACAGTTCACATGACTGGAATGTGGTCATGGATGGCTATGCCCTTTTCAGGAAAGACAGGCCAGCCAGGCGTGGTGGTGGAGTTGCTCTCTATGTGAGAGAGCAACTACAGTGTACTAAATTCTGCCCAGGAGTGGATGAGGAGCGAGTTGAGAGTGTATGGGTCAGGATCAAGGGGCAGGCTGGCAGGGGTGACACTGTTGTGGGCGTCTGTTACAGGCCACCAGATCAGGCTGAGGAAGTTGATGAGGCCTTCTATGGGCAGCTGAGAGTGGCCTCACAGTCACAGGCCCTGGTTGTTGTGGGGGATTTTAACTTCCCTGATGTTTGCTGGAAGGACCATTCAGCCAGCCAGCCACAGTCCAGGAGGTTCCTCCAGTGCATTGATGAGAACTTCCTCATGCAGATGGTGGAGGAGCCGACTAGGAGAGGTGCACTGCTGGATCTCATCCTCACTAACAAGGAGGGTCTGGTCGAAGCAGTAAAGGTTGAGGGCTGCCTGGGTTGCAGTGACCACGAGATGGTGGAGTTCAGCATCTTGTGTGGCAGGAACAGAATAGCAAGTAGAATTGCAACCCTGGACTTTAGCAGGGATAACTTTGGCCTTTTCAAGCAATTGCTGGGGGAAATCCCATGGGCAAGACTGCTTGAAGGAAAAGGGGCCCAAGATAGCTGGATTGCATTCAGAGATTGCTTCTTCCACGCTCAGGATCAGAGCATCCCCACACGAAGGAAGTCAAGGAAGGGAGCCAGGAGGCCTGCGTGGTTGAATAGGGATCTGTTGGGTATGCTGAAGCAGAAGAGGAGAGTTTACAGGTCGTGGAAGCAGGGGCTGGCCACTTGGGAAGAATATAAGACTGCTGTTAGAGGATGTAGGAAGGCAGCTAGGATAGCCAAGGCCTCCTTAGAATGACAGCTGGCGAGAGGGGTCAAGGACAGCAAAAAGAACTATTTCAAGTACATAGCAGATAAAACTAATACCAGAGGCAATGTAGGCCCACTGATGAATGGGGTGGGTGCCCTGGTGGCAGAAGATACAGAGAAGGCAGAATTACTGAATGCCTTCTTTGTCTCTGTCTACTCTGCCGGGGGCTGTCCTGGGGAGCCCTGTACCCCTGAGACCCCCGATGAAGCCAGGTCAATGGAGGAGTTTGCTTTAGTTGATGAGGACTGGGTTAGGGAGCAATTAAATAGTCTGGACATCCATAAATCCATGGGTCCAGATGGGATGCATCCACGGGTGCTGAGGGAGCTGGCTGAAGTCATTGCTGGACCGCTCTCCATCATCTTTGCCAAGTCTTGGGAAAAGGGGGAGGTGCCCGAGGATTGGAGGAAAGCAAATGTCACTCCAGTCTTCAAAAAGGGCAAGAAGGAGGACCCGGGTAATTATAGACCGGTCAGCCTCACCTCTGTCCCTGGGAAAGTAATGGAACAGCTTGTCCTTGGTGCCATCTCAAGGCATATCAAGGATAAGAGGGTTATTAGGGGCAGTCAGCATGGCTTTACCAAGGGTAAGTCATGCTTGACCAACCTCATAGCCTTTTATGAGAATGTAACAAGGTGGATGGATGATGGCAGAGCGGTGGATGTGGTCTACCTTGACTTCAGTAAAGCCTTTGACACAGTCTCCCACAGCATCCTCACAGCTAAGTTGAGGAGGTGTGGTCTAGACAATAGAGTAGTGAGGTGGGTTGCAAACTGGCTTAAGGAGAGAAGCCAGAGAGTGGTAGTCAATGGTGCGGAGTCTAGTTGGAGGCCAGTATCTAGTGGAGTGCCTCAGGGGTCAGTGCTGGGGCCAATATTATTCAATATATTCATTAACGATTTAGACGAGGGAATAGAGTGCACTATCAGCAAGTTTGCTGATGACACTAAGCTGGGAGGAGTGGCTGACACGCCAGAAGGCTGTGCTGCCATCCAGCGGGACCTGGACAGGCTGGAGAGTTGGGCGGGGAATAACCTGATGAAATTTAACAAGGGAAAGTGTAGAGTCCTGCATCTGGGCAGGAACAACCCCGGGTTCCAGTATAGGTTGGGAAATTACATATTAGAGAGCAGTGTAGAGGAAAGGGACCTGGGGGTCCTGGTGGACAACAGGATGACCATGAGCCAGCACTGTGCCCTTGTGGCCAGGAAGGCCAATGGCATCCTGGGGTGTATTAGAAGGGGGGTGGCTAGTAGATCGAGAGAGGTCCTCCTTCCCCTCTACTCCGCCCTGGTGAGACCACATCTGGAATATTGTGTCCAGTTCTGGGCCCCTCAGTTCCAGAAGGACAGGGAACTGCTGGAGAGGGTCCAGCGTAGAGCAACCAAGATGATTAAGGGAGTGGAGCACCTCCCTTATGAAGAAAGGCTGAGGGAGCTGGGGCTTTTTAGTTTGGAGAAGAGGAGACTAAGGGGGGACCTCATTAATGTTTATAAATATATAAAGGGTGAGTGCCACGAGGATGGAGCCAGGCTCTTCTCGGTGGCAAACAATGGTAGGACAAGGGGTAATGGGATCAAGCTGGAACACAAGAGGTTCCGCTTAAATTTGAGAAGAAACTTCTTCTCAGTGAGGGTGACAGAGCACTGGAACAGGCTGCCCAGGGAGGTTGTGGAGTCTCCTTCTCTGGAGACATTCAAGACCCGCCTGGACATGTTCCTGTGTGACCTCACCTAGGCGTTCCTGCTCCAGCAGGGGGATTGGACTAGATGATCTTTTGAGGTCCCTTCCAATCCCAAACATACTGTGATACTGTGATACTGTGAAACCCCATTGGATAGAGTGTGTGTGTTGCAAACCCCATTGGAAAGTGTGCGCCACAAACCCCATTGGATAGCATGTGTGTGTCAGAAACCCTATGGGACAGCATGTAGGTCACAATCCCCTTTGGGCAGCGTCTGTGCCACAAACCCTATTGGACAGCGTTTGTGTCACAAACACAATTGGACAGCGTGTGTGTGTCACAAAACCCCGTTGTACAGAGTGTGTGTCACAAACCCCCGTGGACACTGTGTGTGTCACGAATGCCATTGGACAGTGTGTGTGTCACAAACCCCCCTGGACAGTGTGTGTGTTACAATCCCCAGTGGACAGCGTGTGTGTCAAAACCCCATTGGACAGTGAGTGTGTCACAAAACCCATTGGACAGCATGTGTAGTCTTAAAACCCATTGGACAGTGTGTGTGTTTCACAATCCCCATTGGACAGTGTGTGTGTGTCAAAAACCCCATTGGACAGCGTGTGTGTCACAAACCCCTTTGGACAGCATGTGTGTGTCACAAATCCCATTGGACAGCGTGTGTGTGTCACAAGCCCCCGGGTCGTTGTGTGTGTCACAAACCCCATTGGACAGCGTGGGTGTGTCAAAAACCCCATTAGAAAGTATTTGTGTCACAAGCCCCTTTGTATAGCATGTGTATCTCATAAACCCTATTAGACATTGTGTATGTCACAATCCCCATTGGACAGCATCCGTGTAACAAACCCCACTGGACAGCGTGTGTGTCACAAACACCCATGGACAGTGTGCCTATCACAAACCCCATTGGACATAGTGTATGTCACAAACCCCATTGGACAGTGTGTGTGTCACAAACTCCACTGGACAGCGTGTGTGTGTCATAATCCCCATTGGACAGTGTGTGTGTCACAAAACCCATGGGACAGAGTGTGTGTCACAAACCCCATTGGACAGCGTGTGTGTGTAACAATACCCTTGGAAAGTGTGTGTGTGATAAACCCAACTGGATAGCGAGTGTGTTGCAAATCCCATTGGACAGCGTGTTGGTCACAAACACCATTGGACAGCGTGTGTGTGTAACAATACCCATTGGACTGTGTGTGTATGACAAAACCCACTGGACAGCGTCTGTGTCGCAAAAACCCATGGACAGTGTGCGTGTCAGAAACCCCATTGCACATTGTGCGTGTCACAAACCCTTTTGGACAGTGTGTGTGTCACAAACCTCATTGGACAGCATGTTTGTGTCACAATCCATATTGGACAGTTTGTGTGTCACAAACCCCAGTGGACAGCGTGTGTGTCAAAACCCCATTGGATAGCGTGTGTGTGTCAAAAACCCCATTAGAAAGTATGTGTGTCACAAACCCCATTGGATAGCGTGTGTGTGTCACAAACCCTATTAGACAGTGTGTAGGTCACAATCATCATTGGACAGCGTCTGTGTCACAATCAACATTTGACAGTGTGTGTGTCACAAACCCCACTGGACAGCGTGTGTATTACAAACACCCATGCACAGTGTGCGTGTCACAAACCCCATTGTACATCGTGTGTGTCACGAACCCCATTGGACAGCTTGTGTGTCACAAGCACCATTGGACAGAGAGTGTGTGTCACAAACCCCATTGGACATCGTGTGTTTCACAAACCCTTTTGGACAGTGTGTTTGTCACAAAACCCACTGTACAGCGTGGGTGTGTCACAAACCCTCGTGGTCAGAGTGTGTGTCACAAACCACATTGGACAATGTATGTGTGTAACAATCGCCATTGGACAGTGTGTGTGTCTCAAACCCCATGGCAAAGAGTATTTGTCAAAAACACTATTGGACAGCGTGTGTGTCACAAGCCCATTGGACAGAGTGTGTGTCACAAGCACCATTGGACAGAGTGTGGTGTCACAAACCCCATTGGAAAGTGTACATGTCACAAACCCCACTAAATAGAGGGTGTGTGTCACAAACCCAATTAGACAGTGTTTGTATCCACAAACCCCATTGGACAGCGTGTGTGTCATAAACACCATTGAACAGCGTGTGTGTGTCACAATACCCATTGTACAGATTTTCTTTGTCACAAACCCCATTGGACAGAGTGTGTGTCACAAAAAGCATTTGACAGCGTGTGTGTCACAAACACCCATGTACAGTGTGCGTGTCACAAACCCAATCGGACATCGTGTGTGCCACAATACCCATTGGACAGTGTGTGTGTGACAAACCCCATGGGACAGAGTGTTTGTCACAAACACTATTGGACAGCGTGTGTGTCACAAGCCCATTGGACAGAGTGTACATGTCACAAAACCCACTGGACAGCGAGTGTGTCACAAACCCCATTAGACAGCGTGTGTGTATCACAAACCCTCCTGGTCAGTGTGTGTGGCGCAATCCCCATTGGATAGTGTGTGTGTCACAAAACCCATTGGATAGCGTGTGTGTGTCACAAACGCAATTAGACAGTGTGTGTGTCACAAACCCCACTGGACAGTGTATGTCACAAACCACATTGGAGAGCGTGTGTGTAACAATACCCATTGGACTTTGTGTGTGTTCACAAAACCCATTGGACAGGGTGTGTGTGTAACAATAACCATTGGACAGTGTGTGTGTCACAAAATCCATTGGACAGCATGCGTGTCGCAAACACCATTGGACAGTGTGTGTGTAAGAAACCCAATTGGTCAGCGTGCGTGTCACAAACCCCATGGGACAGCACGTGTCTGTAACAAACCCCATTGGAAAGTCTGTGTCTCACATTCCCCATTGGAAAGTGTGTGTGTCACATACCCCATTGGATAGCGTGTGTGTGTCACAAACCCTATTGGACAGTGTGTGTGTCACAAACCCCATTGGAAATTGTGTGTGTCACAAACCCCATTGGATAGCTTGGGTGTGTCACAAACCCTATTGGACAGTGTGTGTGTCACAAACCCCAATGTACAGCGTGTGAGCAAGAAACCCCATTGGACAGCGTGTGTGTCACAAACCCCATTGGACAGCGTGTGTTATGTAACAATACCCATTGGAGAGTGTGTGTGTCACAAACCCCATTAGACAGCGTGTGTGTCATAAACCCCCGTGGACAATGTGTGTGTCATGAATGCCATTGGACAGTGTGTGTGTCACAAACCACCCTGAACAGTGTGTGTGTCACAATCCCCAGTGGACAGCGTGTGTGTCAAAACCCCATTGGACAGTGTGTATGTCTCAAAACCCACTGGACAGTGTGTGTGTCACAAACACCAAAGGAGAGTGTGAGTGTCACAAAGCCCTTTGGACAGCGTGTGTGTCACAAACCCCTTTGGACAGTGTGTGTGTCACAAACCCCATTGGACAGCGTGTGAGTGTCACAATCCCCATTGGACAGCGTGTGTGTCACAAGCCCTTTGGACAGAGTGTGTGTGTCAAAAAACCCACTGGACAGCATGCGTGTCACAAACACCATTGGACAGTGTGTGTGTAACAAACCCAATTGGTCAGCGTTTGTGTCACAAACCCCATGGGACAGCGTGTGTGTTTCACAAACCCCATTGGAAAGTGTGTGTGTCACAAACCCCATTAGAAAGTAGCCGTGTCACAAACCCCATTGGAAAGCCTGTGGGTGTCACAAACCCCGTTAGAAAGTGTGCGTTTCACAAACACCAATGGACAGTGTGTGTGTCACTATCCCCAGTGGACCGCGTCTGTGTCAAAACCCCATTAAACAGTGTGTTTGTGACAAAACCCACTGGACAGCATGTGTGTCAAAAACTCCCATGGACAGTGTGAGTGTCACAAGCCCCATTGGATACCGTGTGTGTCTCGAACCGCTTTGGACAGTGTGCGTGTTCACAAACCCCATTGGACATTGTGTGTGTGTCACAATCCCCATTGGACAGTGTGTATGTCACAAACCCCATGGGACTGAGTCTGTGTCACGAACCCCATTGGACGGCGTCTGTGTCACAAGCGCCATTGGACAGAGTGTGTGTGTCACAAAACCTTTTGGACAGTGTGTGTGTCACAAACCCCCGTGGACACTGTGTGTGTCACGAACGCGATTGGACAGTGTGTGTGTCACAAACCCCCGTGGACAGTGTGTGTGTCACAATCCCCAGTGGACAGCGTGTTTGTCAACACCCCCTTGGACGGTGCGTGTGTGACAAAAACCACTAGACAGCGTGTGTTTCACAAACACCCATGGAGAGTGTAAGTGTCACAAGCCCCATTGGATAGCGTGTGTGTCTCACACCGCTTTGGACAGTGTTTGTGTCACAAACACCATTGGACAGCGTGTGTGTCACAAGCCTATTGGACAGAGTGCGTGTGTCACAAAACCATCTGGACAGCGTGTGTGTCATGAACCCGAATGGACAGCGTGTGTGTCTCAAGCTCCATTGGACAGAGTGTGTGTGTCAAAAACCCCCTTGGAAAGTGTATGTATCACAAACCCCATTCGATAGCGTGTGTGTGTCACAAACCCTATTGGATAGCACGTGTGTCACAAAACCCAGAGGAGAGCGTGTGTGTTCACAAAACCCACTGGACAGCCTGTGTGTCACAAACACCCATGGACAGTGTGAGTGTCACAAACCCGATTGGATAGCGTGTGTGTCACAAACCACTTTGGACAGTGTGTGTGTCACAAACATCATTGGACAGCCTGTGTGTCACAAGCCCATTGGACAGAGTGTGTGTGTCACAAAACCCACTGGACAGCGTGTGTGTCACGAACCCCATTGGACAGCTTGTGTGTCACAAGCACCATTGGACAGAGAGTGTGTGTCACAAACCCCATTGGAAAGTGTATGTTTCATAAACCCCATTGGACAGTGTGTTTGTCAGAATCCCCATTGGACAGCGTGTGTGTCACAAACTCCATTGTACAGTGTGCGTGTCTCAAACTCCACTGGACAGTTGTGTGTCACAAACACCCATGGACAATGTGCGTGTCAGAAACCCCATTGGACATCGTGTGGGTCACAAACCCCTTTGGACAGTGTGTGTCACAAACCCCATTGAATAGCGTGTGTGTGTTTCAAAAACCCCATTAGAAAGCATGTATGTCAAAAACCCCATTGGATAGCGTGTGTATGTCACAAACGCCATTATAAAGTGTGCGTGTCACAAACCCCATTTGATAGCGTGTGTGTGTCACAAACCCTATTGGACAGTGTGTAGGTCACAATCCCCATTGGACAGCGTCTGTGTCACAAACCCCATTGGACAGCGTGTGTGTCAAAAACACCATTGGACACCATGTCTGTGTCACAAACCCTATTGGACAGTGTGTGTGTCACAAAACCCACTGGACAGCGTGTGTGTCACAAACCCCACTGGACAGCGTGTGTGTCACAAACACCCATGGACAGTATGCGTGCCACAAATGCCATTTGACAGTGTGTGTGTCACAAACCGCACTTGACAGCGTCTGTTTCACAAACTCCCATGGACAGTGTGCGTGCCACAAACCCCGTTGTACATCGTGTGTGTCACAAACCCTTTTGGACAGTGTGCGTGTCACAAACCCCAATGGATATCGTGTGTGTCACAATCCTCTTCGAACAATGTGTGTGTCACAAACCCCATTGGTCAGCGTAGGTGTGTCACAATCCCCAATGGACAGTGTGTGTGTCACAAACCCCATGGGACAAGGGTGTGTCACGAACCCCATTGGACATCGTGTGTGCCACAAACCCCATTGGACAGCGTGTGTGTGTCACAATACAAATTGGACAGTGTGTGTGTCACAAACCCAAGTGGACAGCGTGTGTGTCAAAATGCCATTTGACAGTGTGTGTGTCACAAAACCCGCTGGACAGCGTGTGTGTCACGAACCCCATTGGACAGCCTGTGTGTCACAAGCACCATTGGACAGAGTGTGTGTGTCACAAACCCCATTGGAAAGTGTATGTTTCACAAATCCCATTGGATAGCGTGTGTCTGTCACAAACCCTTTTGGACAGTGTGTGTGTTACAAAACCCACTGGATACCGTGTGTGTTCACAAACCCCATTGGACACCGTGTTTGTCACAATCCCCATTGTACAGCGTGTGTGTCACAAACGCAATTGGACAGCTTGTGTTTGTAACAATAAACATTGGACAGTGTGTGTGTCACAAACCCCATTGTACATCGTGTGTGTCACAAACCCTTTTGGACAGTGTGCGTGTCACAAAACCCAATGGATGTTGTTTGTGTCACAAACCTCTTTGGACAATGTGTGTGTCACAAACCCCATTGGTCAGCGTATGTGTGTCACAGTCCCCATTGGACAGTGTGTGTGTCACAAACCCAATGGGAAAAGGGTGTGTCACGAACCCCATTGGACAGCGTGTGTGTCACAAAACCCACTGGAGAGCGTGTGTGTCACAAACCCCCATGGACAGTGTGTGTGTCACAAACCCCAGTGGACAGCGTGTGTGTCAAAACCCCATTGGACAGTGTGTGTGTCACAAAACCCACTGGACAGCTTGTGTGTCACAAACACCCTTGGACAGCGTGTGTGTCACAAGCACCATTGGACAGAGAGTGTGTGTCACAAACCCCATTGGAAAGTGTATGTTTCACAAACCCCACTGGACAGCGTGTGTGTGTCACAATCCCCTTTGGACAGTGTGTCTACGACAAACCCCATGGGACAACGTGTGTGTGTCTCAAACCCCATTTTACAGTGTGAGTGTCACAAACCCCATTTGATAGCGTGTGTGATTCACAAACCCTATTGGACAGTGTGTAGGTCACAATCCCCATTGGACAGCGTCTGTGTCACAATCCCCATTGGACAGCGTGTGGGTCACAAACCCCATTAGACAGTGAGTGTATCACAAACCCCATTGGACAGCGTGTGTGTTACAAAGCCCAGTGGACAGCGTGTGTGTCACAGTCCCCAGTGGACAGCGTGTGTGTCAAATCCCCTTTGGACAGTGTGTATTTCACAAAACCCACCGGATAGCGTGTGTGTCACAAACCCCTTTGGGCAGTGTGTGTGTACGCAAACCCCATTGGACAGCGTGTGTGTGTCACAATCATCATTGGACAGTGTGTGAGTCACAAACATCATTGGACAGCGTGTGTGTCACAAGACCATTGGACAGAGTGTGTGTGTCACAAGCACCATTGGACAGAGTGTGTGTGTCACAAACCCCATTGGAAAGTGTATTTGTCACAAACCCCATTGGATTGCGTGTGTGTGTCACTGGCCCTATTGGACAGTATGTGTGTCACAAAATCCACTTTACAGCCTGTGTGTTCACAAACCCAATTGGAAAGCATTTTTTTCACAAGACCCATTGGACACAGTGCGTGTGTCAAAAAGCCCATTGGACAGACTGTTTTTCACAATCCCCATTGGACAGCGTCTGTGTCAAAACCACCATTGGACAGCGTGTGTTTGTAACAATACCCATTGGACAGTGTGTGTGTCACAAACCCCATTGGACAGTGTGTGTGTCATAAACGCCATTTGGCAGCGTGTGTGTTGCACAATCCCCATTGGACAGTGTGCGTGTGTTACAAACCCCATTGGACAGTGTGTGTGCCATAAACCCAATTGGACAGCGTGTGTGTGTCACAAACCCCATTAGAAAGTGTGCGTGCAACAAACCCCATTGGAAAGTGTTTGTGTCACAAACACCATTGGACAGCGTGTGTGTGTCACAAACCCCATTGTACAGTGTGTGTGTCACAAACCGCACTTGACACCGTGTGTGTCACAAACTCCCATGGACAGTGTGCGTCTCACAAACCCCATTGTACATCGTGTGTGTCACAAACCCTTTTGGACAGTGTGCGTGTCACAAAACCCAATGGATATTGTTTGTGTCACAAACCTCTTCGGACAATGTGTGTGTCACAAACCCCATTAGTCAGCGTATGTGTGTCACAGTCCCCATTGGACAGTGTGTGTGTCACAAACCCAATGGGAAAAGGGTGTGTCACGAACCCCATTGGACACCGTGTGTGTCACAAAACCCAGTGGACAGCGTGTGTGTCAAAACCCCATTGGACAGTGTGTGTGTCACAAAACCCCCTGGACATTGTGTGTGTCACAATCCCCATTGGACAGCGTGTGTGTCACAAGACCCATTGCACAGAGTGTGTGTGTCACAAACCCCATTGGACAGAGTGTGTGTGTCATAAAACCCATTGGATAGCGTGTGTGTGTCACAAACCCTAGTGAACAGTGTATGTGTAACAAACCCCACTTGACAGAGTGTGTGTCATGAACGCCATTGGACAGCGTGTTGACACAAGCCCCATTGGACAGAGTGTGTGTGTCACAAACCCCATTGGACAGCATGCGTGTCAAAAACACCATTGGACAGCGTTTGTGAGTCACAAACCCCATTGGACAGCGAGTGCGTCACAAACCCCATTGGACAGTGTGTGTGTCACAAAACCCTTTGGACTGCGTGTGTGTGTCACAATCCCCATTAGACAGAGTGTGTGTGACAAACCCCCCTGTACAGTGTCTGTGTCACAATCCCCATTGCACAGCGTCTGTGTCACAAGCCCCATTGGACTGCGTGTGTGTGTCACAAACCCCATTAGACAGTGTGTGTGACAAACCCTATTCGACATCGTGAGTGTCACAAAACCCATTGTACAGTCTGTGTGTCAGAAACCCCCCTTTAAAGTGTGTGTCTCACAGTCCCCATTGGACAGCGTGTGTGTGTCACAAACCCCACTGGACAGCGTGTCTGTCACAATCCCCTTTGGACAGAGTGTGTGTGTCACAAACCCCACTGGACTGCGTGTGTGTCACGAACACCATTGGACAGCGTGTGTGTCACAAACACCTCAGGACAGTGTGTTTGTCACATACCCCATTGGAAAGTGTGTGTGTGATAAACCCCATTGGATAGAGTGTGTGTGTCACAAACCCTAGTGGTCAGTGTGTGTGTCACAAACCCCCCTGTACATTGTGTGTCTCGCAATCCCTTTTGGACAGAGTGTGTGTCACAAACCCTATTGGACAGTGTCTGTGTCACAATCCCCACTGGACAGCATGTGTGTCAGGAACCCCATTCGACATCGTTTCTGTCACAAACCCCTTTGGACAGTGTGTGTGTCACAAACACCATTGGACAGCGTGTGTGTCACAATCCCATTTGGACACTTTGTCTGTGACAAACCCCATTGGAAAGTGTATGTGTCACAAACCCCACTGGACAGCATTTGTGTCACGAACCCCGTTGGACAGCGTGTTGACATAAGGCCCATTTGACAGTGTGTGTGTGTCGCAAACACCATTGGACAGCGTTTGTGTGTCATAAACCCCTTTGGACAGCAAGTGTGTCACAATCCCCATTGGACAGCGTGTGTGTCACAAGACCCGTTGGACTGCGTGTGTGTGTCACAATTCCCATTAGAGAGAGTGTGTGACAAACCCCCCTGTACAGTATGTGTGTCACAATCCCTTTTGGAAAGTGTGTGTGTCACAAACCCTATTGGACAGTGTGTGTGTCACAAACCCCACAGGACAGCATGTGTGTCACGAACCCCATTCGACATCGTGTGTGTCACAAAACCCTTTGGACAGCATGTGTGTCACAAACACCCCTGGAGAGTTTCTGTTTAAAAATTTCATTGTACAGCGTGAGTGTAAAAACCCCATTGGACAGTGTGTGTGTCACAAAACCCATTGGACAGTGTGTGTGTCACAATCCTTATTAGACAGAGTGTGTGTGACAAACCCCCCTGTACAGTGTGTGTGTCACAATCCCCATTGGACAGTGTGTGTGTCACAAACCATATTGGAGAGTGTGTGTGTTACAAACCCCACTAGACTGCGTGTGTGTCATATCCCCCATTGGACAGTGTGTGTGTCACAATCCCCTTTAAACAGAGTGTGTGTGTCACAAACCCCACTGCAACGCGTGTGTGTCACGAAGCCCATTGGAAAGTCTGTGTTTCACAAACCACATTGTACAGCATGTGTGTCACAATCCCCTTTGAAAAGAGTGTGTGTGTCACAAACCCCTTTGGACAGTGTGTGTGTCAAAAAACGCACTGGACATCGTGTGTGTCACAAGTCCCATTGGACAGCCTATGTGTCACAAACACCCCTGGAGTGTCTCTGTGTAACAAATTCAATTGTACAGTGTGAGTGTCACAAAGTCACCTGCACAGTGTGTGTGTCACAAACCCCATTGGACAGCGTGTGTGTCACAAACACCATTGTACAGTGTGTGTGTCACAAAACCCATTGGACTGAGTGTGTATCACAATCCCCATTAGACAGAGTGTGTGTGACAAACCCCCCTGTACAGTGTGTGTGTCATAATCCCCATTGGACAGTGTGTGTGTCACAAACCCTATTGGAGAGTTTGTGTGTCACAAACCCTACTGGACTGCATGTGTGTCACGAATCCCATTGGAAAGTCTGTGTGTTCACAAACACCGTTGGACAGAGTGTTTGTGTCACAGTCCCCATTGGACAGTTTGTGCGCGACAAACCCCTTTGGAAAGTGTGTGTGTCATAAACCCCATTGGATAGCGTGTGTGTATCACAAACCCTAGTGGAGAGTGTATGTGTCACAAACCCCACTGGACAGCGTGTGTGTGATGAACCCCATTCGACAGCGTGTGTGTCACAAACCCCATTGGACAGTGTGTGTGTCACAAACACCCCTGTACAGTGTGTGTCTCACAATCCCCATTGAACAGTGTGTGTGTCACGAACCCAATTGGACAGCGTGTGTGTGTCACAAACCCAACTGGACAGCGTGTTTCTCACTAACACCATTGGAAAGCGTGTGTGTCACAAATCCCACTGTACAGTTTGTGTGTCACAAACCCCATTGGACAGCGTGTCAGTCACAAACCCCATTGGACAGTGTATGTGTCACAAACCCTGTTGGACAGCGTGTGTGTGTCACAATACCCGTTGGACAGTGTGTGTGTCACAAACACCCTGGAGAGTCTCTGTGTAACAAACCCCCCCATGCAGTGTGTGTGTCACAATCCCCATTGGACAGCGTGTGTGTCACAAACCCCATTGGACAGAGTGTGTGTTGCAAAACCCTTTTGACAGCTTGTGTGTCACAAACACCATTGGACAGCGTGTGTGTGTGACAAACCCCTTTGTACAGTGTGTATGTCACAAACCCCATTGGAAAGCGTGTGTGTCACAAAACCCATTGGACAGCATGTGTGTCACAAGCCCCATTGGACAGCGTGTGTGTCACAAACCCCATTGGACAGCGTGTGTGTCACAGACCACATTGGACAGAGTGTGTGTATCACAATACCCGTTGGACAGAGTGTGTGTCACAAACCCCTCTGGACAGCGTGTTTGTCACAAACCCCATTGGACAGTGTGTGTGTCACAAACCCTATTGGAGAGAGTATGTGTCACAAACCCCAATGAACTGCGTGTGTGTCATGAACCCCATTGGACAGTGTGTGTGTCACAAGCCTCAGTGGACAGCGTGTGTGTGTCACAAACCCCTTTGGACAGAGTGTGTGTGACAAACCCCCCTATACAGCATGAGTGTCACGAACCCCATTCGACATCGTGTGTGTCACAAACCCCATTGGACAGCGTGTGTGTCGCAATCCCCTTTAAACAAAGTGTGTGTGTCACAAACCCCACTGGAATGCGTATGTGTCACGAACCCCATTGGACAGCGTGTGTGTCACAAACTCCATTTGACAGGAAATGTGTCACAATCCCCATTGGAACTAGTGTGTGTTTCACAAACCCCTTTGGACAGTGTGTCTGTCACAAACCACCCTGTACAGTCTGTGTGTCACAAACCCCTCTGGACAGCGTGTCTGTCACAAACACTCCTGAAGGGTCTCTGTGTAACAAATTCAACTGTACAGCGTGTGTGTCACAAACTCCATTCCACAGCGTCCGTGTCACAAACCCCATTGCACAGTGTGTGTGTCACAAACCCCATTGGACAGCGTCCGTGTCACAAACCCCATTGGACAGTGTGTGTGTCACAAACCCCATTGGAAAGTGTGATTGTCACAAACGCCATTGGATAGCCTGTGTGTGTCACAAACCCCACTGGACAGCGTGTGTGTCACAATCCCCATTGGACAGCGTGTGTGTGTCACAAACCCCTTTGGACAGCGTGTGTGTGTCACAATCCCCATTGGACATCGTGTGTCATAAACCCCATTGCACAGAGTGTGTGTCACAATCCCCATTGGACTGTTTGTGTGTCACAAACCCCTCTGGAAACTGTGTGTGTCACAAAACCCATTGGATAGCATATGTGTCACAAACCCCATTAGAAAGACTGTGTGTCAAAAACACCATTGGATAGCGTGTGTGATGTCACAAACCCTATTGGACAGCGTGTGTGTCACAAACCCCACTGGACAGCGTGTGTCATGAACCCCATTGGACAGCGTGTGTGTCTCAAACCACATTGGACAGTGTGTGTGTCACAAACCCCATGGGACAGAGAGTGTGTCACGAACCCCTTTGGACAGTGTGTGTGTCACAAACCCCATTGGATACCGTGTGTGTCTCAAACCGCTTTGGACAGTGTGTGTGTCACAATCCCCATGGGACAGAGTGTGTGTCACAAACACCATTGGATAGCATGTGTGTCACAAACCCCTTTGGAAAATTTGTGTGTCACAAACCCCATTGGACAGCTTGTGTGTCACAAACACCCATGGACAGTGTGCGTGTTCACAAACCCCATTGGACATAGTGTGTGTGTCACAATCCCCATTGGACAGTGTGTGTGTCACAAACCCATGGGACTGAGTCTGTGTCACGAACCCCATTGGACAGCGTCTGTGTCACAAGCGCCATTGGACAGAGTGTGTGTGTCACAAAACCTTTTGGACAGTGTGTGTGTCACAAACCCCCGTGGACACTGTGTGTGTCACGAACGCCATTGGACAGTGTGTGTGTCACAAACCCCATTGGACAGCTTGTGTGTCACAAACACCCATGGACAGTGTGCGTGTTCACAAACCCCATTGGACATAGTGTGTGTGTCACAATCCCCATTGGACAATGTGTGTGTCACAAACCCATGGGACTGAGTCTGTGTCACGAACCCCATTGGACAGCGTCTGTGTCACAAGCGCCATTGGACAGAGTGTGTGTGTCACAAAACCTTATGGACAGTGTGTGTGTCACAAACCCCCGTGGACACTGTGTGTGTCACGAACGCCATTGGACAGTGTGTGTGTCACAAACCCCCGTGGACAATGTGTGTGTCACAATCCCCAGTGGACAGCGTGTGTGTCACGAACCCCATTCGACATCGTGTGTGTCACAAACCCCTTTGGACAGCATGTGTGTCACAAACACCCCTGGAGAGTTTCTGTTTAAAAATTTCATTGTACAGCGTGAGTGTAAAAACCCCATTGGACAGTGTGTGTGTCACAAAACCCATTGGACAGTGTGTGTGTCACAATCCTTATTAGACAGAGTGTGTGTGACAAATCCCCCTGTACAGTGTGTGTGTCACAATCCCCATTGGACAGTGTGTGTGTCACAAACCATATTGGAAAGTGTGTGTGTTACAAACCCCACTAGACTGCGTGTGTGTCATGTCCCCCATTGGACAGTGTGTGTGTCACAATCCCCTTTAAACAGAGTGTGTGTGTCACAAACCCCACTGCAATGCGTGTGTGTCACGAAGCCCATTGGAAAGTCTGTGTTTCACAAACCACATTGTACAGCATGTGTGTCACAATCCCCTTTGAAAAGAGTGTGTGTGTCACAAACCCCTTTGGACAGTGTGTGTGTCAAAAAACACACTGGACATCGTGTGTGTCACAAGTCCCATTGGACAGCCTATGTGTCACAAACACCCCTGGAGTGTCTCTGTGTAACAAATTCAATTGTACAGTGTGAGTGTCACAAACTCACCTGCACAGTGTGTGTGTCACAAACCCCATTGGACAGCGTGTGTGTCACAAACACCATTGTACAGTGTGTGTGTCACAAAACCCATTGGACTGAGTGTGTATCACAATCCCCATTAGACAGAGTGTGTGTGACAAACCCCCCTGTACAGTGTGTGTGTCACAATCCCCATTGGACAGTGTGTGTGTCACAAACCCTATTGGAGAGTTTGTGTGTCACAAACGCTACTGGACTGCATGTGTGTCACGAATCCCATTGGAAAGTCTTTGTGTTCACAAACACCGTTGGACAGAGTGTTTGTGTCACAGACCCCATTGGACAGTTTGTGCGTGACAAACCCCTTTGGAAAGTGTGTGTGTCATAAACCCCATTGGATAGCGTGTGTGTATCACAAACCCTAGTGGAGAGTGTATGTGTCACAAACCCCACTGGACAGCGTGTGTGTGATGAACCCCATTCGACAGCGTGTGTGTCACAAACCCCATTGGACAGTGTGTGTGTCACAAACACCCCTGTACAGTGTGTGTCTCACAATCCCCATTGAACAGTGTGTGTGTCACGAACCCAATTGGACAGCGTGTGTGTGTCACAAACCCAACTGGACAGCGTGTTTCTCACTAACACCATTGGACAGCGTGTGTGTCACAAATCCCACTGTACAGTTTGTGTGTCACAAACCCCATTGGACAGCGTGTCAGTCACAAACCCCATTGGACAGTGTATGTGTCACAGACCTCGTTGGACAGCGTGTGTGTGTCACAAACACCCTGGAGAGTCTCTGTGTAACAAACCCCCCCATGCAGTGTGTGTGTCACAATCCCATTGGACAGCGTGTGTGTCACAAACCCCATTGGACAGAGTGTGTGTTGCAAAACCCTTTTGACAGCGTGTGTGTCACAAACACCATTGGTCAGCGTGTGTGTGTGACAAACCCCTTTGTACAGTGTGTATGTCACAAACCCCACTGAACAGCATGTGTGTCACAAACCCCATTGGATAGCGTGTATGTGTCACAAACCCCATTGGACAGAGTGTGTGTGTCACAAACCTAATTGGAATATGTGTGTGTCACAAACCCCACTGGACAGCGTCTGTGTCACAAGCCCCATTGGACAGCATGTGTGTCACAAACCCCATTGGACAGTGTGTGTGTCACAAACCCCATTGGACAGTGTGTGTGTCACAGACCGCATTGGACAGAGTGTGTGTATCACAATACCCGTTGGACAGAGTGTGTGTCACAAACCCCTCTGGACAGCGTGTTTGTCCCAAACCCCATTGGACAGTGTGTGTGTCAGAAAACCCACTGGACAGCCTGTATGTCACAAAACCCACTGGACAGAGTGTGTGTGTCACAAACCTAATTGGAATATCTGTGTGTCACAAACCCCACTGGACAGCGTCTGTGTCACAAGCCCCATTGGACAGCATGTGTGTCACAAACCCCATTGGACAGTGTGTGTGTCACAAACCCCATTGGACAGTGTGTGTGTCACAAGCCCATTGGACAGAGTGTGTGTGTGACAAACCCTTTTGGACAGTGTGTGTGTCACAAACCCCATTGGTCAGCGTGTGTGTGTCACAATCCCCATTGGACAGTGTGTGTGTTACAATCCCCATTGAACAGTGTGTGTGTCACAAACCCCATTGGACAGTGTGTGTGTCACAGACCGCATTGGGCAGAGTGTGTGTATCACAAACCCCATTGGACAGTGTGTGTGTCACAAACCCTATTGGAGAGAGTATGTGTCACAAACCCCAATGAACTGCGTGTGTGTCATGAACCCCATTGGATAGTGTGTGTGTCACAAGCCTCAGTGGACAGCGTGTGTGTGTCACAAAACCCATTGGACAGCGTGTTTGTAACAATCCCCATTGGACAGCGTGTGTGTCACAAACCCCATTGGACATAGTGTGTGTGTCAGAAACCCCATGGGACAGAGTGTGTGTGACAAACCCCCCTGTACAGTGTTTGTGTCAAAATCCCCATTGGACAGTCTGTGTGTCATATAACCTATTGGAGAGTGTATGTCACAAACCCCACTGGACTGCGTGTGTGTCATGAACCCCATTAGACAGCGTGTGTGTCACAATCCCCATTGGACAGAGTGTGTGTGACAAACCCTACGGAACAGTGTGTGTGTCACAAACCCCACGGGACAGTGTGTGTGTCCCAATCCCCATTGGACAGCGTGTGTGTCACAAAACCCATTGGACAGTGTGTGTGTCACAAACCCCCCTGTACAGTGTGTGTGTCACAAACCACATTGGACAGCATCCGTGTCAGAAACACCATTGGACAGCGTGTGTGTCACAAACCCTATTGGACAGCATGTGTCACAAACCCCATTGGACAGTGTGTGAGTCACAAACCCCATTGGAAAGTGTGTGTGTCACAAACCCCATTAGACAGTGTGTGTGTCACAAACCCCATTGGACAGCGTGTGAGTCACAAACCCCATTGGAAAGTGTGATTGTCACAAACGCCATTGGATAGCCTGTGTGTGTCACAAACCCCACTGGACAGCGTCTGTGTCACAATCCCCATTGGACACCGTGTGTGTGTCACAAACCCCTTTGGACAGCGTGTGTGATGTCACAAAGCCTATTTGACAGCGTGTGTGTCACAAACCCCACTGGACAGCGTGTGTCATGAACCCCATTGGACAGCGTGTGCGTCACAAACCCCATTGGACAGTGTGTGTGTCATAAACCCCATTGGACAGCGTGTGTACTTCACAATCCCCATTGGACAGTGTTCGTGTGTAACAAACCCCATTAGACAGAGTGTGTGTCACAATCCCCATTGGACAGCGTGTGTGTCTCAAACCACATTGGACAGTGTGTGTGTCACAAACTCCACTGGAAAGCGTGTGTGTCACAAACACCCATGGACAGTGTGCGTGTCCCAAACCCCATTGGACATCGTGTGTTTGTTACAATCCCCACTGGACAGTGTGTGTGTCACAAACCCCATGGGACACAGTGTGTGTCACGAACCCCTTTGGACAGTGTGTGTGTCACAAACCCCATTGGATACCGTGTGTGTCTGTCGAGGGTTAAGATTGCGGGGTGACAATAAAACCCTGGCAGATGTATTGTTAACCCCCTCTTCCCCCCCCACTCCCCCCTTCCTCTTTGCCCCTCCCTCTCCCCCCTTTCCACTAAGGAGAGGCGATTGGGAGGAAAGAAGGACTGAGAGAAGAGAGTTGGAAAAAATTAAAGATGTTTTACTAATGCTACTAATAAGAAGAGAGAAAATAATACAAAATATACAAAACCAATCTTGAAAGTCTCAGCAACTGCAGAGCCGGCACCCAAAGTCCTGGATTAGACTCTGCAGCCAATCGGAGCTGGATTCAGTCTCTCACTAGGCCTCAGTTCACAGGGACGACTAGCAAGGTCCTCTTCTAATGTCGGCCATAAGCAGAAGGGAAAAAGGCAAAAAGGGAAAAGCTAACGAGATCCTCGTGATCTCCCACTTTTATATGAAGTATTCACGTGAATGGAATGTTATACACAGTTGGTCAGTTTCTTGCTCACTTGTTTCTCGTCGCCCCTCTCGCGAGATGTCCATCCGTGCTTATCAATAAGTTTGCATTCCATTGCTAGGTTTACCAAAACATGTGTCTGGTTCTCCAGGAAAATGCAGTTAATATGAAGGCTTTAGCTGACAGGAAAAATTCACTGAAAGAGAAACTTGTTTTTTAACAAAACCAGGACATTCCACCCCTTATAATATGCCATTCAGTGAATGCTTAAACCTTATCAATACAATCTATCAATACAATCTAATTAATCACTACTACTATATATATATACATATGTACATATATACACAGGAGTAATTAATCAGTGGACCATCCTTTGAAAAGTTCATTAAGTTCATTTTGTCACGACAGTCTCCCAGGGCAGGAAAAATGGTACAAGTGCATCTCATGACCACTGTTTGTGGTTTAAAGACATCAACTTCGAAGAAGTTGTCAGGCGCCACTCGAAGAAGCTAGCTCTGGTTTCATCATCACTGTTTTGATCTGAAAAACACTTATTAAACACTGTTAGTATGGCAATTCACGTCATGCAGTTCAGTATTGAATATTTTCACCTAAACTCAAATCCCCTTGAGGTACACACCGAACTTGTCCATCCTTAAGCATCACCCACCAGGTGCTGCCAGGTCCCTGGGCAAAAACAATCTCACGAATGGGCTTGCCTTTGCCTGAGGCAGGAGTAACCCAGACTGCCTTTCCTAACATGTTTTTCATGTGTACTACAGGGACTTTATCTCCTTCTACAGTCCATAGAACCTCTGATTGGGCAGGCCCGGCTCGATTGGTTGATCCCCTGGTGTTGACCAACCAAGTGGCTTTTGCTAAGTGTGAATCCCAGTTTTTAAAGGTTCCACCACCAAGTGCCTTTAGTGTAGTTTTTAGCAAACCATTGTACCTTTCAATTTTCCCAGAGGCTGGTGCATGATATGGAATATGATATACCCACTCAATACCATGTTCTTTGGCCCAATTGTCTATAATACTGTTTTTGAAAGGAGTACCATTGTCTGATTCAATTCTTTCTGGCGTACCGTGTCGCCAAAGGACTTGCTTTTCAAGGCCCAAGATAGTATTTCGGGCTGTAGCATGAGACACGGCATATGTTTCCAACCATCCAGTGGTTGCTTCCACCATTGTAAGTACATAACGCTTACCTTGACGTGTTTGTGGAAGTGTAATATAATCAATTTGCCAAGCTTCTCCATACTTATACTTTAACCATCGCCCCCCATACCATACAGGCTTTAACCGTTTCGCTTGTTTGATTTCGGCGCAAGTTTCACATTCATGAATAACCTGGGAAATAGTGTCCATAGTTAAATCCACCCCTCGATCACGAGCCCATTTATATGTTGCATCTCTACCTTGATGCCCTGAAGCATCATGGGCCCACCGAGCTAGGAAAAGTTCACCTTTATGTTGCCAGTCCAAGTCCACCTCAGCTACTTTAATCTTAGCAGCTTGATCCGCTTGTTGGTTCTTTAGATGTTCCTCGGTGGCTCGACTTCTAGGCACATGAGCATCTACATGACAAACTTTCACAGGCAGGCTCTCTAGCCGAGCAGCAATGTCTTGCCACAGTGTGGCAGCCCAAATGGGTTTACCTCTGCGCTGCCAGTTGCTTTTATTCCATTGCTGTAGCCACCCCCACAAGGCATTTGCTACCATCCATGAGTCAGTATAGAGATAAAGTATTGGCCACTTCTCTCATTCAGCAATGTCCAAAGCCAGCTGGATGGCTTTCACTTCTGCAAATTGACTAGATTCACCTTGTCCTTCAGTGGCTTCTGTAACTTGTCGTGTGGGACTCCACACAGCAGCTTTCCACCTTCGATGTTTTCCTACAAGGCGACAAGATCCATCTGTGAACAGTGCATACTGCTTATCAGTCTCTGAAAGAGTATTATACGGTGGTGCTTCTTCAGCACGTTTTACTTCCTCCTCATCTGGAGACATCCCAAAGTCTTTACTTTCTGGCCAGTCTGTAATCACTTCTAAGATCCCTGGGCGATTGGGATTTCCAATTCGAGCTCGTTGCGTGATCAATGCAATCCATTTACTCCACGTAACTTCGGTTGCATGATGTGGAGAGGGAACCGTCCCTTTGAACATCCAGCTCAGCACCGGCAGTCGAGGTGCCAGGAGGAGCTGTGCTTCAGTACCGATCACTTCTGAAGCAGCTCGAACTCCTTCGTATGCTGCTAGTATCTCTTTTTCAGTTGGAGTATAGTTGGCCTCAGATCCTTTGTATCCTCGACTCCAAAAACCTAAGGGTCGACCTCGGGTTTCTCCTGGTGCTTTCTGCCAGAGGCTCCAGGTAAGTCCATTATCTCCGGCTGCGGTGTAGAGCACATTTTTAACATCTAGTCCAGTCCGAACTGGTCCAAGGGCCACCGCATGAATTATCTCATGCTTAATTTGTTCAAAGGCTTGTCGTTGTTCAGGGCCCCACTCAAATTGGTTCTTTTTACGAGTCACTCGATAGAGAGGGCTCACAATCTGGCTGTAGTCAGGAATATGCATTCTCCAAAAACCTACAACGCCCAAGAAAGTCTGTGTCTCCTTTTTATTAGTAGGTGGAGACATTGCAGCAATTTTGTTGATCACATCCATTGGGATCTGACGACGGCCATCTTGCCATTTTATTCTTAAAAACTGGATCTCTCGTGCAGGTCCCTTGACCTTGCTTCGTTTTATGGCAAAACCAGCATCCAAAAGAATCTGAATTATTCTCTCACCTTTCTCGAAGACTTCTTTCGCTGTTTCGCCCCATACGATGATGTCATCAATATACTGCAAATGTTCTGGAGCTTTACCTTGCTCCAGCGTGGTCTGGATCAGTCCATGGCAGATGGTAGGACTGTGTTTCCACCCCTGGGGCAAGCGATTCCACGTGTACTGGATGCCTCTCCAGGTGAAAGCAAACTGCGGCCTGCACTCTGCTGCTACAGGAATAGAGAAAAATGCATTAGCAATGTCAATTGTAGCATACCACTTAGCTGCCTTTGACTCCAGTTCAAATTGCAGTTCTAGCATGTCAGGCACAGCAGCACTCAGTGGTGGCGTAACTTCATTCAGGCCACGATAGTCTACAGTTAGTCTCCACTCGTCACTAGACTTACGCACTGGCCAGATTGGGCTGTTAAAAGGTGAGCGAGTCTTACTGATCACACCCTGGCTTTCCAATTGACGGATCAACTTCTGGATCGGAATCAAAGAGTCTCGATTGGTGCGATATTGCCGACGATGCACTGTTGTGGTAGCAATTGGCACCTGCTGATCGTCAACCATCAGCAGTCCTACAACAGAAGGGTCATCTGAAAGACCAGGCAAATCAGACAGCTGTTCAATTTTCTCAGTGTCCACAGCTGCTATACCAAATGCCCACCTATACCCTTTTGGGTCCTTAAAATACCCTCTCCTGAGGTAATCTATGCCAAGGATGCACGGAGCATCTGGGCCAGTCACAATGGGATGCTTTTGCCAGTTTTTTCCAGTTAGGCTCATTTCAGCCTCTACAACAGTCAGTTCCTGGGATCCCCCAGTCACTCCAACAATATTGATGGATTGCGGTCCTTTATAATTAGAAGGAATTATCGTGCACTGAGCACCAGTGTCCACTAAAGCTTTGTACTCCTGGGGGTGTGTTGTACCAGGCCATCGTATTTGTACAGTCCAATATACTCTGTTATCCCTTTCCTCCACCTGGTTGGAGGCAGGGCACCTCTAATTTCTGTTTTGCACAGTCTCTGGGTGTGAATTAGAGGTTCCTTCAAGAGCATCAGAATCTCTTCTGCTCCTTTTGTAAACTGGAGCAGCCACCTTCCTAGGAGTTTTTCCTTTTATCTCACGTACTCGTTCTTGAAGTTCTGAGGTAGGCCTTCCATGCCACTTATTCATGTTTTCTCCCTGCTCATGTAGGAAGAACCACAGTGAACCTCTTTTTGTGGGCTGCCTCTGTCCTCTCTCTCGAGATTGGAAACGCCTTTTCCTAATAGCTGAAACATAGGTTTGTGCAGGTCGTGAATGATATGTGTCTTCTCTGAGTTCTTTGATCTCTTGCAATATCTTTTCAAATCGGTCATCAGATTTTTCACACAGTTTCTCTACAGCAGAGACACAAGCCCGTAGAGAACCAGCAAGGCTGTCCTCAAAGTTCCGAAGCTGCTCAATCACTTCATTAATCTCTTGTTCACCTCTAGCTGACCAGACCATTCCTGCCAATGACTTAGCATATGCAGGGGGTGCACTTTGTACAAATCTGCGCCACAGAGATCGTGTACAATTGATTCTATCTGGGTCTGTCCCCTCTTGGTTGTCTGATCCAAAATAGATGATCTCTCGCACAGCTAATTCTCTCAGGAACTGAATACCTCTCTCCATAGTATTCCATTTCCCTAACTTGGATATACAAGCTTCCTTGTAGGGAAATCTTACTTTCATAGCTGCCAGGAGTCGGGTCCAGAGAGCAGTGGCATTAGACTCTCTTGAAATTGCCCTATCAATGGTGGAATCTCTTGACAGAGATCCCAGCTGCCTGGCTTCACCACCTTCCAATTCAATTGTTTCTGCCCCATTGTCCCAGCATCGGAGCAGCCAGGTTAAAATATTCTCGCCTTCACGGAGACTAAAGTCTTTTCGCAGATCTCTCAGCTCACCTGGAGAAAAGGACCGAGTGGTGGTCACTTCATCTCCTCCCTGTCCTGATGATGCCCCTTGAGTTGATGTTGGCCCTGTGCCATCATCTGCTGCACGGGTAGTCTTTCTAGTGACTTTCTTACAACCAGCAACTGATGCTGATATGGGTTCACCATCATTTGATTTATTTCCAGAGTCGGAATGACTGTCACAGTGGTTACAGCAGCAACAGTGCCCAGTGTGTGAAGAAGGGGGGGCTGCCTTGTTAGCCTTTGAGGCTGGAGAAGTAATGTTATCTGCAGCGACCTTGGCAGAGGAACTCTGCGGAGGAGCTGTAGCTTCAGCCTGTGAAGCCGCCGTTGGGGGGGCAGTGGCTGCAGCGGCAGCTTTCGCTGTTTTGCTCTTTCTCGAGCGGCTAGGAGTGCTTCTTGCTAAAGCTTCCGAAGACGCACCGCAAATCTCAGGACAACAAAGAGACGCAAACCTCCTGTTGAACGCCATTTCTCTTAACAGAAGCACAAACTGACACACATTCAGCAAACCAGATAACACCATCACCGTTCTATCAAAACTCCAAGGATATTCAAAATTCTCTAGAACATTTGCGAACTGTCCTAGCGAAAAAACGAAAGTATTGTTAGTCAGCCTTTCTAAAGATTCGCTCGACCAATTAGCAAACACAGAGCTGTACTGCTCTTTAATCTCTCCTGGAGGCTTTTCAAGGTAAAGCAGAAGCGAGTAGAAATTAATTAGCGGCTGCAGTACAATAAAATAAACCAGCGACAAACCACACAGTATCATCATGACCATTGTCCAGTTCTTTGTTGTTATATAATGAATACTTCGATTTAAAAAGAAAGCCCAACACAGATATGGAATCAGTGAGCACAATGTAGAAAATAACTGATACAACTTATGCCATAACATCTTTAAATCAGTGTAATTCACTTTGCCTTAATACAACTAAATAATATCCAAAGCAAACGGACGCTCGAGTATCACAACTCTATGAGTTGGCACCGTGCCAAGAAAACTGAAAGGTACGTCAGAGCAGTAGAAAAGCCAAAAAT
This sequence comes from Columba guinea, assembly GCA_032206185.1. Taxonomy (NCBI): domain Eukaryota; kingdom Metazoa; phylum Chordata; class Aves; order Columbiformes; family Columbidae; genus Columba; species Columba guinea. The sequence goes on along the minus strand of JAVLUU010000041.1, from coordinate 1,427,891 downwards.
CTTCAAATTTACCCCTTTCTCTTGCCCCACGTTGGGCGCCAATTATCTGTCGAGGGTTAAGATTGCGGGGTGACAATAAAACCCTGGCAGATGTATTGTTAACCCCCTCTTCCCCCCCCACTCCCCCCTTCCTCTTTGCCCCTCCCTCTCCCCCCTTTCCACTAAGGAGAGGCGATTGGGAGGAAAGAAGGACTGAGAGAAGAGAGTTGGAAAAAATTAAAGATGTTTTACTAATGCTACTAATAAGAAGAGAGAAAATAATACAAAATATACAAAACCAATCTTGAAAGTCTCAGCAACTGCAGAGCCGGCACCCAAAGTCCTGGATTAGACTCTGCAGCCAATCGGAGCTGGATTCAGTCTCTCACTAGGCCTCAGTTCGCAGGGACGACTAGCAAGGTCCTCTTCTAATGTCGGCCATAAGCAGAAGGGAAAAAGGCAAAAAGGGAAAAGCTAACGAGATCCTCGTGATCTCCCACTTTTATATGAAGTATCACGTGAATGGAATGTTATACACAGTTGGTCAGTTTCTTGCTCACTTGCTTCTCGTCGCCCCTCTCGCGAGATGTCCATCCGTGCTTATCAATAAGTTTGCATTCCATTGCTAGGTTTACCAAAACATGTGTCTGGTTCTCCAGGAAAATGCAGTTAATATGAAGGCTTTAGCTGACAGGAAAAATTCACTGAAAGAGAAACTTGTTTTTTAACAAAACCAGGACATTCCACCCCTTATAATATGCCATTCACTGAATGCTTAAACCTTATCAATACAATCTATCAATACAATCTAATTAATCACTACTACTATATATATATACATATGTACATATATACACAGGAGTAATTAATCAGTGGACCATCCTTTGAAAAGTTCATTAAGTTCATTTTGTCATGACAGTCTCCCAGGGCAGGAAAAATGGTACAAGTGCATCTCATGACCACTGTTTGTGGGTTAAAGACATCAACTTCGAAGAAGTTGTCAGGCGCCACTCGAAGAAGCGAGCGCTGGTTTCATCATCACTGTTTTGATCTGAAAAACACTTATTAAACACTGTTAGTATGGCAATTCACGTGATGCAGTTCAGTATTGAATATTTTCACCTAAACTCAAATCCCCTTGAGGTACACACCAAACTTCTCCATCCTTAAGCATCACCCACCAGGTGCTGCCAGGTCCCTGGGCAAAAACAATCCCACGAATGGGCTTGCCTTTGCCTGAGGCAGGAGTAACCCAGACTGCCTTTCCTAACATGTTTTTCATGTGTACTACAGGGACTTTATCTCCTTCTACAGTCCGTAGAATTTCTGATTGGGCAGGCCCGGCTCGATTGGTTGATCCCCTGGTGTTGACCAACCAAGTGGCTTTTGCTAAGTGTGAATCCCAGTTTTTAAAGGTTCCACCACCAAGTGCCTTTAGTGTAGTTTTTAGCAAACCATTGTACCTTTCAATTTTCCCAGAGGCTGGTGCATGATATGGAATATGATATACCCACTCAATACCATGTTCTTTGGCCCAATTGTCTATAATACTGTTTTTGAAATGAGTACCGTTGTCTGATTCAATTCTTTCTGGCGTACCGTGTCGCCAAAGGACTTGCTTTTCAAGGCCCAAGATAGTATTTCGGGCTGTAGCATGAGGCACGGCATATGTTTCCAACCATCCAGTGGTTGCTTCCACCATTGTAAGTACATAACGCTTACCTTGACGTGTTTGTGGAAGTGTAATATAATCAATCTGCCAAGCTTCTCCATACTTATACTTTAACCATCGCCCCCCATACCATACAGGCTTTAACCGTTTCGCTTGTTTGATTTCGGCGCAAGTCTCACATTCATGAATAACCTGTGAAATAGTGTCCATAGTTAAATCCACCCCTCGATCGCAAGCCCATTTATATGTTGTATCTCTACCTTGATGCCCTGAAGCATCACGGGCCCACCGAGCTAGGAAAAGTTCACCTTTATGTTGCCAGGCAAGTCCACCTCAGCTACTTTAATCTTAGCAGCTTGATCTGCTTGTTGGTTGTTTAGATGTTCCTCGGTGGCTCGACTTTTAGGCACATGAGCATCTACATGCCGAACTTTCACAGGCAGGCTCTCTAGCCGAGCAGCAATGTCTTGCCACAGTGTGGCAGCCCAAATGGGTTTACCTCTGCGCTGCCAGTTGCTTTTCTTCCATTGCTGTAGCCACCCCCACAAGGCATTTGCTACCATCCATGAGTCAGTATAGAGATAAAGTATTGGCCACTTCTCTCGTTCAGCAATGTCCAAAGCCAGCTGGATGGCTTTCACTTCTGCAAATTGACTAGATCCACCTTGTCCTTCAGTGGCTTCTGTAACTTGTCGTGTGGGACTCCACACAGCAGCTTTCCACCTTCGATGTTTTCCTACAAGACGACAGGATCCATCTGTGAACAGTGCATACTGCTTATCAGTCTATTATACTCTTATCAGAGTATTATACGGTGGTGCTTCTTCAGCACGTTCTACTTCCTCCTCATCTGGAGACATCCCAAAGTCTTTACTTTCTGGCCAGTCTGTAATCACTTCTAAGATCCCTGGGCGATTGGGATTTCCAATTCGAGCTCGTTGCGTGATCAATGCAATCCACGTAACTTCGGTTGCATGATGTGGAGAGGGAACCGTCCCTTTGAACATCCAGCTCAGCACCGGCAGTCGAGGTGCCAGGAGGAGCTGTGCTTCAGTACCGATCACTTCTGAAGCAGCTCGAACTCCTTCGTATGCTGCTAGTATCTCTTTTTCAGTTGGAGTATAGTTGGCCTCAGATCCTTTGTATCCTCGACTCCAAAAACCTAAGGGTCGACCTCGGGTTTCTCCTGGTGCTTTCTGCCAGAGGCTCCAGGTAAGTCCATTATCTCCGGCTGCGGTGTAGAGCACATTTTTAACATCTAGTCCAGTCCGAACTGGTCCAAGGGCCACCGCATGAATTATCTCACGCTTAATTTGTTCAAAGGCTTGTCGTTGTTCAGGGCCCCACTCAAATTGGTTCTTTTTACGAGTCACTCGATAGAGAGGGCTCACAATCTGGCTGTAGTCAGGAATATGCATTCTCCAAAAACCTACAACGCCCAAGAAAGTCTGTGTCTCCTTTTTATTAGTAGGTGGAGACATTGCAGCAATTTTGTTGATCACATCCATTGGGATCTGACGACGGCCATCTTGCCATTTTATTCCTAAAAACTGGATCTCTCGTGCAGGTCCCTTGACCTTGCTTCGTTTTATGGCAAAACCAGCATCCAAAAGAATCTGAATTATTCTCTCACCTTTCTCGAAGACTTCTTTCGCTGTGAATTATTCTCTCACCTTTCTCGAAGACTTCTTTCGCTGTGTCGCCCCATACGATGATGTCATCAATATATTGCAAGTGTTCTGGAGCTTTACCTTGCTCCAGCATGGTCTGGATCAGTCCATGGCAGATGGTAGGACTGTGTTTCCACCCCTGGGGCAAGCGATTCCACGTGTACTGGATGCCTCTCCAGGTGAAAGCAAACTGCGGCCTGCACTCTGCTGCTACAGGAATAGAGAAAAATGCATTAGCAATGTCAATTGTAGCATCCCACTGAGCTGCCTTTGACTCCAGTTCAAATTGCAGTTCTAGCATGTCAGGCACAGCAGCACTCAGTGGTGGCGTAACTTCATTCAGGCCACAATAGTCTACAGTTAGTCTCCACTCATCACTAGACTTACGCACTGGCCAGATTGGGCTGTTAAAAGGTGAGCGAGTCTTACTGATCACACCCTGGCTTTCCAATTGACGGATCAACTTCTGGATCGGAATCAAAGAGTCTCGATTGGTGCGATATTGCCGACGATGCACTGTTGTGGTAGCAATTGGCACCTGCTGATCGTCAACCATCAGCAGTCCTACAACAGAAGGGTCATCTGAAAGACCAGGCAAATCAGACAGCTGTTCAATTTTCTCAGTGTCCACAGCTGCTATACCAAATGCCCACCTATACCCTTTTGGGTCCTTAAAATACCCTCTCCTGAGGTAATCTATGCCAAGGATGCATGGAGCATCTGGACCAGTCACAATGGGATGCTTTTGCCAGTTTTTTCCAGTTAGGCTCATTTCAGCCTCTACAACAGTCAGTTCCTGGGATCCCCCAGTCACTCCAACAATATTGATGGATTGCGGTCCTTTATAATTAGAAGGAATTATCGTGCACTGAGCACCAGTGTCCACTAAAGCTTTGTACTCCTGGGGGTGTGTTGTACCAGGCCATCGTATTTGTACAGTCCAATATACTCTGTTATCCCTTTCCTCCACCTGGTTGGAGGCAGGGCACCTCTAATTTCTGTTTTGCACAGTCTCTGGGTGTGAATTAGAGGTTCCTTCAAGAGCATCAGAATCTCTTCTGCTCCTTTTGTAAACTGGAGCAGCCACCTTCCTAGGAGTTTTTCCTTTTATCTCACGTACTCGTTCCTGAAGTTCTGAGGTAGGTCTTCCATGCCACTTATTCATGTTTTCTCCCTGCTCATGTAGGAAGAACCACAGTGAACCTCTTTTTGTGGGCTGCCTCTGTCCTCTCTCTCGAGATTGGAAACGCCTTTTCCTAATAGCTGAAACATAGGTTTGTGCAGGTCGTGAATGATATGTGTCTTCTCTGAGTTCTTTGATCTCTTGCAATATCTTTTCAAATCGGTCATCAGATTTTTCACACAGTTTCTCTACAGCAGAGACACAAGCCCGTAGAGAACCAGCAAGGCTGTCCTCAAAGTTCCGAAGCTGCTCAATCACTTCATTAATCTCTTGTTCACCTCTAGCTGACCAGACCATTCCTGCCAATGACTTAGCATATGCAGGGGGTGCACTTTGTACAAATCTGCGCCACAGAGATCGTGTACAATTGATTCTATCTGGGTCTGTCCCCTCTTGGTTGTCTGATCCAAAATAGATGATCTCTCGCACAGCTAATTCTCTCAGGAACTGAATACCTCTCTCCATAGTATTCCATTTCCCTAACTTGGATATACAATCTTCCTTGTAGGGAAATCTTACTTTCATAGCTGCCAGGAGTCGGGTCCAGAGAGTAGTGGCATTAGACTCTCTTGAAATTGCCCTATCAATGGTGGAATCTCTTGACAGAGATCCCAGCTGCCTGGCTTCACCACCTTCCAATTCAATTGTTTCTGCCCCATTGTCCCAGCATCGGAGCAGCCAGGTTAAAATATTCTCGCCTTCACGGCGACTAAAGTCTTTTCGCAGATCTCTCAGCTCACCTGGAGAAAAGGACCGAGTGGTGGTCACTTCATCTCCTCCCTGTCCTGATGATGCCCCTTGAGTTGATGTTGGCCCTGTGCCATCATCTGCTGCACGAGTAGTCTTTCTAGTGACTTTCTTACAACCGGCAACTGATGCTGATATGGGTTCACCATCATTTGATTTATTTCCAGAGTCTGAATGACTGTCACAGTGGTTACAGCAGCAACAGTGCCCAGTGTGTGAAGAAGTGGGGGCTGCCTTGTTAGCCTTTGAGGCTGGAGAAGTAATGTTATCTGCAGCGACCTTGGCAGAGGAACTCTGCGGAGGAGCTGTAGCTTCAGCCTGTGAAGCCGCCGTTGGGGGGGCAGTGGCTGCAGCGGCCGCTTTCGCTGTTTTGCTCTTTCTCGAGCGGCTCGGAGTGCTTCTTGCTAAAGCTTCCGAAGACGCACCGCAAATCTCAGGACAACAAAGAGACGCAAACCTCCTGTTGAACGCCATTTCTCTTAACAGAAGCACAAACTGACACACATTCAGCAAACCAGATAACACCATCACCGTTCTATCAAAACTCCAAGGATATTCAAAATTCTCTAGAACATTTGCGAACTGTCCTAGCGAAAAAACGAAAGTATTGTTGCTCAGCCTTTCTAAAGATTCGCTCGACCAATTAGCAAACACAGAGCCGTACTGCTCTTTAATCTCTCCTGGAGGCTTTTCAAGGTAAAGCAGAAGCGAGTAGAAATTAATTAGCGGCTGCAGTACAATAAAATAAACCAGCGACAAACCACACAGTATCATCATGACCATTGTCCAGTTCTTTGTTGTTATATAATGAATACTTCGATTTAAAAAGAAAGCCCAACACAGATATGGAATCAGTGAGCACAATGTAGAAAATAACTGATACAACTTATGCCATAACATCTTTAAATCAGTGTAATTCACTTTGCCTTAATACAACTAAATAATATCCAAAGCAAACGGACGCTCGAGTATCACAACTCTATGAGTTGGCACCGTGCCAAGAAAACTGAAAGGTACGTCAGAGCAGTAGAAAAGCCAAAAATCTTCAAATTTACCCCTTTCTCTTGCCCCACGTTGGGCGCCAATTATCTGTCGAGGGTTAAGATTGCGGGGTGACAATAAAACCCTGGCAGATGTATTGTTAACCCCCTCTTCCCCCCCCACTCCCCCCTTCCTCTTTGCCCCTCCCTCTCCCCCCTTTCCACTAAGGAGAGGCGATTGGGAGGAAAGAAGGACTGAGAGAAGAGAGTTGGAAAAAATTAAAGATGTTTTACTAATGCTACTAATAAGAAGAGAGAAAATAATACAAAATATACAAAACCAATCTTGAAAGTCTCAGCAACTGCAGAGCCGGCACCCAAAGTCCTGGATTAGACTCTGCAGCCAATCGGAGCTGGATTCAGTCTCTCACTAGGCCTCAGTTCGCAGGGACGACTAGCAAGGTCCTCTTCTAATGTCGGCCATAAGCAGAAGGGAAAAAGGCAAAAAGGGAAAAGCTAACGAGATCCTCGTGATCTCCCACTTTTATATGAAGTATCACGTGAATGGAATGTTATACACAGTTGGTCAGTTTCTTGCTCACTTGTTTCTCGTCGCCCCTCTCGCGAGATGTCCATCCGTGCTTATCAATAAGTTTGCATTCCATTGCTAGGTTTACCAAAACATGTGTCTGGTTCTCCAGGAAAATGCAGTTAATATGAAGGCTTTAGCTGACAGGAAAAATTCACTGAAAGAGAAACTTGTTTTTTAACAAAACCAGGACAGTGTCTCAAACCGCTTTGGACAGTGTGTGTGTCACAATCCCCATGGGACAGAGTGTGTGTCACAAACACCATTGGATAGCATGTGTGTCACAAACCCCTTTGGAAAATGTGTGTGTCACAAACCCCATTGGACAGCTTGTGTGTCACAAACACCCATGGACAGTGTGCGTGTTCACAAACCCCATTGGACATAGTGTGTGTGTCACAATCCCCATTGAACAGTGTGTGTGTCAAAAAACCCCATGGGACTGAGTCTGTGTCACGAACCCCATTGGACAGCGTCTGTGTCACAAGCGCCATTGGACAGAGTGTGTGTGTCACAAAACCTTTTGGACAGTGTGTGTGTCACAAACCCCCGTGGACACTGTGTGTGTCACGAACGCCATTGGACAGTGTGTGTGTCACAAACCCCCGTGGACAGTGTGTGTGTCACAATCCCCAGTGGACAGCGTGTGTGTCAATACCCCATTGGACGGTGCGTGTGTGACAAAACCCACTAGACAGCGTGTGTGTCACAAACACCCATGGAGAGTGTGAGTATCACAAGCCCCATTGGATAGCGTGTGTGTCTCAAACCGCTTTGGACAGTGTTTGTGTCACAAACACCATTGGACAGAGTGTGTGTCACAAGCCTATTGAAGAGAGTGCGTGTGTCACAAAACCCACTGGACAGCGTGTGTGTCATGAGCCCGATTGGACAGCGTGTGTGTCTCAAGCTCCATTGGACAGAGTGTGTGTGTCAAAAACCCCATTGGAAAGTGTATGTATCACAAACCCCATTCAATAGCGTGTGTGTTCACAAACCCCTTTGGACAGCTTGTTTTTAACAAATCCCATTGCACAGAGTATGTGAGTCACAAAGCCCACTGGACAGCGTGTGTGTCACAAACACCAATGGACAGTGTGAGTGTCACAAACCCCATTGGACAGCGTGTTTGTCACAATCCCCATTGTACAGCGTGTGTGTCACAAACACCATTGGACAGCATGTGTGTGTAACAATACCCATTGGACAGTGTGTGTGTCACAAACCCCATTGTACAGTGTGTGTGTCTCAAACTCCACTGGACAGTTGTGTGTCACAAACACCCATGGACAATGTGCGTGTCAGAAACCCCATTGGACATCGTGTGTGTCACAAACCCCTTTGGACAGTGTGTGTGTCACAAACCCCATGGGACAATGTGTGTGTGTCACAAACCCCATTGGAAAGTGTGTGTCACAAACCCCATTGAATAGCGTGTGTGTGTTTCAAAAACCCCATTAGAAAGTATGTGTGTCACAAACCCCATTGGATAGAGTGTGCGTGTCACAAACCCCATTTGATAGCGTGTGTGTGTCACAAACCCTATTGGACAGTGTGTAGGTTACAATCCCATTTGGACAGCGTCTGTGTCACAAACCCCATTGGACAGCGTGTGTGTCAAAAACACCATTGGACAGCATGTCTGTGTCACAAATCCTATTTGACAGTGTGTGTGTCACAAACCGCACTTGACAGCGTGTGTGTCACAAACTCCCATGGACAGTGTGTGTGTCACAAACCCCATTGTACATCGTGTGTGTCACAAACCCTTTTGCACAGTGTGCGTGTCACAAACCCCAATGGATATCGTGTGTGTCACAATCCTCTTCGGACAATGTGTGTGTCACAAACCCCATTGGTCAGCGTATGTGTGTCAAAATCCCCAATGGACAGTGTGTGTGTCACAAACCCCATGGGACAAGGGTGTGTCACGAACCCCATTAGACATCGTGTGTGTCACAAACCCCATTGGACAGCGTGTGTGTTACAAACCCAATGGGAAAGAGTGTGTGTCACGAACCACATTGGACAGCGTGTGTGTTCACAAGCGCCATTGCACACACAGAGTGTGGTGTCACAAAACCCATTGGAAAGTTTGTGTCACAAACCCCATTGGATAGCATGTGTGTGTCACAAACCCTATTGGACAGTAAGTATGTCACAATCCCCGTTGGATAGCGTGTGTGTGTCACAAACCCTATTGGATAGCGTGTAGGTCACAATCCCCATTGGACAGCGTCTGTGTCACAAACCCCATTGGACAGCGTGTGTGGTTCACAATCCCCATTGGACACTGTGTGTGTGAGTCACAAAACCCATTGGATAGCGTGTGTGTCACAAACGCCCGTGGACACTGTGTGTGTCACGAACGCCATTGGACAATGTGTGTGTCACAAACCCCCCTGGACAGCGTGTGTGTCAAATCCACATTGGACATTGTGTGTGTGACAAAACCCACTGGACAGCCTGTGTGTCACAAACACCCATGGACAGTGTGAGTGCCACAAGCCCCATTGGATAGCGTCTGTGTGTTACAAACCCTATTGGACAGTGTGTGTGTCACAATCCCCATTGGACAGTGTGTGTGTCACAAAACCCATTGGATAGAGTGTGTGTGTCACAAACCCTATTGGACAGTATGTGTGTCACAAAACCCACTGTACAGCGTGTGTGTCACAAACCCCCCCGGACAGCGTGTGTGTCACAAACACCCATGGACAGGATGCGTGTCACAAACCCCATTGGAAACTTTGTGTGTCACAAACCCCACTGGACAGCGAGTGTGTCACAAACACCCATGGATATTGTGCGTGTCATCAGCCCCATTGGACAGCGTGTGTGTCAAAAACGCCATTGGACAGCGTGTGTGTGTAACAATACCCATTGGACAGTGTGTGTGTCACAAACCCCATTAGACAGCGTGTGTGTCACAAACACCCATGGACAGCGTGCGTGTCACAAACCCCATTATACATTGTGTTGTGTCACAAACCCTTTTGGACAGTGTGTGTGTTCACAAAACCCACTGGACAGCGTGTGTGTCACAAACACCCATGGACATTGTTCGTGTCACGAACCCCATTGGACAGCGTGTCTGTCACAAGCGCCATTGGACAGAGTGTGTGTGTCACAAACCCCATTGGAAAGTGTATGTGTCACAAACCCTATTGGATAGCATGTGTGTGGCAAAAACCCTATTGGACAGTGTGTGTGTCACAAAACCCACCGGACAGTGTGTGTGTCACAAACCCTTTTGGACAGTGTGTATGTCACAATCCCCATTGGACAGCGTGTGTGTCACAAACCCCCGTGGACACTGTGTGTGTCACAAACACTATTGGACAGTGTGTGTGTAACAAACCCATTTGGTCAGCGTGTGTGTCACAAACCCCATGAGACAGTGTGTGTGTCACAATCCCCATTGGACAGCGTGTGTGTCACAAACACCATTAGAAAGTGTGCGTGTCACACACCCCATTGGAAAGTGTGTGTGTCACAAAATCCATTGGATAGTGTGTGTGTCACAAACCCCATTTGATAGCGTGTGTGTGTCAGAAACCCTACTGGACAGTGTGTAGGTCACAATCCCCATTGGACAGCGTCTGTGTCACAAACCCCATTGGACAGCGTGTGTGTGTCACAATCCCCATTGGACAGTGTGTGTGTCACAAACCCCAGTGGACAGCATGTTTGTCAAAACCCCGTTGGACAGTGTGTGTGTCACAAACCCCACTGGACAGTGTGTGTGTTGCATACACCCATGGACAGTGTGCGTGTCAGAAACCCCATTGTACATCGTGTCTTTCACAAACCCTTTTGGACAGTGTGTGTGTCACAAACCCCATTATAAAGTGTGCTTGTCACAAACCCCATTTGATAGCGTGTGTGTGTCAAAAACCCTATTGGACAGTGTGTAGGTCAAAATCCCCATTGGACAGCGTCTGTGTCACAAACCCCATTGGACAGCGCGTATGTCATGAACACCATTGGACAGCGTGTGTGTGTTACAATCCCCATTGGACAGTGTGTGTGTCACAAACCCCATTGGATAGCGTGTGTGTGTCAAAAACCCCATTAGAAAGTATGTGTGTCACAAACACTTTGGATAGTGTGTGTGTGTCACAAACCCTATTTGATAGCGTGTGTGTGTCACAATCCCCATTGGACAGCGTCTGTGTCACAAACCACATTGGACAGCGTGTGTGTCACAAACACCATTGGACAGCGTGTGTATGTCACAATCCCCATTGGACAGTGTGTGTGTCACAAGCCCCATGGGACTGAGTTTTTGTAACGAACCCCATTGGACAGCGTGTGTGTCACAAGCGCCATTGGACAGAGTGTGTGTGTCACAAACCCCATTGGAAAGTGTATGTGTCACAAACCCCATGGGACAGCGTGTGTGTGTCACAAACCACATTGGAAAGTGTGTGTGTCTCAAACCCCATTGGACAGCGTGTCTGTGTCACAGTACCCTTTGGACAGCGTGTGTGTCACAAACCCTATTGGACAGTGTGTGTGTCACAAAACCCACTGGACAGTTTGTGTGTCACAAACCCCATTGGACAGCGTGTGTGTGTAACAATACCCATTGGACAGTGTGTGTGTCACAATCCCCATTGGACTGCGTGTGTGTCACAAACCCTCGCAGACACTGTATGTGTCACAAACCCCATTGGACAGCGTGTGTGTCACAATCCCAATTGTACAGTGTGTATGTGTCACAAACCGTATTGGACATCGTGTGTGTCAGAAACCCCTTTGGACAGTGTGAGTGTCACAAACCCCATTGGACAGAGTGTGTGTTTCACAAACCCCATTGGAAAGTGTGTGTGTCACAAACCCCATTGGATAGCGTGTGTGTGTCACAAACCCTCCTGGTCAGTGTCTGTCTCACAAAACCCATTGGATAGCATGCGTGTCACAAACACCATTGGACAGTGTGTGTGTAACAAACCCAGTTGGTCAGCGTGTGTGTCACAAACACCCATGGACAGTGTGCGTGTCACAAACCCCATTGGACAACGTGTGTGTCACAAACCCCTTTGGACAGTGTGTGTGTTACAAACCCCATTGGACAGCGTGTGTGTCACAAACCCCTTTAGAAAGTATGCGTGTCACAAACCCCATTGGATAGCGTGTGTGTCACAAACCCAATTGGACAGTGTGTGTGTGTCACAAACCCCTTTGGACAGTTTGTGTGTCACAAACCCCATTGGACAGCGTGTGTGTCACAAAACCCATGGGACAGTGTGTGTCACAAACACTATTGGTCAGCGTGTGTGTGTCACAAGCCCATTGGACAGAGTGTGTGTGTCACAAACCCCATTGGACACCGTGTGTGTGTCACAAACCGCATTGGATAGCGTGTGTGTGTCACAAACCCTATTGGACAGTGTGTGTGTGAAAAAACACACTGGATAGCGTGTGTGTCACAAACCCCATTGTACAGCGTGTGTGTCACAAGCCCCATGGGACAGAGTGTATTTGTCACAAACCCCATTGGAGAGCGTGTGTGTCTCAAACCCCATTGGACAGAGTGTATGTGTCACAAGTCCTATTAGACAGTGTGTGTGTCACGAACACCATTGGACAGCGTGTGTGTTACAAGCCCCTTTGGACAGAATGAATGTGTCACAAAACCCATTGGACAGCATGTATGTGTCACAATTCCCATTAGACAGTGTCTGTGTCACAAACACCATGGGACTGAGTGTGTGTCACGAACTCCATTGGATAGTGTGTGTCACAAGCGCCATTGGAGAGCGTGTTTTTGTCACAAACCCTCCTGGTCAGTGTGTGTGTCACAAAACCCATTGGACAGCATGCGTGTCACAAACACAATTTGACAGTGTGTGTGTAACAAACCCAATTGGTCAGCGTGTGTGTCACAAACCCCATTGGACACCGTGTGTGTGTCACAAACTCCATTAGAAAGTATGCGTGTTCACAAACGCCATTGGATAGCGTGTGTGTGTCACAAACCCTATTGGACAGTGTGTATGACACAATCCCCATTGGACAGCGTCTTTGTCACAAACTCAATGGGACAGAGTGTGTGTCACAAACACTATAGGACAGCGTGTGTGTGTCACAAAACCCACTGGACAGCGTGTGTGTCACAAGCTCCATTGGACAGAGTGTGGTGTCACAAACCCCATTGGAAAGTGTATGTGTCACAAACCCCATTGGATAGCCTGTGTGTGTCACAAACACCATTGGACAGCGTGTGCATCACAAGCCCATTGGACAGAGTGTATGTGTCACAATACCCATTTGACAGTGTGTGTGTCACAAACACGTTTCGAGAGAGTTTGTGTCACAAACCCCACTGGACAGCGGGTTTGTCACAAGCACTATTTTACAGAGTGTGTGTGTCACAAAACCCATTCGAAAGTGTATGTGTCACAAACCCCATTGGATAGCGTGTGTGTGTCAAAAACAGTACTGGAGAGTGTGTGTGTAACAAACAACATTGGACAGCGTGTGTATCAAAATAAGCATTGGACAGAGTGTGTGTGTCACAAACCCCATTGGACACTGTGTGTGTCACAAACCCCATTGGACAGAGTTTGTGTGACAAACCCCATTGGGCAGTGTGTGTGTCATAAACCCCATTGGAAAGTGTATGTGTCACAAACCGCATTGGATAGCGTGTGTGTGTCACAAACACCATTGGACAGCGTGTCTGTCACAAGCCTATTGGACAGAGTGCGTGTGTCACAAAACCCACTCGACAGCCTGTGTGTCACGAACCCCATTGGACAGCGTGTGTGTCACAAGCACCATTGGACAGAGTGTGTGTGTCAGAAACCCCTTTGGAAAGTGTATGTGTCACAAACGCGACTGGATAGCGTGTGTGTGTCACAAAGCCTATTGGAGAGTGTGTGTAGTCACAAAACCCACTGGAGAGCGTGTGTGTCACAAACCCCATTGGACAGCGTGTGTGTAACAAACCTCTTTGGACAGTGTATGTGTGTCACAAACCTCCTGGTCAGTGTGTGTGACACAAACACCATTGTACAGCGTGTTTGTCACAAGCCCTTTGGACAGAGTGTGTGTGTCACAAACCCCGTTGGACAGCGTGTATGTCAAAAACCCCTTTAGACAGTGTGTGTGTCACAAAGCACATTGTACAGCGTGTGTGTGTCACAATCCCCATTGGACAGTGTGTGTGTCACAAATCCCATTGGACAGCGTGTGTGTGTCACAATACCCATTGGACAGCAAGTGTGTCACAAGCACCATTGGACAGAGTATGTGTGTCACAAACCCCATTGGACAGAGTGTGTGTGACAAACCCCATTGGACAGCGTGTGTGTCATGAACCCCATTTCAAAACTTGTGTGTCACAAGCACCATTGGACAGAGTGTTTGTGTCACAAACATCATTGGAAAGTGTATGTGTCACGAACCTCATTGGATAGCATGTGTGTATCACAAGCCCCACTGGACAGCGTCTGTGTCACAAACCCCATTGGACAGCGTGTGTGTGTCACAATCCCCATTGGACAGTGTGTGTGTCACAAACCCCATGGGACAGAGTGTTTGTCACAAACACTATTGGACACCGTGTGTGACAAGCCCATTGGACAGAGAGTGTGTGTCACAAAACCCACTGGACAGCGTGTGTGTCACAATCCTATTTGGACAGCATGTGTGTCACAAACCCCATTGGACAGTGTCTATGTGTAACAATACCCATTGGACAGCGTGTGTGTCATAAACCCCCATGGACACTGTATGTGTCACGAATGCCATTGGACAGCGTGTATGTCACAAGACCCATTGGAGAGAGTGTATGTGTCACAATACCCATTAGACAGTGTGTGTGTCAATACCCCATTGGACATAGTGTGTGTCACAAAACTCACTGGACAGCGTGTGTGTCACAAACACCCATGGAGAGTGTGTGTGTCACAAACCCCATTGCACAGTGAGTGTGTGTCACAAACCCCATTGGAAAGTGTGTTTGTCACAAACCCCATTGGATAGCGTGGGTGTGTCACAAACCCTACTGGACTGTGTGTGTGTCAGAGGCCTCATTAGACAGCCTGTGTGTAGTCACAGTCGCCATTGGACAGTGTTTGTGTCACAAAACCCATTGTATAGTGTGTGTGTGTTACATTCCCTTTAGAAAGTGTGTGTGTCAAAAACCCTATTGGATAGTGTGTGTGTCACAAGTCCCTTTGGACAGAGTGAATGTGTCACAAACCCCATTAGACAGTGTGTGTGTCACAATACCCATTGGAAAGCGTGTGTGTCACAGACCCCTTTGGACAGTGTGTGTGTCACAAACCCCATTGGACAGTGCGTGTGTCAGAAAAAACATTGGTCAGTGTGTATGACACAAAACCCATTGGACAGCGTGTGTTTCAAAACCCAATTGGACAGTGCGTATGTCACAAAACCCATTGGACAGCGTGTGTTTTACAAATCCCCCTGGTCAGTGTGTGTGTCACAATCCCCAGTGGACAGCGTGTGTGGCAAAACCCAATTGGACAGTGTTTGTATCACAAAACCCACTGGACAGCGTGTGTGTCACAAACACCCCTGGACAGTGTAAGTGTCACAATCCCCATCGGATTGCGTGTGTGTCACAAACCCCTATGGACAGTGTATTTGTCACAAATGCCATTGTATAACATGTGTGTTCACAATCCCATTGGACAGATTGTTTTTCACAAGACCCATTGGACAGAGTGTGTGTGTCACAAAGCCCATTGGACAGCGTGTGTGTCACAATCCCCATTGGACAGCGTATGTGTCACAAACCCCATTGGACAGCGTGTGTGTGTAACAATACCCATTGTACAGTGTGTGTGTCACAATCCCCATTGGATAGAGTGTGTGTCACAAACACCCCTGGACAGCGTGTGTGTCACAAACATCCATGGACAGTGTGTGTGTCACAAATCCCATTGGACAGCGTGTGTGTGTGATAATCCCCATTGGACAGTGTGTGTGTCACAAACCCCATGAGACAGAGTGTCTGTAAGAAACACCACTGGACAGAGTGTGAGTGTCACAAACCCCACTGGATAGTGTGTGTGTCACAAACCCCATTAGAAAGTGTGTGTGTCACAAACCACATTGGATAGCGTGTGTGTGTCACAAACCCTATTGGACAGTGTGTGTGTCACAAACCCCGTTGAACAGTTTGTGTGCCACAAACACCATTGGACATCGTGTGTGTCACAAGCCCATTTTACAGAGTGTATGTGTCACAAAATCCATTGGATAGCGTGTGTGTGTCACAAACCCTATTGGACAGTGTGTGTGTCACAAAATACACTGGACAGCGCGTGTGTTCGCAGGACCCATTGGACAGAGTCTGTGTGTCACAAAGCCCGTTGGGCACCGTGTGTGTCACAATCCCCATTGGACAGCGTCTGTGTCACAAACACCATTGGACAGAGTGTGTGTCACAAACCCTTTTGGACAGTGTGTGTGTCACAAACCCATTTGGACACCGTGTGTGTGTCACAATCCCCATTGGACAGTGTGTGTGTCACAAAACCCACTGGATAGCGTGTGAGTTCCAAACAAGCAAGGACGGTCTGTGTTTCACAAACCTCATTGGACAGCGTGTGTGTGTCACAATCCCCATTGGACAGTGTGTGTGTCACAAAAACCATTGGACAGCGTGTGTGTCACAAGCACCATTGGACAGAGTGTGAGTGTCACAAAACCCATTGGAAAGTGTGTGTGTCACAAACCCCATTTAATAACGTGTGTGTGTCACAAACCCTATTGGGCAGTGTGTGTGTCACAAACCCAATGGGATAGCGCGTGTGTGTCACAAACCCCATTAGAAACTGTGCGTGTCACAAAACCCCGTGGACACTGTGTGTGTCAGAAACCCTTTTGGACAGTGTGTGTGTCAGAAATCCCACTGGACAGCGTGTGTGTCACAAACCCCATTGGACAGTGTGTATGTGTCATAAGCTCCATTGCACAGAGTGTGTGTTTCACAAACCCCATTGGATAGAGTTTGTGTGACAAACCCCATTGGACACTCTGTGTGTCAGAAACACCACTGGACAGCGTTTGTGTCACACTCCCCAGTGGACAGAGTGTGTGTCAAAACCAAATTGGACAGTGCGTGTGTCACAAAACCCACTGGACAGGGTGTGTGTCACAAACCCCCCTAGTCAGTTTGTGTGTCACTATCCCCAGTGGACAGCGTGTGTGTCAAAACCCCATTGGACAGTGTGTGTGTCACAAAACCCACTGGATAGCGTGTGAGTTCCAAACAAGCAAGGACGGTCTGTGTTTCACAAACCTCATTGGACAGCGTGTGTGTGTCACAATCCCCATTGGACAGTGTGTGTGTCACAAAAACCATTGGACAGCGTGTGAGTCACAAGCACCATTGGACAGAGTGTGAGTGTCACAAAACCCATTGGATAGTGTGTGTGTCACAAACCCCATTTAATAATGTGTGTGTGTCACAAACCCTATTGGACAGTGTGTGTGTCACAAACCCAATGGGATAGCGTGTGTGTGTCACAAACCCCATTAGAAAGTGTGCGTGTCACAAACCCCTTTGGAAAGTGTGTGTGTCATAAACCCCATTGGATAGCGTGTGTGTCACTAACCCCTGTGGACACTGTGTGTGTCACAAACCCCATTCGAAAGTGTGTGAGTCACAAAGCCCATTGGAAAGAGTGTGTGTTTCACAAAACCCATCAAACAGTACGCGTGTGACAAACCCCATAGGATAGCGTGTGTGTGCCAAAATCCCCATTGGATAGCGTGTGTGTGTCACAAAGCCTATTGGACAGCGTGTGTGTCACAAGACCCATTGGACAGAGTGTGTGTGTGGCAAACCCCATTGGACACCGTGTGTGTCATAACCCCCACTTTACAGCATATGTGTTTCACAATCCCCATTGGACAGAGTGTTTGTGTCACAAAACCCACTGGACAGCGTGTGTGTCACGAATTCCATTAGACAGCGTGTGTGTCATAAGCACCATTGGACAGGGTGTGTGTGTCACAAACCCCATTGGAAAGTGTATGTGTCACAAACCCCATTGGATAGCGTGTGTGTGTCACAAACCCCATTAGAAAGTGTGCGTATCACAAACCCCCGTGGACACTGTGTGTGTCACAAACCCTTTTGGACTGTGTGTGTGTCAGAAACCCCACTGGACAACGTGTGTGTCACAAACACCCAAGGACGGTGTGCGTGTCACAAACCCCATTGGACATCGTGTGTGTAACAAACCCATTTGGACAGTGTGTGTGTCACAAACCCCATGGGACAGAGTGTGTGTCACTCACCCCACTGGACAGCATGTGTGTCACAAGCACCATTGGACAGAGCGTGTGTGTCACAAAGCCCATTGGAAAGTGTATGTGTCACAAACCCCACTGGATAGCTTGTGTGTGTCGCAAACCCTGCTGGTCAGTTTGTGTGTCACAAAACCCATTGGATAGCATGCGTGTCACATACACCATGGAACAGTGTGTGTGTAACAAAACCAATTTGTCAGCGTGTGTGTCACAAACCCCACTGGAAAGTGTGTGTGTCACAATCCCCTTTGGAAACTGTGTGTGTCACAAACCCCATTAGAAAGTGTGCATGTCACAATCCCCTTTTCAAAGTGAGGACCTCTTTGGACAGTGTATGTGTGTCACAAACCTCCTGGTCAGTGTGTGTGTCACAAAACCCATTGGACAGCGTGTGTGTCACAAACCGCATTGGATATCATGTGTGTGTCACAAACCCCATTAGAAAGTGTGCGTGTCACAAAACCCATTTGATTCCCTGTGTGTTTCACAAACCCCATTGGAAATTCTGCGTGTCTCAAAGCCCATATGATAGCGTGTGTGTCGCAAACCCCATTAGAAAGTGTGCGTGTTACAAACCCCATTGGATAGCGAGTGTGTCAAAAACCCTATTGGACAGTGTGTGTGTCACAAACCCCACTGGACAGCGTGTGTGTCACGAACCCCATTGGAAAGCGTGTGTGTCACAAGACCCATTGGACAGCGTGTGTTCATAATCCCCACTTTACAGCGTGTGTGTCTCTCAATCCCCATTGGACAGAGTGTGTGTGTGACAAACCCCTTTGGACAGTGTGTGTGTCAGAAACCCCATTGGACAGCGTGTGTGTCACAAACACCCATGGACAGTGTGCATGTCAAAAACCTCATTGGATACCGTGTGTGTCCCAAACCCCGTTGGACAGTGTGTGTGTCACAAACCCCATGGGACAGAGTGTGTGTCACAAACCCCATTGGACAGCGTGTGTGTCTACAAGCGCCATTGGACAGAGCGTGTGAGTCACAAACCCCATTAGAAAGTGTATGTGTCACAAACCCCATTGGATAATGCGTGTGAGTCACAAACCCTCCTGGTCAGTGTGTGTGTCACAAAACCCATTGTATAGCATGCGTGTCACAAACACCATGGGACAGTGTGTGTGTGTCACAAACGCCATTGGACAGCGTGTGTGTAATAAACCCCTTTGGACAGTGTGTGTGTCACAAACCCCATTGGACAGGCTGTGTGTCACAAACAATATTGGACAGCGTTTGTGTCACAAACCCATTGGACAGAGTGTGTGTGTCACAAACGCCAATGGACAGTGTGTGTGTCACGAACCCCATTGGACAGCGTGTGGGTTATAAGACCCATTGGACAGAGTGTGTGTGTCACAATCCCCATTGGACAGCGTGTGTGTCACAAACCACATTGGACAGAGTGTGTGCGACAAACCCCATTGGACACCGTGTGTGTCATAACCCCCATTTTACAGCGTGTGTGTGTTACAATCCCCATTTGACAGTGTGTGTGTGTCACAAACCCCACTGGACAGCATGTGTGTCACAAAACCCTTTAGACTGTGTGTGTGTCACAAACCCCATTGTAGAGCCCGTGTCTGTCACATTCCCCATTGGACAGCGTGTGTGTCACAATACACATTGGACATAGTGTGTGTGTCACAAAACCCATTGGATAGCATTTGTGTGTCACAAACCCTGTTGGACTGTGTGTGTGACACAAACGGCAGTGGACAGCGTTTGTGTCACGAACCCCATTGGACAGAGTGTGTGTCACAAACCCCTTTGGACAGTGTGTGTGTCACAATCCCCACTGGACAGCGTGTGTGTGTCACAATTCCCATTGGACAGTGTGTGCGTCACAAACCCCATTGGACAGAGTGTGTGTCACAAACCCCGTTGGATAGCATGTGTGTGTCACAAACCCTGTTGGACAGCGTGTAGTGTAAGGAAGCCCATTGGACAGTGTGTGTCACAAATCCCATTGGACAGCGTTTGTGTCACAAGCCCATTGGACAGAGTGTGTGTATCACAAAATCCACTGGACACTGTGTGTGTCACGAACCCCATTGGACAGCGTGTGTGTCACAAGCACCACTGGACAGAGTGTGGTGTCACAAACCCTATTGGAAAGTGTATGTGTCACAAACCCCATTGGATAGCGTGTGTGTGTCACAAACCCCATTATAAAGTGTGTGTGTCACAAACCCCATTGGATAGCGTGTGTGTGTCACAAACCCCATTGGACAGTGTGTGTGTGTCACAATACCCATTGAACACTGTGTGTGTCACAAAACGCATTGGATAGCCTGTGTTTCACAAACCCCATTTGAAAGTGTGTGTGTCACAAACCCCGTTGGATAGCATGTGTGTGTCACAAACCATGTTGGACAGCGTGTAGTGTAAGGAAGCCCATTGGACAGTGTGTGTCACAAATCCCATTGGACAGCGTGTGTGTGGCACAAAGCCCAGTTGACAGAGTGTGTTTCAAAAAAACCATTGGACAGTGTGTATGTCACAACCCCCATTGGACAGCGTGTGTGTGTCACAAACCCTCCTGGTCAGTGTGTGTTTCACAAACCCCATTGGAAAGTGTGTGCGCCATTAATCCCATTGCATAGCGTGTGTGTGACAAACTCCCTTATAAAGTAGTGCGTGTTCACAAACCCCACTGGATAGCGTGTGTGTGTCACCAACCCTATTGGACAGTGAGTAGGTCACAATCCCCATTGGACAGCGTCTGTGTCACAAACCTTGTTGGACAGCATGTGTGTCACTTACACCATTGGACAGCGTGTGTGTGTCACAATCCCCATTAGACAGTTTGTGTGTCACAAACCCCATTGGATAGCATGTGTTTCACAAACCCCAGTTGAAAGTGTGTGTGTCACAAACCCCAACAGATAGCGTGTGTGTGTCACAAACCCGATTGGACAGTGTGTATGACAAAATCCCCATTGGACAGCCTGTGTGTCACAAACCCCATTGGACAGTGTGTCTGTGTCACAATACCCATTGGACAGAGTTAGTGTCACAAACCACATTGGACAGCGTGTGTGTCTCAAACACCATTGGACAGTGTGTGTGGGACATACCCCATTGGACAGCGTGTGTGCGTCTCAAATGCCGTTGGATAGCATGTGTGTCACAAATCCCATTGGACAGCTTGTTTGTGTCACAAAGCCCATTTGACAGAGTATGTGTCACAAACACCATTGGAGAATGTATGTGTAACATACCCAATTGTTCAGAGTGTGCGTAACAATCTCCATGAGACAGCGTGTGTGTGTCACACACCTCATTGGAAAGTGTGTGTGTCACAAACCCCATTTTATAGCGTGTGTGTGTCACAAAACCCATTATAAAGTGTGTGTGTTACAAACCCCAGTGGATAGCGTGTGTGTGTTACAAACCCCACTGGACAGCGTGTGTGTCACAAACACCATTGGACAGCATGTGTGTGTCACATTCCTCATTGGACAGTGTGTGTGTCGCAAACACCACTGGACAGAGTGTGTGTCACAAACCCCATTGGACAGTGTGTCTGTGTCACAATACCCAATGGACAGTGTGTGTGTCACTATCCCCATTGGACAGTGTGTGTGTCACAAACACCATTGGACAACATGTGTGTGTCACATTCCCCATTGGACAGTGTATGTTCACAAAACCCATTGGATAGCGTGTGTGTCACAAACCCCATTGGATAGCGTGTGTGTCACAATCCCCATTGAACAGTGTGTGTGTGTCACAATTCCCATTGGACAGTGTGTGCGTCACAAACCCCATTGGACAGAGTGTGTGTCACAAACCCCGTTGGATAGCATGTGTGTGTCACAAACCCTGTTGGACAGCGTGTAGTGTAAGGAAGCCCATTGGACAGTGTGTGTCACAAATCCCATTGGACAGCGTTTGTGTCACAAGCCCATTGGACAGAGTGTGTGTATCACAAAATCCACTGGACACTGTGTGTGTCACGAACCCCATTGGACAGCGTGTGTGTCACAAGCACCACTGGACAGAGTGTGGTGTCACAAACCCTATTGGAAAGTGTATGTGTCACAAACCCCATTGGATAGCGTGTGTGTGTCACAAACCCCATTATAAAGTGTGTGTGTCACAAACCCCATTGGATAGCGTGTGTGTGTCACAAACCCCATTGGACAGTGTGTGTGTGTCACAATACCCATTGAACACTGTGTGTGTCACAAAACGCATTGGATAGCCTGTGTTTCACAAACCCCATTTGAAAGTGTGTGTGTCACAAACCCCGTTGGATAGCATGTGTGTGTCACAAACCATGTTGGACAGCGTGTAGTGTAAGGAAGCCCATTGGACAGTGTGTGTCACAAATCCCATTGGACAGCGTGTGTGTGGCACAAAGCCCAGTTGACAGAGTGTGTTTCAAAAAAACCATTGGACAGTGTGTATGTCACAACCCCCATTGGACAGCGTGTGTGTGTCACAAACCCTCCTGGTCAGTGTGTGTTTCACAAACCCCATTGGAAAGTGTGTGCGCCATTAATCCCATTGCATAGCGTGTGTGTGACAAACTCCCTTATAAAGTAGTGCGTGTTCACAAACCCCACTGGATAGCGTGTGTGTGTCACCAACCCTATTGGACAGTGAGTAGGTCACAATCCCCATTGGACAGCGTCTGTGTCACAAACCTTGTTGGACAGCATGTGTGTCACTTACACCATTGGACAGCGTGTGTGTGTCACAATCCCCATTAGACAGTTTGTGTGTCACAAACCCCATTGGATAGCATGTGTTTCACAAACCCCAGTTGAAAGTGTGTGTGTCACAAACCCCAACAGATAGCGTGTGTGTGTCACAAACCCGATTGGACAGTGTGTATGACAAAATCCCCATTGGACAGCCTGTGTGTCACAAACCCCATTGGACAGTGTGTCTGTGTCACAATACCCATTGGACAGAGTTAGTGTCACAAACCACATTGGACAGCGTGTGTGTCTCAAACACCATTGGACAGTGTGTGTGGGACATACCCCATTGGACAGCGTGTGTGCGTCTCAAATGCCGTTGGATAGCATGTGTGTCACAAATCCCATTGGACAGCTTGTTTGTGTCACAAAGCCCATTTGACAGAGTATGTGTCACAAACACCATTGGAGAATGTATGTGTAACATACCCAATTGTTCAGAGTGTGCGTAACAATCTCCATGAGACAGCGTGTGTGTGTCACACACCTCATTGGAAAGTGTGTGTGTCACAAACCCCATTTTATAGCGTGTGTGTGTCACAAAACCCATTATAAAGTGTGTGTGTTACAAACCCCAGTGGATAGCGTGTGTGTGTTACAAACCCCACTGGACAGCGTGTGTGTCACAAACACCATTGGACAGCATGTGTGTGTCACATTCCTCATTGGACAGTGTGTGTGTCGCAAACACCACTGGACAGAGTGTGTGTCACAAACCCCATTGGACAGTGTGTCTGTGTCACAATACCCAATGGACAGTGTGTGTGTCACTATCCCCATTGGACAGTGTGTGTGTCACAAACACCATTGGACAACATGTGTGTGTCACATTCCCCATTGGACAGTGTATGTTCACAAAACCCATTGGATAGCGTGTGTGTCACAAACCCCATTGGATAGCGTGTGTGTCACAATCCCCATTGAACAGTGTGTGTGTCACAAAACGCATTGGATAGCGTGTGTGTCACAGTCCCTATTGGATAGAAGGTGTGTCACAAATCCCATTGGAAAGAGTTTGTGTCACAAACCCCATTGGACAGTGTGTGTGTCACAAAACGCATTGGATAGCGTGTGTGTCACAATCCCCATTGGACAGCGTGTGTGTCACAAGCGCCATTGGAAAGTGTGTGTGTCAGGAACCCCATTGGACAGCGTGTGTGTCACAAGCGCCATTGGAAAGTGTGTGTGTCATAACCCCCATTTCACAGCGTGTGTGTGTCACAATCCTCATTGGACAGTGTGTGTGTGTCACAAACCCCACTGGACATCGTGTGTATCACCATCCCCATTGGACAGCGTGAGTGTCACAAACCCCATTGGACAGCGTGAGTGTCACAAACCCCATTGGACAGTGTGTGTGTATCACAAACCCCTTTGGACTGTGTGTGTGTCACAAACCACATTCTACAGTGCGTGTGTGTCACATTCCCCATTGGACAGCATGTCTGTCACAAACCCAATTGGACAGTGTGTATGTCACAATCCCCATTAGACAGCGTCTGTGTCACAAATCCCATTGGGCAGCGTGTGTGTCACAAACAACATTGGACAGTGTGTGTATCACAATACCCATTGGACAGTGTGTGTGTCACAAAACCTATTGGATAGCGTGTGTGTCATAAACCCCATTAGAAAGTGTGCGTGTCACAAACCCCATCGGATAGCTTGTGTGTGTTACAAACCCCACTGGACAGCTTGTGTGTCACAAAACCAATTGGACAGAGTGTGTGTGTCACAAACCCCATTGGACAGCGTGTGTGTGTCACAAAACCCTTTGGACAGACTGTGTGTCACAAACACTATTGGATCAGATTTTATGTCACAAACCCATTGGACAGAGTGTGTGTGTCACAAAACCCACTTGACAGTGTGTGTGTCATGAACCCCATTGGACAGTGTGTGTGTCACAAACCCCACTGGACATCGTGTCTGTCACAAACACCCATGGACAGTGTGCGTGTCACAATCCCCATTGGACAGAGTGTGTGTCACAAACCAAATTGGACAGCCTGTGTGTCACAAACCCCATCGGACAGCGTGTGTGTGTCACAAAACCCATTGGACAGTGTGTGTGTCACATACCCCATTGGACAGAGTTTGTGTCACAAACCCCATTGGACAGCGTGTGTGTCAGAAACCCCACTGGACAGCGTGTGTGTAACAAAGGCCATTGGATAGCGTGTCTGTGTCACAAACCCCATTGGAAAGTGTGAGTGTCACAAACCCCATTGGATAGTGTGTGTGTGTCACAAAACCTATTGGACTGCGTGTGTGTCACAATCCCCATTGGACAGTGTGTGTGTCACGAACCCCATTGGACAGCGTGTGTGTCACAAGCACCATTGGACAGAGTGTGTGTGTCACAAACCCCATTGTACAGCGTTTGTGTCACAAACCCCATTGGATAGTGTGTGTGTGTCACAAACCCTATTGGACTGCGTGTGTGTCACAATCTCCATTGGACAGTGTGTGTGTCACAAACCCCATTGGACAGCGTGTGTGTCACAAGCACCATTGGACAGAGTGTGTGTGTCACAAACCCCATTGTACAGCGTTTGTGTCACAAACCCCATTGGATAGTGTGTGTGTGTCACAAACCCCATTGGACAGCGTGTGTGTCACAAGAACCATTGGACAGAGTGTGTGCAACAGAAACCCCATTGGAAAGTGTACGTGTCACACAGCCCATTGGACAGCGTGTGTGTGTCACAAACCCTACTGGACAGTGTGTGTGTCACAAAACCCACTGGATAGCGTGTGTGTCCAAAACCCCATTGGACAGCATGTTTGTCACAAACCTTATTGGACAGCGCGTGTGAGTCACAAACCCCATTGTACAGCGTGTTTGTCACAATCCCCATTGGACAGTGTGTGTGTCACAAGCCCAATGTACAGAATGTGTGTGTCACAAAACCCCGTGGACACTGTGTGTAACACGAACGCCATCGGACAGTGTGTGTGTCACAAACACCATTGGACAGCGTGTGTGTGTCACAATCCACATTGGACAGTGTGTGCGTCACAAACCCCCCTGGACAGTGTGTGTGTCACAAACCCCATTGGACAATGTGTGTGTCACAAACCCCATTGGACATCGTGTGTGTCACTAACACCTTTGCACAGTGTGTGTGTCACCAACCCCTTTGGACAGTGTGTGTGTCACAAACCCCGTTGGATAGCGTGTGTGTGTCACAAACCCCATTGTACAGCATGTGTGTCTGTCAAAACACCCATTGGACAGTGTGTGTCAAAAGCCACATTGGACAGAGCGTGTGTGTCACAAACCCCATTGGACAGCGTGTGTGTCACAAACCATAATATGACTGCGTGTGTGTGTCACAATACCCATTGGACAGTGTGTGTGTCACAAACCCCATTGGACAGAGTTTGTGTCACAAACCCCATTGGACAGCGGGTGTGTCACACACACCATTGGACAGAGTGTGTATCACAAACCCCATTGGACAGTGTGTGTGTGTCACAATCCTTCCTGGTCAGTGTGTGTGTTCACAAACCCCATTGGACAGTGTGTGTATCACAAACCCCAGTGGACAGCGTGTTTGTCACAAACACCCATGGACAGCGTGCGTGTCACAAACCCCATTAGACATCGTGTGTGTCACTAACCCCTTTGGACAGTCTGTGTGTCACAAACCCCGTTGGATAGCGTGTGTGTGTCACAAACCCAATTGGACAGTGTGTGTGGCAGACAACCCACTGGACAGCTTGTATGTCACATATCCCATTGGACAGCGTGTGTGTAAAAAGCCACATTGGACAGAGTGTGTGTGTCACAAACCCCATTGGACAGTGTGTGTGTCACAAACCCCATTGGACAGCGTGTGTGTCACAAACCAAAATATGAAAAGTTGTGTGTGTAACAATACCCATTGGACAGTGTGTGTGTCACAAGCCCTATTGGACAGCGTCTGTGTCTAAAACCCCCGTGGGTACTGTGTGTGTCACAAACCGCATTGGACAGTCTGTGTGTCACAAACCCCACTGGACATTGCATCTGTCACAAACACCCATGGACAGCGTGCGTTTCGCAAACCCCCGTGGACACTGTGTGTGTCACAAACCCCTTTGGACAGGGAGTGTGTCACAAACCCAATTGGACAGCGTGTGTCATAAACCCCATGGGATAGAGTGTTTGTCACAAACACTATTATACAGCCTGTGTGTCACAAGCTCATTGGGCAGAGTGTGTGTGTCATAAAACCCACTGGACAGCGTGTGTGTCACGAACCCCATTGGACAGCGTGTGTATCACAAGCACCATTGGACAGCGTGTGTGTCACAAACCCCATGGGAAAGAGTGTTTGTCGCAAACACTATTATATAGCATGTGTGTCACAAGCCCATTGGGCAGAGTGTGTGTGTCATAAAACGCACTGGACAGCGTGTGTGTCACAAAACTCATTGGAAAGTGTATGTGACAGTAACCCCATTGGATAGAGTGTGTGTCACAAGCCCCATTGGATAGAGTGTATGTGTCACAAAACCCATTGGACAGTGTTTGTGTAACAAACGCCATTGGATAGCGTGTCTGTGTCACAAACACCATTAGAAAGTGTGCGTGTTACAAACCCCATTGGATTGCGTGTGTGTGTCACAAACCCTATTGGACAGCATTTGTGTCACAATCCCCATTGGACAGTGTGTGTGTCACAAGCACCATTGGACAGGATGTGTGTGTTAGAAAACCCTATTGGACAGTGTGTGTGTCACAAAACACACTGAATAGCGTCTGTGTCACAAACCCCATTGGACAGCGTGTGTGTGTCCCAATCCCCATTGGACAGCGTGTTTGTCACAAAACCCACTGGATAGCGTTTGTGTCACAAACCCTATTTGAAAGTAGGTGTGTCACAAAACACACTGGATAGCATGTGTTTCACAAGACCCATTGGACAGAGTGTGTGTGTATCAAATCCCATTGGACAGAGTGTGTGTCTCACAAAACCCATTGGACAGCGTGTGTGACACAAACCCCATTGGACAGCGTGTGTGTCACAAACACCATTAGACAGCGTGTATGTCAGAAACCCCATTGGACAGCGTGTCTGTGTCACAAACCCCATTGGACAGGGCGTGTGTGTCACAATCCCCATTGGACAGGGCGTGTGTGTCACAATCCCCTTTAGACAGTGTCTGTGTCACAAAGCCCTTTGGACAGTGCGTGTGTCACAAACCCCATTGGACAGCGTGTGAGTGTCACAATCCCCATTGGACAGTGTGTGTGTCACAAAACCCATTGGGTGGCGTGTGTGTGTCACAAACCCTATTGGACAGCGTGTGTGTGTCACAAGCCCATTGGACAGCGTGTGTGTCACAATCCCCATTTGACAGCGTGTTTCTCACAAACACCATTGGACAGCATGTGTGTCAGAAACCCCATCGGACAGTTTGTATGTCATAAAACCCATTGGACAGAGTGTGTGTGTCACAAAGCCGATTGGACAGAGTGTGTGTTTCAAAAACCCCATTGGACAGCGTGTGTGTCACAAACACCATTAGACAGCGTGTATGTCAGAAACCCCATTGGACAGCGTGTCTGTGTCACAAACCCCATTGGACAGGGCGTGTGTGTCACAATCCCCATTGGACAGGGCGTGTGTGTCACAATCCCCTTTAGACAGTGTCTGTGTCACAAAGCCCTTTGGACAGTGCGTGTGTCACAAACCCCATTGGACAGCGTGTGAGTGTCACAATCCCCATTGGACAGTGTGTGTGTCACAAAACCCATTGGGTGGCTTGTGTGTGTCACAAACCCTATTGGACAGCGTGTGTGTGTCACAAGCCCATTGGACAGCGTGTGTGTCACAATCCCCATTTGACAGCGTGTTTCTCACAAACACCATTGGACAGCATGTGTGTCAGAAACCCCATCGGACAGTTTGTATGTCATAAAACCCATTGGACAGAGTGTGTGTGTCACAAAGACGATTGGACAGAGCGTGTGTTTCAAAAACCCCATTGGACAGCGTGTGTGTCACAAACCCCATTGGACAGGGTGTGTGTCACAAACCACATTGGACAGCGTGTGTTTCACAAACCCCATTGGACAGGGTTTGTGTGTCACAATACCCATAGGACAGTTTGTGTGTCACAAACCTCATTGGATAGAGTTTGTATCACAACCTCCCGTGGACACTCTGTGTATCATAAACCCCATTGGACAATGTGTGTGTCACAAACTCCACTGGACAGTGTGTGTGTGTCACAAACCCCATTGGATAGAGTGTGTGTGTCACAAACCCCATGTGACAGAGTGTGTGTCACAATCCCCATTGGACAGTGTGTGTGTGTCACAAACCCCATTAGACAGCGTGTGTGTCACAAACCCCTTTGGACAGTGTAGTGTGTCACAAACCCCATTGGACAGCCTGTGTGTGTAAAAATCCCGATTGGACAGTGTGTGTGTCACAAACCCCATGGGACAGAGTGTGTGTCACAAACACTACTGGACAGAGTGTGTGTGTCACAAAACCCACTAGACAGCGTGTGTGTCACGAACCCCATTGGACAGAGTGTTGTGTCACAATCCCCATTGGACAGCCTGTGTGTCACAAACCCCATTGGACAGTGTGTGTGTGTCACAAACCCCATTGGACAGAGTTTGTTTCACAAACCCCATTGGACAGCATGTGTGTCAGAAACACCATTGGACACTGTGTGTGCCACAAACCCCATTGGACAGTGTGTGTGTCACAAACTCCACTGGACAGCGTGTGTGTCACAAACACCCGTGGACAGTGTGCGTGTCACAAACCCCATTGGACAGTGTGTGTGTGTCACAATACCCAGTGGACAGAGTGTGTGTGTCACAAACTCCATGGGACAGCGTGTGTGTCACAAGCGCCATTGTACAGAGTGTGTGTGTCACAAACCCCATTAGAAAGTGTGCGTGTCACAAACCCCATTGAATAGCAAGTGTGTGTCACAAACCCTATTGGACAGTGTATATGACACAATCCCCATTGGACAGCGTCTTTGTCACAAACCCAATGGAACAGAGTGTGTGTAACAAACACTCTAGGACAGCGTGTGTCTGTCACAAGCCCTTTGGACAGAGTGTGTGTGTCACAAACCCTATTGGACAGTGTGAGTGTCACAAATCCCACAGGATAGCGTGTGTGTCACAAACCCCATTGGACAGCGTGTGTGTCACAATGCCCGTTGGACAGCGTGTGTGTCACAAACCCCATTGGACAGGGTCTGTCTGTCACAATACCCATTGGACAGAGTGTGTGTCACAAACCTAATTGGACAGAGTTTGTGTCACAAACCCCCGTGGACACTGTGTGTGTCACAAACCCCATAAGACAGTGTGTGTGTCACAAACTCCACTGGACAGCGTGTGTGTCACAAACACCCATGGACAGTGTGCGTGTCAAAAACCCCATTGGACATCGTGTTGTCACAAACCCCTTTGGACAGTTTGTGTGTCAAACACCCCATTGGACAGCGTGTGTGTGTCGCAATCCCCATTGAAAAGAGTGTGTGTGTCACAAACCCCATGGGACAGAGTGTGTGTCACGAACCCCATTGGACAGCGTGTGTGTTACAAGAGCTATTGGACAGAGTGCGTGTGTCACAAACCCCATTAGAAAATGTTAGCGTCACAAACCCATTGGATAGCGTGTGTGTGTCACAAACCCTATTGGACATTGTTTGTGTCACAAAACCCACTGGATAGCGTGTGTGTCACACACCCCATGGGACAGAGTGCGTGTCACGAACCCCATTGGACAGCGTGTGTGTCACAAGCGTTATTGGACAGAGTGTGTGCGTCAAAAACCCGATTAGAAAGTATGAGTGTCACAAACCCCATTGGATAGCGTGTGTGTCACAAACCCCATTGGACAGTGTGTGTGTGTCTCAAACCCCATTGGACAGTGTGTTTGTCACAATCCCCATTGGACAGCGTGTGTGCTACAAGTCCATTTTACAGAGTCTGTGTATTACGAACACCATTGGACAGTGTGTGTGTCACAATCCCTATTGGACAGCATCTGTGTCTCAAACCCCCGTGGACACTCTGTGTGTCACAAACCCCATTGGACAACGTGTGTGTCACAAGCACCATTGGACAGAGCGTGTGGGTCAGAAACCCCATATTAAAGTGTATTTGTCACACAGCCCATTGGATAGCGTGTGTGTGTCACAAACCCCATTGGACAGAGTCTGTGTCACAAACCCCATTGGTCAGCGTCTTTGTCACAATCCTCACTGGACAGCGTGTGTGTCGCAGACCCCATTGGACAGTGTGTGTGTGACAAACACTATTGGACAGAGTGTGTGTCACAAACAGCATTGGACAGCGTGTGTGTGTCACAAACCCCATTGGACAGCGTCTGTGTCACAAGAACCATTGGACAGAGTGTGTGCGACAGAAACCCCATTGGAAAGTGTACGTGTCACACAGCCCATTGGACAGCGTGTGTGTGTCACAAACCCTATTGGACAGTGTGTTTCACAAAATCAACTGGACAGCGTCTGTGTCAAAATCCCCATTGGACAGCATGTTTGTCACAAACGTTATTGGACAGCGCGTGTGAGTCACAAACCAGATTGTACAGCGTTTTTCAGAAGCCCATTGGACTGAGTGTGTTTGTCACAAACCCCATTGTACAGCGTGTTTGTCACAATCCCCATTGGACAGTGTGTGTGTCACAAGCCCAAGGTACAGAATGTGTGTGTCATAAAACCCCGTGGACACTGTGTGTAACACGAACGCCATCGGACAGTGTGTGTGTCACAAACCCCATTGGAAAGTATGTGTCACAAACCCCATTGGATAGCGTGTGTTTTTCAAAAACCCCATTAGAAAGCCTGTGTGTCACAAACCTCTTTTGAAAGAGTGTGTGTTACAAATCCCATTGGATAACGTGTGTGATGTCACAAACCCTATTGGACAGTGTGTGTGTCACGAACGCCATTGGACAGCGAGTGTGTCACAAGCGCCATTGGACAGAGTGTGTGTGTCACTAACCCCATTGGAAAGTGTATGTTTTACAAACCCCATTGGATAGCGTGTGTGTGTCAAAAACCCTATTAGAAAGTACGTGTGTCACAAACCCCATTGGGCAGCATCTGTGTCACAAACCACATTAAACATCGTGTGTGTCACAAGCACCGTTGGACAGCGTGTGTGTGTCACAATCCCCATTGGACAATGTGTGTGTGTGTCACAAAACCCATTGGATGGCGTGTGTGTCACAAACCCCCGTGGACACTGTGTGTGTCGCGAACAGCATTGGACAGTGTGTGTGTCAAAAACCCCCCTGGACAGTGTGTGTGTCACAATCCCCAGTGGACAGCGTGTGTGTCACAAACCCCCCTGGACTGTGTGTGTGTCAGAATCCCCAGTAGACAGCGTGTGTTTCAAAACCCCATTGGACGGTGTGTGTGTGACAAAACCCACTGGACAGCGTGTGTGTCACAAACACCCATGGACAGTGTGAGTGTCACAAGCCCCATTGCATAGCGTTTTTGTCTCTAACCGCTTTGGAAAGTGTGTCTGTCACAATTCCCATTGGACAGTGTGTGTGTCACAAACACCATTGGACAGCGTGTGTGTCACAAGCCTATTGGACAGAGTGCGTGTGTCACGAAACTCTCTGGACAGCGTGTGTATCACAAACCCCATTGGACAGAGTTTGTGTCACCAACCACCGTGGACACTGTGTGTGTCACAAACCCCATTGGACAGTGTGTGTGTCACAAACTCCACTGGACAGCATGTGTGTCACAAACCCCTTTGAACAGTGTGTGTGTCACAAACCCCATTGGACAGTGTGTCTGTCACAAGCCCCATTGGACAGCGTGTGTGTCACAAACACCATTGGACAGCGTGTGTGTCACAAACCCCATTAGAAAGAGTGTGTGTCACAAACCCCATTAGATAGCGTGTGTGATGTCACAAACCCCATTGGACAGTGTGTCTGTCACAAGCCCCATTGGACAGTGTGTCTGTCACAAGCCCCATTGGACAGCGTGTGTGTCACAAGCCCCACTGGACAGCCTGTGTGTCAGAAACCCCATTGGACAGCTTGTATGTCACAAGACCTATTGGAAAGAGTGTGTGTGTCACAATCCCCATTGGACAACGTGTGTGTCCCAATACCCATTGGACAGGTGTGTGTCACAAACAACATTGGACTGGGTGTGTGTGTCACAAACCCTATTGGACAGTGTGTGTGTCATAAACCCCATTGGAGAGCGTGTGTGTTTCACAATCCCCATTGGACAGAGTGTATGTGTCACAAACGACATTGGACAGCGTGTGTGTCACACACCCCATTGGACAGTGTGTGTGTCACAAACCCCATTGGACAGAGTTTGTGTCACCAACCCCCATGGACACTGTGTGTGTCACAAACCCCTTTGGACAGTGTGTGTGTCACAAACCCCATTGGACAGTGTGTGTGTCACAAACACCCATGGACAGTGTGCGTGTCACAAACCCCATTGGACAGAGTGTATGTGTCACAAACCCCATTGGACAGCGTGTGTGTAACAACCCCATTGGACAGTGTGTGTGTCACAAACCCCATGGGACAGAGTGTGTGTCACGAACCCCTTTGGAAAGTGTATGTGTCACAAACCCCATTGGATAGCGTGTGTGTGTCACAAACCCTCCTGGTCAGAGTGTATGTCACAAAACCCGTTGGACAGCATGCGTGTCGCAAACACCATGGGACAGTGTGTGTGTAAGAAAACCAATTGTTCAGCGTGTGTGTTTCACAAACCCCATGGGACAGAGTGTGTTTCACAAACCCCCGTGTTCACTGTGTGTGTCAAAACCCAGGTGGACAGTGTGTGTGTCACAAACCCCATTGGACAGAGTTTGTGTCACAAACCCCATTGAACAGCATGTGTATCACAAACCCCGTTGGATAGCATGTGTGTTTCACAAACCGCATTGGAAAGTGTGTGTGTCACCAACCCCATTGGATAGTGTGTTACAAACTCTACTGGACAGTGTTTGTGTCACGAACCCCATTAGGCAGCATGTGTGTCACTACCCCCCCTGGACAGAGCCTGTGTCACAATCACCATTGGATAGCGTGTGTGTGCCGCAATACCCATTGGACAGCGTTTGTGTCACAAACAACATTGGACAGTGTTTGTTTCACAAACCCCAGAGTACAGAGTTTGTGTGTCACAATCACAATTGGACAGAGTGTGTGTGACATTCCCCATTGGACAGTGTGTGTGTCACAAACCCCCCTGGACAGTGTATGTGTCACAAACCCCATTTCACGACGTGTGTGTGTCACAAACATTATTGGACAGCATGTGTGTCAAAAAATCTTTGGACAGTGTATGTGTCAAAAACCCCACAGGACAGTGTGTGTGTCACAAACGCCCCTGGACAGTGTGTGTGTCACAATCCCCATTGGACAGCGTGTGTTTCAGAAACCCCATTGGACAGTCTGTGTGTCACAAACACCTCTGGATAGCTTGTGTGTCACAAAAAACCCTGGACAGCGTGTGTGTCACAAACACCCATGGACTGTGTGCGTATCACAAACACCATTGGACAGCGTGTGTGTCACAAGCCCATTGGACAGAGTGTGTGTGTCACATAACCCACTGGACAGCGTGTGTGTCACAAACCCCATTGGACAGCATGCGCGTCACAAACACCATTGGACAGTGTGTGTGTAACAAATCCAATTGGTTAGCGTGTCTGTCACAAACCCCTTTGGAAAGTGTGTGTGTCACAAACCCCATTGGAAAGTGTGTGTGTCACAAACCTCATTGGATAGCATGTGTCTGTCACAATCCACATTAGAATGTATGCGTGTCACAAACCACATTGGACAGCGTGTGTGTGTCACAAACCCCAATGGACAGCGTGTGCGTGTCACAAACCCCATTGGATAGCGTGTGTGTGTCACAAACCCTATTGGACAGTGTGTGTGTCACAAACACCACTGGACAGCGTGCGTGTCACAACACTCATTGGACAGCGTGTATGTGTCACAACCCCCATTGGACAGTCTGTGTGACACAAAACTCATTGGATAGCGTGTGTGTCACAAACCCCATTAGAAAGTGTGTGTGTCACAAACAACATTGGAGAGCGTGTGTGTGTCACAATCCCCATTGAACAGTGTGTGTGTTACAAAACCCATTCACTAGCGTGTGTGTCACAAACCCCTTTAAAAAGTTTGTGTGTCAGAAACCCCTTTGAATAGTGTGAGTGTGTCACAAAACCTATTGGACAGTGTGTGTGTCACAAAACCCACTGAACAACGTGTGTGTCACGAACCCCACTGGACAGCTTGTGTGTCACGAGACCCATTGGACAGAGTGTGTGTCTCACAAACTCCAATGGACAGCGTCTGTGTCACGAACACCATTGGACAGCTTGTGTGCACAAGACCCATTGGACAGAGTGTGTGTGTCACAAACTCCGTTGGACAGCGTGTGTGTCACAAACTCCGTTGGACAGCGTGTGTGTCACAATTCCTATTGGACAGCGTGTGTGTCATAAACCCCATTGGACACCGTGTGTGTGTCAGAATCCCCATTGGACAGTGTGTGTGTGTCACAAACCCCATTGTACAGCGTCTGTGTCACAAACCCCTTTGGACAGTGTGTGTGTCATAAACCCCATTGGACAGCGTTTGCGTGTCACAATCCCCATTGGACAGTGTGTGTGTCACAAACCCCATGGGACAGAGTGTGTGTCACAAACACTATTGGACTGCATGTGTTTGTCACAAGACCATTGGACAGAGTGTGGTGTCACAAACCCCATTGAAAAGTTTATGTGTCACAAACCCCATTGGACAGCATGTGTGTGTCACAATCCCCATTAAACAGCGTGTGTGTCACAAAACCCATGGGACAGAGTGTGTGTCATGAACCCCATTGGACAGCGTGTGTGTCACAAAACCCATTGGACAGTGTGTGTGTCAGAAACCCCATTGGACAGCGTGTGTGTCACAAAACCCATTGGACAGTGTGTGTGTCAGAAACCCCATTGGACAGCGTGTGTGTCACAAGCGCCATTGGACAGAGTGTGTGTGTCACAAACCCCATTGGATAGAGTGTGTGTGTCACAAACCCCACTGTATATCGTGTGTGTCACAATCCCATTTGGACACCGTGTGTGTCACAAACCCCATTGTATAGGGTGTATGTGTCACAATACCCATTGGACAGTAGTGCGTGTCACAAACCCCATTGGACATCGTGTGTGTCACAAACCCCTTTGGACAGTGTGTGTGTCACAAACCCCATTAGACAGCGTGTTTGTGTCACAATCCCCATTGGACAGAGTGTGTGTGTCACAAACCGCATGGGACAGAGTGTGTGTCACGGACCCCATTGGACAGCGTGTGTGTCACAAGCGCCATTGGACAGAGTGTGTGTGTCACAAACCCCATTGGAAACTGTATGTGTCACAAACCCCATTGGATAGCGTGTGTGTGTCAAAAAACCCACTAGAAAGTATGTGTGTCACAAACCCCATTGGATAGCATGTGTGTGTTACAAACCCTATTGGACAGAGTGTGTGTGTCACAAAACCCACTGGACAGCCTGCGTGTCACGAAACCCATTGGACAGCGTGTCTCACAAGCACCATTCGACAGAGTGTGAATGTCACAAACCCCATCGGATAGTGTGTGTGTCACAAACCCCATTAGAAAGTGTGTGTGTCACAAACACCGTTGGACAGAGTGTGTGTGTCACAAACCGCATTGGACAGCTTGTGTGTCACAACCGCATTGGACAGCGTGTGTGTCACAAACCCCATTGGACAGAGTGTGTGTGTCACAAACCACATTGAAAGTGTATCTGTCACAAACCCCATTGCATAGTGTGTGTGTGTCCCAAACCCCACTGGTCAGTGTGTGTGTCACAAAACCCATTGTACACAATGCGTGTCACAAACACCATTGTACATCGTGTGTGTGTCACAAACCTCATTGGAAAGTATGTGTCAGAAACCCCATTGGATAGCGTGTGTGTCACAAACCCTTTGGACAGTTTGTGTGTCACAAACCCCATTGGACAGCGTGTGTGAGTCACAATCCCCATTGGACCGTGTTTGTGTCACAAAACCCACTGGACAGCGTGTGTGTCACGAACCCCATTGGACAGCGTGTGTGTCACAAGCACCATTGGACAGAGTGTGAGTGTCACAAACTCCATTGGATAGTGCGTGTGTCACAAAACCCATTAGAAAGTGTGTGTATCACAAACCCCCTTGGATAGCGTGTGTATATCACAAAACCTATTGGACAGAGTGTGTGTCACAAACCCCATTGGACAGTGTGTGTGTGTCACAGTCCCCATTGGACAGCGTGTGTGTCACAAGCGCCATTGGATAGAGTGTGTGTGTCACAAACCCTCCTGGTCAGTGTTTGTGTCACAAAACGCATTGGACAGCATGCGTGTCACAAACACCTTTGGACAGCGTGTGTGTGTCACAAACACCTTTGGAAAGTATGTGTCACAAACCCCATTCTATAGCCTGTGTGTGTCACAAACCCTATTGGACAGTGTGTGTGTCAGAAGCCCCATTGGACAGAGTGTATGTGTCACAAATCCCATTGGCCAGAGTTTGTGTTACAAACCCCATTGGACAGCGTTTGTGTCACAATCCCCATTGGATAGTGTGTGTGTCACAAAACCAACTGGACAGCGTGTGTGTCACAAACAACACTGGTCAGTGTTTATGTCACAATCCCCAGTGGAAAGAGTGTGTGAAAACCCCATTGGACAGTGTGTGTGTCACAAAACCCACTGCACAACGTGTGTGTCACCAACACCCATGGACAGTGTGAGTGTCACAAACCCCATTGGATAGCGTGTGTGTCACAAACCCCATTGGACAGCGTGTGTGTGTCACAATCCCCATTGGGCAGTGTGTGTGTCACAAACCACATGGGACAGAGTGTGTCTCACGAGCCCCATTGGACATCGTGTGTGTTACAAACACCCAAGGACAGCGTGTGTGTCACAAACCCCATTGGACAGTGTGTGTGTCACAAACCGCATATGACAGAGTGTGTGTCACGAACCTCATTGGACAGCGTGTGTGTCAAAAGCGCCATTGGACAGAGTGTGTGTGTCACAATCCCCATTGGAAAGTGTATGTGTCACAAACCCAATTGGATAGCGTCTGTGTGTCTCAAACCGTATTGGACACTGTGTGTGTCTCACAATCTCATTGGACAGCGTATTTGTGTAACAATACGCATTGGACAGTGTGTGTGTCAAAAACCCCATTGGACAAAGTGTGTGTCACAAACCCCCGTGCACACTGTATATGACACAAACCCCATCGGACATCGTGTGTGTGTAACAATGCGCATTGGACAGTGTGTGTGTCACAATCCCCAATGGACAGCATGTGTGTCAAAACACCAGTGGACAGTGTGTGTGGCACAAACACCATTGGAGAGCGTGTGTGTGTAACAATATCCATTGGACAGTGTGTGTGTCACAAACACCATTGGACATCGTTTGTGTCACAAACCCCATTGGACAGCATGTGTGTGTCACAATCCCCATTAGACAGTGTATGTGTCACAAACCCCATTGGATAGCGTATCTCTGTCACAAACCCTATTGGACAGTGTGTGTGTCATAAACAACATTGGACAGAGTGTATGTGTCACAAACCCCTTTGGGCAGCGTGTGTGTGTCACAAACCCCATTTGACAGAGTGTGTGTCACAAACACCTTTGGACACTGTGTGTGTCACAAACCCCATTGGACATCGTGTGTGTCACAAACCCTATTGGACTGAGTGTGTGTGTCACAAACCCTATTGGACAGCGTGTGTGTCATAAACACCATTGGATAGCGTGTGTGTGTCACAAGACTCATTGGACAGCGTTTGTGTCACAATCCCCATTGAACAGCATTTGTGTGTCACAATCCCCATTGGACAGCTTGTGTGTCACAAGCCTGTTGGGCAGAGTGTGTGTGTCACAAAACCCAGTGGACAGCGCGTGTGTCACGAACCCCATTGGACAGCGTGTATGTCACAAAGCCCACTGGAGAGCATGTGTGTCACAAACACCCATGGACAGTGTGCGTGTCATAAACCCCATTGGACAGAGTGTGTGTCACAAACCCCATTAGACATCGTGTGTGTCACAAACCCCTTCGGACAGCATGTGTGTGTCACATTCCCCATTGGGCAGTGTGTGTGTCACAAACCACTAGGGACAGAGTGTGTGTCACGAGCCCCATTGGACAGCATGTGTGTCACAATCCCCATTGAACAGCTTGTGTGTCACAAATACTATTGAACAGAGTGTGTGTGTCACAAAACCCACTGGACAGCGTGTGTGTCACGAAAACCATTGGACAGCGTGTGTGTCACAAACCCCACTGGAGAGAGTGTGGTGTCACATTGGAAAGTGCATGTGTCACAAACCCCATTGGGCAGAGTTTGTGTCACAAACCCTATTGGACACCGTGTGTGTCACAAACAACATTGGACAGTGTGTGTGTCACAAACCCCACTGGACAGCGTGTGTGTGTCACAAACCCCATTTGACAGAGTTTGTGTCACAAACACCATTGGACAGCATGCATGTCACAAACACCATTGGACAGTGTGTGTGTAACAAACCCAATTGGTGAGCGTGTGCGTGTCACAATTCCCATTCGACAGCGTGTGTGTCACAAACACCATTTGATAGCGTGTGTGTGTCACAATCCCCATTAGACAGTGTGTGTGTCACAAAACCCATTGGATAGCGTGTGTGTCACAAACCCCATAGTACAGAGTCTGGTGTCACAAACCCCATTGGACAGTGTCTGTGTGTCACAAACCCCATTAGACAGAGTGTGTGTGTCACAAAACCCACTGGACACCGTGTGTGAAATGAACCCCATTAGACAGTGTGTGTGTCACAAGCACCATTTAACAGAGTGTGTGTGTAACAAACCCCATTGGAAAGTGTATGTGTCACAAACCCCAATGGACTGCGTGTGTGTGCCACAAACCCTATTGGACAGTGTGTGTGTCACAAAACCAACTGGACAGCGTGTCTGTCACAAACCCCATTGGACAGCGTGTATGTAACAATCCCCATTGGACAGCGTGTGTGTCACAAACACCATTGGACAGCGTGTGTGTCACAAAACCCATGGGACAGCATGTGTATCACAAATAGCCATGGACAGTGTGCGTGTCACAAACCCCATTGGACAGAGTTTGTGAAACAAACCCCATTGGACAGCGTGTGTGTGTCACAATACGCATTGGACAGTTTGTGTGTCACAAACCCCATTGGACAGTGTGTGTGTCACAAACCCCATTACAGCGTGAGTGTGTCACAATCCCTATTGAACAGTGTGTGTGTCACAAACACCATTGGAATGTGTGTGTGTCACAAGCCCATTGGACAGAGTGTGTGTGTCACAAAACCCACTGGACAGCATGTGTGTCACGAACCCTATTGGACACCGTGTGTTTCACAAGCACCATTGGACAGAATGTGTGTTTCACAAACCCCATTGGAAAGTGTATGTGTCACAAACCCCATTGGATAGCGTGTGTGTGTCACAAACCCTCCTGGTCAGTGTGTGTGTCACAAACCCCATTGGACAGTGTGTGTGTCACAAACCCCATTGGACAGAGTTTGTGTTTAACAATACCCATTGGACAGCATTTGTGTCACAAACCGCTGTGGACTCTGTGTGTTTCAAGAACGCCATTGGACAGTGTGTGTGTCACAAACCCCCCTGGACAGTGTGTGTGTCACAATCTCCAGTGGACAGCGTGTGTGTCAAAACCCCAGTGGATAGTGCGTGTGTCACAAAACCCACTGGACACCGTGTGTGAAACGAACCCCATTGGACAGCGTGTGTGTCACAAGCACCATTGGACAGAGTGTGTGTGTAACAAACCCCATTGGAAAGTGTGTGTGTCACAAACCCCATTGGACAGTGTGTGTCTCGCAAACTCCACTGGACAGCGTGTGTGTCACAAACAACCATGGACAGTGTGCGTGTCACAAACCCCGTTGGACAGAATTTGTGAAACAAACCCCATTGTACAGTTTGTGTGTCACAAACCCCATTGGACAGTGTGTGTGTCACAAACCTATTTACAGCGTGTGTGTGTCGCAATCCCTATTGTAGAGTGTGTGTGTCACAAACACCACTGGACAGCGTGTGAGTCACAAGCCCATTGGACAGATCGTGTATGTCACAAAACCCACTGGACAGTGTGTGTGTCACGAACCCCATTGGACAGCGTGTGTGTCACAAGCACCATTGGACAGAGTGTGTGTTTCACCAACACCATTGGAGACCGTGTGTGTCACAAACACCATTGGATAGTGTGTGTGTCAACAGCCCCATTGGGCAGCGTGTGTGTCACAAACACCATTGGAGACCGTGTGTGTGTAACAATACCCATTGGACAGCCTGTGTATCACAAACCCCATTGGACAGCGTGTGTGTCACAAACCCCGTTGGACAGCGTGTGTGTGTCACAATCCCTATTGGACAGAGTGCGTGTGTCACAAAACCCACTCGACAGCGTGTGTGTCACGAACCCCATTGGACAGCGTGTGTGTCACAAGCACCATTGGACAGAGTGTGTGTGTCAAAAACTCCTTTGGAAAGTGTATGTGTCACAAACTCCATTGTATAGTGTGTGTGTGTCACAAAGCCTATTGGAGAGTGTGTGTAGTCACAAAACCGACTGGAGAGCGTGCGTGTCACAAACCCCATTGGACAGCGTGTGAGTAACAAACCTCTTTGGACCGCGTGTGTGCTTCACAATACCCTTTTCACAGTGTGTGTGTCAGAAACCCCATTGGACAGAGTTTGTTTCACAAAACCCATTGGACAGCGTGTGTGTCACAAACACCATTGGACAGTGTGTGTGTCACAAACCACGTTGGACAGCGTGTGTGTGTCACAAACCTCCTAGTCAGTGTGTGTGTCACAATCCCAAGTGGACAGCGTGTGTGTCACAATACCCATTGGACAGTGTGTGTGTCACTAAACCCACTGGACAGCGTTTTTGTCACAAGCCCCACTGGACAGCGTCTGTGTCACAAACCCCATTGGACAGCGTGTGTGTCACAAACACCCATGTACCGCGTGCGTGTCACAAACCCCATTGTACATAGTGTGTCACAAACCGCATTGGACAGCGTGTGTGTGTCACAATCCCCATTGGACAGTGTGTGTGTCACAAACCCCATGGGACAGAGTGTTTGTCACAAACACTATTGGACAGCGTGTGTGACAAGCCCATTGGACAGAGATTGTGTGTCACAAACCCCATTGGACAGCGTGTGTGTTTCAAACCCCTTTGGACAGTGCGTGTGTCACAAACCCCATTGGACAGCGTGTGTGTCATAAACCCCCGTGGACACTGTATGTGTCACGAATGCCATTGGACAGCGTGTGTGTCACAAGACCCATTGGACAGAGTGTGTGTGTCACAATATCCTTTAGACAGTGTGTGTGTCAATACCCCATTGGACATTGTGTGTCACAAAACTCACTGGACAGCGTGTGTGTCACAAACACCCATGGAGAGTGTGTGTGTCACAAACCCCATGGCACAGCGTGTGTGTGTCACAAACCCCATTGGAAAGTGTGTGTGTCACAAGCACCATTGGATAGCGTGGGTGTGTCACAAACCCTACTGGACAGTGTGTGTGTCACAAGCCTCATTAGACAGCCTGTGTGTAGTCTCTGTTTCACAATCCCCATTGGACAGGTTATGTGTGTCACAAACCACATTGGAAAGTGTATGTGTCACAAACCCCATTGGATAGCGTGTGTGTCACAAACCCCATTGGACAGAGTGTTTGTCACAAACACTGTTGGGCAGCGTGTGTGTCACAAGCCCATTGGACAGAGAGTGTGTGTCACAAACCCCATTGGACAGCGTGTGTGTCACAAACCCTTTTGGACAGTGTGTGTGTCAAAAACCCCACTGGAGAGCGTGTGTGTCATAAACCCTATTGGACAGAGTTTGTGTTTAACAATACCCATTGGACAGTGTGTGTGTCATAAACCCCATTGGACAGTGTGTGTGTGTCACAATCCCCATTGGACAGCGTGTGTGTGTCACAAGCCCCCTGGTTATTGTGTATGTCACAATCCCCATTGGACAGCGTCCGTGTAACAAACCCCACTGGACAGCGTGTGTGTCACAAACACCCATGGACAGTGTGCCTGTCACAAACCCCATTGGACAGCGTCTGTGTCACAAACCCCCATGGACATAGTGTATGTCACAAACCCCATTGGACAGTGTGTGTGTCACAAACTCCACAGGACAGCGTGTGTGTGTCATAATCCCCAATGGACAGTGTGTGTGTCAGAAAACCCATGGGACAGAGTGTTTGTCACAAACCCCATTGGAAAGCGTGTGTGTGTAACAATACCCTTGGAAAGTGTGTGTGTCACAAACCCCACTGGACAGCGTCTGTGTCGCAAAAACCCATGGACAGTGTGCGTGTCAGAAACCCCATTGCACATCGTGTGTGTCACAAACCCTTTTGGACAGCGTGTGTGTCACAAACCCCACTGGACAGCATGTGTGTCACAAACACCCATGGACATTTGCATGTCACAAACCCCATTGGACATCGTATGTGTGTAACAATCCACTGGACAGCGTGTGTGTCAAAATACCCTTTGGACAACGTGTGGGTCACAAACACCATTGGACAGCGTGTGTGTGTCACAATCCCCATTGTACAGTGTGTGTGTCACGAACCCCATTGGACAGCGTGTGTGTGTCACAAACCCCAGTAGAAACTATGCGTGTCACAAACCCCTTTGGAAAGTGAGTGTGTCACAAACCCCATTAGAAAGTGTGCGTGTCACAAACCCCGTTGGAAAGTGTGTGTTTCACAAACACCATTAGACAGTGTGTGTGTGTCACAATCCCCATTGGATAGTGTATGTGTGTCACACACCCTATTGGACAG
Organism: Columba guinea; assembly: GCA_032206185.1. Classification (NCBI taxonomy): domain Eukaryota; kingdom Metazoa; phylum Chordata; class Aves; order Columbiformes; family Columbidae; genus Columba; species Columba guinea. The sequence goes on along the minus strand of JAVLUU010000041.1, from coordinate 1,384,095 downwards.
CGTGTGTGTCATAAACCCCATTGGATACCGTGTGTGTGTGTCACAAACCCCATTATAAAGTGTGCGTGTCACAAACCCCTTTGGAAAGCGTGTGTGTCACAAACCCCATTGGACAGAGTGTGTGTGTCACAAAACCCACTGGACAGCATGTGTGTCACGAACCCCATTGGACAGGGTGTGCGTCATAAGCACCGTTGGACCGAGTGTGGTGTCACAAACCATATTGGACAGCGTGTGTGTCACTAAACCCACTGGATAGCATGTGTGTCACAAATCCCATTGGACAGCGTGTGTGTCACAAGCACTATTGTACAGAGTGTATTTGTCACAAAGCCCACTGGACAGCGTGTGTGTCACAAACCCCTTTGGACAGTGTGTGTGTCACAAACCCCATTGGACAGCGTGTGTGTCACAAACCCTTTTGGACAGTGTGTGTGTCACAAACCCCATTGGACAGAGTCTGTGTCACAAATCCCCGTGGACACTGTGTGTGTCACAAACCCCATTGGACAGTGTGTTTGTCACAAACTCCACTGGACAGTGTGTGTGTGTAACAAACCCCATTGTATAGAGTGTGTGTGTCACAAACCCCATTGGACAGTGTGTGTGTGTCACAATCCCCATTGGACAGAGTGTGTGTGTCACAAACCCCATGGGACATAGTGTGTGTCACGAACCCCATTGGATAGCGTGTGTGTGTCACAAACCCTATTGGACAGTGTGTGTGTCACAAAACCCATTGGACAGTGTGTGTGACACAAACCCCATTGGAGAGCGTGTGTGTCACAAACCCCATTGGAGAGGGTGTGTGTCTCACAATACCCATTGGACAGTGTGTGTGTCACAAACCTCATTGGACAGAGTTTGTGTCACAAACCCCAGTAGACACTCTGTGTGTCACAAACCCCAATGGAGAGTGTGCGCGTCACAAACACCCATGGACAGTGTGTGTGTCACAAACCCCATTGGACATCGCGTGTGTCACAAACCCCTTTGGAAAGTGTGTGTGTCACAAACACCATTGCGCAGCGTGTGTGTCACAATCCCCATTGGACAGAGTGTGTGTGTCACAAACCCCATGGGACAGAGTGTGTGTCATGAACCCCATTGGACAGCGTGTGTGTCACAAGCGTTATTTGACAGAGCGTGTGTGTCACAAACCCCATTTGAAAGTGTATATGTCACAAACCCCATTGGACATCGTGTGTATCACCATGCCCATTGGACAGTGTGTGTGTCAAGAGCTAATTGGACAGTCTGTGTGTGTCACAATAATCCATAGACAGTGTGAGTGTCACAAACCCCATTGTACAGCGTGTGTTTGTCACAATTCCCATTGGACAGTGTGTGTGTCACAAAAACCATTGGACAACGTGTGTGTCACAATACCCATTGGACAGCGTGTGTTTGTCGCAATTCCCATTGGACAGAGTGTGTGTGTCACAAACACTTTGTAAAGTGTATGTGTCACAAACAATATTCGAAAGCGTGTGTCAGAAATCCAATTGGACAATGTTTGTGTCACAATCCCCACTGGACAGCGTGTGTGTCACAAACACCATTGGACAGCGTGTGTGTGTAACAATACCCTTTGGCCAGTTTGTGTGTGTCACAAGCCCATTGGACAGAGGGTGTGTGTCACAAAACCTTCTGGACAGCGTGTGTGTCACAAACCCTATTGGACAGTGTGTGTGTCACAAAACCCACTGGATAGCGTGTGCGTCAAAACTCCCATTGAACAGCGTGTGTGTCACGAACCCCATTCGACAGCGTCTGTGTCACAAGCCCATTGGACAGAGTGTGTGTGTCACAAAACCTTCTGGACAGCGTGTGTGTCACAAACCCTATTGGACAGTGTGTGTGTCACAAAACCCACTGGATAGCGTGTGCGTCAAAACCCCATTGGACAGTGTGTGTGTCACAAAACCCACTGGACAGCGTGTGAGTGACAAACACCCATGGACAGTGTGAGTGTCACAAACCCCATTGGATAGCGTGTGTGTCACAAACCCCATTGGACAGCGTGTGTGTCACAAGACCCATTGGACAGAGTGTGTGTGTCAAAAACCCCATTGGACAGCGTGTGTGTCACAATCCCAATTGGACAGCGTGTGTGTCACAAACCCCATTGGATAGTGTCTGTGTCACAAACCCCATTTCAAAGTGTGAGTATTACAAACCCCATTGGATAGAGTCAGTGTTTCACAAACCCTATCGGACAGTGTGTGTGTCACAAACGACATTGAACGGCATGTGTGTCACGAACACCATTGGACAGCGTGTGTGTCACAACCCCATTGGACAGCGTGTGTGTCACAAACCCCATGGGACAGAGTGTGTGTCATAAAACCCATTGGACAGCGTGTGTGTGTTCACAATCCCCATTGGACAGCATGTGTGTCACAAGCGCCATTGGACAGAGTGTGTGTGTCACAAAACCCATTGAAAGTGTGTGTGTCACAAACCCCATTGGATAGTGTGTGTGTCAAAACCCAATTGGACAGTCTGTGTGTCACAAAACCCACTGGACAGCGTGTGTGTCAGAAACACCATTGAACAGCGTGTGTGTCACAATGAACATTGGACTGTGTGTGTCACAAAACCCATTGGATAGCGTGTGTGTCACAAACCCCATTAGGAAGAGTGTGTGTAAGAAACCCCATTGGATAGCGTGTGTGAATGTCACAAACCCTATTAGACAGTGTGTGTGTCACAAACCCCACTGGACAGCATGTGTGTCACTAACCCCATTGGACAGCTTGTGTATCACAAGACCCATTGGACAGAGTGTGTGTGTCACAGTCCCCATTGGACAGGTGTATGTCACAAACACCATTGTATAGAGTGCGTGTGTCACAAACCCCATTGTACAGTGTGTGTGTCATAAACCCCATTGGACAGAGTTTGTCTCACCAACCCCCGTGGACACTGTGTGTGTCACAAACCCCATTGGACAGTGTCTGTGTCAAAAACTCCACTGGACAGCATGTGTGTCACAAACACCCATGGACAGTGTGCGTGTCACAAACAGGTTGGACATCGTGTTTGTCACAAAACTCTTTGGACAATGTGTGTGTCACAAACCCCATTGGACAGCGTGTGTGTCACAAACACCCATAGACAGTGTGCATGTCACAAACCCCATTGGACATCGTGTGTGTCACAAAACACTTTGGACAATGTATGTGTCACAAACCCCATTGGACAGCGTGTGTGTCACAAACACCACTGGGCAGCGTGTGTCTGTCACAATCCCCATTGGACAGTGTGTGTGTCAGAAAACACATTGGATAGCGTGTGTATGTCAGAAACCCTATTGGACACTGTGTGTGTCAGAAAACCCACTGGACAGCGTCTGTGTCACAAAACCCAGTGGACAGCGTGTGTGTCAAAACCCCATTGGACAGTGTGTGTGTCACAAAACCCATTGGATAGCGTTTGTGTGTCACAAACCCTATTGGACAGTGTGTAGGTCACAATTCACATTGAACCGCGTCTGTGTCAGAATCCCCACTGGACAGTGTGTGTGTCACAAACCCCATTGGACAGCGTGTGTGTGTCACAAACCCTCCTGGTCAGTATTTGTGTCACAAACCCCACTGGACAGCATGTAGTTTCAGAAACCCCATTGGACAGTGTGTGTCACAAATCCCATTGGAGAGTGGGTGTGTCACAAACCCCATTTGACAGCGTGTGTGTGTCACAAAGCCCACTTGACAGAGTGTGTGTCACAAACCCCATTGGACAGCGTGTGTGTCACAATCCCCACTGGTCAGTGTGTGTGTCACAAAACCCTTTGGACAGCGAGTGTGTCACAAACCCCATGCCACAGCTTGTGTGTGTCACAAACCCCATTGGAAAGTGTGTGTGTCACAAACCCCATTGGATTGCGTGTGTGTGTCACAAACCCTCCTGGTCAGTGTATGTGTCACGAAACCCCATGGGACAGAGTGTGTGTGTCACAAACCCCATTGGAAAGTGTGCGTCACGAAACCCATTGGATAGCGTGTGTGTGTCAAAAACCCCAATAGAAAGTATGTGTGTCACAAACCCCATTGGATAGCATGTGTCTGTCACAAACCCTATTGGACAGTGTGTATGTCACAATCCCCATTGGACAGGGTGTGTGTCACAAACCACATTGGACAGCGTGTGCGTCACAAACCCCATTGGATAGCGTGGGTGTGTCACAAACCACATTTGAAAGTGTGCGTGTCACAAACCCCTTTGGATAGCATGTGTGTGTCACAAACCCTACTGGACAGTGTGTGTGTCACAATCCCCATTAGACAGCGTGTGTGTCACAAATCCCATTGGACAGCGAGTGTGTCACAAGCCCCATTGGACAGCGTGTGTGTAACAAGCCCCATTGGACAGCGTGTGTGTCAGAAACCCCGTTGGGCAGAGTGTGTGTGTCACAAACCCCATTGGACGTCATGTGTGTCAAAAACCCTTTGGACAGTGTGCGTGTCACAAACCCCATTGGACATCATGTGTGTAACAAACCCCATTGGACAGCGTGTGTGTGTAACAAACCCCATTGGACAGCGTGTGTGTGTCACAATCCCCATTGGACAGTGTGTGTGTCACAAACTCCTTGGGACAGCGTGTGTGTCACAAGCATTTTTGGACAGAGTGTGTGTGTCAAAAAACCCATAGGAAAGTGTGTGTGTCACAAACCCCATTGGACAGGGTATGTGTCACAATCTCCATTGGATAGCGTGTGTGTCACAATCCCGATTGGACAGCGTGTGTGTCAGAAACCCATTAGACGGCGTGTGTGTCATAAACCCCATTGGACAGAGTGTGTGTCACAAACTTCATTGGACAGCGTGTGTGTCATAAACCCCATTGGACAGAGTGTGTGTCACAAACCCCATTGGAAAGCTTATGTGTCACAAACCCCATTGGATAGCGTGTGTGTGTCACAAACCCCATTGGACAGTGTGTGTGTCACAAAACCCATTGGATACCGTGTGTGTCTCAAACCGCTTTGGACAGTGTGCGTGTTCACAAACCGCATTGGACATTGTGTGTGTGTCACAATCCCCATTGGACAGTGTGTGTGTCACAAACCCCATGGGACTGAATCTGTGTCACGAACCCCATTAGACAGCGTCTGTGTCACAAGCGCCATTGGACAGAGTGTATGTGTCACAAAACCTTTTGGACAGTGTGTGTATCACAAACCCCAGTGGACACTGTGTGTGTCACGAACGCGATTGGACAGTGTGTGTGTCACAAACCCCTGTGGACAGTGTGTGTGTCAAAATCCCCAGTGGACAGCGTGTGTGTCAACACCCCCTTGGACGGTGCGTGTGTGACAAAACCCACTAGACAGCGTGTGTGTCAAAAACTCCCATGGAGAGTGTGAGTGTCACAGTCCCCATTGGATAGCGTGTGTGTCTCAAACCGCTTTGGACAGTGTGCGTGTTCACAAACGGCATTGGACATTGTGTGTGTGTTCACAATCCCCATTGGACAGTGTGTGTGTCACAAACCCCATGGGACTGAGTCTGTGTCACGAACCCCATTAGACAGCGTCTGTGTCACAAGCGCCATTGGACAGAGTGTGTGTGTCACAAAACCTTTTGGACAGTGTGTGTGTCACAAACCCGAGTGGACACTGTGTGTGTCACGAACGCGATTGGACAGTGTGTGTGTCACAAACCCCTGTGGACAGTGTGTGTGTCACAATCCCCAGTGGACAGCGTGTGTGTCAACACCCCCTTGGACGGTACGTGTGTGACAAAACCCACTAGACAGCGTGTGTGTCACAAACACCCATGGAGAGTGTGAGTGTCACAAGCCCCATTGGATAGCGTGTGTGTCTCACACTGCTTTGGACAGTGTTTGTGTCACAAACACCATTGGACAGCGTGTGTGTCTCAAGCTCCATTGGACAGAGTGTGTGTGTCAAAAACCCCCTTGGAAAGTGTATGTATCACAAACCCCATTCGATAGCGTGTGTGTGTCACAAACCCTATTGGATAGTATGTGTGTAACAAAACCCAGAGGAGAGCGTGTGTGTTCACAAAACCCACTGGAGAGCGTGTGTGTCACAAACACCCATGGACAGTGTGAGTGTCACAAACCCGATTGGATAGCGTGTGTGTCACAAACCACTTTGGACAGTGTGTGTGTCACAAACATCATTGGACAGCCTGTGTGTCACAAGCCCATTGGACAGAGTGTGTGTGTCACAAAACCCACTGGACAGCGTGTGTGTCACGAACCCCATTGGACAGCGTGTGTGTCACAAGCACCATTGGACAGAGAGTGTGCGTCACAAACCCCATTGTAAAGTGTATGTTTCATAAACCCCATTGGACAGTGTGTTTGTCAGAATACCCATTGGACAGCGTGTGTGTCACAAACCCCATTGTACAGTGTGCGTGTCTCAAACTCCACTGGACAGTTGTGTGTCACAAACACCCATGGACAATGTGCGTGTCAGAAACCCCATTGGACATCGTGTGGGTCACAAACCCCTTTGGACAGTGTGTGTGTCACAAAACCCATTGGACAGCGTGTGTGTGTCACAAACCCCATGGGATAATGTGTGTGTGTCACAAACCCCATTGGAAAGTGTGTGTCACAAACCCCATTGAATAGCGTGTGTGTGTTTCAAAAACCCCATTAGAAAGTATGTATGTCAAAAACCCCATTGGATAGTGTGTGTATGTCACAAACCCCATTATAAAGTGTGCATGTCACAATCCCCATTTGATAGCGTGTGTGTGTCACAAACCCTATTGGACAGTGTGTAGGTCACAATGCCCATTGGACAGCGTCTGTGTCACAAACCCCATTGGACAGCGTGTGTGTCAAAAACACCATTGGACACAATGTCTATGTCACAAACCCTATTGGACAGCGTGTGTGTCACAAACGCCCCTGGACAGTGTGTGTGTCACAAACCCCAGTGGACAGCGTGTGTGTCAAAACCCCATTGGACAGAGTGTGTGTAACAAACACCCATGGACAGTATGCGTGTCACAAATGCCATTTGACAGTGTGTGTATCACAAACCGCACTTGACAGCGTCTGTGTCACAAACTCCCATGGACTGTGTGCGTGCCACAAACGCCGTTGTACATCATGTGTGTCACAAACCCTTTTGGACAGTGTGTGTGTCACAAACCCCATTGTACAGTGTGTGTGTCACAAACCGCACTTGACACCGTGTGTGTCACAAACTCCCATGGACAGTGTGCGTGTCACAAACCCCATTGTACTTCGTGTGTGTCACAAACCCTTTTGGACGGTGTGCATGTCACAAAACCCAATGGATATTGTTTGTGTCACAAACCTCTTCGGACAATGTGTGTGTCACAAACCCCATTGGTCAGCATATGTGTGTCACAGTCCCCATTGGACAGTGTGTGTGTAACAAACCCCATGGGAAAAGGGTGTGTCACGAACCCCATTGGACAGCGTGTGTGTCACATAACCCACTGGAGAGCGTGTGTGTCACAAACCCCCATGGACAGTGTGTGTGTCACAAACCCCAGTGGACAGCGTGTGTGTCAAAACCCCATTGGACAGTGTGTGTGTCACAAAACCCACTGGACAGCTTGTGTGTCACAAACAACCTTGGACAGCGTGTGTGTCACAAGCACCATTGGACAGAGAGTGTGTGTCACAAACCCCATTGGAAAGTGTATGTTTCACAAACCCCACTGGACAGCGTGTGTGTGTCACAATCCCCTTTGGACAGTGTGTCTGTCACAAACCCCATGGGACAACATGTGTGTGTCACAAACCCCATTTTAAAGTGTGAGTGTCACAAACCCCATTTGATAGCGTGTGTGAGTCACAAACCCTATTGGACAGTGTGTAGGTCACAATCCCCATTGGACAGCGTCTGTGTCACAAACCCCATTGGACAGCGTGTGGGTCACAAACCCCATTGGACAGTGAGTGTGTCACAAACCCCATTGGACAGCGTGTGTCTTACAAACCCCAGTGGACAGCGTGTGTGTCAATACCCCATTGGACTGTGTGTGTGTCACAAACACCCCTGGACAGTGTGTGTGTCACAATCCCCAGTGGACAGCGTGTGTGTCAAAACCCCATTGGACAGTGTGTATTTCACAAATCCCACGGGATAGCGTGTGTGTCACAAACCCCTTTGGACAGTGTGTGTGTACGCAAATCCCATTGGACAGCGTGTGTGTGTCACAATCATCATTGGACAGTGTGTGAGTCACAAACATCATTGGACACCGTGTGTATCACAAGACCATTGGACAGAGTGTGTGTGTCACAAGCACCACTGGACACAGTGTGTGTGTCACAAACCCCATTGGAAAGTGTATTTGTCACAAACCCCATTGGATTGCGTGTGTGTGTCACTGGCCCTATTGGACAGTGTGTGTGTCACAAAATCCACTTTACAGCCTGTGTGTTCACAAACCCAATTGGAAAGCATGTTTTTCACAAGACCCATTGGACACAGTGCGTGTGTCAAAAAGCCCATTGGACAGACTGTTTCTCACAATCCCCATTGGACAGCGTCTGTGTCAAAACCACCATTGGACAGCGTGTGTGTGTAACAATACCCATTGGACAGTGTGTGTGTCACAAACCCCATTGGACAGTGTGTGTGTCACAAACACCATTGGACAGTGTGTGTGTCATAAACGCCATTTGGCAGCGTGTGTGTTGCACAATCCCCATTGGACACTGTGCGTGTGTTACAAACCCCATTGGACAGTGTGTGTGCCATAAACCCAATTGGACAGCGTGTGTGTGTCACAAACCCCATTAGAAAGTGTGCGTGCAACAAACCCCATTGGAAAGTGTTTGTGTCACAAACACCATTGGACAGCGTGTGTGTGTCACAATCCCCATTGGACAGTGTGTGTGTCACAAAACCGATTGGATAGCGTTTGTTTCACTAACCCCATTAGAAAGAGTGTGTGTCACAAACCCCATTGGATAGCGTGTGTGATGTCACAAACCCTATTGGACAGTGTGTCTGTCACAAACCCCACTGGACAGCGTCTGTGTCACGAACCCCATTGGACAGCTTGTGTGTCACAAGACTTATTGGACAGAGAGTGTGTGTCACAAACGCCATTGGACAGCGTGTGTGTCACAATACCCATTGGACACCGTGTGGGTCACAATCCCCATTGGACAGTGTGTGTGTCACAAAACCCATTGGATAGCGTGTGTGTCACGAATCCCATTAGAAAGTGTGTGTATCACAAACCCCATTGGATAGTGTATGTGTGTCACAAACCCTTTTGGACAGCGTGTGTGTCATAAACACCATTGGATACCGTGTGTGTGTCACAAACCCCATTATAAAGTGTGCGTGTCACAAACCCCATTAGAAAGTGTGCGTGTCACAAACCCCTTTGGAAAGTGTGTGTGTCAAAAACCCGATTAGAAAGTGTGCGTGTCACAAACCCGGTTGGAAAGTGTGTGTTTCACAAACACCATTGGACAGCGTGTGTGTGTCACAATACCCATTGGATAGTGTATGTGTGTCACAAACCCTATTGGACAGCGTGTGTGTCATAAACCCCATTGGATACAGTGTGTGTGTCACAAACCCCATTATAAAGTGTGCGTGTCACAAACCCCATTGGACAGCGTGTGTGTCACAAACCCCATTGGACAGCGTGTGTGTCATAAACTCCACTGGACAGAGTGTATGTGTCACAAACCCCATTGGAGAGCGTGTGTATCACAATCCCCATTGGACAGCGTGTGTGTCACAAACCCCATGAGACAGCGTGTGTGTGTCACAAACGCCATTGAAAAGTGTGTGTCGCAAACCCAATTGGATAGCATGTGTGTGTCAAAAACCCCATTGGACAGCGTTTGTGTCACAAACACAATTGGACAGCGTGTGTGTGTCACAAAACCCCATTGTACAGAGTGTGTGTCACAAACCCCCGTGCACACTGTGTGTGTCACGAATGCCATTGGACAGTGTGTGTGTCACAAACCCCCCTGGACAGTGTGTGTGTTACAATTCCCAGTGGACAGCGTGTGTGTCAAAACCCCATTGGACAGTGAGTGTGTCACAAACCCCTTTGGACAGTGTGTGTGTCACAAACCCCATTGGACAGCGTGTGTAGTCATAAACCCCATTGGACAGTGTGTGTGTGTCACAATCCCCATTGGACAGTGTGTGTGTGTCAAAAACCCCATTGGACAGCGTGTGTGTCACAAACCCCTTTGGACAGCATGTGTGTGTCACAAACCCCATTGGACAGCGTGTGTGTGTCAAAAACCCATTAGAAAGTATTTGTGTCACAAGCCCCTTTGGATAGCATGTGTATGTCATAAACCCTATTAGACATTGTGTATGTCACAATCCCCATTGGACAGCGTCCATGTAACAAACCCCACTGGACAGCGTGTGTGTCACAAACACCCATGGACAGTGTGCCTGTCACAAACCCCATTGGACAGCATCTGTGTCACAAACCCCTTGGATAGCGTGTGTGTGTCACAAACCCTGTGGGACAATGTGTGTGTCACAAACCCCATTGTACAGCGTGTGTGTCACAAACCCCATTGTACAGCGTGTTTGTCACAATCCCCATTGTACAGCGTGTGTGTCACAAACCCCATTGGACAGATTGTGTGTGTCAAAAAAACCATTGGACAGCATGCGTGTCACAAACCCCATTGCACAGCGTGTGTGTCACAAAACACATTTGACAGCATGTGTGTCACAATCCCCATTGGACCGATTGTGTGTGTCACAAACCCCATTGGGCAGCGAGTGTGTCACAAACCTCTTTGGACAGTGTGTGTGTCACAAACCCCTTTGTACAGAGTTTGTGTGTCACAATCCACATTGGAAAGTGTGTGTATCACAAACACCATGGGACAGCGTGTGTGTCACACACCCCATTGGACAGAGTGTGTGTGTCACAAACCCCATTTGAAAACGTATGTGTCACAATCCCCATTGGAGAGCCTGTGTGTCGCAAACCCAATTGGATAGCATGTGTGTGTCAAAAACCCCATTGGACAGCGTTTGTGTCACAAACACAATTGGACAGCGTGTGTGTGTCACAAAACCCCATTGTACAGAGTGTGTGTCACAAACCCCCGTGCACACTGTGTGTGTCACGAATGCCATTGGACAGTGTGTGTGTCACAAACCCCCCTGGACAGTGTGTGTGTTACAATTCCCAGTGGACAGCGTGTGTGTCAAAACCCCATTGGACAGTGAGTGTGTCACAAACCCCTTTGGACAGTGTGTGTGTCACAAACCCCATTGGACAGCGTGTGTAGTCATAAACCCCATTGGACAGTGTGTGTGTGTCACAATCCCCATTGGACAGTGTGTGTGTGTCAAAAACCCCATTGGACAGCGTGTGTGTCACAAACCCCTTTGGACAGCATGTGTGTGTCACAAACCCCATTGGACAGCGTGTGTGTGTCAAAAACCCATTAGAAAGTATTTGTGTCACAAGCCCCTTTGGATAGCATGTGTATGTCATAAACCCTATTAGACATTGTGTATGTCACAATCCCCATTGGACAGCGTCCATGTAACAAACCCCACTGGACAGCGTGTGTGTCACAAACACCCATGGACAGTGTGCCTGTCACAAACCCCATTGGACAGCATCTGTGTCACAAACCCCTTGGATAGCGTGTGTGTGTCACAAACCCTGTGGGACAATGTGTGTGTCACAAACCCCATTGTACAGCGTGTGTGTCACAAACCCCATTGTACAGCGTGTTTGTCACAATCCCCATTGTACAGCGTGTGTGTCACAAACCCCATTGGACAGATTGTGTGTGTCAAAAAAACCATTGGACAGCATGCGTGTCACAAACCCCATTGCACAGCGTGTGTGTCACAAAACACATTTGACAGCATGTGTGTCACAATCCCCATTGGACCGATTGTGTGTGTCACAAACCCCATTGGGCAGCGAGTGTGTCACAAACCTCTTTGGACAGTGTGTGTGTCACAAACCCCTTTGTACAGAGTTTGTGTGTCACAATCCACATTGGAAAGTGTGTGTATCACAAACACCATGGGACAGCGTGTGTGTCACACACCCCATTGGACAGAGTGTGTGTGTCACAAACCCCATTTGAAAACGTATGTGTCACAATCCCCATTGGAGAGCCTGTGTGTCACAAACCCTATTGGACAGCGTTTGTGTCACAAGACCCATTGGACAGAGTGTGTGTGTCACAAACCCCATTGGAGAGCCTGTGTGTCACAAACCCTATTGGACAGCGTTTGTGTCACAAGACCCATTGGACAGAGTGTGTGTGTCACAAACCCCATTGGAAAGTGTATGTGTCACAAACCCCATTAGAAAGTGTGTGTGTCGCAAACCCCATTGGATAGCATGTGTGTGTCACAAACACCATTGGACAGTGTGTGTGTCACAAATGCCATTGGACAGTGTGTGTGTGTCACAATCCCCATTGGAGAGTGTGTGTGTCACAATCCCCATTGGACAGTGTGTGTGTCACAAAATCCATTGGACAGTGTGTGTGTCACAAACCCCATTAGAAATTGTGCGTGTCACAAACCCCATTGGATAGCGTGTGTGTGTCACAAACCCTATTGGACAGTGTGTATGTTACAAACCCCACTGGACAGCTTGTGTGTCACAATCGCCTTTGGACAGTATGTGTGTCACAATCCCCAGTGGACAGCGTGTTTGTCACAAACCCCACTAGACAGCGTGTGTTTCACAAACACCCGTGGACAGAGTGAGTGTCACAAACCCCATTGGAAAGGGTGTGTGTCTCAAACCCCTTTGTGCAGTGTGTGTGTCACAAACCCCATTTGACACCGTGTGTGTCACAATCCCCATTGGACAGCCTGTGTGTCACAAGACCCATTGGACAGAGTGTGTGTGTCACAAACCCCATTGGAAAGTGTGTGTGTCACGAAACCCACTGGACAGAGTGTGTGTCACAAGGCCCATTGGACAGAGTGTGTGTCCCTAACCCCATTGGACAGTGTGTGTGCCACAAACCCCCCTGGACATTGTGTGTGTCACAATCCCCATTGGACAGCGTGTGTGTCACAAGACCCATTGCACAGAGTGTGTGTGTCACAAACCCCATTGGACAGAGTGTGTGTGTCATAAAACCCATTGGATAGCGTGTGTGTGTCACAAACCCTAGTGAACAGTGTATGTGTCACAAACCCCACTTGACAGAGTGTGTGTGTCACAAACCCCATTGGACAGCATGCGTGTCACAAACACCACTGGACAGCGTTTGTGAGTCACAAACCCCATTGGACAGCGAGTGCGTCACAAACCCCATTGGACAGTGTGTGTGTCACAAAACCCTTTGGACTGCGTGTGTGTGTCACAATCCCCATTAGACAGAGTGTGTGTGACAAACCCCCCTGTACAGTGTCTGTGTCACAATCCCCATTGCACAGCGTCTGTGTCACAAGCCCCATTGGACTGCGTGTGTGTGTCACAAACCCCATTAGACAGTGTGTGTGACAAACCCTATTCGACATCGTGAGTGTCACAAAACCCATTGTACAGTCTGTGTGTCAGAAACCCCCCTTTAAAGTGTGTGTCTCACAGTCCCCAACGGACAGCGTGTGTGTGTCACAAACCCCACTGGACAGCGTGTCTGTCACAATCCCCTTTGGACAGAGTGTGTGTGTCACAAACCCCACTGGACTGCGTGTGTGTCACGAACACCATTGGACAGCGTGTGTGTCACAAACACCTCAGGACAGTGTGTTTGTCACATACCCCATTGGAAAGTGTGTGTGTGATAAACCCCATTGGATAGAGTGTGTGTGTCACAAACCCTAGTGGTCAGTGTGTGTGTCACAAACCCCACTATACAGCATGTGTGTCACGAACCACATTCGACATCGTGTGTGTCACAAACCCCATTGGACAGCGTGTGTGTCAGAAACCCCCCTGTACATTGTGTGTCTCGCAATCCCGTTTGGACAGAGTGTGTGTCACAAACCCTATTGGACAGTGTCTGTGTCAAATTCCCCACTGGACAGCATGTGTGTCAGGAACCCCATTCGACATAGTTTCTGTCACAAACCCCTTTGGACAGTGTGTGTGTCACAAACACCATTGGACAGCGTGTGTGTCACAAACACCATTGGACAGCGTGTGTGTCACAATCCCATTTGGACACTTTGTCTGTGACAAACCCCATTGGAAAGTGTATGTGTCACAAACCCCACTGGACAGCACTTGTGTCACGAACCCCATTGGACAGCGTGTGTGTCACAAACCCCATTTGACAGTAAATATGTCACAATCCCCATTGGACCGATTGTGTGTGTCACAAACCCCATTGGGCAGCGAGTGTGTCACAAACCCCTTTGGACAGTGTGTCTGTCACAAACCACCCTGTACAGTCTGTGTGTCACAAACCCCATTGCACAGCGTCCGTGTCACAAACCCCATTGCACAGTGTGTGTGTCACAAACCCCATTGGACAGCGTCCGTGTCACAAACCCCATTGGACAGTGTGTGTGTCACAAACCCCATTGGAAAGTGTGATTGTCACAAACGCCATTGGATAGCCTGTGTGTGTCACAAACCCCACTGGACAGCGTGTGTGTCACAATCCCCATTGGACATCGTGTGTCACAAACCCCATTGCACAGAGTGTGTGTCACAATCCCCATTGGACTGTTTGTGTGTCACAAACCCCTCTGGAAACTGTGTGTGTCACAAAACCCATTGGATAGCATGTGTGTCACAAACCCCATTAGAAAGACTGTGTGTCAAAAACACCATTGGATAGCGTGTGTGATGTCACAAACCCTATTGGACAGCGTGTGTGTCACAAACCCCACTGGACAGCGTGTGTCATGAACCCCATTGGACAGCATGTGTGCGTCACAAACCCCATTGGACAGTGTTCGTGTGTAACAAACCCCTTTAGACAGAGTGTGTGTCACAAGCCCCATTGGACAGAGTATATGTGTCACAAACCCCATTGGACAGCGTGTGTGTCACAAAGCCCACTGGACAGCGTGTGTCATGAATCCCATTGGAGAGCGTGTGTGTCTCAAACCACATTGCACAGTGTGTGTGTCACAAACCCCATGGGACAGAGTGTGTGTCACGAACCCCTTTGGACAGTGTGTGTGTCACAAACCCCATTGGATACCGTGTGTGTCTCAAACCGCTTTGGACAGTGTGTGTGTCACAATCCCCATGGGAGAGAGTGTGTGTCACAAACACCATTGGATAGCATGTGTGTCACAAACCCCTTTGGAAAATGTGTGTGTCACAAACCCCATTGGACAGCTTGTGTGTCACAAACACCCATGGACAGTGTGCGTGTTCACAAACCCCATTGGACATAGTGTGTGTGTCACAATCCCCATTGGACAGTGTGTGTGTCACAAACCCATGGGACTGAGTCTGTGTCACGAACCCCATTGGACAGTGTCTGTGTCACAAGCGCCATTGGACAGAGTGTGTGTGTCACAAAACCTTTTGGACAGTGTGTGTGTCACAAACCCCCGTGGACACTGTGTGTGTCACGAACGCCATTGGACAGTGTGTGTGTCACAAACCCCATTGGACAGCTTGTGTGTCACAAACACCCATGGACAGTGTGCGTGTTCACAAACCCCATTGGACATAGTGTGTGTGTCACAATCCCCATTGGACAGTGTGTGTGTCACAAACCCATGGGACTGAGTCTGTGTCACGAACCCCATTGGACAGCGTCTGTGTCACAAGCGCCATTGGAGAGTGTGTGTGTCACAAAACCTTTTGGACAGTGTGTGTGTCACAAACCCCCGTGGACACTGTGTGTGTCACGAACGCCATTGGACAGTGTGTGTGTCACAAACCCCATTGGACAGCTTGTGTGTCACAAACACCCATGGACAGTGTGCGTGTTCACAAACCCCATTGGACATAGTGTGTGTGTCACAATCCCCATTGGACAATGTGTGTGTCACAAACCCATGGGACTGAGTCTGTGTCACGAACCCCATTGGACAGCGTCTGTGTCACAAGCGCCATTGGACAGAGTGTGTGTGTCACAAAACCTTATGGACAGTGTGTGTGTCACAAACCCCCGTGGACACTGTGTGTGTCACGAACGCCATTGGACAGTGTGTGTGTCACAAACCCCCGTGGACAATGTGTGTGTCACAATCCCCAGTGGACAGCGTGTGTGTCAATACCCCATTGGACGGTGCGTGTGTCACAAAACCCACTAGACAGCGTGTGTGTCACAAACACCCATGGAGAGTGTGAGTATCACAAGCCCCATTGGATAGCGTGTTTGTCACAATCCCCATTGTACAGCGTGTGTGTCACAAACACCATTGGACAGCATGTGTGTGTAACAATACCCATTGGACAGTGTGTGTGTCACAAACCCCATTGTACAGTGTGTGTGTCTCAAACTCCACTGGACAGTTGTGTGTCACAAACACCCATGGACAATGTGCGTGTCAGAAACCCCATTGGACATCGTGTGTGTCACAAACCCCTTTGGACAGTGTGTGTGTCACAAACCCCATGGGACAATGTGTGTGTGTCACAAACCCCATTGGAAAGTGTGATTGTCACAAACGCCATTGGATAGCCTGTGTGTGTCACAAACCCTACTGGACAGCGTGTGTGTCACAATCCCCATTGGACAGCGTGTGTGTGTCACAAACCCCTTTGGACAGCGTGTGTGTGTCACAATCCCCATTGGACATCGTGTGTCATAAACCCCATTGCACAGAGTGTGTGTCACAATCCCCATTGGACTGTTTGTGTGTCACAAACCCCTCTGGAAACTGTGTGTGTCACAAAACCCATTGGATAGCATATGTGTCACAAACCCCATTAGAAAGACTGTGTGTCAAAAACACCATTGGATAGCGTGTGTGATGTCACAAACCCTATTGGACAGCGTGTGTGTCACAAACCCCACTGGACAGCGTGTGTCATGAACCCCATTGGACAGCGTGTGTGTCTCAAACCACATTGGACAGTGTGTGTGTCACAAACCCCATGGGACAGAGAGTGTGTCACGAACCCCTTTGGACAGTGTGTGTGTCACAAACCCCATTGGATACCGTGTGTGTCTCAAACCGCTTTGGACAGTGTGTGTGTCACAATCCCCATGGGACAGAGTGTGTGTCACAAACACCATTGGATAGCATGTGTGTCACAAACCCCTTTTGAAAATTTGTGTGTCACAAACCCCATTGGACAGCTTGTGTGTCACAAACACCCATGGACAGTGTGCGTGTTCACAAACCCCATTGGACATAGTGTGTGTGTCACAATCCCTATTGGACAGTGTGTGTGTCACAAACCCATGGGACTGAGTCTGTGTCACGAACCCCATTGGACAGCGTCTGTGTCACAAGCGCCATTGGACAGAGTGTGTGTGTCACAATCCCCATTGGACAGTGTGTGTGTCACAAACCCCCGTGGACACTGTGTGTGTCACGAACGCCATTGGACAGTGTGTGTGTCACAAACCCCATTGGACAGCTTGTGTGTCACAAACACCCATGGACAGTGTGCGTGTTCACAAACCCCATTGGACATAGTGTGTGTGTCACAATCCCCATTGGACAATGTGTGTGTCACAAACCCATGGGACTGAGTCTGTGTCACGAACCCCATTGGACAGCGTCTGTGTCACAAGCGCCATTGGACAGAGTGTGTGTGTCACAAAACCTTATGGACAGTGTGTGTGTCACAAACCCCCGTGGACACTGTGTGTGTCACGAACGCCATTGGACAGTGTGTGTGTCACAAACCCCCGTGGACAATGTGTGTGTCACAATCCCCAGTGGACAGCGTGTGTGTCAATACCCCATTGGACGGTGCGTGTGTCACAAAACCCACTAGACAGCGTGTGTGTCACAAACACCCATGGAGAGTGTGAGTATCACAAGCCCCATTGGATAGCGTGTTTGTCACAATCCCCATTGTACAGCGTGTGTGTCACAAACACCATTGGACAGCATGTGTGTGTAACAATACCCATTGGACAGTGTGTGTGTCACAAACCCCATTGTACAGTGTGTGTGTCTCAAACTCCACTGGACAGTTGTGTGTCACAAACACCCATGGACAATGTGCGTGTCAGAAACCCCATTGGACATCGTGTGTGTCACAAACCCCTTTGGACAGTGTGTGTGTCACAAACCCCATGGGACAATGTGTGTGTGTCACAAACCCCATTGGAAAGTGTGTGTCACAAACCCCATTAAATAGCGTGTGTGTGTTTCAAAAACCCCATTAGAAAGTGTGTTTGTCACAAACCCCATTTGATAGCATGTGTATGTCACAAACCCCATTACAAAGTGTGCGTGTCACAAACCCCATTTGATAGCGTGTGTGTGTCACTAACCCTGTTGGACAGTGTGTAGGTCACAATCGCCATTGGACAGTGTCTGTGTCACAAACCCCATTGGACAGCGTGTGTGTCAAAAACACCATTGGACAGCATGTCTGTGTCACAAATCCTATTTGACAGTGTTTGTGTCACAAACTCCCATGGACAGTGTGCGTGTCACAAACCCCATTGTACATCGTGTGTGTCACAAACCCTTTTGCACAGTGTGCGTGTCACAAACCCCAATGGATATCGTGTGTGTCACAATCCTCTTCGGACAATGTGTGTGTCTCAAACCCCATTGGTCAGCGTATGTGTGTCAAAATCCCCAATGGACAGTGTGTGTGTCACAAACCCCATGGGACAAGGGTGTGTCACGAACCCCATTAGACATCGTGTGTGTCACAAACCCCATTGGACAGCGTGTGTGTTACAAACCCAATGGGACAGAGTGTGTGTCACGAACCCCATTGGACAGCGTGTGTGTTCACAAGCGCCATTGCACACACAGAGTGTGGTGTCACAAACCCCATTGGAAAGTGTATGTGTCACAAACCCCATTGGATAGAGTGTGTGTGTCACAAACCCTATTGGACAGTGTGTGTGTCACAAAACCCACTGGAGAGCGTGTGTGTCACAAACCCCCGTGGACAGTGTGTGTTTCACAAACGCCAGTGGACAGCGTGTGTGTCACAAACACCCATGTACAGTGTGAATGTCACAAACCCCATTGGATAACGTGTGTGTCACAATCCCTATTGGACAGTGTGTGTGTCACAAATATTATTGGACTGCGTATTTATCACAAGCTCATTGGACAGAGTGTGTGTGTCAAAAACCCCTATGAAAAGTGTGTGTGTCACGAACCCCATTGTACAGCGTGTGTGTCACAAGCACCATTGGACAGAGAGTGTGTGTCACAAACCCCATTGTAAAGTGTATGTTTCACAAAACCCATTGTATAGCGTGTGTCTGTCAAAAACCCTTTTGGACAGTGTGTGTGTCACAAAACCCACTGGACACCCTGTGTGTTCACAATCCCCATTGGACAGCGTGTTTGTCACAATCCCCATTGGACAGCGTGTGTGTCACAAATACCATTGGACAGCGTAAGTGTTTCACAATACCCTTTGGACAGTGTGTCAGTCACAAACCCCATGGGACAACGTGTGTGTGTCACAGTCCCCATTGGACAGCGTGTGTGTCACAAAACCGATTGGATAGCGTGTGTGTCACGAATCCCATTAGATAGTGTGTGTATAACAAACCCCATTGGATAGTGTGTGTGTCACAAACCCCATTGGGTAAGGTGTGTGTCACAAACCCCTTTGGACAGTGTGTGTGTCACAAACCCCATTGGACAGTGTGTGTGTGTCACAATCCCCATTGTAGAGTGTGTGTGTGTCACAAACACCATTGGACAGCGTGTGTGTGTAACAATACCCATTGGACAGTGTGTGTGTCACAAAACCCATTGGACAGGGTGTGTGTCACAAACACCCATGGACAGTGTGCATGTCACAAACGCCATTTTACATCGTGTGTGTCACAAACCCTATTGGACATCGTGTGTGTCACAGTCACCCATACACAGTATGCGTGTCGCAAACCACATTGGACATCGTGTGTGTCACAAACCTCTTCGGACAATGTGTGTGTCACAAACGCCATTGAACAGCGTGTGTGTCACATTCCGCATTGGACATTGTGTGTGTCACTAACCCCATGGGACAGAGTGTGTGTCATGAACCCAGTTGGTCAGAGTGTGTGTCACAAATCCCATTAAAAACTTTGCGTGTCACAAACCCCATTGGAAAGTGTGTGTATCACAAACACCATTAGACAGCGTGTGTGTTTCACAATCCCCATTGGACAGTGTGTGTGACAAAACCCCATTGGACAGTGTGTGTGTTGCAAAGCCCACTGGACTGCGTGTGTGTCACAAACACCCACGGACAGTGTGAGTGTCACAAGCCCCATTGGATAGCGTATGTGTCACAAACCCCTTTGGACAGCGTGTGTGTCACAAGCACGAGTGGACAGAGTGTGTGTGTCACAAACCCCATTGGAAAGTGTATGTGTTACAAACGCCACTGGACAACGTGTGTGCCACAATACTCATTGGACAGCGTGTGTGTCACAAACCCCATTGGACAGTGTGTGTGTGTCACAATACCCATTGGGCAGTGTGTGTGTCACAAGCCCCATTGGAGAGAGTTTGTCTCACCAACCCCCGTGGTCACTGTGTGTGTCACAAACCCCATTGGACAGTGGGTGTGTCACAAACTCCACTGGACAGCGTGTGTGTCACAAACACCCATAAACAGTGTGCGTGTCACAAATCCTATTGGGCAGCGTGTGTGTGTCACAATCCCCATTGGATAGTGTGTGTGTCACAAACCCCATTGGATAGCGTGTGTGTGTCACTGGCCCTATTGGACAGCCTGGATTGGATAGCCTGTGTGTCTCAAAAACCCTCCTGGTAAAGTGTGTGTGTCACGAAACCCATTGAACAGCATGCGTGTCACAAACACTATTGGACAGTCTGTGTGTAACAAACCCAATTGGTCAGCGTCTGTGTCACAAACCCCCGAGGACAATGTGAGTGTCACAAACCCCACTTGACAGCGTGTGTATCACAAACACCCATGGAAATTGTGAGTGTCACAAACGCCATTAGACATCGTGTGTGTCAAAAACCCCTTTGGAAAGTGTGTGTGTCACAAACCCCATTGCACAGCGCGTGTGTGTCACAATCCCAATTGGACAGTGTGTGTGTCACAAAACCCATGGGACAGAGTGTGTGTCATGAACCAGACTGGGCAGCGTGTGTCTCACAAGCGCCTTTGGACAGAGTGTTTGTGTCACAAACCCCATTGGAAAGTGTATGTGTCACAAAACCCATTAGAAAGTGTGCGTGTCACAAACCCCATTGGAAAGTGTGTGTGTCGCAAACACCATTGGAGAGCGTGTGTGTGTCACAATCCCCATTAGACAGCTTGTGTGTCCCAAGACCTATTGGACAGAGTGTGTGTGTCACAAACCCCATTGGAAATCGTGTGTGTCACAATACCCATTGGACACCTTGTGTGTCACAAACCCCATTGGACATCGTGTGTGTCACAATCCCCATTGGACTCCGTGTGGGTCGCAAACCCCATTGGACAGCGTGTGTGTCACAAACCTCTTCGGATAATGTGTGTGTCACAAACCCCATTGGACAGCGTGTGTGCCACATTCCGCATTGGACAGTGTGTGTGTCACAAACCCCATTGGACAGCGTGTGAGTCACAAACGCCGTTGGACAGAGTGTGTGTGTCACAAACCCCATTGGAAAGTGTCTGTGTCACAAACCCCATTGGATAGCCTGTGTGTCTCACAAACCCTCCTGGTAAAGTGTGTGTGTCACGAAACCCATTGAACGGCATGCGTGTCACAAACACTATTGGACAGTCTGTGTGTTACAAACCCCATTGGAAAGAGTGTGTGTCACAAACACCATTGGACAGCGTGTGTGTGTTACAAACGCCATTGGAAAGAGTGTGTGTCACAAACACCATTGGACAGCGTGTGTGTGTCACAAACCTCTTTTGAAAGAGTGTGTGTCACAAATCCCATTGGATAATGTGTGTGATGTCACAAACCCTATTGGACAGTGTGTGTGTCACAAAACCCATTGAACAGCATGTGTGTGTTTCACAATCCCCATTGGACAGTGTGTGTGTCACAAACCCCATGGGACTAAGTGTGTGTCACGAACGCCATTGGACAGCGTGTGTGTCACAAGCGCCATTGGACAGAGTGTGTGTGTCACTAACCCCATTGGAAAGTGTATGTGTCACAAACCCCATTGGACAGTGTGTGTGTCACAAACCCTATTGCACAGAGTGTAGGTCACAATCCCCATTGGACAGAGTCTGTGTCACAAACCCCATTGGACAGCGTGTGTGTCACAAACACCATTGGACAGCGTGTGTGTGTGACAATCCCCATTGGACATTGTGTGTCCGTCACAAAACCCATTGGATAGCGTGTGTGTCACAAACCCCTGTGGACAATGTGTGTGTCACGAACGCCATTGGACAGTGTGTGTGTCAAAAACCCCCCTGGACAGTGTGTGTGTCACAATCCCCAGTGGACAGCGTGTGTGTCAAAACCCCATTGGACTGTGTGTGTGTGCCAAAACCCACTGGACAGGGCGTGTGTCACAAACATCATTGGACAGCGTGTGTGTCACAAACCCCATCAGAAAGAGTGTGTGTCACAAACCCCATTGGTAGCCTGTGTGATTTCACAAACCCTATTGGACACTGTGTGTGTCACAAACCCCACTGGACAGCGTGTGTGTCACGAATCCCATTGGACAGGTGTGTGTCACAAACACCATTGGACTGCGTGTGTGTGTGTCACAAACCCTATTGGACAGTGTGTGTGTCATAAACCCCATTGGAGAGCGTGTGTGTCAGAAAACCCATTAGAAAGTGTGCGTGTCACAATACCCATTGGACAGTGTGTGTGTCACAAACACAATTGGACAGAGTTTGTGTCACCAACCTCAGTGGACACTGTGCGTGTCACAAACAACATTGGACAGTGTGTGTGTCACAAACTCCACTGGACAGTGTGTGTGTCACAAACACCCATGGAAAGTGCGCGTGTCAGAAATCCCATTGGACATCGTGTGTGTCACAAACCCCTTTGGACAGTGTGTGTGTCACAATCACCATTGGATAGAGTGTGTGTGTCAAAAACCCTCCTGGTCAGTGTGTGTGACACAAAACCCATTGGACAGAATGCGTGTCACAAATATCATTGGACAGCGTGTGTGTAAAAAACCCCATTGGACAGCGTGTGTGTGTCACAAAACCCATTGGAAATTTTGTGTCACAAACCCCTTTGGATAGCATGTGTGTGTCACAAACCCTATTGGACAGTAAGTATGTCACAATCCCCGTTGGATAGCGTGTGTGTGTCACAAACCCTATTGGATAGCGTGTAGGTCACAATCCCCATTGGACAGCGTCTGTGTCACAAACCCCATTGGACAGCGTGTGTGGTTCACAATCCCCATTGGACACTGTGTGTGTGAGTCACAAAACCCATTGGATATCGTGTGTGTCACAAACGCCCGTGGACACTGTGTGTGTCACGAACGCCATTGGACAATGTGTGTGTCACAAACCCCCCTGGACAGTGTGTGTGTCAAATCCCCATTGGACATTGTGTGTGTGACAAAACCCACTGGACAGCCTGTGTGTCACAAACACCCATGGACAGTGTGAGTGCCACAAGCCCCATTGGATATCGTCTGTGTGTTACAAACCCTATTGGACAGTGTGTGTGTGTCACAATCCCCATTGGACAGTGTGTGTGTCACAAAACCCATTGGATAGAGTGTTTGTGTCACAAACCCTATTGGACAGTATGTGTGTCACAAAACCCACTGTACAGCGTGTGTGTCACAAACCCCACAGGACAGCGTGTGTGTCACAAACACCCGTGGATATTGTGCGTGTCACCAGCCCCATTGGACAGCGTGTGTCTCACAAACCCCATTAGACAGCGTGTGTCTCACAAACACCCATGGACAGCGTGAGTGTCACAAACCCTATTATACATTGTGTTGTGTCACAAACCCTTTTGGACAGTGTGTGTGTTCACAAAACCCACTGGACAGCGTGTGTGTCACAAACACCCATGGATATTGTTCGTGTCACGAACCCCATTGGACAGCGTGTCTGTCACAAGCGCCATTGGACAGAGTTTGTGTGTCACAAACCCCATTGGAAAGTGTATGTGTCACAAACCCCATGGGATAGCTTGTGTGTGTCACAAACCCTTTTGGACAGTGTGTATGTCACAATCCGCATCGGACAGCGTGTGTGTCACAAACCCCCGTGGACACTGTGGGTGTCACAAACCCTTTTGGACAGTGTGTATGTCACAATCCCCATTGGACAGCGTGTGTGTCACAAACCCCCGTGGACACTGTGTGTGTCACAAACACTGTTGGACAGTGTGTGTGTAACAAACCCATTCGGTCAGCGTGTGTGTCACAAACCCCATGGGACAGCGTGTTTGTGTCACAGTCCCCATTGGACAGTGTGTGTGTCACAAACCCCATGGGACAGAGTGTGTGTCATGAACCCTATGGACAGCGTGTGTGTCAGAAACCCGATTGGACAGTGTGTGTGTCACAAGCCCCATTGGACAGCGTGTGTGTCACAAACACCATTAGAAAGTGTGCGTGTCACAAACCCCATTGGAAAGTGTGTGTGTCACAAAACCCATTGGATAGTGTGTGTGTCACAAACCCCATTTGATAGCATGTGTGTGTCACAAACCCCATTTGATAGCGTGTGTGTGTCAGAAACCCTACTGGACAGTGTGTAGGTCACAATCCCCATTGGACAGCGTCTGTGTCACAAACCCCATTGGACAGCGTGTGTGTGTCACAATCCCCATTGGACAGTGTGTGTGACAGAAAACCCATTGGATAGCGTGTTTGTGTCACAAACCCCATTGTACAGTGTGTGTGTCACAAACCCCAGTGAACAGCATGTTTGTCGAAACCCCGTTGGACAGTGTGTGTGTCACAAACCCCACTGGACAGCGTGTGTGTTGCATACACCCATGGACAGTGTGCGTGTCAGAAACCCCATTGTACATCGTGTGTTTCACATACCCTTTTGGACAGTGTGTGTGTCACAAACCCCATTATAAAGTGTGCTTGTCACAAACCCCATTTGATAGCGTGTGTGTGTTACAATCCCCATTGGACAGTGTGTGTGTCACAAACTCCATTGGACAGCGCGTGTGTCACGAACACCATTGGACAGCGTTTGTGTGTTACAATCCCCATTGGACAGTGTGTGTGTCACAAACCCCATTGGATAGCGTGTGTGTGTCAAAAACCCCATTTGATAGCGTGTGTGTGTCACAAACCCTATTGGACAGTGTGTATGTCACAATCCCCATTGGACAGTGTGTGTGTCACAAGCCCCATGGGACTGAGTTTTTTTAACGAACCCCATTGGACAGCGTGTGTGTCACAAGCGCCATTGGACAGAGTGTGTGTGTCACAAACCCCATTGGAAAGTGTATGTGTCACAAACCCCATGGGACAGCGTGTGTGTGTCACAAACCACATTGGAAAGTCTGTGTGTCTCAAACCCCATTGGACAACGTGTCTGTGTCACAGTACACTTTGGACAGCGTGCGTGTGTGTCACAAACCCCTTTGGACAGTGTGTGTGTCACAAACCCCTTTAGAAAGTATGCGTGTCACAAACCCCATTGGATAGAGTGTGTGTCACAAACCCAATTGGACAGTGTGTGTGTGTCACAAACCCCTTTGGACAGTTTGTGTGTCACAAACCCCATCGGACAGCGTGTGTTTCACAAAACCCATGGGACAGAGTATGTGTCACAAACACTATTAGTCAGCGTGTGTGTGTCACAAGCCCATTGGACAGAGTGTGTGTGTCACAAACCCCATTGGACAGCGTGTGTGTGTCACAAACCCCATTGGATAGCGTGTGTGTGTCACAAACCCCATTGGACAGCGTGTGTGTCACAAGCCCCATTGGACAGAGTGTATTTGTCACAAACCCCATTGGAGAGCGTGTGTCTCTGAAACCCCATTGGACAGAGTGTATGTGTCACAAGTCCTATTAGACAGTGTGGTGTCAAAAACACCATTGGACAGCGTGTGTGTTACAAGCCCCTTTGGACAGAATGAATGTGTCACAAACCCCATTGTACAGCATGTATGTGTCACAATTCCCATTGGACAGTGTGTGTGTCACAAACACCATGGGACTGAGTGTGTGTCACGAACTCCATTGGACAGTGTGTGTCACAAGCGCCATTGGACAGCGTGTTTGTGTCACAAACCCTCCTGGCCAGTGTGTGTGTCACAAAACCCATTGGACAGCATGCGTGTCACAAACACAATTTGACAGTGTGTGTGTAACAAACCCAATAGGTCAGCGTGTGTGTCACAAACCCGATTGGACACCGTGTGTGTGTCACAAACTCCATTAGAAAGTGCACGTGTTCACAAACGCCATTGGATAGCGTGTGTGTGTCACAAACCCTATTGGACAGTGTGTATGACACAATCCCCATTGGACAGCGTCTTTGTCACAAACTCAATGGGACAGAGTGTGTGTCACAAACACTATAGGACAGCGTGTGTGTGTCAAAAAACCCACTGGACAGCGTGTGTGTCACAAGCTCCATTGGACAGAGTGTGGTTTCACAAACCCCATTGGAAAGTGTATGTGTCACAAACCCCAGTGGACAGCGTGTGTGTCACAATCCCTATTGGACACTGTGTGTGTCACAAAACCCACTGGACAGCGTGTGTGTCAAGAACCCCATTGGACAGCATGTGTGTCACAAGCACCGTTGGACAATGCGTGTGTGTGTCACAAAACCCATTGGATAGTGTGTGTGTAACAAACCCCCGTGGACACTGTGTGTGTCACGAAATCCATTGGACAGTGTGTGTGTCAAAAACCCCCCTGGACAGTGTATGTGTCACAATCCCCAGTGGACAGCGTGTGTGTCAAAACCCCATTGGACTGTGTGTGTGTGACAAAACCCACTGAACAGCGTGTGTGTATCACAAACACCCATGGACAGTTTGAGTGTCTCAAGCCCCATTGGACAGCGTGTCTGTGTCGCAATCCCCATTGGACAGTGTGTGTGTCACACACACCATTGGACAGCGTGAGTGTCACGATCTCCATTGGATAGTGTGTGTGTCACAAGCACCATTGGACAGAGTGTGGGCGCCACAAGCCCCATTTTTAAAGTGTATGTGTCACAAAACCCATTGGATAGCGTGTGTGTTCACAAAACCCATTGGACAGCGTGGTTTTCACAAGACCCATTGTACAGAGTGTGTCTGTCACAAAGCCCATTGGACAGAGTGTGTGTCACAATACCCATTGGACACCGTGTGGGTCACAAACCCCATTGGACAGCGTGTGTGTCACAATCCCCATTGGACTCCCTGTGGGTCACAAACCCCATTGGACAGAGTGTGTGTCACGAATCCCTTTGGACAGCATATGTGTCACAAGCACCATTGGAAAGAGTGTGTGTGTCACAAACCCCATTGGAAAGTGTATGTGTCACAAACCCCATTGGACAGCGTGTGTGTGT
The DNA here is from genome assembly GCA_032206185.1 of Columba guinea. Lineage (NCBI taxonomy): Eukaryota > Metazoa > Chordata > Aves > Columbiformes > Columbidae > Columba > Columba guinea. The sequence continues at coordinate 1,356,601 of JAVLUU010000041.1, read as the reverse complement.
CACAATACTTATTGGACAACGTTTGTGTAACAAACCCCATTGGACAGCGTGTGTGTAACAAACCTCTTTGGACAGCGTGTGTGCGTCACAATACCCATTGGACAGTGTGTGTGTCACAAACCCCATTGGACAGATTTTGTGTCACAAACCCCATTGGACAGCGTGTGTGTGTCACAAACCTCCTGGTCAGTGTGTGTGTCACAAACCCCATTGGACAGCATGTGTGTGTCACAATCTCCATTGGACAGTGTGTGTGTCACAAACATCATTGGACAGCGTGTGTGACTCACAAGCCCATTGGACAGAGTGTTTGTGTCACAAAATCCACTATACAGCATGTGTGTCATGAACCCCATTGGACAGCGTGTGTTTCACAAACACCATTGCACAGCGCGTGTGACATAAGCCTATTGGACAGAGTGCGTGTGTCACAAAACCCAATGCACAGTGTGTGTGTCACGAATCCCATTGGACAGCGTGTGTGTCACAAGCACCATTGGACAGAGTGTGTGTGTCACAAACCCCATTGGAAAGTGTATGTGTCACAAACCCGATTGGATATCGTGTGTGTGTCGCAAACACTATTGGACAGTGTGTGTGTCACAAAACCCACTGGACAGTGTGTGTGTCACAAACCCCATTGGACAGCGTTTGTGTCACAAATCGCATTGGACAACGTTTGTATCAAAAGCCACATTCGACAGAGTATATGTGTCACAAACCCCATTGGACACGTCTGTGTCACAATAGCCATTGGTCAGAGTGTTGTCACAAACCCGATAGGACAGTGTGTGTGTCACAAACCCCATTTGACAGACTTTGTGTGACAAACCCCATTGGACAGCGTGCGTGTCATAAAACCCATTGGAAAGTGTATGTGTCACAAACCGCATTGGGTAGCGTGTGTGTGTCACAAACCCCATTGGACAGCGTGTGTATCACAAGCCCACTGGACAGAGTGTGTGTGTCACAATACCCATTTGAAAGTGTGTGTGTCAGAAACCTGTTTCGAGAGAGTTTTTGTCACAAACCCCATTGGACAGCGTGTTTGTCACAAGCCCATTGGACAGAGTATGTGTGTCACAAACCTCCTGGTCAGTGTGTGTGTCACAAATCCCATTGGACAGCGTGTGTGTCACAAACCCCACTGGGCAGAGTGAGTGTGACAAACCCCATTGGACAGCGTGTGTGTCACAAACCCCATTGGACAGCGTGTGTGTGTCACAATCCCCACTGGACAGTGTGTGTGTCGCAAAACCCATTGGACAGCGTGTGTGTGTCACAATACCCATTGGTCAGCAAGTGTGTCACAAGACCATTGGACAGAGTGTGTGTGTCACAAAACCCACTGCACAGCGTGTGTGTGACAAACCCCATTGGACAGCGTGTGTATCAAAAGCCACATTCGACAGAGTGTATGTGTCACAAACCCCATTGGACACATGTATGTCACAATAGCCATTGGTCAGAGTGTTGTTCACAAACCTGATAGGACACTGTGTGTGTCACAAACCCCATTGAACAGAGTTTGTGTGACAAACCCCATTGGACAGTGTGTCTGTCACAAACCCCATTGGACAGAGTGCGTGTGCCACAAACCCCATTGGACAGCGTGTGTGTGTCACAAACCTCCTGGTCAGTGTGTGTATCACAATAACCATTGGACAGTGTGTGTGTCACAAACCCGTTTGGAGAGAGTTTGTGTCACAAACCCCATTGTACAGCGTGTTTGTCACAAGCCCTTTGGGCAGAGTGTGTGTCTCACAAACCCCATTGTACAGCGTGTTGGTCACAATTTTACAGCGTGTGTTTCACAAACCCCATTGGACAGAGTGTGTGTGACAAACCCCATTGGAGAGAGTGTGTGTCACAAACCCCATTGGAGGGCGTGTGTGTCACAAACACCACTTTACACTGTGTGTGTCACAATCCCAAGTGGACAGCGTGGGTGTCAAAATCCCATTGGACAGTGAGTGTGTGACACAAACACCCATGGACACTGTGAGTGTCACAAACACCATTGGACAGCGTGTGTGTCACAAACCCCATTGGATAGAATGTGTGTGTCTCAAAGACTATTGGGGAGTGTGTATGTCACAAAACCCACTGGACAGCGTGTGTGTCACAAACCCCATTGGACAGAGTTTGTGTCACAAACCCCATTGGGCAGCGTGTGTTTCACAATCACCATTGGACAGAGCGTGTGTTCACAAACCCCATTGGAAAGTGTATGTGTCACAAAGCGCATTGTATAGAGTGTATGTGTCACAAACCACACGGGAGAGCATGTGTGTGTCACAAACCCCATTGTACAGCGTGTTTTTCACAAGCCCTTTGGACAGAGTGTGTGTGGCACAAATCCCATTGTACAGCTTATTTGTCATAATCCCCATTGGACAGTGTGTGTGTCACAAACCCCATTGGACAGAGTGTGTATGTCAAACCACATTGGATAGAGTGTGTGTCACAAACCCCATTGGACAGAGTGTGTGTGACAAACCCCATTTTACAGTGTATGTGTCACAAACCCCATTGGACAGAGAGTGTGACACAGACACCATTGGACAGAGTGTGTGTGTCACAAAACCCACTGCACAGTGTGTGTGTCACAAACCGCTTTGGACAGAGTTTGTGTCACAAACACCATTGGACAGCGCGTGTTTCACATACCCCATTGGAAAGTGTATGTGTCACAAACCGCATTGGATAGCGTGTGTGTGACACAAACCCCATTGTAAAGCGTGTTTGTCACAAGCTCTTTGGACAGAGTGTGTGTGTCACAAACCCCGTTGGACAGCGTGTATGTCAAAAACCCCTTTAGGCAGTGTGTGTGTCACAAAGCACATTGTACAGCGTGTGTGTGTCACAATCCCCATTGGACAGTGTGTGTGTCACAAATCCCACTGGACAGCGTGTGTGTGTCACAATACCCATTGGACAGCAAGTGTGTCACAAGACCTTTGGACAGTGTGTGTGCGTCACAAAACCCACTGCACAGCGTGTGCGTCACAAATCCCATTGGACTGCGTGTGTGTCACAAGCGCCATTGGACAGAGTGTGTGTCACAAACACCCATGTACCGCGTGCGTGTCACAAACCCCATTGGACAGTGTGTATGTCACAAATCCCATTGGACAGCGTGTGTGTGTGATAATCCCCATTGGACAGTGTGTGTGTCACAAACCCCATGGGACAGAGTGTGTGCCACTATCCCCATTGAGAGTGTGTGGCCCAAACCACATGGGACAGAGTGTGTGTCACGATCCCCATTGGACAGCGTGTCTGTAACAAACACCACTGGACAGAGTGTGAGTGTCACAAACCCCACTGGATAGTGTGTGTGTCACAAACCCCATTTAACAGTGTGTGTGTCACAAACACCATTGGACAGCGTGTGTGTCACAAGCCCATTTTACAGAGTGTATGTGTCACAAACCCCATTGGATAGCGTGTGTGTGTCACAAACCCTATTGGACAGTGTGTGTGTCACAAAATACACTGGACAGCGTGTGTGTTCGCAGGACCCGTTGGACAAAGTCTGTGTGTCACAAAGCCCGTTGGGCACCGTCTGTGTCACAATCCCCATTGGACAGCGTGTGTGTCACAAACACCATTGGACAGAGTGTGTGTCACAAACCCTTTTGGACAGTGTGTGTGTCACAAACCCATTTGGACAGCGTGTGTGTGTCACAATCCCCATTGGACGGTGTGTGTGTCACAAACGCCATGGGACCATGGGACAGAGTGTGTGTCACAAACACTATTGGACAGCGTGTGTGTGTCACAAACCCCATTGGAAAGTGTATGTGTCACAAACCCCGTTGGATAGCGTGTGTGTGTCACAAACCCCATAGGACAGCGTGTGTGTCACAAGCCACATTGAACAGCGTGTGTGTCACAAACACCATTGGATAGCGTGTGTGTGTCACAAACCCCATTAGTAACTGTGCGTGTCACAAACCCCCGTGGACACTGTTTGTGTCAGAAACCCTTTTGGACAGTGTGTGTGTCAGAAACCCCACTGGACAGCGTGTGTGTCACAAACCCCATTGGACAGAGTGTATGTGTCACAAACCCCATTGGACAGTGTGTGTGTCACAATCCCCATTGGACAGCATGTGTGTCACAAACCCCATTGGACAGTGTGTGTGTCAAAACCAAATTGGACAGTGCGTGTGTCACAAAACCCACTGGACAGGTTGTGTGTCACAAACCCCCCTAGTCAGTTTGTGTGTCACAATCCCCAGTGGACAGCGTGTGTGTCAAAACCCCATTGGACAGTGTGTGTGTCACAAAACCCACTGGATAGCGGGTGAGTTCCAAACAACCATGGACGTTCTGTGTTTCACAAACCTCATTGGACAGCGTGTGTGTGTCACAATCCCCATTGGACAGTGCGAGTGTCACAAAAACCATTGGACAGCGTGTGTGTCACAAGCACCATTGGACAGAGTGTGAGTGTCACAAACCCCATTGGATAGTGTGTGTGTCACAAACCCCATTGGATAACGTGTGTGTGTCACAAACCCTATTGGACAGTGTGTGTGTCACAAACCCCATTGGATAGATTGTGTGTGTCACAAACAGCCATGGACAGTGTGCATGTCACAAACTCCATTGGACATCGTGTGCGTCACAAACCCATTTGTACTTTGTGTGTGTCAGAAACCCCACTGGACAGCGTGTGTGTCACAAACCCCTTTGGACAGTGTGTGTGTCACAAACCCCATGGGACAGAGTGTGTGTCACGAACCCCATTAAACAGCGTGTGTGTCACAAATCTCATTGGAGAGTGTGTGTGTTTCACAAAACCCATTAAACAGTATGCGTGTCACAAACACCATTGGACAGTGTATGTGTAACAAAACCAATTGGTCAGCGTGTGTGTCACAAACGCAATGGGACAGAGTGTGTGTCACAAACCCCGTTGGAAAGCGTGTGTGTTTCACAAAACCCATTAAACAGTATGCGTGTCACAAACCACATTGGATAGCGTGTCTGTGTCACAAACCCCATTAGAAAGTGTGCGTGTCCCAAACCCCATTTGAAAGTGTGTGTGTCACAAATCCCATTGGATAACGTGTGTGTCACTAGCTCATTGGACAGAGTGTGTGTGTCACAAAACCCACCGGACAGCGTGTGTGTCACAAACCCCTTTGGAAAGTGTGTGTGTCACAAACCCCATTGGACAGCGTGTGTGTGCCACAATCCCCATTGGAAAGTGTATGTGTCACAAACCCCATTGGATACCGTGTGTGTGTGTCACAAAACCTTTTGGACAGAGAGTGTGTCACGAACCCCTTTGGACAGTGTGTGTGTCACAAACCCCATTGGACAGAGCGTATGTGTCATAAACCCCATAGGAAAGTGTGTGTCTCACAAACCCCATTGGATAGTGTGTGTGTGTCACAAACCCTATTGGACAGTGTCTATGTCACAATCCCCATTGGACAGCGTCTGTGTCACAAACCCCATTGGACAGCGTGTGTGTGTCACAATCCCCATTGGACAGTGTGTGTGTCACAAAACCTATTGGATAGCGTGTGTGTCACAAACCCCATTAGAAAGTGTGCGTGTCACAAACCCCATTGGATAGCGTGTGTGTGTCACAAACCCTATTGGACAGAGTGTGTGTGTCACAAACCCCATTGGACAGTGTGTGTAACAATCCCCATTGGACAGTGTGTGTGTCACAAGCCCCATTGGACAGTGTGTGTGTCACAAACACCATTGGAGATTGTGTGTGTGTATCAATACTCATTGCACAGCGTGTGTGTCACAAACCCCATTGGACAGCGTGTGTGTCACTAACCCCTGTGGACACTGTGTGTGTCACAAACCCCATTGGAAAGTGTGTGAGTCACAAACCCCATTGGAAAGGGTGTGTGTTTCACAAAACCCATCAAACAGTACGTGTGTGACAAACCCCATTGGATAGCGTGTGTGTGCAACAAACCCCATTAGAAAGTGTGAGTGTCACAAATCACATTTGAAAGTGTGTGTGCCAAAATCCCCATTGGACATTGTGTGTGTCACAAAATACACTGGACAGCGTGTGTGTCACAAACCCCATTAGAAAGTGTGTGTCTCAAAAACCCCATTGGATAGCGTGTGTGTCACAATCCCCATTGGACAGTGTGTGTGTGTCACATTCCCCATTGGACAGCGTGTGTGTCACAATACCCATTGGACAGAGTGTTTGTGTCACAAAACCCACTGGACAGCGTGTGTGTCACGAATCCCATTAGACAGCGTGTGTGTCACAAGCACCATTGGACAGAGCGTGTGTGTCACAAACCCCATTGGAAAGTGTATGTGTCACAAACCCCACTGGATAGCTTGTGTGTGTCGCAAACCCTGCTGGTCAGTGTGTGTGTCACAAAACCCATTGGATAGCATGCGTGTCACATACACCATGGAACAGTGTGTGTGTAACAAAACCAATTTGTCAGCGTGTGTGTCACAAACCCCACTGGAAAGTGTGTGTGTCACAATCCCCTTTGGAAACTGTGTGTGTCACAAACCCCATTAGAAAGTGTGCATGTCACAATCCCCATTTAAAAGTGGGGACCTCTTTGGACAGTGTATGTGTGTCACAAACCTCCTGGTCAGTGTGTGTGTCACAAAACCCATTGGACAGCGTGTGTGTCACAAACCCCATTGGATATCATGTGTGTGTCACAAACCCCATTAGAAAGTGTGCCTGTCACAAAATCCTTTTTATTCCGTGTGTGTGTCACAAACCCCATTAGAAAGTGTGCGTGTTACAAACCCCATTTGAAAGTGTGTGTGTCACAAACCCCATTGGACAGAGTGTGTGCGACAAACCCCATTGGACACCGTGTGTGTCATAACCCCCATTTTACAGCGTGTGTGTGTTACAATCCCCATTGGACAGTGAGTATGTGTCACAAACCCCACTGGACAGCGTGTGTGTCACAAACCCCTTTAGACAGTGTGTGTGTCACAAACCCCATTGTAGAGCCCGTGTCTGTCACATTCCCCATTGGACAGCGTGTGTGTCACAATACACATTGGACATAGTGTGTGTGTCACAAAACCCATTGGATAGCGTGTGTGTCACAAACCCCATTAGAAAGTGTCTGTGTCACAAACCCCATTGGATAGCATTTGTGTGTCACAAACCCCGTTGAACTGTGTGTGTGACACAAACCCCAGTGGACAGCATTTGTGTCACGAACCCCATTGGACAGCTTGTCTGTCACAAGACCCATTAGACAGACTGTGTGTGTCACAAACCCCTTTGGACAGAGTGTGTGTCACAAACCCCTTTGGACAGTGTGTGTCACAATCCCCATTGGACAGCGTGTGTGTCACAATTCCCATTGGACAGTGTGTGTGTCACAACCCCATTAAACAGAGTGTGTGTCACAAACACTATTGGACAGTGTTTGTGTCACAAGCCCATTGGACAGAGTGTGTGTCACAAGCACCACTGGACAGAGTGTGGTGTCACAAACCCTATTGGAAAGTGTATGTGTCACAAACCCCATTGGATAGCGTGTGTGTGTCACAAACCCCATTATAAAGTGTGTGTGTCACAAACCCCTTTGGATAGCGTGTCTGTGTCACAAACCCCATTGGACAGCGTGTGTGTGTCACAATACCCATTGAACACTGTGTGTGTCACAAAACGCATTGGATAGCCTGTGTTTCACAAACCCCATTTGAAAGTGTGTGTGTCACAAACCCCGTTGGATAGCATATGTGTGTCACAAACCCTGTTGGACAGCGTGTAGTGTAAGAAAGCCCATTGGACAGTGTGTGTCACAAATCCCATTGGACAGCGTGTGTGTGGCACAAGGCCCAGTTGACAGAGTGTGTTTCACAAAAACCATTGGACAGTGTATGTGTCACAAACCCCACTGGACAGCGTGTGTGTGTCACAAACCCTCCTGGTCAGTGTGTGTTTCACAAACCCCATTGGAAAGTGTGGGCGCCATTAATCCCATTGCACAGCGTGTGTGTCACTTACACCACTGGACAGCGTGTGTGTGTCACAATCCCCTTTGGACAGTTTGTGTGTCACAAACCCCATTGGATAGCGTGTGTTTCACAAACCCCAGTTGAAAGTGTGTGTGTCACAAACCCCAACAGATAGCGTGTGTGTGTCACAAACCCGATTGGACAGTGTGTATGACAAAATCCCCATTGGACAGCCTGTGTGTCACAAACCCCATTGGACATTGTGTCTGTGTCACAATACCCATTGGACAGAGTTAGTGTCACAAACTCCATTGGACAGTGTGTGTGGGACATACCCCATTGGACAGCGTGTGTGTGTCTCAAATGCCATTGGACAGAGAGTGTGTGTCACAATCCCCATTGGATAGTGTGTGTGTCACAAAACCCATTAGAAAGTGTTTGTATCACAAACCCCATTGGATAGCGTGTGTATATCACAAACCCCATTATACATTGCGTGTGTGTCACAATACCCATTGGACAGAGCGTGTGTGTCACAATCCCCATTGGACAGCGTGTGTGTCACGAATCCCATTGGACAGTGTGTCTGTGTCACAATACGGATTGGACAGTGTGTTTGTCACAATCCCCATTGGACAGCATGTGTGTCAATAAACCCATTGGATATCATGTGGGTCACAAACCCCATTTGAAAGTGTGTGTGTCACAAACCCCATTGGACAGCGTGTGTGTGTCACAAAACCCTTTAGATAGCATGCGTGTCACAAATACCATGGGACTGTGTGTGTGTAACAAAAGCAATTTGTCAGCGTGTGTTTCACAAGCACCATTGGACAGTGTGTGTGTCACAAACCCCATTGGAAAGTGTATGTGTCACAAACCCCATTGCGTTGCGTGTGTGTGTCACAAACCCCATTGGACAGCGTGTGTGTCAAAAGCTCCATTGGACAGCGTGTGTGTCAAAAACACCATTGGACAGCGTGTGTGTGTATCAATACCCATTGGACAGTGTGTATGTCACAAATCCCATTTGACAATGTGTGTGTCACAAACCCCTGTGGACACTGTGTGTGTCACAATCCCCATTGGAAAGTGTATGTGTCACAAACCCCATTGTATAGCGTGTGTGTGACACAAACCCTCCTGGTCAGTGTGTGTCTCACAAAACCCTTTGGATAGCATACGTGTCACAGACCCCACTGGACAGCGTGCATGTCACAAGCGCCATTGGAAAGTGTTTGTGTCACTAACCCAATTGGACAATGTGTATGTCACAATCCCCATTAGACAGCGTCTGTGTCACAAATCCCATTGGGCAACATGTGTGTCACAAACAACATTGGACAGCGTGTGTGTGTCACAATCCCCATTGGACAGTGTGTGTGTCACAAAACCACTTAAATAGTATGCGTGTCACAAACCCCATTGGATAGCGTGTGCGTGTCACAAACCCAATTAGAAAGTGTGCGTGTTACAAACCCCGTTGGATAGCTTGTGTGTGTTACGAACCCCATTGGAAAGCATTTGTCTCACAAGACCCATTGAACAGAGTGTGTGTGTCACAAACCCCATTGGACATCGTGTGTATCACCATCCCCATTGGACAGCGTATGTGTAGCAACCCCTTTGAACAGCGTGTGTGTCACAAACACCTATTGACAGTGTGCATGTCACAAACCCCATTGGACATCGTGTGTGTCACAAACCCTTTTGGACAGTGTGTGTGTCAGAAACCCCACTGGACAGCGTGTGAGTCACAAACACCCATGGACAGTGTGCATGTCACAAACCCCATTGGACATCGTTTGTGTGTCACAAACCCAATTAGAAAGTGTGCATGTCACAAACCCCATTTGAAAGTGTCTGTGTCAAAAACCCCATTGGATAGCGTGTGTGTGTCACAAACCCCTTTAGAAAGTGTGCGTGTCACAAACCCCACTTCATAGCATGTGTGTGTCACAAACCCCATTAGAAAGTGTGCGTGTCACAAACCCCATTGGATAGCATGTGTGTGTCACAAACCCTATTGGACAGTGTGTATGACACAATCCCCATTGGACAGCGTCTGTGTCACTAAACCCATTGGATAGCGTCTGTGTCACAAACACCATTGGACAACGTGTGTGTGTCACAAACCCTCTTGGACAGTGTTTGTGTCAGAAACCCTACTGGACAGCGCGTGTCTGTCACGAACCCCTTTGGACAGCTTGTGTGTCACAAGACCCATTGGACAGAGTGTGTGTGTCACAATACCCATTGGTCAGTGTGTGTGTCACAAACCCCGTTGGACAGATTTTGTGTCACAAAACCCATTGGACAGCGTGTGTGTCACAAACAGCATTGGACAGTGTGTGTGTCACAAAGCCCCGTGGACACTGTGTGTGTCACTAATGTCATTGGACAGTGTGTGTGTCACAACCACCCCTGGACAGTGTCTGTGTCACAATGCCCAGTGGACAGAGTTTGTGTCAAAAACCCCATTGGACAGTGTGTGTGTCCAAACCCCATTCGACAGCATGTTTGTCACAAGCACCATTGGACAGCGTGAGTGTCACAAACCCCATTGGAAAGTATATGTGTCACAAACCCCATTGCATAGCGTGTGTGTGTCACAAACCCTATTGGACAGTGTGTGTGTCACAAAACCCACTGGACAGCGTTTGTGTGACAAACCCCATTGGACAGTGTGTGTGTCAAAAGCCACATTGGACAGCGTGTGTGTGTCACAAACCCATTGGAAAGCGTGTGTGTCACAATCCCCATTGGACAGAGTTTATGTCACAAACCCCATTGCACAGCGTGTGTGTGTCACAAACCCCATTGGACAGAGTGTTTGTGTCACAAACGCCTTTGTACAGCGTCTTTGTCACAATCCTCACTGGACAGCGTGTGTGTCGCAGACCCCATTGGACAAAGTGTGTGTGACAAACCCCATTGGACAGTGTGTGTCAGAAACCACTTTGGACAGGGTGTGTGTCACAAACACCATGGGAAAGCGTGTGTGTTTCAAAATCCCCATTGGACCGTGTGTGTGTGACACAATCCTTCCTGGTCTTTGTGTGTTTCACAAACCCCATTGGACAGCATGTGTTTCACAAACCCCATTGGACAGTGTGTGTGTGTCACAATACCCATTGGTCAGTGTGTGTGTCACAAACCCCGTTGGACAGATTTTGTGTCACAAAACCCATTGGACAGCGTGTCTGTCACAAACACCATTGGACAGTGTGTGTGTCACAAACCCCATTGGACAGCGTGTGTGTGTCACAATCCCTCCTGGTTAGTCTGTGTCACAAAACCCATTGGACAGCGAGTGTGTCAGAAACCCCATTGGACATTGTGTGTCACAAATCCCATTGGACAGTCTGTGTGTGACAAACCCCTTTGGCCAGTGTGTGTGTCACAATCCCCATTGGACAGTGTGTGTGCAACAAACCCCATTGGACAGCGTGTGTGTGTCACAATAGCCATGGGACAGCTTGTGTGTCACAAGCCCATTGGACAGAGTGTGTGTGTCACAAAAACCACTGGACAGCATTTGTTTCACGAACCCCATTGGACAGAGTGTGTGTCACAAGCCCATTGGACAGAGTGTGTGTGTCAAAAATCCCCGTGGACACTGTGTGTGCCACGAATGCCATTGGACATTGTGTGTGTTACAACCCCCCCTGGACAGTGTGTGTGTCACAGTCCCCAGTGGACAGAGTTTGTGTCACAAACCCCATCGGACAGTGTGTGTGTCAAACACCCCATTCGACAGCGTGTGTGTCACAACCACCATTGGACAAAGTTTGTGTGTCAGAAACCCCATTGGAAAGTGTATGTGTCACAAACCCAATTAGATAGCGTCTGTGTGTCACAAATCCTATTGGACAGTGTGTGTGTCACAAACCCATTGGACAGCCTGTGTGTCACAATCCCAATTGGACAGTGTGTGAGTCACAAGCTCCATTGGACAGTGTGAGTGTCACAAACCCTATTGGACAAAGTTTGTTTCACAAACCCCATTGGACAGCGTCTGTGTCACAAACCCATTGGAAAGTGTCTGTGTCATAAACAGCATTCAATAGCGTGTGTGTGTCACAAACCCCATTGTACAGCGTGTTTGCCACAAGCCCTTTGGACAGAGTGTGTGTGTCGCAAATCCCATTGTACAGCGTCTTTGTCACAATCCTCACTGGACAGCGTGTGTGTTGCAGACCCCATTGGACAGAGTGTGTGTTACAAAACCCATTGGACAGTGTGCGTGTCACAAACCCCATTGGACATCGTGTGTGTCACAAACCCCTTTGGACAGTGTGTGTGTCACAAACCCCATTGGATAGCGTGTGTGTGTCTCAAACCCCATTGTACGGAGCGTTTGTCACAAGCTCATTGGACAGCGTGTGTGGTACAAGCCCATTGGACAGAATTTGTGTGTCACAAAACCCCGTGGACACTGTGTGTGTCACGAACGTCACTGGACAATGTGTGTTTCACAACCCCCCCTGGACAGTGTGTGTGTCACAATCCCAATTGGACAGCGTGTGTGTCTCAAACCCCCGTGCACACTGTGTGTGTCACAAACCCCATTGGACAGTGTGTGTGTCACAAACCCCACTGGACATCGTGTCTCTCACAAACACCCATGGACAGCATGCGTGTCACAAACCCCATTGGACGTCGTATGTGTCACAAACCCCTTTGGAAAGTGTGTGGGTCACAAACCCCACTGGATAGCATGTGTGTGTCACAAACACTATTGGACAGTGTGTGTGTGTCACAATCCCCATTGGACAGATTGTGTGTGTCACAAACCCCATTGGACAGCGTGTGTTTTCCGAACCCCATTGGACAGCTTGTGTGTCACAAGACCCATTGGACAGAGTGTGTGTGTCACAAACCACATCGAACAGCGTGTGTGTCACAAGCCCCATTGGACAGCGTGTGTAGTCACAAACACCATTGGACAGCCTGTTTGTGTAACAATAACCAATGCACAGTGTGTGTGTCACAAGCCCCACTGGATAGCGTGTGTGTCACCAACATCCATGTACAATGTGCGTGTCACAAACCCCATCGGACATCGTGTGTGTCACAAACCCTGTTGGACAGTGTATGTGTCACAAACACCAGTGGACTGCGTGTGTGTCACAAACACCCATGGATAGTGTGTGTGTAAGACACCCAATTGGTCAGCGTGTGTTTCACAAACCCCATGGGACAGCGTGTGTGTGTCACAAACCCCATTGGAAAGTGTGTGTGTCACAAACCCCATAGGAAAGTGTGTGTGTCACAAACCCCATAGGATAGCGTGTGTGTGTCACAAACCCCATTAGAAAGTGTGCGTATCACAAACCCCATTGAAAACTGTGTGTGTCACAAACCCCATTGGACAGTGTATTTGTGTCACAAACCCATATTGGACAGCGTGTATTTCACAAACCCCACTGGACAGCTTGGGTGTTACAAGACCCATTAGACAGAGTGTGTGTGTCACAAACCCCTTTGGAGAGCGTGTGTGTCACAAACCCCACTGGACAGAATGTCTGTGTCACAAAACCCATTGGACAGCGTGTGTTTCACAAACCCCTTTGGACAGTGTAAGTGTCACAAACCCCATTGAACAGCGTGTGTGTGACACAATCCCCTTTGCACAGTGTGTGTGTCACAATACCCATTGGGCAGTGTGTGTGTCACAAACCGCATCGGACAGCTTCTGTGTCACAAACCCCCGTAGACACTGTGTGTGTCACAAACCCCACTGGACAGTGTGCGTGTCACAAACCCTATTGGACATCGTGTGTGTCACAAACCCTTTTGGACATTGTGTGTATCACAAACCCCATTGGACAGAGTTTGTGTCACAAACCCTATTGGACAGCATGTGTGTCACAAACACCATTGGACAGTGTGTGTGTCACAAACCCCATTGGACAACATGTGTATCACAAATCCCATTGGACAGCGTGTGTGTGTCACAAAACCCATTTGACAGAGTGTGTGTCACAAACCGTCTTGGTCAGTGTGTGTGTCACAAACCCCGTTGGACAGCGTGTGTGTCACAATACCCATGGGACAGCGTGTGTGTGTCACAATCCCCATTGAATAGTGTGTGTGTCATAAAACCCATTAGATAGTGTGTGTGTCACAAACCCCATTTGAAAGTGTGTGTGACACAAACCCCATTTGATAGCGTGTGTGTGTCAGAAACCCTATTGGGCAGTTTGTGTGTCACAAACCCCATTAGACAGCGTGTGTGCAAAAAACCCCATTGGACAGCGTGTGTGTCACAAGACCCATTGGAAAGAGTGTGTTTGTCACAAACCCATTGGACAGTGTGTGTGTCACAAACCCCATGGGACAGTGTGTGTGTGTCACAAACCCTATTGGACATTGCGTGTGTCACAAACCCCATTGTACAGAGTGTGTGTGACACAATCCCCTTTGGACAGTGTGTGTGTCAAAATACCCATTGGACAGAGTGTGTGTCACAAACCCTTTGGACAGCGTGTGTGTCACAATCCCCATTGGACAGAGTATTTGTCACAAACCCCTTGGACATCGTGTGTGTCACAAACCCCTTTGGGCAGTGTGTGTGTCACAAACCCCATTGGACAGCATGTCTGTGTCACAATCCCCATTGGACAGAGTGTTTGTTTCACAAACCCCTTTGCACAGTGTGTGTGTCACAATACGCATTGGACACTGTGTGTGTCACAAACCCCATTGGTCAGTGTGCGTGTCACAAATTCCATTGGACATCGTGTGTGTCACAAAACCTTTTGGACAGTGTGTGTCTCGCAAACCCCATTGGACAGAGTTTGTCTCACAAACCCTATTGGACAGCATGTGTGTGACACAATCCCCTTTGGACAGTGTGTGTGTCACAATACACATTGGACAGTGTGCGTGTCACAAACCCCATTGGACATCGTGCGTTTCAGAAACCCCATTGGACAGAGTGTGTGTGTCACAATCCCCATTGGACAGTGTGTGCGTCACAAACCCCATGGGACATCGTGTGTGTCACAAGCGGCGTTGGAGAGAGTGTGTGTGTCACAAACCCCTTTAGAAAGTGTATGTGTCACAAACCCTATTGGATAGCGAGTGTGTGTCACAAACCCCATTCGAAATTGTGCGTGTCCACAAACCCCATTGGAAAGTGTGTGTGTAACAAACCCCATTGGACAGTGTGTGTGTCATAAACCCCATTGCACAGCGTGAGTGTCACAATCCCCATTGGACTGCGTGTGTGTCAGAAACTCCATTGGACAGAGTGTGTGTCACAAACCCCATTGGACAGCGTGTTTGTCTGAATCAGCATGGGACAGAGTGTGTTTGTCACAAACCCTATTGGACAGTGTGTTTGTCATAAAACGCACTGGCCAGCGTGTGTGTTCACAATCCTCATTGGACATAGTGTGTGTCACAAACCCATTTGGACAGTGTACATGTCACAAACGCCATTGGACATCGTGTGTGTTACAAACACCCAAGGACAGGGTGTGTGTCACTAACTCCATTGGACAGTGTGTGTGTCACAAACCGCATGGGACAGAGTGTGTGTCACAAAACCCATTGGACAGCATGCATGTCACAAACACCATTGGACAGTGTGTGTGTAACAAACCCCATTGGACAGCATGTGTGTCATAAACCCCATTGGACAGCGTGTGTGTGTCACAATCCCCATTGTACAGTGTTTGTGTGTCACAATCCCCACTGGACAGGGTGTGTGTCATAAAACCCATAGGACAGCATAGGTGTATCCCACTCCCATTGGGACAGTGTGTGTGTCACAAATCCCAATGGACAGCGTGTGTGTCACAACCACCATTGGACAGAGTGTGTATGTCACAAACCCCTTTGGAAAGTGTATGTATCACAAACCCCATTGGATAGAGTGTGTGTGTCACAAACTCCATTAGAAAATGTGTGTGTCACAAACCCCATTGGACAGAGTTTGTGTCACAAACCCAGTTGGTCAGCGTGTGTGTCAGAAAAGCCATGGGACAGCGTGTGTGTGTCACAAACCCCATTATAAAGTGTGCGTGTCACAAACCCTATTGGATAGCGTGTATTTGTCACAAAACCTACTGGACAGAGTGTAGGTGAAAATGCCCATTGGACAGCGTGTGTGTAACAATCCTCATTGGACAGCGTGTGTGTCACAAACCCCATTTGACAGAGTGTGTGTCATCAACCCCATTGGACAGCGTGTGTGTCACAAACCCCTTTGGACAGTGTGTGTGTCATAAAACCCATTGGACAGCGTGTGTGTTACAAGCACCAGTGGACAGCGTGTGCAACACAAACACCCATGTACAGTGTGAGTGTCACAAACCCCATTGGACATCGTGTGTTTTACAAACCCCATTGGAGAGCATGTGTGTGTAACAATCCCTATTGGACAGTGTGTGTGTCACAAAGCCCATGGGAAAGAGTGTTTGTCACAAACACTATTGGACAGCTTGTGTCTCACAAGCCCTTTGGACAGAGTGTGTGTGTCACAAAACCCACTGGACAGCGTGTGTGTCACGAACCCCATCGGACAGCGTGTGTGTCATAAGACCCATTGGACAGAGTGTATTTGTCACAAAACCCAATGGACAGAGTTTGTGTCACAAACCCTATAGGATAGCGTGTGTGTCACAAACACCATTGGACAGTGTGTGTGTCAGAAACCCCGCTGGACAGCGTTTGTGTGTCACAAACCTCATTGGAAAGTATGTGTCAGAAACGCCATTGGACAGCGTGTGTGAGTCACAATCCCCATTGGACCGTGTTTGTGTCACAAAACCCACTGGACAGCGTGTGTGTCATGAACCCCTTTGGACAGCGTGTGTGTCACAAGCACCACTGGACAGAGTGTGAGTGTCACAAACCCCATTGGATAGTGTGTGTGTCACAAAACCCATTAGAAAGTGTTTGTATCACAAACCCCATTGGATAGCGTGTGTATATCACAAAACCTATTGGACAGTGTGTGTGTCACAAACCTCATTGAACAGCATGTGTGTCACGAATCCCATTGGATAGCGTGTGTGTCACAAGACCCATTGGACAGAGTGTGTGTGTCACAAACCCCATTGGACAGCGTGTGTGTCACAAACCCCATTGGACAGATTGTGTGTCATAAACCCCATTGGACAGCGTGTGTGTGTCACAGTCCCCATTGGACAGCGTGTGTGTCACAAGCGCCATTGGATAGAGTGTGTGTGTCACAAACCCTCCTGTTCAGTGTGTGTGTCACAAAACGCATTGGACAGCATGTGTGTCACAAACACCTTTGGACAGCGTGTGTGTGTCAAAAACACCTTTGGAAAGTATGTGTCACAAACCCCATTGTATAGCCTGTGTGTGTCACAAACCCTATTGGACAGTGTGTGTGTCACAAGCCCCATTGGACAGAGTGTATGTGTCACAAATCCCATTGGCCAGAGTTTGTGTTACAAACCCCATTGGACAGCGTTTGTGTCACAATCCCCATTGGACAGTGTGTGTGTCACAAAACCAACTGGACAGCGTGTGTGTCACAAACACCACTGGTCAGTGTTTATGTCTCAATCCCCAGTGGAAAGAGTGTGTGTCAAAACCCCATTGGACAGTGTGTGTGTCACAAAACCCACTGCACAGCGTGTGTGTCACCAACACCCATGGACAGTGTGAGTGTCACAAACCCCATTGGATAGCGTGTGTGTCATAAACCCCATTGGATAGCGTGTGTGTGTCACAAACCCCATGAGAGAGAGTGTGTGTCACAAACCCCATTGGACAGCGTCTGTGTCACAATCCCCATTGGACAGCGTGTGTGTCACAAACTCCATTGGACAGATTGTGTGTCATAAACCACATTGGACAGCGTGTGTGTGTCACAAGCCCACTGGACAGAGTGTGTGTGTCACAAAACCCACTGGACAATGTGTGTGTCACGATCCCCATTGAACAGTGTGTGTGTCAAAACAAAATTGGACAGAGTGTGGTGTCACAAACCCCATTGGAAAGTGTATGTGTCACAAACCCCATTGGATAGAGTGTGTGTGTCACATACCCCATTAGAAAGTGTGTGTGTCAGAAACCCCATTGGATAGAGTTTGTGTGTCACAAAGCCCATTGGACAGCGTGTGTGTCACAATACCCATTGGACAGCGTGTGTGTCAAAACTAAATTGGACAGTGTGTGTGTCACAAAACCCACTGGACAGCGTGTGTGTCACAAAACCCGTTGGGCAGTGTGTTTGTCACAAAACCCACTGGACAGAGTGTGTGTTCACAAACCCCATTGGACAGCGTGTGTGTCACAAACAGCATTGGACAGCGTGTGTGTGTTACAATCCCCATTGTACAGTGTGTGTGTCACAAACCCCATTGGACAGTGTGTGTGTCACAAATCCCCGTGGACACTGTGTGTGTCACAAACCCCATTGGACAGTGTGTGTGACACAAACCCCATTGGACAGCGTGTGTGTGTCATAATCCCCATTGGGCAGTGTGTGTGTCACAAACCACATGGGACAGAGTGTGTGTCACTAGCCCCATTGGACAGCATGTGTGTCACAATCCCCATTGAACAGTGTGTGTGTCAAAACAAAATTGGACAGAGTGTGGTGTCACAAACCCCATTGGAAAGTGTATGTGTCACAAACCCCATTGGATAGAGTGTGTGTGACACATACCCCATTAGAATGTGTGTGTGTCAGAAACCCCATTGGATAGAGTTTGTGTGACACAAAGCCCATTGGACAGCGCTTGTGTCACAATACCCATTGGACAGCGTGTGTGTCAAAACTAAATTGGACAGTGTGTGTGTCACAAAACCCACTGGACAGCGTGTGTGTCACAAAACCCGTTGGGCAGTGTGTTTGTCACAAAACCCACTGGACAGAGTGTGTGTTCACAAACCCCATTGGACAGCGTGTGTGTCACAAACACCATTGGACAGCGTGTGTGTCAGAAACCCCATAGGACAGTGAGTGTGTGTCACAATCCCCATTAGACAGCGAGTGTGTCACAAACCCCATTGGACAGGGCGTTTCTGTCACAATCCCCATTAGACAGCGTGTGTCTCACAAACCCTTTGGACAGTGGGTGTGTCACAAACCCCACTGTACAGCGTGTGAGTGTCACAATCCCCATTGGACAGTGTGTGTGTCACAAACCCCATTGGGTGGCGTCTGTGTGTCACAAACCCTATTGGACAGCGTGTGTGTGTCACAATTCCCATTAAACAGTGTGTGTGTCACAAACCCCTTTGGACAGTGTGTGTGTGTCACAATCCCCATTGGACAGTGTGTGTTTTACAAACACCATGGGACAGAGTGTTGTGTCACAAACCCCATTGGAAAGTGTATGTGTCACAAACTCCATTGGATAGCGCGTGTGTGTCACAAACCACATTGGACAGTGTGTGTGTCAGAAAACCCACGGGACATTGTGTGTCACAAAACCCACTGGACAGTGTGTGTGTCACAAACCCCACTGGACAGTGTGTGTGTCACAAGCCCCATTGGACAGAGTGTATGTGTCACATACCCCATTGGACAGAGTTTGTGTCACAAATCCCATTGGACAGCGTGTGTGTCTGAAAGACCATTGGACAGTGTGTATGTCAGAAAACCCACTGGACAGCGTTTGTGTCACAATCCCCAGTGGACAGCGTGTGTGTCAAAACCCCATTGGACAGTGTGTGTGTCACAAAACCCACTGGACAGCGTGTGTGTCACAAACACCCATCAACAGTGTGAGTGTCACAAACCCTATTGGACAGTGTGTGTGTCAAAAACCCCTTTGGAAAGTTTGTGTGTCACAAATCCCATTGGACAGCGTGTGTGTGTTACAATCCCCATTGTACAGTGTGTGTGTCACAAACCCCATTGGACAGCGTGTGTGTCACAAATCCCCGTGGACGCTGTGTGTGTCACAAACCCCATTGAACAGTGTGTGTGTCACAAACCCCATTGAACAGCGCGCGTGTGTCATAATCCCCATTGGGCAGTGTGTGTGTCACAAACCACATCGCACAGAGTGTGTGTCACTAGCCCCATTGGACAGCATGTGTGTCACAATCCCCATTGAACAGCTTGTGTGTCACAAATACCATTGGACATCGTGTGTGTTACAAACACCCAAAGACAGTGTGTGTGTCAGAAACCCCATTGGACAGTGTGTGTGTCACAAACCGCATATGACAGTGTGTGTGTCACGAACCTCATTGGACAGCGTGTGTGTCAAAAGCGCCATTGGACAGAGTGTGTGTGTCACAAACCCCATTGGAAAGTGTATGTGTCACAAACCCAATTGGATAGCGTCTGTGTCTCACAAACCGTATGGGACACTGTGTGTGTGTCACAATCTCATTGGACAGCGTATGTGTGTAACAATACGCATTGGACAGTGTGTGTGTCACAAACCCCATTGGACAAAGTGTGTCTCACAAACCCCCGTGCACACTGTATATGTCACAAACCCCATCGGACATCGTGTCTGTGTAAAATACGCATTGGACAGTGTGTGTGTCACAATCCCCAGTGGCAGCATGTGTGTCAAAACACCAGTGGACAGTGTGTGTGGCACAAACACCATTGGACAGCGTGTGTGTGTAACAATATCCATTGGACAGTGTGTGTGTCACAAACCCCATTGGACAGCATGTGTGTGTCACAATCCCCATTAGACAGTGTATGTGTCACAAACCCCATTGGACAGAGTGTTTGTCACAAACAATATTGGACAGCCTGTGTGTCACAAGCCATTGAACAGAGTGTGTGTGTCACAAAACCCAATGGAGAGAGTGTGATGTCACAAACCCCATTGGAAAGTGTATGTGTCACAAACCCCATTGGATAGCGTATCTCTGTCACAAACCCTATTGGACAGTGTGTGTGTCATAAACAACATTGGACAGAGTGTATGTGTCACAAACCCCATTGGGCAGCGTGTGTGTCTCACAAACCCCATTTGACAGAGTGTGTGTCACAAACACCATTGGGCAGTGTGTGTGTCACAAACCCCATTGGACAGCATGTGTGTCACAAACCCTATTGGACTGAGTGTGTGTGTCACAAACCCTATTGGACAGCGTGTGTGTCATAAACACCATTGGATAGCATGTGTGTGTCACAAGACTCATTGGACAGCGTGTGTGTCACAATCCCCATTGAACAGCATGTGTGTGTCACAATCCCCATTGGACAGCTTGTGTGTCACAAAACCCAGTGGACAGCGCGTGTGTCACGAACCCCATTGGACAGTGTGTGTGTCACAAAGCCCACTGGAGAGCGTGTGTGTCACAAACACCCATGGACAGTGTGTGTGTCACAAACCCCATTGGACATCGTGTGTGTCACAAACCCCTTCGGACAGCGTGTGTGTGTCACATTCCCCATTGGGCAGTGTGTGTGTCACAAACCACAAGGGACAGAGTGTGTGTCACGTGCCCCATTGGACAGCATGTGTGTCACAATCCCCATTGAACAGCTTGTGTGTCACAAATACTATTGAGCAGAGTGTGTGTGTCACAAAACCCACTGGACAGCGTGTGTGTCACGAACACCATTGGACAGCGTGTGTGTTACAAACACCCAAGGACAGTGTGTGTGTCACAAACCCAATTGGACAGTGTGTGTGTCACAAACCGCATGGGACAGAGTGTGTGAGTCACAAAACCTATTGGACAGCGTGTGTGTGTAACAATACGCATTGGACAGTGTGTGTGTCACAAATCCCATTGGACAGCGTGTGTGTCACAAGCCTGTTTGACAGAGTGTGTATGTCACAATACCCAGTGTACAGTGTGTGTGTCACGAAACCCATTGGACAGCGTGTTTGTCTGAATCAGCATGGGACAGAGTGTGTTTGTCACAAACCCTATTGGACAGTGTGTTTGTCATAAAACGCACTGGCCAGCGTGTGTGTTCACAATCCTCATTGGACATAGTGTGTGTCACAAACCCATTTGGACAGTGTACATGTCACAAACGCCATTGGACATCGTGTGTGTTACAAACACCCAAGGACAGGGTGTGTGTCACTAACTCCATTGGACAGTGTGTGTGTCACAAACCGCATGGGACAGAGTGTGTGTCACAAAACCCATTGGACAGCATGCATGTCACAAACACCATTGGACAGTGTGTGTGTAACAAACCAAATTGGTGAGCGTGTGCGTGTCACAATCCCCATTCGACAGCGTGTGTGTCACAAACACCATTGGACAGCGTGTGTGTGTCACAATCCCAATTAGACAGTGTGTGTGTCAGAAAACCCATTGGACAGCGTGTGTGTCACAAACCCCATTGGACAGCGTGTGAGTGGCACAATCCCTATTGGATAGCGTGTGTGTCACAAACCCCATTGGAAAGTGTATGTGTCACAAAAACCACTGGACAGCGTGTGTGGGTCACAAACCCCATTAGAAAGTATGCATGTCAAAAACCCCACTAGAAAGTGTGTGTGTCTCAAACACCATTGGATAGCGTGTGTGTGTCACAATCCCCATTAGACAGTGTGTGTGTCACAAAACCCATTGGATAGCGTGTGTGTCACAAACCCCATTGGACAGTGTCTGTGTGTCACAAACCCCATTAAACAGAGTGTGTGTCACAAGCCCATTGGACAGAGTGTGTGTGTCACAAAACCCACTGGACACCGTGTGTGAAACGAACCCCATTGGACAGCGCGTGTGTCACAAGCACCATTGGACAGAGTGTGTGTATAACAAACCCCATTGGAAAGTGTATGTGTCACAAACCCCAATGGACTGCGTGTGTGTGCCACAAACCCTATTGGACAGCGTGTGTGTCACAAAACCCACTGGACAGCGTGTCTGTCACAAACCCCATTGGACAGGGTGTATGTAACAATCCCCATTGGACAGCGTGTGTGTCACAAACACCATTGGACAGCGTGTGTGTCACAAAACCCATGGGACAGCATGTGTATCACAAATAGCCATGGACAGTGTGCGTGTCACAAACCCCATTGGAGAGAGTTTGTGAAACAAACCCCATTGGACAGCGTGTGTGTGTCACAATACGCATTGGACAGTGTGTGTGTCAAAAACCCCATTGGACAGCGTGTGTGTGTAACAATAGCTATTGGACAGTGTGTGTGTCACAAATACCATTGGACAGCGTGTGTGTGTCACAATCCCCATTGGACAGCGTGTGTGTCACAAGCCTGTTTGACAGAGTGTGTATGTCACAATACCCAGTGTACAGTGTGTGTGTCACGAAACCCATTGGACAGCGTGTTTGTCTGAATCAGCATGGGACAGAGTGTGTTTGTCACAAACCCTATTGGACAGTGTGTTTGTCATAAAACGCACTGGCCAGCGTGTGTGTTCACAATCCTCATTGGACATAGTGTGTGTCACAAACCCATTTGGACAGTGTACATGTCACAAACGCCATTGGACATCGTGTGTGTTACAAACACCCAAGGACAGGGTGTGTGTCACTAACTCCATTGGACAGTGTGTGTGTCACAAACCGCATGGGACAGAGTGTGTGTCACAAAACCCATTGGACAGCATGCATGTCACAAACACCATTGGACAGTGTGTGTGTAACAAACCCAATTGGTGAGCGTGTGCGTGTCACAATCCCCATTCGACAGCGTGTGTGTCACAAACACCATTGGACAGCGTGTGTGTGTCACAATCCCAATTAGACAGTGTGTGTGTCAGAAAACCCATTGGACAGCGTGTGTGTCACAAACCCCATTGGACTGCGTGTGTGTAACAAACCAGTTGGATAGCGTGTATGTGTCACAAACGCTCCTGGTCAGTGTGTGTGTCACAAACAGCATTAGACAGTGTGTGTGTCACAAATCGACTTGGTCAGCGTGTGTGTCAAAAACCCCATTAGAAAGTATGTGTGTCACAAACCCCATTGGATAGCGTGTGTGTGTCACAAACCCTATGGGACAGTGTGTATGTCACAATCCCCATTGGACAGCGTCTGTGTCAGAATCCCCATTGGACAGTGTGTGTGTCACAAAACCGATTGGAAAGTGTGTGTCTCACAAACCCCATTGGATAGCGTATGTGTGTCACAAACCCTGTTGGACAGAGTGTGTGTGTCACAAACCCCATTGGGCAGCATGTGTGTCTTAAACCCCATTGGATAGCGTGTGTGTGTCACAAACCCCATGGGATAGAGTGTGTGTCACGAACCCAATTGGACAGCGTGTGTGTGACACAATCCCCATTGGACAGTGTGTGTGTCACAAAGCCCATTGGACAGCGTGTGAGTGGCACAATCCCTATTGGATAGCGTGTGTGTCACAAACCCCATTGGAAAGTGTATGTGTCACAAAAACCACTGGACAGCGTGTGTGGGTCACAAACCCCATTAGAAAGTATGCATGTCACAAACCCCACTGGAAAGTGTGTGTGTCTCAAACACCATTGGACAGCGTGTGTGTGTCACAATCCCCATTAGACAGTGTGTGTGTCACAAAACCCATTGGATAGCGTGTGTGTCACAAACCCCATTGGACAGTGTCTGTGTGTCACAAACCCCATTAAACAGAGTGTGTGTCACAAGCCCATTGGACAGAGTGTGTGTGTCACAAAACCCACTGGACACAGTGTGTGAAACGAACCCAATTGGACAGCGCGTGTGTCACAAGCACCATTGGACAGAGTGTGTGTATAACAAACCCCATTGGAAAGTGTATGTGTCACAAACCCCAATGGACTGCGTGTGTGTGCCACAAACCCTATTGGACAGCGTGTGTGTCACAAAACCCACTGGACAGCGTGTCTGTCACAAACCCCATTGGACAGGGTGTATGTAACAATCCCCATTGGACAGCGTGTGTGTCACAAACACCATTGGACAGCGTGTGTGTCACAAAACCCATGGGACAGCATGTGTATCACAAATAGCCATGGACAGTGTGCGTGTCACAAACCCCATTGGACAGAGTTTGTGAAAAAAACCCCATTGGACAGCGTGTGTGTGTCACAATACGCATTGGACAGTGTGTGTGTCACAAACCCCATTGGAAAGCGTTTGTGTCACAAACCCCATTGGACAGCGTGTGTGTGTCACAATACCCATTGGACAGTGTGTGTGTCACAAACCCCATTACAGCGTGAGTGTGTCACAATCCCTATTGAAGAGTGTGTGTGTCACAAACACCATTGGAATGTGTGTGTGTCACAAGCCCATTGGACAGAGTGTGTGTGTCACAAAACCCACTGGACAGCGTGTGTGTCACGAACCCTATTGGACAGCGTGTGTTTCAAAGCACCATTGGACAGAATGTGTGTTTCACAAATCCCATTGAAAGTGTATGTGTTACAAACCCCATTGGACAGTGTGTGTGTCACAAACCCCTTTGGACAGAGTTTGTGTTTAACAATACCCATTGGACAGCATTTGTGTCACAAACCCCTGTGGACTCTGTGTGTTTCAAGAACGCCATTGGACAGTGTGTGTGTCACAACCCCCCCTGGACAGTGTGTGTGTCACAAAACCCACTGGACACCGTGTGTGAAACGAACCCCATTGGACAGCGTGTGTGTCACAAGCACCATTGGACAGAGTGTGTGTGTAACAAACCCCATTGGAAACTGTGTGTGTCACAAACCCCATTGGACAGTGTGTGTCTCACAAACTCCACTGAACAGCGTGTGTGTCACAAACAACCATGGACAGTGTGCGTGTCACAAACCCCATTGGACAGAATTTGTGAAACAAACCCCATTGTACAGTTTGTGTGTCACAAACCCAATTAGACAGCGTGTGTGTGTCACAATACCCATTGGACTGTGTGTGTGTCACAAACCCCATTACAGCGTGTGTGTGTCACAATCCCTATTGTAGAGTGTGTGTGTCACAAACACCACTGGACAGCGTGTGAGTCACAAGCCCATTGGACAGATCGTGTATGTCACAAAACCCACTGGACAGTGTGTGTATCACGAACCCCATTGGACAGCGTGTGTGTCACAAGCACCATTGGACAGAGTGTGTGTTTCAAAAACCCCATTGGAGACCGTGTGTGTCACAAACCCCATTGGACAGTGTGTGTGTCAGCAGCCCCATTGAGCAGCGTGTGTGTCACAAACACCATTGGAGACCGTGTGTGTGTAACAAACCCCCGTGGACACTGTGTGTGTCACAAACCCTTTTGGACAGTGTGTGTGTCACAAACCCCACTGGACAGCGTGTGTGTCACAAACACCCATGGACAGTGTGCGTGTCACAAACACCATTGGACATCGTGTGTGTGTCACAATCCCCATTGGACAGCGTGTGTGTCACAAACCCAATGGGACAGAGTGTGTGCCACGAACGCCATTGGACAGCGTGTGTGTCACAAGCGCCATTGGACAGAGTGTGTGTGTCACAAACCCCATTGGAAAGTGTATGTTCACAAACCCCATTGGATAGCGTGTGTGTGTCACAAACCCTCCAGGTCAGTGTGTGTGTCACAAAACCCATTGGACAGCATGCGTGTCACAAATACCATTGGACAGTGTGTGTGTAACAAACCCAATTGGTCAGCGTGTGTGTCACAAACCCCATGGGACAGCGTGTGTGCGTCACAAACCCCATTGGAAAGTGTGTCTGTCACAAACCCCATTAGACAGTGTGCGTGTCACAAACCTCATTGGACAGAGTTTGTTTCACAAGCCGCATTGGAAAGTGTGTGTGTCACAAACCCCATTGGACAGCGTGTGTGTGTCACAATACCCATTCGACAGTGTGTGTGTAACAAACCCCATTACAGCGTGTCTGTGTCACAATCCCTATTGTACAGTGTGAGTGTCACAAACACCACTGGACTGCGTGTGTGTCACAAGTACCATTGGACAGAGTGTGTGTGTAACAAACCCCATTGGAAAGTGCATGTGTCACAAACCCCATTAGAAAGAGTGTGTGTCACTAACCCCATTGGACATTGTGTGTGTCACAATCCCCATTGGACAACGTGTGTGTCACAAACACCCATGGACAGTGTGCGTGTCACAAACCCCATTTGACATTGTTTGTGTAACAAACCCCTTTGGACATCGTGTGTGTCACAAACAGCCATGGACAGTGTAGGTGTCACAAACCCCACTGGACATCCTCTGTGTCACAATCCCCTTTGGACATCGTGTATCTTACAAAACCCATTGGACAGCATGTGTGTCACAATCCCCATTGGATAGTGTGTGTGTCACAAACCCCATTGTAAAGTGTATGTGTCACAAACCACATTAGTTAGCGTGTGTGTCTCACAAACCCTCCTGGTCAGTGTGTGTCTCAGAAAACCCATTGGAGAGCATGCGTGTCACACATACCATTGGACAGTGTGTGTGTAACAAACCCAATTGGTCAGCGTGTGTGTCACAAACACGATGGGCCAGCGTGTGGGTGTCACAAACCCCATTGGAAAGTGTGTGTCACGAACCCCATTTGATATGGTGTGTGTGTCAAAAACCCATTAGAAAGTATGATTGTCACAAACCCCATTTGATAGCGTGTATGTGTCACAAACCGTATAGGAAAGCGTGTGTATCACAAACACCATTGGACAAAGTGTGTTGTTGCAGAAACCCTATTGGACATCGTGTGTGTCACAAACCGCTTTGGATAGTGTGTGTGTCACCAGCCCCATGGGACAGCGTGTGTGTCACAAAACGCATTGGACAGTGCGTGTTTTTCAGAAAAATCATTGGACAGCATGTGTGTCACAAACCCTATTGGACAGTGTGTGTGTCACTAAACCCACTGGACAGCGTTTTTGTCACAAGCCCCACTGGACAGCGTCTGTGTCACAAACCCCATTGGACAGCCTGTGTGTCACAAACACCCATGTACCGCGTGCCTGTCACAAACCCCATTGGACATAGTGTGTCACAAACCCCATTGGACAGCGTGTGTGTGTCACAATCCCCATTGGACAGTGTGTGTGTCACAAACCCCATGGGACAGAGTGTTTGTCACAAACACTATTGCACAGCGTGTGTGACAAGCCCATTGGACAGAGATTGTGTGTCACAAAACCCACTGGACGGCGTGTGTGTCACAATCCTATTTGGACAGCATGTGTGTCACAAACCCCATTGGACAGCGTGTGTGTTTCAAACCCCTTTGGACAGTGCGTGTGTCACAAACCTCATTGGACAGCGTGTGTGTCATAAAACCCCGTGGACACTGTATGTGTCACGAATGCCATTGGACAGCGTGTGTGTCACAAGACCCATTGGACAGAGTGTGTGTGTCACAATATCCTTTAGACAGTGTGTGTGTCAATACCCCATTGGACATTGTGTGGGTAACAAAACTCACTGGACAGCGTGTGTGTCACAAACACCCATGGAGAGTGTGTGTGTCACAAACCCCATGGCACAGCGTGTGTGTGTCACAAACCCCATTGGAAAGTGTGTGTGTCACAAACCACATTGGAAAGTGTGTTTGTCACAAACCCCATTGGATATCGTGGGTGTGTCACAAACCAAACTGGACAGTGTGTGTGTCACAAGCCTCATTAGACAGCCTGTGTGTAGTCACAGTCGCCATTGGACTGTGTCTGTGTCACAAAACCCATTGGAGAGCGTGTGTGTCTCTAACCCCATTGGAAAGAGTGTGTGTTTCACAAACCCCATTGGACAGCGTCTGTGTCAGAAACCCCATTGCACAGAGTGTGCGTGTCACAAACTCCATTCGAAAGTGTTTGTGTCACAAACCCCATTGGATAGCGTGTGTGTCACAAACTCTATTGGTCAGTGTGTGTGTCACAACCCACATTGGACAGCGTGTGTGTGTAATAATAATCATTGGACTGTGTGTGTGTCACAAACCCCATTGGACAGCGTGTGTGTCACAAACCCCATTGGAAACTGTGTGTGTCACAAACCCCATTGGATAGCGTGTGTGTCACAAACCCCACTGGACAGCGTGTGTGTCACAAACACCCAAGTACAGTGTGCGTGTCACAAACCCCATTGGACTTCGTGTATGTTACAAACCCCATTGGAGAGTGTGTGTGTTTGACAATCCCCATTGGACAATGTGTGTGCCACAAACCCCATGGGACAGAGTTTGTGTCACAAACCCTATTGTACAGCGTATGTGTCACAAAAACCATTGGACAGTGTGTGTGACAAGCCCATTGGACAGAGTGTGTGTGTCACAAAACCCACTGGACAGCGTGAGTGTCACAATCCCCATTGGACAGCATGTGTGTCACAAACCCCATTGGACAGAATTTGTGTCACAAACCCTATTGGACAGCGTGTGTGTCACAAACACCATTGGACAGTGTGTGTGTCACAAAACCTCCTGGTCAGTGTGTTTGTCACAAACCCATTGGACAGTGTTTGTGTCACAAACCCCATTGGACAGTGTGTGTGTGTTACATACCCCATTATAAAGTGGACGTGTCACAAACCCCATTGGATAGAGTGTGTGTGTCACAAACCCTAATGGAGAGCGTGTGTGTCAGAAACACCATTGGACAGAGTGTGTGTCACAAACCCCATTGGAAAGTGTGTGTGTGTCACAAAGACTCCTGGTCAGTGTGTGTGTCACAAACCCCATTAGACAGCGTGTGTGTGTCACAAACACACCTGGTCAGTTTGTGTGTCACAAATCCCATTGGACAGCGTGTGTGTCACAAACCCCTTTGGACAGTTTGTGTGTAACAAACCCAATTGGACAGCGTGTGTGTCACAAACCCCATGGGACAGCGTGTGTGTGTAACAAACCCCACTGGAAAGTGTGTGTGTCACAAACCCCATTGGATGGCGTGTGTGTGTCACAAACCCCATTATAAACTGGGCGTGTCAAAAACCCCATTGGATAGCCTGTGTGTGTCACAAACCCTATTGGACAGTGTGTAGGTCACAATCCACATTGGACAGCGTCTATTTCACAAACCCCATTGGACAGCGTCTCTGTCACAAACCCCATTGGACAGCGTGTGTGCACGATCCCCATTGGACAGAGTGTGTGTACAAAGACCCATTGGACAGCGTGTGTGTCACAAACCCCATTGGACAGTGTGTGTGTCACAAACCCCATTGGACAGCGTGTGTGTGTAACAATACCCATTGGACTGTGTGTGTGTCACAAACCCCATTGGGCAGCATGTGTGTGTGTAACAATACCCATTGGACAGAGTGTGTTTCACAAACCCCATTGGACAGCCTGTTTGTCATAAACCCCCGTGGACACTGTGTGTGTCACGAATGCCATTGGACAGTGTGTGTGTCTCAAACCACCCTGGACAGTGTGTGTGTAACAAAACCCACTGGAGAGCGTTTTTGTCACAAGCCCATTGGACAACATGTGTGTCACAAACATCATTGGACAGCGTGTGTGTGTAACAATACCCATTGGACAGTGTGCGTTTCACAAACCCGATTGGACAGAGTGTGTGTCTCAAACCCTATTGGACAGCGTGTGTGTCACAAACACCATTGGACAGTGTGTGTGTCAGAAAAACCACTGGACAGCGTGTGTGTGTCACAATCCCCATTGGACAGTGTGTGTGTCACAAAACCCACTGGATAGCATGTGTGTCACAAACCCCATTTGAAAGTGTGTGTTTCACAAACCCCATTGGATAGCGTGTGTGTGACACAAACCCTATTGGACAGTGTGTGTGTCACAAAACCCGCTGTACAGCGTGTGTACAAGGATCCCCATTGGACAGAGTGTGTGTCACAAGACACATTGGACAGAGTGTGTGTGTCACAAACCCCATTGGACAGCGTGTGTGTCAGAAACCCCATTGGACAGTGTGTGTGTCACAAACCCCATTGGACAGCGTGTGTGTGTAACAATATCCTTTGGACTGTGTGTGTGGCACAAACCCTTTTGGACAACGTGTGTGTCACAAACACCATTGAAGAGCTTGTGTGTGTAACAATACCCATTGGACAGTGTGTGTGTCACAAACCGCATTGGACAGCGTCTGTGTCACAATCCCCCGTGGACACTGCGTGTGTCACAAACCCCATTGGACAGCATGTGTGTCTCAAACACCCATGGACAACGTACGTGTCACAAACTCCATTGGACATCGTGTGTGTCACAAACCCCTTTGGACAGTGTGTGTGTCACAAACCCCACTGGACAGCGTGTGTGTGTCATAATCCCCTTTGGACAGTGTGTGTGTCACAAACCCTATGGGACAAAGTTTGTGGGTCACAAACCCCATTGAAAGTGTGTGTCACAAAACCCATTGGATAGAGTGTGAGTGTCACAAACCCCGTTATAAAGTGTGCGTGTCACAAACCCCATTTGATACTGTGTGTGTCACAAACCCCATTGGACAGCGTGTGTGTCACAAGCACCATTGGACAGAGTGGGCGTATCACAAAACGCATTGGATAGCGTGTGTGTATCACAAAACCCATTGGATAGCGTGTGTGTGTCACAAAACCCATTAGAAGTTGTGCGTGTCACAAACCCCATTGGAAAGTGTGTGTGTCACAAACACCATTGGACAGCGTGTGTGTCACAATCCCCCTTGGACAGTGAGTGTGTCATAAACCCCATTGGACCGCGTGTGTGTTTCACAATCCACATTGGAAAGTGTGTGTGTTTCACAATCCCCACTGGACAGTGTGTGTGTGTCACAATACCCATAGGACATTGGATATCTTGTGTGTCACAAACCCCTTTGGACAGTGTGTGTGTCACAAACCCCATTGGACAGCCTGTGTATCTCAAACACCCATGGACAGTGTGTGTGTTACAAACCCCATGGGACAGAGTGTGTGTCAGAAACCCCATTGGACAGCGTGTCTGTCACACACCCCATTGGGTAGTGTATGTGTGTCACAAACCCCATTAGAAGTTGTGCGTGTCACAAACCCCATTGGAAAGTGTGTGTGTCACAAACACCATTGGACAGCGTGTGTGTCACTAACCCCCGTGGACACTGTGTGTGTAACAAACACCATTGATCAGTGTGTGTGTCACAAACCCCATGGGACACAGTGTGTGTGTGACAAACCCCATTGGAAAGTGTGTGTGTCACAAAACCTGTTGGATAACGTGTGTGTCACAAACCCCATTGGATAGCGTGTGTGTGTCACAAACACTATTGGACAGTGTGTGTGTCACAAACCCCATTGGAAAGCGTGTGTGTTTCACAAAACCCATTAAACAGTACGCGTGTGACAAACCCCATTGGATAGCGTGTGTGTGCCACAAACCCCAACAGAAAGTGTGAGTGTCACAAATCACATTTGAAAGTGTGTGTGTCAAAATCCCCTTTGGACAGCGTGTGTGTCACAAACCCCATTGGACAGCTTGTGTGTCACAATCCCCATTGGGCAGCGTCTGTGTCACAAACCCCATTGGACAGTGTGTGTGTCAGAAACACCCATGGACAGTGTGCGTGTCACAAAAACCATTGGACATCGTGTGTGTCACAAACCCCTTTGGACAGTTTGTGTGTGTCACAAACCCCTTTAGACAGACTGTGTGTGACAAACCCCACTGGACAGAGTGTGTGTCACAAACCCCATTGGGCAGCGTGTGTGTCACAAACCCCCATGGACACTGTGTGTCTCACAATCCCAAGTGGACAGCATGTGTGTCACAAACCCCCGTGGACACTGTGTGTGTCATAAACCCCACTGGACAGCGTGTGTGCCAGAAACCCCATTGGACAGTATGTATGTCACAATCCCCATTGGACAGTGTGAGTTTCACAAACCCTTTTGGACAGTGTGTGTGTCACAATCCCCATTGGACAGCGTGTGTGTGTCACAATCCCCATTGGACAGTATTTGTGTCACAAAACCTATTTGATATAGTGTGTGTCACACCCATTGGACAGCGTGTGTGTCATAACCCCCACTTTACAGCATGTGTGTGTCAAAATCCCCATTGGACAGTGTGTCTGTGTCACATTCCCCATTGGACAGCGTGAGTGTCACAAACCCCATTGGACAGAGTGTCTGTGTGACAAACACCATTAGACAGTGTGTGTGTGTCACAAACCTCATTGAACAGCGTGTGTATCACAAAACCCTTTAGACTGTGTCTGTCACAAACCCCATTGGACAGCGTGTGTGTCATGAATCCCATTGGACAGTGTGTCTGTGTGACAATACCCATTGGACAGTGTGTGTGTCACAAACCCCATTGGAAAGTGTGTGTGTCACAAACCCCATTGGTCAGCGTGTCTGTGCCACAAAACCCATTGGATAGCATGTGTGTGTCACGAACCCCATTGGACAGCTTGGGAGCCCAAAGACCCATTGGTCAGAGTGTGTGTGTCACATTCCCCATTGGACAGTGTGTGTGTCACAAAACCCATTAGATAGCATGCGTGTCAAAAACACCATTGGACAGTGTGTGTGTAACAAAACCAATTCGTCAGCGTGTGTCGTCACAAACCCCATGGGACAGCGTGTGTGTGTCACAAACCCCATTGCACAGCGTGTGTGTCACAAACCCCACTGGATAGCGTGTGTGTGTGACAATCCCCGTTAAAAAGTGTGCGTGTCACAAACCCCATTTGAAAATGTGTGTGTCACAATCCCCATTGGACAGTGTGTGTGTCACAAAACCCACTGGATAGCATGTGTGTCACAAACCCCATTTGAAAGTGTGTGTTTCACAAACCCCATTGGACAGCGTGTGTGTGTAACAATATCCTTTGGACTGTGTGTGTGGCACAAACCCTTTTGGACAGCGTGTGTGTCACAAACACCATTGAAGAGCTTGTGTGTGTAACAATACCCATTGGAAAGTGTGTGTGTCACAAACACCATTGGACAGCGTGTGTGTCACAATCCCCCTTGGACAGTGAGTGTGTCATAAACCCCATTGGACCGCGTGTGTGTTTCACAATCCACATTGGAAAGTGTGTGTGTTTCACAATCCCCACTGGACAGTGTGTGTGTGTCACAATACCCATAGGACATTGGATATCTTGTGTGTCACAAACCCCTTTGGACAGTGTGTGTGTCACAAACCCCATTGGACAGCCTGTGTATCTCAAACACCCATGGACAGTGTGTGTGTTACAAACCCCATGGGACAGAGTGTGTGTCAGAAACCCCATTGGACAGCGTGTCTGTCACACACCCCATTGGTTGTGTATGTGTGTCACAAACCCCATTAGAAGTTGTGCGTGTCACAAACCCCATTGGAAAGTGTGTGTGTCACAAACACCATTGGACAGCGTGTGTGTCACAATCTCCCTTGGACAGTGTGTGTTTCACAAACCCCATTGGACAGTGTGTGTGTCATAAACCCCATTGGACCGCGTGTGTGTTTCACAATCCACATTGGAAAGTGTGTGTGTTTCACAATCCCCATTGGACAGTGTGTGTGTGTCACAATACCCATAGGACAGTGGATATCTTGTGTGTCACAAACCCCTTTGGACAGTGTGTGTGTCACAAACCCCATTGGACAGCCTGTGTATCTCAAACACCCATGGACAGTGTGTGTGTTACAAACCCCATGGGACAAAGTTTGTGGGTCACAAACCCCATTGAAAGTGTGTGTCACAAAACCCATTGGATAGAGTGTGAGTGTCACAAACCCCATTATAAAGTGTGCGTGTCACAAACCCCATTTGATACTGTGTGTGTCACAAACTCCATTGGACAGCGTGTGAATTGTCACAATCCTCATTGGACAGTGTGTGTGTCACAAAACCCATTGGACAGCGCGTGTGTCACAAAACCCATTAGAAAGTGCGTGTGTCCCAAAAAACATTGGATAGCGTGTGTGTATCACAAACCCCATTATAAAGTGTGCGTGTCACAAACCCCATTGGACATTGTGTGTGTCACAGTACCCATTGGACAGTGTGTGTATCACAAACCCCATTGGACAGTGTGTGTGTCACAAACCATATTGGACAGAGTTTGTGTTTAACAGTACCCATTGGCAGTGAGTGTGTCGCAAACCCCCGTGGACAGTGTGTATGTCACAATCCCCAATGGACAGCGTGTGTGTCAAAACCCCGTTGGACAGTCTGTGTGTCACAAAAACCCGTGAACAGTGTGAGTTTCACAAACCCTTTTGGACAGTGTGTGTGTCACAATCCCCATTGGACAGTGTGTGTGTCACAAACATCATTGGACAGCATGTGTGTCACAAGCCCATTGGACAGAGTGTGTGTGTCACAAGCACAATGGACAGAGTGTGAGTGTCACATGCCCCATTGGACAGCGTGTGTGTCACAAACCCCATTGAAGAGCATGTGTGTCACGAACCCCATTGGACAGCGTGTGTGTCACAAGACCCATTGGACAGAGTTTGTGTGTCATAAACCCCATTGGACAGCGAGTGTGTCACAAACCCCATAGTACAGCGTGTGTGGGTAACAATCCCCATTGGACAATTTGTGTGTCACAAACCACTTGGGACAGAGTGTGTGTGTCACAAAACCCACCGGACAGCTTGTGTGTCACGAACCCCATTGAACAGCATGTGTGTCACAAGCACCATTGGACAGAGTGCGGTGTCACAAACCCCATTGAGCAGCGTGTGTGCCACAAGCCCCATTGGACAGAGTGTATGTGTCACAAATCCCATTGGAGAGCCTGTGTGTCACAATCCCCATTGGACAGCGTTTGTGTCACAAACCCCCGTAGACACTGTGTGTGTCACAAACCCCATTGGACAGTGTGTGTGTCACCAATCCCTTTGGACAGTGTGTGTGTCAAATGCCCCATTGGACAGAGTTTGTGTCACAAACCCTATTGGATCGCGTGTGTGTGTCACAATCCCAATTGTACAGTGTGTGTGTGACAAACACCATTGGAAAGCGTGTGTGTCACAAGCACATTGGACAGAGTGTGTGTGTCACAAAACCCACTGGACAGCGTGTGTGTCACAAACCCCATTTAACAGAGTGTGTGTCACATGCAGCATTGTACAGAGTGCGTGTGTCACAAACCCCATTGGAAAGTGTATGTGTCACAAACCGCATTGGACAGCGTGTGTGTGTCGCCTTCCCCATTAGACAGCGTGTGTGTCACAAACCCCATTGGACAGCATGTGCGTATCACAATCCTATTGGACAGTGTGTGTGTCACAAACACCATGGGACAGATTGTGAGTGTCACAAACCCCATTGGATAGCGTGTGTGTGTCACAAACCCTATTGGACAGTGTGTGTGTCACAAACCCCATTGGACAGATTGTGAGTCATAAACCCCATTGGACAGCGTGTGTGTTCAGAAACACCATTGGACAGTGTGTGTGTCACAAACCCGAATTGGACAGTGTTTGTGTCACAATCCCCAGGGGACAGCGTGTGTGTCAAAACCCCCGTGGACACTGTGTGTGTCACAATCCCCAGTGGACAGCGTGTGTGTCACAAACCCCCGTGGACTCTGTGTGTGTCATAAACTCCACTGGACAGCGTGTGTGTCACAAACTCCTTTGGACAGTGTGTGTGTCACAAACCCCATTGGACAGCGTGTGTGTCACTAACCCCCGTGGACACTGTGTGTGTAACAAACACCATTGATCAGTGTGTGTGTCACAAACCCCATGGGACACAGTGTGTGTGTCACAAACCCCATTGGAAAGTGTGTGTGTCACAAAACCTGTTGGATAACGTGTGTGTCACAAACCCCATTGGATAGCGTGTGTGTGTCACAAACACTATTGGACAGTGTGTGTGTCACAAACCCCATTGGAAAGCGTGTGTGTTTCACAAAACCCATTAAACAGTACGCGTGTGACAAACCCCATTGGATAGCGTGTGTGTGCCACAAACCCCAACAGAAAGTGTGAGTGTCACAAATCACATTTGAAAGTGTGTGTGTCAAAATCCCCTTTGGACAGCGTGTGTGTCACAAACCCCATTGGACAGCTTGTGTGTCACAATCCCCATTGGGCAGCGTCTGTGTCACAAACCCCATTGGACAGTGTGTGTGTCAGAAACACCCATGGACAGTGTGCGTGTCACAAAAACCATTGGACATCGTGTGTGTCACAAACCCCTTTGGACAGTTTGTGTGTGTCACAAACCCCTTTAGACAGACTGTGTGTGACAAACCCCACTGGACAGAGTGTGTGTCACAAACCCCATTGGGCAGCGTGTGTGTCACAAACCCCCATGGACACTGTGTGTCTCACAATCCCAAGTGGACAGCATGTGTGTCACAAACCCCCGTGGACACTGTGTGTGTCATAAACCCCACTGGACAGCGTGTGTGCCAGAAACCCCATTGGACAGTATGTATGTCACAATCCCCATTGGACAGCGTCTGTGTCACAAACCCCATTGGACAGCGTGTGTGTCACAAACACCATTGGACAGCGTGTGTGTGTCACAATCCCCATTGGACAGTATTTGTGTCACAAAACCTATTTGATATAGTGTGTGTCACACCCATTGGACAGCGTGTGTGTCATAACCCCCACTTTACAGCATGTGTGTGTCAAAATCCCCATTGGACAGTGTGTCTGTGTCACATTCCCCATTGGACAGCGTGAGTGTCACAAACCCCATTGGACAGAGTGTCTGTGTGACAAACACCATTAGACAGTGTGTGTGTGTCACAAACCTCATTGAACAGCGTGTGTATCACAAAACCCTTTGGACTGTGTCTGTCACAAACCCCATTGGACAGCGTGTGTGTCATGAATCCCATTGGACAGTGTGTCTGTGTGACAATACCCATTGGACAGTGTGTGTGTCACAATCCCCATTGGACAGCATGTGTGTCACAATCCCCATTGGACAACGTCTGTGTCACAAACCCCATTGGAAAGTGTGTGTGTCACAAACCCCATTGGTCAGCGTGTCTGTGCCACAAAACCCATTGGATAGCATGTGTGTGTCACGAACCCCATTGGACAGCTTGGGAGCCCAAAGACCCATTGGTCAGAGTGTGTGTGTCACATTCCCCATTGGACAGTGTGTGTGTCACAAAACCCATTAGATAGCATGCGTGTCAAAAACACCATTGGACAGTGTGTGTGTAACAAAACCAATTCGTCAGCGTGTGTCGTCACAAACCCCATGGGACAGCGTGTGTGTGTCACAAACCCCATTGCACAGCGTGTGTGTCACAAACCCCACTGGATAGCGTGTGTGTGTGACAATCCCCGTTAAAAAGTGTGCGTGTCACAAACCCCACTTGAAAATGTGTGTGTCACAATACACATTGGAGAGTGTGTTTCACAAAACCCATTGGATAGCGTGTGTGTCACAATCCCCATTGGATAGTGTGTGTGTGTGACAAACACCGTTGGACAGCGTGTCTGTCATAAACCCCATTGGATAGCATGTGTGTGTCGCAAACCCCATTGGATAGTGTGTGTGTCACAAACCCCACTGGACAGTGTGTGTGTCACAAACCCCTTTGGACAGTTTGTGTCTCACAAAACCCCCTGGACAGTGTGTGTGTCACAATCCCCATTTGACAGCTTGTGTGTCACAATCCCCCGTGGACACTGTTTGTGTCACAAACCCCATTGGACATTGTGTGTGTCAAAAACCCAACTCGAGACCGTGTCTGTCACAATCCCCATTGGACAGCGTGTGTGTCACAAACCCCATTGGACAGATTGTGTGTGTCACAAACCCCATTGGACATCGAGTGTGCCACAATCCCCATTGGACAGCGTGTGTTTCACAAACCCCGTTGGACAGAATGTGTGTGTCACAAAACCCATTGGACATCGAGTGTGTCACAATCCCCATTGGACAGCGTCTGTGTCAGGTTCCCCATTGGACAGCGTGTGTGTCACAAGCGCCATTGGAAAGTGTGTGTGTCACAATCCTCATTGGTCAGTGTGTGTGTGTCACAAACCCCATTGGACATCGTGTGTATCACCATCCCCATTGGACAGTGTGTGTGTCACAAACCCCACTGAACAGCGTTTGTGTGTCACAATCCCCATTGGACAGTGTGTGTGTGTCAAAAACCCCATTGGACAGCCTGTGTATCCAAACCCCTTTGGACAGTGTGTGTGTCACAAACCCCATTCTACAGTACATGTGTGTCACATTCCCCATTGGACAGCGTGTGTGTCACAATACCCACTGGACACAGCGTGTGTGTCACAATCCCCATTGGACAGCGTGTGTGTCACGAATCCCATTGGACAGTGTGTCTGTGTCACAATACCCATTGGACAGTGTGTGTGTCACAATCCCCATTGGACAGCATGTGTGTCACTAAACCCATTGGATAGCATGTGTGTCACAAACCCCATTTGAAAGTGTGTGTGTCACAAACCCCATTGGACAGCGTGTGTGTGTCACAAAACCCTTTGGATAGCATGCGTGTCACAAATACCATGGGACAGTGTGTGTGTAACAAAAGCAATTTTTCAGCGTGGGTGTCACAAGCACCATTGGACAGTGTGTGTGTCACAAACCCCATTGGAAAGTGTATGTGTCAAAAACACCATTGGACAGCGTGTGTGTCAGAAACCCCATTGGACAGCGTGTGTGTCACAAGCCCCATTGGACAGCGTGTGTGTCAAAAACACCATTGGACAGCGTGTGTGTCACAAACCCCATTGGACAGCGTGTGTGTCAAAAACACCATTGGACAGCGTGTGTGTGTATCAATACCCATTCGACAGTGTGTGTGTCACAAACCCCCGTGGACACTGTGTGTGTCACAATCCCCATTGGAAAGTGTATGTGTCACAAACCCTATTGTATAGTGTGTGTGTGACACAAAACCTCCTGGTCCGTGTGTGTGTCACAAAACCCTTTGGAAAGCATGCGTGTCACAGACCCCATTGGACAGCGTGTGTGTCACAAACCCAATTAGAAAGTGTGCGTGTTGCAAACCCCATTGGATAGCTTGTGAGTGTTATGAACCGCATTGGAAAGCATTTGTGTCACAAGACCCTTTGGACAGAGTGTGTGTGTCACAAACCCCATTGGACATCGTTTGTATCACCATCCCCATTGGACAGCCTGTGTGTCACAAACCCCTTTGAACAGCGTGTTTGTCACAAACACCTATTGACAGTGTTCATGTCACAAAACCCATTGGACATCGTGTGTGTCACAAACCCTTTTGGACAGTGTGTGTGTCAGAAACCCCACTGGACAGCGTGTGTGTCACAAACACCCATTGGCAGTGTACATGTCACAAACCCCATTGGACATCGTGTGTGTGTCAAAAACCCCATTAGAAAGTGTGCATGTCACAAACCCCATTTGAAAGTGTGTGTGTCAAAAACCCCATTGGATAGCGTGTGTGTGTCACAAATCCCATTAGAAAGTGTGCGTGTCACAAAACCCACTTCATAGCCTGTGTGTGTCACCAACCGCATTAGAAAGTGTGCGTGTCACAAACCACATTGGATAGCATGTGTGTGTCACAAACCCTATTGGACAGTGTGTATGACACAATCCCCATTGGACAGCGTGTGTGTCACTAACCCCATTGGACAGCGTGTGTGTCACAAACACCATTGGACAACGTGTTTGTCTCACAAACCCTCTTGGACAGTGTTTGTGTCACAAACCCCACTGGACAGCGTGTCTGTCACGAACCCCTTTGGACAGCTTGTGTGTCACAAGCCCCATTGGACAGAGTGTGTGTGTCACAAACCCCATTGGACAGCGTGTGTGTCACAAACCCCATTGGACAGCGTGTGTGTCACAATCCCCATTTGACAGCGTGTCTGTCACAAACCCCATTGGACAGAGTGTGTGTGTCACAAACCCCATTGGACAGCGTGTGTGTCATAAACACCATTGGACAGCGAGTGTGTGTCACAATCCCCATTGGACAGTGTGTGTGTGTCACAAACCCCTTTAGAAAGTGTGAGTGTCACAAACCCCATTGGATAGTGTGTGTGTGTCACAATCCCTATTGGACTGCGTGTGTGTCACAATCCCCAATGGACAGCGTGTGTGTCACAAACCCCATTGGACAGCGTGTGTGTCACAAGCACCATTGGACAGAGTGTGTGTGTCACAAACCCCATTGTACAGCGTTTCTGTCACAAACCCCATTGGATAGTGTGTGTGTGTCACAAACCCTATTGGACAGTGTGTGTGTCACAAAATCCACGGGACAGAGTGTGTGTCACAAACCCCGTTGTACAGCATGTGTGTCAAAAGCCACATTGGACAGAGTGTGTGTTTCACAAACCCCATTGGACAGTGTGTGTGTCACAAAAACCACTGAACAGCGTGTGTGTCACAATCCCCATTGGACAGCGTGTGTGTCACAAACCGCAATATGACCGTGTGTGTGTGTAACAATACCCATTGG
Source organism: Columba guinea (assembly GCA_032206185.1). Lineage (NCBI taxonomy): Eukaryota > Metazoa > Chordata > Aves > Columbiformes > Columbidae > Columba > Columba guinea. The sequence continues at coordinate 1,315,483 of JAVLUU010000041.1, read as the reverse complement.
ACAGTGTCTGTGTGTCACAAACCCCATTGGACAGAGTTTGTGTCACAAACGCCCGTAGACAGAGTGTGTGTGACACAAACCCCATTGGACATCGTGTGTGTCATAAACCCCATTGGACATCGTGTGTGTCACAAATCCTTTTGGACAGTGTGTGTCTCACAAACCCCGCTGGACAGCGTGTGTGTCACAAACACCCATGGACAGTGTGCGTGTCACAAACCCCACTGGACATCATGTGTGTCACAAACCCCTTTGGACAGTGTGTGTTTCACAAACACCCTTGGACAGCGTGTGTGTGTCACAATCCCCACTGGACAGTGTGTGTGTGTGTCACAAAACCCATTGGACATTGAGTGTGTCTCACAATCCCCATTGGACAGTTTTTGTGTGTCACAAACCCCATTGGACAGCGTCTGTGTCACAAACCCCATTGGACAGCATGTGTGTCACAATCCCCATTGGACAGAGTGTGTGTCACAAACTCCATTGGACAGAGTGTGTCTCATAAACCACATTGGACAGCGTGTGTGTGTCACAATCCCCATTGGACAGTGTTTATGTGTCACAAACCCCATTGTACAGCGTCTGTGTCACAAACCCCATTGGACAGCTTGTGTGTAACAATCCCCAATGGACAGAGTGTGTGTCACAATCCCCATTAGACAGTGTGTGTGTCACAATACCCATTGGACAGCGTGTGTGTCACAAACCCCATTGGACAGAGTGTGTGTGTCACAAACCCCATTGGACAGTGTGTGTGTCATAAATCCCATTGGACAGCGTCTATGTTTCACAATCCCCACTGGACAGTGTCTGTGTGTCACAAACCCCATTAGACAGAGTGTGTGTCACAAAACCCACTGGACAGTGTGTGTGTCACAATCCCCATTGGACACTGAGTGTGTCACAAACCCCATTGGATATCGTGTGTGTCACAAGCCCCACTGGACAGCGTGTGTGTCACAAACACAATTGGACAGAGTGTGTGTGTAACAATACCCATTGGACAGTGTGTGTGTCACAAACACAATTGGACAGAGTTTGTGTGTAACAATACCCTTTGGACAGTGTGTGTGTCACATACCCCATGGAACAGAGTGTGTGTCACGAACCCCATTGGACAGCGTGTGTATCACAAGCGCCATTGGACAGAATGTGTGTGTCACAAACCCCATTGGAAAGTGTATGTGTCACAAACCCAACTGGATAGCGTGTGTGTGTCACAAACCCTCCTGGTCATTGTGTGTGTCACAAAACCCATTGGACAGCACGCGTGTCACAAACACCTTTGGACATTGTGTATGTAACAAAACCAATTGGTCAGCGTGTGTGTTTCACAAACCCCATTGGATAGCGTGTGTGTGTCACAAACCCATTAGAAAGTGTGCGTGTCACAAACACCATTGGAAAGTATGCGTGCCACAAACCCCATTGGATAGCGTGTGAGATGTCACAAACCTTATTGGAGAGTGTGTGTGTCACAAACCCCACTGGACAGCGTGTGTGTCACGAACCGCATTGGACAGTGTGTGTGTCACAATCCCCATTGGACTCCGTGTGGGTTCGAAACCCCATAGGACAGAGTGTGTGTCTCAAGCCCTATTGGACAGAGTGTATGTGTCACAAACCCCATTGCACAGCATGTGTTTCACAATCCCCATTGGACAGCGTGTGTGTCACAAACCCCATTGGAAAGTGTGAGTCACGAAAACCATTGGATACAGTGTTTGTGTCAAAAACCCCATTAGAATGTATGTGTGTAACAAACCACATTGGATAGCACGTGTTTGTCATAAACCCTATTGGACAGTGTGTATATCACAATCCGCATTTGACAGCGTCTGTGTCACACTCCCCATAGGACAGAGTGTGTGTCATAAACCCAATTGGACAGCGTCTTTGTGTCACAAACCCCATTATAAAGTGTGAGTGTCACAAACCCCATTAGAGAGCGTGTGTGTTCACAAAACCCACTGGACAGCGTGTTTTTCACAAGACCCATTGGATAGAGTGTGTGTGTCACAAAGCCCATTGGACAGCGTGTGTGTCAGAATCCCCACTGGACAGCGTGTGTGTCACAAACACCATTGGACAGCGTGTGTGTGTAACAATACCCACTGGACAGTGTATGTGTCACGATCCCCATTGGATAGCGTCTGTGTGGCACAAACCCTATTGGACAGTGTGTGTGTCAGAAGCCCCATTGGAGAGCCTGTGTGTCACAAACACCATTGGACAGCGTGTGTGTCACAAGCGCCATTGGACAGAATGTGTGTGTCACAAACCCCATTTGAAAGTGTGTGTTTCACAAACCCCATTGGACAGCATGCGTGTCACAAACACCATTAGAAAGTATGAGTGTCACAAACCCCATTGGAAAGTGTGTGTGTCACAAAACCCATTGGATAGCGTTTTTGTCACAAACCCCGTTGGATAGTGTGTGTGATGTCACAAACCCTATTGGACAGTGTGTGTGTCACAAAATCCACTGGACAGCGTGTGTGTCACGAACGCCTTTGGAGAGCTTGTGTGTCACATGAAATATTGGACAGAGTGTGTGTGTCACAATCCCCATTGGACAGCGTGTGTGTCACAAACCCCATTGGACAGAGTGTTTGTGTCACAAACCCCATTGGACAGTGTGTGTCATAAACCCCATTGGACAGCATGTGTGTTTCACAATCCCCATTGGACAGAGTTTATGTGTCACAAACCCCATTGGACACTGTGTGTCATAAACCCCATTGGACAGCATGTGTGTTTCACAATCCCCATTGGACAGAGTTTATGTGTCACAAACACCATTGGAGAGCGTGTGTATCACAGTCCCCATTGCACAGTGTGTGTGTCACAAACCCCATGGGACAGCGTGTGTGTGTCACAAATGCCATTAGAAAGTATGTGTTTCACAAACCCCATTGGATAGCGTGTGTGTGTCACAAACCCCAATATAAAGTCTGCGTGTCACAAATCCCATTGGATAGCGTGTGTGTGTCACAAACCCCATTGTAAAGTGTGCGTCACAAACCCCATTGTATAGCGTGTGTGTGTCAGAAACCCCATTAGAAAGTGTGTGTGTCACAAACCCCTCTGGATAGCATGTGTGTGTCACAATCCCAGTTGGACAGCGTCTGTGTCACAAACCCCCGTGGACATTGTGTGTGTCACAAACCCCTTTGGACAGTGTGTGTGTCACAAACCCCGGTGGACACTGCGTGTGTCACGAATGTGATTGGACAGTGTATGTGTCAAAAACCCCCCTGCACAGTGTGAGTGTTAAAAACCCCAGTGGACAGCGTCTGTGTCACAAACCCCTTTGGACAGTATGTGTGTCACAAACCCCATTGGACAGTGTGTGTGTGTCACAAACCCCAATGGACAGCGTGTGTGTCACAAACAGCATTGTACAGCGTGTGTGTCACAAGCCCCATTGGATAGTGTGTGTGTCACAAACACCATTGGACAGCATGTGTGTCACAAACCCCCGTGAACACTGTGTGTGTCACAAACCCCATTGGACAGTGTGTGTGTCACAAACCCCACTGGACAGCGTGTGTGTCACAAACACCCATGGACAGTGTGCGTGTCACAAACCCCATTGTACATCATGTGTGTCACAAACCCTTTTGGACAGTGTGTGTGTCAAAAACCCCACAGGACAGCGTGTGTGTCAACAACACCCGTGGACAGTGTGCGTGTCACAAACCCCAGTGGACAGCATGTGTGTCACAAACCCCATTGGACAGCATGTGTGTGTCACAATACCCATTGGACAATGTGTGTGTCACAAACCCCATTGGACAGCGTGTGTGTCGCAAGCCCCATTGGACAGAGTGTGTGTGTCACAAACCCCATTGGAATGTGTATGTGTCACAAACCCCATTGGATAGCGTGTGTGTGTAACAAACACCTTTGGAAAGTGTGTGTGTAGAAAACCAATTGCTCAGCGTGTGTGTCACAAACCCCATTGGATAACGTGTGTTTGTGTCACAAACCCCAATAGAAAGTTTCCGTGTCACAAACACCATTGAAAAGTGTGTGTGTCACAAACACCATTGGACAGCGTGTGTGTGTCACAATCACCATTGGACAGTGTGTGTGTCAAAAAACCCTTTGGATGGCGAGTTTCACAAACCCTTTTTGAAAGAGTGTGTGTCACGAAACCCATTGGACAGCTTCTGTGTCACAAGACCTACTGGACAGAGTGTGTGTGTCACAAACCCCATTGGACAGCGTGTGTGTCACAATCCCCATTGGACTCCGTGTGGGTCACAAACCCCATTGGACAGAGAATGTGTCACAAACCCCATTAAACAGCGTGTGTGTCACAAACCCCATTGGATAGCGTGTGTGTCACAAACCCCATTGGATAGCGTGTGTGTGTCACAATCCCCATTGGACACTGTGTGTGTCACAAACCCCATGGAACAGAGTGTGTGTGTCACAAAACCCACTCGACAGCGTGTGTGTCACAAACCCCATTAGACAGCGTGTATGTGTCACAATACCCATTAGACAATGTGTGTGTCACAAACCCCATTGGAGAGCGTGTGTGTCGCAAGCCCCATTGGACAGCGTGTGTGTCACACACACAATTGGACAGCGTGTGCGTGCAACAATACCCATTGGACAATGTGTGTGTCACAAACACCATGGGACAGAGTGTGTGTCATGAAGCCCATTGGACCCCGTGTGTGTAACAAGCGCCATTGGACTGAGCGTGTGTGTCACAAAACCCATTGGACAGTGTGTGTGTCAAAAACCCCACTGAACAGCGTGTGGGTCACAAACACCCATGGACAGTGTGCGTGTCACAAACCCCATTGCACATCGTGTGTGTCACAAACCCTTTTGGACAGTGTGTGTGTCAGAAATCCCACTGGACAGCGTTTGTGTCATAAACACCCATGGACAGTGTGCGTGTCACAAACCCCATTTCACAGCGTCTATGTCAGAACTCCCGTGGACACTGTGTGTGTCACAAACCCCACTGGACAGAGTTTGTGTGTCACAAAACCCACTGGACAGCGGGTGTGTCACAAAAGCCATTAGACAGCGTGTGTGTGTCACAATATCCATTGGACAATGTGTGTCTCACAAACCAAATGGACAGCGTGTGTGTCACGAACCCCATTGGACAGAGTGTGTGTGTCACAAACCCCATTGGAGAGAGTGTGTGTCACGAAACCCATTGGACAGAGTGTGTGTCACAAGACCTATTGGACAGAGTGTGTGTGTCAAAAATGCCTTTGGATAGCATGTGTGTGTCACAAACCACATTGGACAGCGTGTAGTGTCACAAATCCCATTGGACAGCGTGTGTTTCACAAACCCCATTAGAAAGACTGTGTGTTAGAAACCCCATTGGATAGCGTGTGTGATGTCACAAACCCTATTGGACAGTGTGTGTGTCACAAACCCCATTGGATAGTGTGTGTGTGTCACAAACCCTATTGGACAGTGTATATGTCACAATCCCCATTGGACAGCCTCTGTGTCACAAACCCCATTGGACAGCGTGTGTGTCACAAACACCATTGGACAGCTTGTGTGTGTCACAAACTCTATTGGACATCGTGCGTGTCACAAACCGTTTTGGACAGTGTGTGTGTCAGAAACACCCATGGACAGTGTGCGTGTTAGAAAAACCATTGGACATCGTGTGTGTCACAAACCCCTTTGGACAGTTTGTGTGTGTCACAAACCCCCCTGGACAGTGTGTGTGTCACAAACCCCATTGGACAGTGTGTCTGTCACAAACCCCATTGGACAGCGTGTGTGTCACAAACACCATTGGACAGTGTGTGTGGGACATACCCCATTGGACAGCGTGTGTGTGTCACAAATGCCTTTGGATAGCATGTGTGTGTCACAAACCACATTGGACAGCGTGTAGTGTCAGAAATCCCATTGGACAGTGTGTGTCACAAATCCCATTGGACAGCGTGTGTGTCACAAACCCCATTGGACAGCTTGTGTGTGTCACAAAGCCCATTTGACAGAGTGTGTGTCACAAACACCATTGGACAATGTGTGTGTAACATACCCAATTGTTCAGAGTGTGTGCAACAATCTCCATGAGACAGCGTGTGTGTGTCACAAACCCCATTTTATAGCGTGTGTGTGTCAAAAAACCCATTATAAAGTGTGTGTGTTGCAAACCCCAGTGGATAGCGTGTGTGTGTCACAAACCCTATTGGACAGTCTGTAGGTCACAATCCCCACTGGACGGCGTCTATGTCACAAACCCCATTGGACAGCGTGTGTGTCTCAAACACCATTGGACAGCATGTGTATGTCACAATCCCCATTGGACAGCGTGTGTGTCACAAACCCCATTGGACAGTTTGTGTGTCACAAAACCCATTGGATAGCATGTGTGTGTCACAAAGCCCATTAGACAGCGTGTAGTGTCAGAAACCCCATTGGACAATGTGTGTCACAAATCCTATTGGACAGCGTGTGTGTCACAAACACCACTGGACAGCGTGTGTGTGTCACAATCCCCATTGAACAGTGTGTGTGTCACAAACTCCATTAGAAAGTGTGCGTGTCATAAACCAAATTGTATAGAATGTGCGTGTCACAAATCCCATTGAACAGCGTGTGTGTCACAAACCCCTTTGGACAGAGTGTGCGTGACAAACCCCATTGGACAGCGTGTGTGAATAACAGTACCCATTGGACAGTGTGTGTGACAAACCCCATTGGACAGCGTGTGTGTCACAAACCCCCGTGGACACCGTGTGAGTCACAAAGGCCATTCGACAGTGTGTGTGTCACAAACCCCCCTGGACAGTGTGTGTATCACAATCCCCAGTGGACAGCGTGAGTGTCACAAACCCCCGTGGACACTGTGTGTGTCACAATCACCATTGGACAGTGTGTGTGTCACAAAACCCATTAGATAGCATGCGTGTCACAAACACCATTGGACGGTGTGTGTGTAACAAAACCAATTCGTCAGCGTGCGTGTCACAAACCCCATGGGACAGCGTGTGTGTGTCACAATCCCAATTGGACAGCGTGTGTGTCACAAACCCCACTGGACAGATTGTGTGTGTCACAAACCCCATTGGACATCTAGTGTGTCACAATCCCCAATGGACAGCGTGTGTGTCACAAACCCCATTGGACAGAGTGTGTGTGTCACAAAACCCATTGGACATCGAGTGTGTCACAATCCCCATTGGACAGCGTGTGTGTCAGGAACCCCATTAGACAGCGTGTGTGTCACAAGCGCCATTGGAAAGTGTGTGTGTCACAAACCCCATTGGAAAGTGTGTGTGTCATAACCCCCTTTTTACAGTGTGTGTGTGTCACAATCACCATTGGACAGTGTGTGTGTCAAAAAACCCATTGGACAGAGTGTGTATCACAAATTCCTTTGGACAGTGTGTGTGTCACAAACCCCATTCTACAGTGCGTGTGTGTCACATTCCCCATTGGACAGCGTGTGTGTCACAATACCCATTGGACAGAGCGTGTGTGTCACAATCCCCATTGGACAGCGTGTGTGTCACGAATCCCATTGGACAGTGTGTCTGTGTCACAATACCCATTGGACAGTGTGTATGTCACAATCACCATTGGACAGCATGTGTGTCACAAAACCCATTGGATAGCATGTGGGTCACAAACCCCATTTGAAAGTGTGTGTGTCACAAACCCCATTGGACAGTGTGTGTGTGCCACAAAACCCATTGTATAGCATGTGTGTGTCACGAACCCCATTGGACAGCTTGTGAGTCAAAAGACCCATTGGTCAGAGTGTGTGTGTCACAAACCCCATTGGTCAGAGTGTGTGTGTCACAAAGCCCATTTGAAAGTGTGTGTGTCACAATCCCCATTGGAAAGTGTGTGTTTCTCACAAACACCAGTGGACAGCGTGTGTGTCATAAACCCCATTGGACAGAGTGTGTGTGTCACAAACCCCATTGGACAGTGTGTGTGCGTCGCAAACCCCATTGGAGAGTGCGTGTGTCACAAAACCCTTTGGATAGCATGCGTGTCACAAATACCAACGGACAGTGTGTGTTTAACAAAACCAATTTGTCAGAGTGTGTGTCACAAGCACCATTGGACAGTGTGTGTGTCACAAACCCCATTGGAAAGTGTATGTGTCACAAACCCCTTTGCGTAGCGTGTGTGTGTCACAATACCCATTGAACAGTGTGTGTGTCACAAACCCCATTGGACAGATTTTGTGTCACAAATCCCTTTGGACAGTGTGTGTGCCACAATCCTTATTGGACAGTGTGTGTGCAACAAACCTCATTGGACAGCCTGTGTGTGTCACAATACCCATGGGACAGCTTGTGTGTCACAAACCCCTTTGAACAGTGTGTGTGTCACAAAACCCATTGGACAGCGTGTGTGGTACAAGCCCATTGGACAGAGTGTGTGTGTCACAAAACCCCGTGGACACTGTGTGTGTCACGAACGCCATTGGACAGTGTGTGTGTCACAAACCCCATTGGACAGTGTGTGTGTCACAAACCCCATTGGACAGTGTGTCTGTCACAAACCCCATTGGATAGCGTGGGTGTGTCACAAACCCTATTGGGCAGTGTGTGTGTGACAAAACCCACTGGGCAGCGTGTATGTCACATACCCCTTTGGACAGCGTGTGTGTCACAAACCCCAATATGACAGCGTGTGTGTATAACAAACCCCATTGGACAGTGTGTGTGTCACAAACCCCATTGGACAGCGTGTGTGTCACAAAACCCCGTGGACACTGTGTGTGTCACAAATGTCATTGGACAGTGTGTGTGTCACAACCATCCATGGACAGTGTGTGTGTCACAATGCCCAGTGGACAGAGTTTGTGTCACAAACCCCATTGGACAGTGTGTGTGTCACAAGCACCATTGGACATAGTGTGTGTGTGAGAAACCCCATTGGAAAGTGTATGTGTCACAAACCCCATTGGATAGCGTCTGTGTGTCACAAACCCTATTGGACAGTGTGTGTGTCACAAAACCCACTGGACAGCGTTTGTGTGACAAGCCCCATTGGACAGCGTGTGCGTCAAAAGCCACATTGGACAGAGTATGTGAGTCACAAACCCATTGGACAGCGTGTGTGTCACAATCCCCATTGGACAGAGTTTGTGTCACAAACCCCATAGGACAGCGTGTGTGTGTCACAATGCCCATTGGACAGTGTGTGAGTAACAAACCCCATTGGACAGTGTGTGTGTCACAAACACCATGGGAAAGCGTGTGTGTTTCAAACAACATTGGACACTGTGTGTGTCACAAACCCCATCGGACAGCGTGTGTGTGTCACAATCCTTCCTGGTCAGTGTGTGCGTCACAAAACCCATTGGACAGCGAGTGTGTCAGAAACCCCATTGGACAGTGTTTGTCACAAATCCCATTGGACAGTGTGTGTGTCACAAACCCCTTTGGACAGTGTGTGTGTCACTATCCCCATTGGACAGTGTGTGTGCAACAAACCCCATTGGACAGCATGTGTGTGTCACAATATCCATGGGACAGCTTGTGTGTCACAAGCCCATTGGACAGAGTGTGTGTGTCACAAAAACTACTGGACAGCGTTTGTGTCACGAACCCAATTGGACAGCGTGTGTGTCACAAACCCCATTGGACAGCATCTGTGTCACAAACCCCATTGGAAAGTGTATGTTTCACACACCCCATTAAACGGCGTGTGTGTGTCACAATCCCCATTGGACAGTTTGTGTGTCACAAACCCCATGGGACAGAGTGTGTGTCACGAACCCCATTAGAAAAGTGTATGTGTCACAAACCCCATTGGATAGCTTCTGTGTGTCACAAACACCATTGGACAGTGTGTGTGTAACAAACCCAGTTGGTCAGCGTGTGTGTCACATTCCCATGGGACAGCGTGTGTGTGTCACAATACACATTGGACTGTGTGTGTGTCACAAACTCTCCTGGTCAGTGTGTGTGTCTCAAATCCAATTGGACAGCGTGTGTGTCAGAAACACAACTGGACAGCGTGTGTCACAAATCCCATTCGACAGCGTGTGTGTCACAATCCCCATTGGACAGTGTGTGTGGCACAAGATCCATTGGACAGAGTTTGTGTCACAAACCTCATTGTACAGCGTGTTTGTCACAATCCCCATTGGACAGTGTCTGTGTGTCACAAACCCCATTGGACAGCGTGTGTGTCACAAACCCCTTTGGACAGAGTGTGTGTTACAAACCCCATTGGACAGCGTGTGTGTCACAAACACCCATGGGCAGTGTGCGTGTCACAATCCCCATTGGACAGCGTGTGTGTCACAAGCCCATTGGACATAGTGTGTTTGTCACAAAACCCCGTGTACACTGTGTGTGTCACGAACGCCATTGGACAGTGCGTGTGTCACAAACCCCACTGGACAGCGTGTGTGTCACAAACCCCCGTGGACACTCTGTGTGTCACAAACCGCATTGGACACTGTGTGTGTCACAAACCCCACTGGACAGCGTGTATGTCAGAAACACCAATGGACAGCATATGTGTCAGAAGCCACATTGGACAGAGTGTATGTGACACAAACCCCATTGGACAGCGTATGTGTTAAAATCCCGTTTGGACAGCGTATGTGTCACAAACCCCATTAGACAGCGTGTGTGTCCCAAACACCCATGGACAGTGTGCGTGTCAGAAACAGCATTGAACATCGTGTGTGTCACAAACCACATTACAAAGTGTGTGCGTCACAAACCCCATTGGAGAGCGTTTGTGTGTCAAAAACCCCATTAGAAAGTATGCGTGTCACAAACCCCACTGGATAGCATGCGTGAAACAAACACCATTGGACAGTGTGTGTGTAACAAACCCAATTGGTCAGCGTGTGTGTCACAAACCCCATGGGACAGCGTGTGTATGTCACAAACCCCATTGGACAGCGTGTGGGTCAGAAACACAATTGGATAGTGTGTGTCACAAATCCCATTGGACATTATGTGAGTCGCAAACACTCTTGGACAGCGTGTGTGTCACAAGCCCATTGGACATAGTGTATGTCTCACCAAACCCACTCGACAGCGTGTGTGTCATGAACCGCATTGAACAGCGTGTGTATCACAAGCACCATTGTACAGAGTGTGTGTGTCACAAAACCCATTGGACAGAGTGTATGTGTCACAATCCCCATTGGACAGCGTGTGTGTCACAAGCACCATTGGACAGAGTGTTTGTGTCAGAAACCCCATTGGATACCGTGTGTGTGTCACAAACCCTCCTGCTCAGTGTGTGTGTCACAAAACGCATTGGACAGCATGCGTGTCACAAACACCTTTTTACAGCGTGTGTGTCACAAACCCCATGGGACAGAGTGTGTGTGTCACAATACCCATTGAACAGTGTGTGTGTCACAAACCCCATTGGACAGAGTTTGTGTCACAAACCCCATTGGAAAGTGTGTGTGTCACAAACACCATTGGACAGTGAGTGTGTCACAAACCCCATTGGACAGCGTGTGTGTGTAACAAACCCATATTGGTCAGCGTGTGTGTCACAAAGCCCATTAGAGAGCGTGTGTGTCAGAAACCCCATTGGACATTGTGTGTCAAAAATCCCATTGGACAGCGTGTGTAGTCACAAACCCCATTGGACATCGTGTGTGTGTCACAATCCCCATTGGACAGTGTGTGTGTCACAAACACCATTGGCCAGCGTGTGTGTGTCACAATCCCCATTGGACAGCGTGTGTGTGTCACAAACCCTATTGGACATTGTGTGTGTCACAAACCCTATTGGACAGCGTGTGTGTCACAAACCCCATTGGACAGCGTGTGTGTGTGTAACAGTACCCATTGGACAGTGTGTGTGTGACAAAACCCACTGGAGAGTGTGTGTGCAACAATCCCCAGTGGACAGCGTGTGTGTCACAAACACCCATGGACAGTGTGAGTGTCACAAATCCCATTGGATAGCGTGTGTGTCAAAACCCCTTATGACACTGTGTGTGTCACAAAACCCACTGGACAGAGTGTGTGTGTCACAAAACCCATTGGACAGAGTGTGTGTTTCACAAAACCCATTGGACAGCGTGTGTGTCATAAACCCCATTTCACAGCCTGTGTGTTTCACAGTCCCCATTAGACAGTGTGTGTGTGTCACAAACCCCATTGGACAGCTTCTGTTTCACAATCCCCATTGGACAGTGAGTGTGTCACAAACTACATTGGACAGAGTTTGTGTCACAAAACACCCTGGACACTGTGTGTGTCACAAACCCTATTGGACAGTGTATTGTTCACAATCCCCATTGGACAGCGTCTGTGTCACAAACCCCATTGGACAGCGTGTGAGTCACATACACCATTGGACAGCGTTTGTGTGTCACAATTCCCATTGAAATGTGTGTGTGTCACAAACCCCTTTGGATTGTGTGTGTGTGTCACAAACGCTATTGGACAGTGTGTGTGTCTCAAAATCCACTGGACAGCGTGTGTGTTCACAAACACCTTTGGACAGCGTGTGTGATGTCTCAAACCCCATTGAACAGAGTTCGTGTCAAAAAACCCATTGGATAGCGTGTGTGTCACAAACCCCATTAGAAAGTGTGTGTGTCACAAATCCCATTGGATAGCGTAAGTGTGTCACAAACTCTATTGGACAGCGTGTTTGTGTCACACATCCCTTTGGACAGCATGTGTATGTCACAGTCCCCATTACACAGTGTGTGTTTCACAAACCCCATTGGACAGCGTGTGTGTCACAAGCACCATTGGACAGAGTCTATTTTCAGAAACCCCATTGGACAATGTGTGTCACAAATCCCATTGGAGAGCGTGAGTGTCACAAACCCCATTGGACAGCGTGTGTGTCACAAACCACATGGGACAGCGTGTGTGTGTCACAAACCCCATTAGAAAGTGTGTGCGTCACAAACCCTATTGGATAGCGTGTGTGCGTCACAAACCCTATTGGATAGCGTGTGTGTGTCACAAACCCTATTGGACAGTGTGCGTGTGTCACAAACCCCATTACAGAGCGTGTGTGTCACAAACCCCATGGGACAGAGTGTGTGTCACAGACACTATTGGACAACGTGTGTGTGTCACAATCCCCATTGGACAGTGTGTGTGTCAAAAAACCCATTGGATAGCGTCTATGACACAAACCCCATTGGACAGAGTGTGTGTGTCAGAAACCGCATTGGAAACTGTGTGTTTTTACAAACCAATTGGATAGCATGTGTGTGTCACAAACCCCATTGGACAGTGTGTGTGTAACAAACCCAATTGGTCAGCGTGTGTGTCACAAACCCAATTGGAAAGTGTGTGTCACAAACCCCATTGGATAGCGTGTGTTTTTCAAAAACCCCATTAGAAAGTATGTGTGTCACAAACCCCATTAGAAAGTGTGTGTGTCACAAACCCCATGGGACAGAGTGTGTGTCACGAAACCCATTGGACAGCATGTGTGTCACAAGCGTCATTGGACAGAGTGTGTGTGTCACAAACCCCATTGGAAAGTTTATGAGTCACAAACCGCATTGGATAGCGTGTGTGTGACAAACTCCATTGGACAGAGTGCGTGTCACAAACCCCATTGGACAGTGTGTGTGTCACAAACCCCATTGGACATAGTGTGTGTGTCAGAAAACCCAATGGACAGCTTCTGTGTCACGAACCCCATTGGACAGCGTGTGTGTCACAAGCACCATTGTACAGAGTGTGTGTGTCAGAAACCCCATTGGATAGCGTGTGTGTGGAACAAACCCCATTAGAAAGTGTGCGTGTGACAAACCCCTTTGGAAAGTGTGTGTGTGACAAACCCCATTGGATAGCGTGTGTGTGTCACAAACCCCATTTGATAGCATGTGTGTGTCACAAACCCTATTAGATAGTGTGTGGGTCACAAACCCCATTGGACAGCGTGTGTGTCACAATCCCCTTTGGACAGCTTGTGTGTCACAATCCCCATTGGACAGCGTGTGTGTGTCACAAAACCCATTGGACAGAGTGTGTTTCACAAAATCCCATGTACAGTGTGCGTGTCACAAACCCCATTGGACAGTGTGTGTGTCACAAACCCCTTTGGATATTGTGTGTCACAGACACCATTGGACAGCGTGTAGGTGTCACAACACCATTGGACAGTCTGTGTCTGTTACAAACCCATTGGACAGAGTGTGTGTGTCACAAAACTCAAGGGACAGCGTGTGTGTCACGAAACCCATTGGACAGCGTGTGTGTCACAAGCGCCATTGGTCAAAGTGTGTGTGTCACAAACCCCATTGGACAGAGTGTGTATGTCACAATCCCCATTGGACAGTGTTTGTGTGTTACGAACCCCATTGGACAGCGTGTGTGTCACAAACCCTTTTGAACAGTGTGTGTGTCACAAACTCCATTGTACAGCGTGTGTGTGTCACAATCCCCTTTGGACAGTGTGTGTGTCACAAACCCTCCTGCTCATTGTGTGTGTCACGAAGCCCATTGGACAGCGTGTATATGTCAAAATCCCCTTTGGCCAGTGTGTGTGTCACAAACCACATGGGTCAGAGTGTTTGTCACAAACACTACTGGACAGCGTGCGTGTCACAAGCCCATTGGACAGAGTGTGTGTGTCACAAAACCCACTGGACAGCGTGTGTGTCACGAACCCCATTGGACAGCGTTTGTGTCACAAGCAGCATTGGAGAGAGTGTGGTGTCACAAACCCCATTGAAAAGTGTATGTGTCACAAACCCCATTGAAAAGTGTTTGTGTCACAAACCCATTGGATAGCGTGTGTGTCACAAACCACATTGGACAGCGTGTGTGTCACAAACCCCATTGGACAGCATGTGTGTGTCACAATATGCATTGGACAGTGTGTGTGTCACAAACCCCATTGGACAGAATTTGTGTCACAAACCCCATTGGACAGCGTGTGTGTCACAAACCCCATTGGACAGCATGTGTGTGTCACAATACGCATTGGACAGTGTCTGTGTCACAAACCCCATTGGACAGCATTTCTGTCACAAACTCCATTGCACAGTGTGTGTGTCACATACACCCTTTGACAGTGTATGTGTCACAAACCCCATTGGACAGCGTGTGTGTCACAAATTCCATTGGACAGCGTGTGTGTGTCACAAACATCATTTGACAGAGTGTAAGTCACAAACACCATTGAACAGTTTGTGTGTCACAAAACCCGTTGGACAGCGAGTGTTTGTCACAAACCTTCGTGGTCAGTGTGTGTGTCACAAACCCCATTGGACAGCGTGTGTGTCACAAACCCTGTGGGACAGTGTGTGTGTGTCACAAACCCCATTAAAACGTGTGCGTGTCAAAACCCCATTGGATAGCGTGTGTGTGTCACAAACCCCATTAGAAAGTGTGTAGGTTACAATCCCCATTGGACAGCGTCTGTGTCACAAACCCCATTGGACAACGTTTTTGTCACAAACACCATTGGACAGCATGTGTGTGTCCCAATCCCCTTTGGACAGTGTGTATGTCACAAAAATCATTGGATAGCGTGTGTGTCACAAACCCCATTTGAAAGTGTGTGTGTCATAAACCCCATTGGACTGCGTGTGTGTCATAAACCCCATTGGACAGCGTGTGTGTGTCACAAAACCCATTGCACAGTGTTTGTGTGTCACAAACCCCATTGGACAGCGTGTGTGTCACAAACCCCACTGGACCGCGTGTGTGTCAAAAACACCCATGGGCAGTGTGCGTGTCACAAACCCCACTGGACATCGTGTGTGTCACAAACCCTTTTGGACACTGTGTGTCTCACAAACCCCACTGGACAGCGTGTGTGTCACAAACACCCATGGACAGTGTGCATATCACAAACCCCTTTGGACATAATGTGTGTCACAAACCCCTTTGGAAAGAGTGTGTGTCACAAACCCCCTTGGACAGCGTGTGTGTCACAAGCCCCATTGGACAGCGTGTGTGTCACAAGCACCATTAGACAGTGTGTTTGTGTAACAATACCCATTGGACAGTTTGTGTGTCACAAACCCCATTGGACAGCGTGTGTGTCACAAACCCCCGTAGACACTCTGTGTGTTACAAACCCCATTGGACAGTGTGTGTGTCACAAATACTTTTGGACAGTGTGTGTCTCAGAAAACCCCACTGGACAGTGTGTGTGTCACAAAAACCCATCGACAGTGTGCGTGTCACGAACCCCATTGGACATCATGTGTGTCACAAATCCCTTTGGAAAGAGTGTGTGTCACAAACACCATTGGACAGCGTCTGTGTGTCACAAACCCCTTTGGACAGTGTGTCTGTGTGTCACAAATTCCTTTGGACAGAGTGTGTGTCACAAATACTTTTGGACAGTGTGTGTCTCACAAACCCCTTAGGACAGTGTGTGTTTCACAAACCCCATTGGACAGTGTGTGTGATGTCACAATCCCCATTGGACAGAGTGTGTTTCACAAACCCCATTGGACACTGTGTGTGTCATAAAAGCCATTGGACAGCAACCGTGTTACGAACACCATTGGACAGCGTGTGTGTCGTAAACCCAATTGGTCAGCGTGTGTGTGTCACAAATGCCCCTGGACAGTTTGTGTGTAACAAACCCCATTGGACACCGTGTGTGTCACAATCCCCACTAACAGCGTGTCTGTCACAGTCCCCATTGGACAGCGTTTGTGTCAGAAACCCCATTTTAGAATGTGTGTGTCACAAACACCATTGGAAAGCCTGTGTTTGTGACAAACCCCAATGGACAGTGTGTGTTTCACAAAACCCGTTGGAAAGTGTGTGTGTCACAAACACCATTAGAAAGTTTGTCTGTCACAAACACAATAAGATAGCGTGTCTGTGTTACAAACCCTATTGAACAGTGTGTGTGTCACAAACCCTACTGGACAGCATGTGTGTCACGAACCCCATTGGAAAGTGTGTGTGTCACAAACCCCCCTGGACAGTGTGTGTGTCACAATCCCAAGTGGGCAGCGTGTGTGTCAAAACCCCATTGGACAGTACGTGTGTGACACAAACACCCATGGACACTGTGAGTGTCACAAACACCATTAGACAGCGTGTGTGCCACAAGCCTTTTGGACAGAGTGTGTGTGGCACAAATCCCATTGTACAGCTTATTTGTCATAATCCCCATTGGACAGCGTTTGTGTCACAAACCCCATTGGACAGAGTGTGTATGTCAAACCACATTGGATAGAGTGTGTGTCACAAACCCCATTGGACAGAGTGTGTGTGACAAACCCCATTTTACAGTGTATGTGTCACAAACCCCATTGGATAGCGAGTGTGACACAGACACCATTGGACAGAGAGTGTGTGTCACAAAAACCACTGCACAGTGTGTGTGTCACAAACCCCTTTGGACAGAGTTCGTGTCACAAACACCATTGGACAGCCATTGGATAGCGTGTGTGTGTCATAATCCCCATTGGACAGTGTGTGTGTCACAAACCCAATGGGACAGAGTCTGTGTCACGATCCCCATTGGACAGTGTGTGTGTCACAAACGCCACTGGATAGCGTGTGTGTCACAAACACCCATGGACAGTGTGTGTGTCACAAATCCCATTGGAAAGCGTGTGTGTGCCACAAACCCCAAGGGACAGAGTGTGTGTCACGATCCCTATTGGACAGCGTGTCTGTAACAAGCACCACTGGACAGAGTGTGAGTGTCACAAACCCCACTGGATAGTGTGTGTGTCGAAAACCCCAATAGAAAGTGTGTGTGTCACAAACCCCATTGAACAGTGTGTGTGTCACAAATCCCCGTGGACACTGTGTGTGTCACAAACCCCATTGGACAGTGTGTGTGTCACAAACCCCAATGGAGAGCGTGTGTGTCACAAACAGCCATGGACAGTGTGCGTGTCATAAACCCCATTGGTCAGTGTATGTGTCACAAACCCCATTGGACAGCGTGTGTGTTACAAACACCCATGGACAGTGTGCGTGTCACAAACCCCATTGAACATCGTTTGTTTCACAAACCCCTTCGGACAGAAAGTGTGTGTCACAATCCCCATTGGGCAGTGTATGTGTCACAAACCACATGGGACAGAGTGTGTGTCACGAACCCCATTGGACAGCGTGTGTGTCACAATCCCCATTGGACAGCTTGTGTGTCACAAACCCCATTGGACATCGTGTGTGTTACAAACACCCAAGGACAGCTTGTGTGTCACAAACTCCATTGGACAGTGTGTGTGTCACAAACCGCATGGGACAGAGTGTGTGTCGCGAACCCCATTGGACAGCGTGTGAGTCAAAAGCGCCATTGGACAGAGTGTGTGTGTCACAAAACCCATTGGATAGTGTATGTGTCACAAACCCAATTGGATAGCGTGTGTGTGTCACAAACCCTCCTGGTCAGTGTGTGTGTCACAAAACCCATTGGACAGAATGTGTGTTACAAACACCATTGGACACTGTCTGTGTAAAAAACCCAATAGGTCAGCGTGTGTGTCACAAACTCCATGGGACAGCGTGTGTGTGTCACGAACCCCATTAGAAAGGGTGTGTGTCACAAACCCCTTTGGATTGCGTGTGTGTGTCACAAACCGAATTGGACAGTGTGTGTGTGTCACAAACCCCATTGGACAGCGTGTGTGTGTAACAATAGCTATTGGACAGTGTGTGTGTCACAATCCCCAGTGGACAGCGTGTGTGTCAAAACCTCATGTGACAGTGTGTCTGTCACAAACCCCACTGGAAAGCGTGTGTGTGTCACAATTCCCATTGGAAAGCGTATGTGTGTCACAAGCCTATTGGACAGAGTGTGTGTGTCACAAAACCCAGTGGACAGCGTTTGTGTCAGGAACCCCATTGGACAGCATGTGTGTGAAACAATACCCATTGGACAGTGTGTGTGTCACAAACCCCAGTGGACAGCGTGTGTGTCACGAACCCCATTGGACAGCTTGTGTACCACAAGACCTATTGGACAGAGTGTATGTGTCACAAACCCCATTGAACAGCGGTTGTGTCACAAACCCCATTGAAAAGTGTGTGTCACAAACCCCATTGGACAGCGTGTGTGTCAGAAACACCATTGGACAGCGTGTGTGTGTCACAATCCCCATTGGACAGTGTGTGTGTGTCACAAACCCCATTGGACAGTGTGTGTGTCACAAACCGCATGGGACAGAGTGTGTGTCACAAACCCCATTGGACAGCGTGTGTGTGTCACAAGCACCATTGGACAGAGTGTGGTGTCACAAACCCCATTCTAAAGTGGATGTGTCACAATCCCCATTGGACAGCGTGTGTGTGTCACAATCCCATTGGACAGTGTGTGTGTCACAAAACCCATGGCACAGATTGTGTGTCACAAACACTATTGGTCAGCGTGTGTGTGTCACAAGCCCATTGGACAGAGTGTGTGCATCACAAACCCCATTGGACAGCGTGTGTGTGTCACAAGCACCATTGGACAGAGTGTGGTGTCACAAACCCCATTGGAAAACGTATGTTTCACAAACCCCACTGGATAGCGTGTGTGTGTCACAAACCCCTTTGGACAGTGTGTGTGTCACAAACCCTATTGGACAGCGTGTGTGTGTCACAATCCCCATTGGACAGTGTGTGTGTCACAAACCCCATTAGAAAGTATGCGTGTCACAAACCTCATTGGATAGCGTGTGTGTGTCACAAGCACCATTGGACAGAGTGTTGTGTCACAATCCCCATTGGACAGCGTGTGTGTCATAAACCCCATTTGATAGAGTGTGAGTGTCACAAACCCCATGGGACAGAGTGTGTGTCACGAACCCCATTGGACAGCGTGTGTGTCACAAACACCACTTTAAAGTGTATGTGTTACAAACCCAATTGGATAGCGTGTGTGTGTCACGAACCCTCCTGGTCAGTGTGTGTGTCACAAAACTCACTGGACAGCATGCGTGTCACAAACACCATTGGACAGCGTGTGTGTGTCACAAACCCGATTGGAAAGTGTGTGTCACAAACCCCATTGGATAGCGTATGTGTGTCAAAAACCCCATTAGAAAGAATGTGTGTCACAAACCCCTTTGGATAGCATGTGTGTGTCACAAACCCTACTGGACAGTGTGTGTGTTTCACAAGCCCCATTGGACAGCGTGTGTGTCACAAACCACATTGGACATCTTGTGTGTGTCGCAAACCCCATTGGACAGAGTGTATTTGTCACAAAGTCCATTTGACAGAGTGTGTTTCACGAACCCCATTGGACAGCGTGTGTGTCACAAACCCCATTGGATAGCATGTGTGTGTCACAAACCCTATTGGACATTGTGTGTGACACAATCCCCATTGGACAGCGTCTTTGTCACAAACTCAATGGGAAAGAGTGTGTGTCACAAACACTATAAGAGAGCGAGTGTGTGTCACAAGCCCATTGGACAGAGTGTGTCTGTCAAAAAACACACTGGACAGCGTGTGTGTCACGAACCCCTTTGGACAGCGTGTGTGTCACAAGCACCATTGGTCAGAGTGTGGTGTCACAAACCCCATTGGATAGCGTGTGTGTGTCACAAACCCCATTGGATATCGTGTGTGTCACAAACCAAATTGGACAGTGTGTGTGTGTCACAAACCCTATTGGACAGCGTGTGTGTCACAAACCCCTCTGGACAGTGTGTGTGTCACAAACCCCATTGGTTAGAGTGTGTGTGTCACAAACCCCATTAGAAAGTATCCGTGTCACAAACCCCATTGGATCGCATGTGTGTGTCATAAACCCTATTGGACAGTGTGTGTGTCACAAAACCCACTGGATAGCGTGTGAGTCACAAACTCCATTGGACAGTGTGTGTGTCACAATCCTCATTGGACAGAGTTTGTGTCACAATCCCCATTGGACAGCGTGTGTTTCACAAACCCCATTGCACAGTATGTGTGTGTCACAAAACCCATTAGAAAGTGTGCGTGTCACAAACCCCATTGGATAGCATGTGTGTGTCACAAACACCATTGGAGAGTGTGTGTGTCACAAAACCCACTGGATAGCGTGTGTGTCACAAACCCCATTGAACAGTGTGTGTGTCACAAACCTCATTGGACATAGTTTGTGTCCAAACCCCCATGGACACTGTGCCTGTCACAAACCCCATTGGATAGCATGTGTGTGTCAAAAACACCATTGGACAGTGCGTGTGTGTCACAAAACCCATTAGACAGCGGGTGTGTCACAAAGACCTTCGGACAGTGTGTGTGTCACAAACCCCATTAGAAAGTATGCGTGTCACAAACCCCATTGGATAGCGTGTGTGTCACAAACCCAACTGGATAGCATGTGTGTCACAAACCCCATTGGACAGCGTGTGTGTCACAAGCCCCATTGGACAGAGTGGAATTGTCACAAAGCCCACTGGACAGCGTGTGTGTCACAAACCCCTTTGGACAGTGTGTGTGTCACAAACTCCATTGGACAGCGTGTGTGTGTCACAATCCCCATTGGACAGTGTGTGTGTCACAAAACCCATGGCACAGATTGTGTGTCACAAACACTATTTGTCAGCGTGTGTGTGTCACAAGCCCATTGGACAGAGTGTGTGTGTCACAAACACCATTGGACAGCGTGTGTGTGTCACAAGCACCATTGGACAGAGTGTGGTGTCACAAACCCCATTGGAAAGTGTATGTTTCACAAACCTCACTGGATAGCGTGTGTGTGTCACAAACCCTATTGGACAGTGTGTATGTCACAAAACCCACTGGATAGCGTGTGTGTCACAAACCCCATTACACAGGGTGTGTGTGTCACAATACCAATTGGACAGTGTGTGTGTCACAAACCTCATTGGACAGAGTTTGTGTTACAAACCCCCGTGGACACTGTGTGTCACAATCCCCATTGGACAGCGTGTGTTTCACAAACCCCATTGCACAGGGTGTGTGTGTCACAAACCCCATTAGAAAGTGTGCGTGTCACAAACCCCTTTGGATAGCATGTGTGTGTCACAAACCCTATTGGACAGTGTGTGTGTCACAATCCCCATTGGACAGCGTCTTTGTCACAAACCCAATGGGACTGAGTGTGTGTCACAGACACTATAGGACAGCGTGTGTGTGTCACAAGCCCATTGGAAATAGTGTGTGTGTCACAAAACCCACTGGACATCGTGTGTGTCACAAACCCCATTGGGCAGCGTGTGTGTCACAAGCACAATTGGACAGAGTGTGGTGTCACAAACCCCATTGGAAAGTGTTTGTGTCACAAACCCCATTGGATAACGTGTCTGTGTCACAAACACTATTGGACAGTGTGTGTGTCACAATCCCCAGTGGAAAACGTGTGTGTCAAAGCCCCGTTTGATAATGTGTGTTTCACAAAACCCACTTAACAGCGTGTCTGTCACAAACACCCATGGACAGTGTGAGTGTCACAATCCCTATTGGACAATGTGTGTCTTAAAAACCTTTTGACAGTTTGTGTGTCAAAAACGCCATTGCACAGCATGTGTGTGTCACAATCCCCATTGGACAGTGTGTGTGTCACAAACACAATGGGACAGTGTGTGTTTCACATGCACCATTGGATATCGTGTGTGTCACAAGCCCATTGGACAGAGTGTGTGTGTCACAAGCCCATTGGAAAGTGTATGTGTCACAAACCGCATTGGACTGCGTGCGTGTGCCACAAATCCTATTGGACAGTGTGTGTGTCACAAACCCAATTGGACAGCGTGTGTGTCACAAACACCATTGGACAGCGTGTGTGTGTAACAATACCCATTGGACACTTTGTGTGTCACAAAACCCTTTGGACAGAGTTTGTGTCACAAACCCCATTGGACAGCGTGTGTGTCACATACCCCATTGGACAGCGTTTGCGTGTCACAATACCCATTGGACAGTGTGTGTGTCACAAACCACATTGGACTGCGTGTGTGTGTGTCACAATCCCTGTTGTACAGTGTGTGTGTCACAAACTCCATTGAACAGCGTGTGTGTCACAAGCACCATTGGACAGAGTGTGTGTGTCACGAGCCCCATTGGACAGCGTGTGTGTCACAAACTCCATTGGACAGCGTGTGTGTGTAACAATACCCGTTGGACAGCCTGTGTGTCACAAACCCCATTGGACAGCGTGTGTGTCACAAACCCCCGTGGATACTGTGTGTGTCACAAACCCCATTGCACAGTGTGTGTGTCACAATCCCCACTGGACAGCGTGTGTGTCACAAACACCCATGGACAGTGTGCATGTCAATACCCCATTGGACATCGTGTGTGTCACAAACCCTTTTGGACAGTTTGTGTGTCACAAACCCCACTGGTCAGCGTGTGTGTCACAAACCCCATTGGACAACGTGTGTGTCAAAATACCCATTGGACAACGTCTGTGTCACAAACACCATTGGACAGCGTGTGTGTGTCACAATACCCATTGGACATTGTGTGTGTCACAAACCCCATTGGACAGCGTGTGTGTGTCACAATCCCCATTGTACAGTGTGTGTGTCACAAAAAACATTGGACAGCATGTGTGTCACAAGCCCACTGGACAGAGTGTGTGTGTCACAAAACACATTGCACAGGGTGTGTGTCACAAACCCCATTGGACAGCGTGTGTGTGTCACAATCCCCACTGTACAGTGTGTGTGTCACAAACCGCATTGGGTAGCGTGTGTGTCACAAACCCCTTTGGACTGTATGTATGTAAGAAACCCCATTGGACAGCGTGTTTTTCACAAGTCCCATTAAACAAAGTGTGTGTGTCACAAACCCCGTTGGACAGCATCTGTGTCACAAACCGCTTTGGACAGTGTGTGTGTCACAAACCCCATCAAACAGCGTGTGTGTGTCACAATACCCACTGGACAGTGTGTGTGTCACAAACCCGTTTGGAGAGAGTTTGTGTCACAAACCCCATTGGACAGCGTGTGTGTCACAAACCCCATTGGAAAGTGTATGTGTCACAAACCGCATTTTATAGCGTGTGTGTGACACAAACCCCATTGTACAGCATGTTTGTCACAAGCCCTTTGGACAGAGTGTGTGTGTCACAAACCCCGTAGGACAGCGTGTATGTCAAAAACCCCTTTAGACAGCGTGTGTGTCACAAATCCCATTGGACAGTGTGTGTGTCACAAAACCCATTGGACAGCCTGTGTGTCACAAACAGCCATGGACAGTGTGAATGTCACAAACCCCATTGGATAACGTGTGTGTCACAAACCCTTTGGACAGTGTGTGTGTCACAAACCGCATTGGACAGTGTGCGTGTTACAAACATCATTGGACAGCATGTGTGTCACAAGCCCATTGGACAGATTGTGTGTGTCACAAAACCGACTGGACACCATGTGTGTCACGAACTCCATTAGACAGCGTGTGTGTCACAAGCACCATTGGACAGAGTGGGTGTGTCACAAAACCCATTGGAAAGTCTATGTGTCACAAAACCCATTGGATAGCGTGTGTGTGTCACAAAACCCATTGGACAGCATGCGTGTCACAAACCCCTTTGGATAGTGTATGTGTGTCACAAACCCCATTAGAAGTTGTGTGTGTCACAATCCCCACTGTACAGTGTGTGTGTCACAAACACCATTGGACAGCGTGTGTGTCACAATCCCCCTTGGACAGTGTGTGTGTCACAAACCCCATTGGACAGAGTGTGTGTGTCACAAACCCCATTGGACAGTGTGTGTGTCATAAACCCCGTTGGACAGCGTGTGTGTTTCACAATCCCCATTGGACAGTGTGTGTGTGTCACAATACCCATAGGACACTGTGTGTGTCACAAACTCCATTGGATATCGTGCGTGTCACAAACCCCTTTGGACAGTTTGTGTGTCACAAACACCCATGGACAGTGTGCGTGTCAGAAACCCCATTGGACATCGTCTGTGTCACAAACCCCTTTGGACAGTGTGTGCGTCACAGACCCCATTGGAAAGTGTGTGTGTGTCACAATCCCCATTGGACAGTGTGTGTGTCACAAACCCCATGGGACAGAGTGTGTGTCAGAAACCCCATTGGACAGCGTGTGTGTCACAAGCGCCATTGGACAGAGTGTGTGTGTCACAAAACCCATTGGAAAGCATGCGTGTCACACACAGCATTGCACAATGTGTTTGTAACAAACCCAATTGGTCAGCGTGTGTGTCACAAACCCCATGGGACAGCGTGCGTGTGTGTCACAAACACCATTGGAAAGTGTGTTTCACAAACCCCATTGGATAGTGTGTGTGAGTCACAAACCCCATTAGACAGTTTGTATTTTACAATCCCCATTGTACAGAGTCTGTGTCACAAACCCCATTGGACAGCGTGTGTGTTCACAAACACCATTGGACAGCGTGTGAATTGTCACAATCCTCATTGGACAGTGTGTGTGTCACAAAACCCATTGGACAGCGCGTGTGTCACAAAACCCATTAGAAAGTGCGTGTGTCCCAAACACCATTGGTTAGCGTTTGTGTGTCACAAACACTATTGTACAGAGTGTGTGTGTCACACAGCAAATTGGACACCTTTTGTGACATAAACGCCATTGGATAGCGTGTGTGTGTCACAAACCCCATTATAAAGTGTGCGTGTCACAAACCCCATTGGACATTGTGTGTGTCACAAACCCCATTGGACAGTATGTGTGTGTCACAAACCCCATTCGAAAGAGTATGTGTTTAACAATACCCATTGGACAGTGTGTGTATGACAAACCCCACTGGACAGTGTGTGTGTCACAAACCCCCCTGGACAGTGTGTATATCACAATCCCCAGTGGACAGCGTCTATGTCAATACCCCGTAGGACAGTCTGTGTGTCACAAAAACCCGTGGATAGTGTGAGTTTCACAAACCCCTTTGGACAGCGTGTGTGTCAGAAACCCCTTTGGACAGTGTGTGTGTCACAAACCCCATTGGACAGTGTGTGCGTCACAAACATCATTGGACAGCGTGTGTGTCACAATCCCCATTGGAAAGTTTATGTGTCACAAACCCCATTGGATTGCGTGTGTGTGTCACAAACCCTATTGGACAGTGTGTGTGCCATAAAATCCACTGGACAGCGTGTGTGTTCACAAACCCCATTGGACAGCGTGTTTTTCACAAGACCCTTTGCACAGAGTGTGTGTGTCACAATCCCAACTGGACAGCGTGTGTGTCACAATCCCCATTGGACAGCGTGTATGTGCAACAATATCTATTGTACAGTGTGTGTGTCACAAACCCTCGTGGACACTGTGTATGTCACAAACCCCATTGGACAGCGTGTGTTTTTACAAACCCCATTGGACAGTGTGTGTGTGTCACAATACCCACAGGACACTGTGTGTGTCACAAACTCCATTGGATATCGTGTGTGTCACAAACCCCTTTGGACAGTGTGTGTGTCACAAACACCCATGGACAGTGTGCGTGTCAGAAACCCCATTGGATATCGTCTGTGTAACAAACCCCATTGGACAGCGCGTGTGTGTCACAAACCCCATTGGAAAGTGTGTTTCACAAACCCCATTGGATAGCCTGTGTCTGTCAAAAACCCCTTTAGAAAGTATGTTTGTCACAAACCCCATTGGATAGCATGTGTGTGTCACAATCCCTATTGGACAGTTTGTATTTCACAATCTCCATTGTACAGCGTCTGTGTCACAAACCCCATTGGACAGCGTGTGTGTTCTCAAGCACCATTGGACAGCGTGTGTAGTGTCACAATCCTCATTGGACAGTGTGTGTGTCACAAAACCCATTGGACAGCACATGTGTCACAGAGCCCATTAGAAAGTGCGTGTGTCCCAAACACCATTGGATACCGTATGTGTGTCACAAACACTATTGGACAGAGTGTGTGTGTCACGCACCAAATTGGACAGCGTTTGTACATAAACGCCATTGTATAGCGTGTGTGTGTCACAAACCCCATTAAACAGTATGCGTGCTACAAAACCCATTAGATTCCCTGTGTGTTTCACAAACCGCATTAGAAATTGAGCGTGTCTCAAATCCCATATGATAGCGTGTGTGTGTCGCAAACCCCATTAGAAAGTGTGCGTGTTACAAACCCCATTGGATAGCGTGTGTGTGTCAAAAACCCTATTGGACAGTGTGTGTGTCACAAACCCCACTGGACAGCGTTTGTGTCACGTACCCCATTGGACAGCGTGTGTGTGTATCAATTCCCATTGGACAGTGTGTGTGTCACAAACCCCATTGGATAGCGTGTGTGTCTCACAAACCCCATAGGACAGCGTGTGTGTCACAAGCCACATTGAACAGCGTGTGTGTCACAAACACCATTGGACAGCGTGTGTGTGTCACAGACCCCATTAGAAAGTGTGCGTGTCACAAACCCCATTGGATAGATTGAGTGTGTCACAAACCCTATTGGATAGTGTGTATGTCTCAGTCCCCATTGGACAGCCTTTGTGTCACAAACCCCATGGGACAGCGTGTGTGTCACAAACCCCCGTGGACACTGTGTGTGTCACAAACCCTTTTGCACAGTGTGTGTGTCAGAAACCCCACTGGACAGCGTGTGTGTCACAAACACCCATGGACGGTGTGCGTGTCACAAACCCCATTGGACATCGTGTGTGTCACAAACCCCTTTGGACAGTGTGTGTGTCACAAACCCCATGGGACAGAGTGTGTGTCACTAACCCCACTGGACAGCGTGTGTGTCACAAGCACCATTGGACAGAGCGTGTGTGTCACAAAACCCATTGGAAAGTGTATGTGTCACAAACCGCACTGGATAGCGTGTGTGTGTCGCAAACCCTCCTGGTCAGTGTGTGTGTCACAAAACCCATTGGATAGCATGCGTGTCACATACACCATGGGACAGTGTGTGTGTAACAAAACCAAGTGGTCAGCGTGTGTGTCACAAACCCCGTTGGAAAGTGTGTGTGTCACAATCCCCATTTGAAAGTGGGTGTGTCACAAACCCCATTGGATATCATGTGTGTGTCACAAACCCCATTAGAAAGTGTGCGTGTCACAAAATACTTTTTATTCCGTGTGTGTGTCACAAACCCCATTAGAAAGTGTGCGTGTTACAAACCCCATTTGAAAGTGTGTGTGTCACAAACCCCATTGGATAGGGTGTGTGTCACAAAAACCCATTAAACAGTATGCGTGTCACAAAACCCATTAGAT
Source organism: Columba guinea (assembly GCA_032206185.1). Lineage (NCBI taxonomy): Eukaryota > Metazoa > Chordata > Aves > Columbiformes > Columbidae > Columba > Columba guinea. The sequence goes on along the minus strand of JAVLUU010000041.1, from coordinate 1,287,453 downwards.
TCTATGTGTGTTTCACAAACCCCATTAGAAAGTGTGCGTGTCTCAAAGCCCATATGATAGCGTGTGTGTGTCGCAAACCCTATTGGACAGTGTGTGTGTCACAAACCCCACAGGACAGCGTGTGTGTCACAAAACCCATTGGATAGCATGCATGTCATAAACACCATGGGACAGTGTGTGTGTGTCACAAACGCCATTGGACAGCGTGTGTGTAATAAACCCCTTTGGACAGTGTGTCTGTCACAAACCCCATTGGACAGGCTGTGTGTCACAAACACTATTGGACAGCGTTTGTGTCACAAAGCCATTGGACAGAGTGTGTGTGTCACAAACCCCACTGGACAGTGTGTGTGTCACGAACCCCATTGGACAGCGTGTGGGTCATAAGACCCATTGGACAGAGTGTGTGTGTCACAAACCCCATTGGACATCGTGTGTTTCAAAATCCGCATTGGACAGTGTGTGTGTCACAAACCACATGGACAGAGTGTGTGTGACAAACCCCATTGGACACCGTGTGTGTCATAACCCCCATTGGACACCGTGTGTGTCATAACCCCCATTTTACAGCGTGTGTGTGTTACAATCCCCATTGGAGAGTGTGTGTGTGTCACAAACCCCACTGGACAGCGTGTGTGTCACAAACCCCTTTAGACAGTGTGTGTGTCAAAAAACCCATTGGATAGCGTGTGTGTCACAAACCCCATTAGAAAGTGTCTGTGTCACAAACCCCACTGGATAGTGTTTGTGTGTCACAAACCCTGCTGGACTGTGTGTGTGTCACAAACCTCACTAGACAGCGTTTGTGTTACGAACCCCATTGGATAGCTTGTGTCACAAGACCCATTGGACAGAGTGTGTGTGTCACAAACGCCATTGTACAGCGTGTATGTCACAATCCTCATTTGACAGCGTGTGTGTCACAAGCCCCATTGGACAGACTTTGTGTGTCACAAACCCCTTTGGACAGAGTGTGTGTCATAAACCCCATCGGACAGCTTGAGTCACAATCCCCATTGGACAGTGTGTGTGTGTCACAGTTCCCACTGGACAGTGTGTGTGTCACAAACCCCATGGGACAGAGTGTGTGTCACAAACACTATTGGACAGAGTTTGTGTGACAAGCCCTTTGGACAGAGTGTGTGTATCACAAAATCCACAGGACAGTGTGTGTGTCACGAACCCGATTGGACAGCGTGTGTGTCACAAGCACCACTGGACAGAGTGTGGTGTCACAAACCCTATTGGAAAGTGTGTGTGTCACAAACCCCATTATAAAGTGTGTGTGTCACAAACCCCATTGGATAGCGTGTGTGAGTTACAAACCCCATTGGACAGCGTGTGTGTCACAAACACTATTGGACAGCGTGTGTGTGTCACAATCCCCATTGAACACTGTGTGTGTTACAAAACGCATTGGATAGGCTGTGTTTCACATACCCCATTTGAAAGTGTGTGTGTCACAAACCCCATTCGACATCGTGTGGGTCACAAACCCCGTTGGAAAGTGTGTTTGTCACAAACCCAATTGGACAGCGTGTGTGTGTCACAATCGTTCCTGGTCAGTGTGTGTGCCACAAACCCCATTGGACAGCGTGTGTGTGTCATAAAACCCATTAAAGAGTATGCGTGTCACAAAACCCATTGGATTTCGTGTGTGTGTCACAAACCCCATTAAAAAGTGTGCGTGTCACAAACCCCATTTGAAAGTGTGTGTGTCACAAAACCAATTGGATAGCGTGTGTTTGTCACAAACCCTATTGGACAGTGCGTATGACACAATCCCCATTGGACAGCGTCTGTGTCACAAACCCCATTGGACAGCGTGTGTGTCACAAGCCCATTGGACAGAGTGTGTGTGTCACAAAACCCAGTGGACAGCATGTGTGTCACAGACCCCATTGGACAGCGTGCATGTCACAAGCGCCATTGGAAAGTGTTTGTGTCACAAACCCTATTGGACAGTGTGTATGTCACAATCCTCATTAGACAGCGTCTGTGTCACAAACTCTATTGGACAGTGTGTGTGTCACAAAACCCACTGGACAGCGTGTATGTCACAAACCACAATATGACAGCGTGTGTGTGTCACAATACCCATTGGACAGTGTGTGTGTGTCACAATCCTTCCTGGTCAGTGTGTGTGTCACAAACCCCATTGGACAGCGTGTGTGTCCCAAACCCCATTGGACAGCATGTGTGTCACACACCCCATTGGACAGTGTGTGTGTGTTACAATACCCATTGGACAGTGTGTGTGTCACAAACCCCATTGGACAGCGTGTGGGTCATAAGACCCATTGGACAGAGTGTGTGTGTCACAAACCCCATTGGACATCGTGTGTTTCAAAATCCCCATTGGACAGCGTGTGTGTCACAAACCACATGGACAGTGTGTGACAAACCCCATTGGACACCGTGTGTGTGTTACAATCCCCATTGGAGAGTGTGTGTGTGTCACAAACCCCACTGGACAGTGTGTGTGTCACAAACCCCATTGGACAGCGTGTGTGTCACAAACACCATTGGACAGTGTTTGTGTCACAAACCCCGTTGGATAGCGTGTTTGTGTCACAGTCCCCATTGGACAGCGTGAGTGTCACAAACCACAATATGACATGTTGTGTGTGTAACAGTACCCATTGGACAGTGTGTGTGTCACAAGCCCTATTGGACAGCGTCTGTGTCTAATACCCCCGTGCGTACTGTGTGAGTCACAAACCCCATTGGGCAGTGTGTGTGTGTCATAAAACCCACTGGACAGCGTGTGTGTCACGAACCCCATTGGACAGCGTGTGTATCACAAGCACCATTGGACAGCGTGTGTGTCAGAAACCCCATGGGACAGAGTGTTTGTCGCAAACACTATTATACAGCATGTGTGTGACAAGCCCATTGGGCAGAGTGTGTGTGTCATAAAACTCACTGGACAGCGTGTGTGTCACAAACCCCATTGGACAGTGTGTGAGTCACAAACCTCATTGGACAGTGTGTGTGTCACAAACCCCATTGGACAGGGTCTGTGTCACAAACCCCATTGGAAAGTGTCTGTGTCACAAACAGCATTGGACAGCGTGTGTGTGTCACAAACCCCATTGGACAGCGTGTGTGTCACAAATCCCACTGGACAGCGTGTGTGTCACAAATACGCATGGACAGCGTGCGTGTCTCAAACCCCATTGGACATAGTGTGTGTCACAAACCCTTTTGGACAGTGTGTGTGACACAAACCCCATTGGATATCGTGTGTGACACAAACCCCATTGTACAGAGTGTTTGTCACAAGCTCATTGGACAGAGTGTGTGTGTCACAAACCCCATTGTACAGTGTGTTTGTCACAATCCCCATTGGACAGCGTGTGCGGTACAAGCCCACTGGACAGAGTGTGTGTGTCACAAAACCCCGTGGACACTGTGTGTGTAACGAACGCCATTGGACAGTGTGTGTGTCACAAACCCCCCTGGACAGTGTGTGTGTCACAGTCCCTATTGGACAGTGTCTGTGTCTCAAACCCCCGTGGACACTGTGTGTGTCACAAACCTCTTTTGATAGCGTGTGTGTGTCACAAAACCTATTGGACAGCGTGTGTGTCACAGTCCCCATTGGACAACGTGTGTGTCATGAACCCCATTAAACAGCATGTGTGTCAAAAGCAACATTGGGCAGAGTGTGTGTTTCAGAAACCCCATTTGACAGTGTGTGTGTCACAATCCCCATTGGACAGCATGTGTGTCACAAACCCCATTGGATATCGTGTGTGTGTCACAGTTCCCATTGGACAATGTGTGTGACACAAACACCATTGAACAGAGTTTGTTTCACAAATCTGATTGGACAGCGTGTGTGTCACAAACCGCATTGGATGGCGTGTGTGTGTCACAAACGCTGCTGGACAGTGTGTAGGTCACAATCTCTATTGGACAGCGTCTGTGTCACAAACCCCATTGGACAGCGTGTGTGTCACAAACACCATTGGACAGAGTGTGTGTGTGACAATCCCCATTGGACAGAGTGTGTGTGCCACAAACCCCATTGGACAGCGTGTGTGTCACAAACCCTCTTGGACAGAGTGTGTCTCAAGCCCCATTGGACATAGTGTGTGTGTCACAAAACCCATTGGACACCGTGTGTGTCACAACCCCTTTGGACACTGTGAGTGTCACAAACCCAACTGGTCAGCGTGTGTGTGTCACAAATGCCATTGGACAGCGTGTGTGTAACAAACGCCCCTGGACAGTGTGTGTGTCACAAACCCCATTGGTTAGCGTGTGTGTCACAAACCCCTCTGGACAGCGTGTGTGTCAAAATCCCCATTGGACAGCGTGTGTGTCAGAAACCCCATTGGAGAGTGTGTGTGTCACAAACAGCATTGGACAGCGTGTGTCTGTGACAAACCCCAATGGACAGTGTGTGTTTCGCAAACCCCATTGGAAACTGTGTGTGTCACAAAAGCCACTGGACAGCATGTGAGTCACGAACCCCATTGGACAGCGTGTGAGCCACAAACCCCACTGTACAGCGTGTGTGTCACAGTCCCCATTGGACAGCGTGTGTGTCACAAAAACCATTAGACAGCGTGTGTGTCACAAAAACCATTGGACAGCAAGCGTGTCAAAAACACTGTTAGGCAGAGTGTGTGTGTCGCAATCTCCATTGCACAGCGTGTGTGTCACAAACCCCCGTGGATACCGTGTGTCTCACAAACCCCATTGGACAGTGTGTCTGTCACAAACACCCATGGACAGTGCGCGTGTCACAAACCCCATTGGACATCGTTTGTGTCACAAACCTTTTTCGATACTGTGTGTGTCACAAACCCCACTGGACAGCGTGTGTGTCACAAACACCCATGGACAGTGTGGGTGTCACAAACACCATTGGACAGCGTGTGTGTCACAAGCCCATTGGACAGAGTGTGTGTGTCACAAAACCCACTTGACAGCGTGCGTGGCACAAACCCCGTTGGGAAGAATATGTGTTCACAAACCCCATTAGATAGCGTTCGTGTGGCACAAACCCTAGTGGACTGTTTGTGTGTCACAAAACCCACCGGACAGCGTGTGTGTCACAAACCCCATTGGAGAGCGTGTGTGTCACAAACCCCATTGGACAGTGTGTGTTTAACAAACCCCACTCGAGAGCGTGTGTGTCACAAACACCAATGGACAGTGTGCGTGTCACAAACACCATTGGACATCGTGTGTGTCACAAAGCCTTTTGGACAGTGTGTGTGTCACAAAACCCACTGGACAGCGTGTGTGTCACAAACACCCATGGACAGTGTGCGTAACACAAACTCCATTGGACATCGTGTGTGTCACAAACCCCTTTGGACAGCGTGTGTGTCACGAACCCCATTGGACAGCGTGTATGTCACAGTCCCCTTTGGACAGCGTGTGTCTCACGAACCCCATTGGACAGCGTGTATGTCACAGTCCCCATTGGACAACGTGTGTGTCACAAACCCCATTGGACAACGTGTGTGTCACAGTCCCCATTAGACTCCGTGTGTGTCACAAACACCATTGGACAGCATGCGTGTCACAAACACCATTGGACAGCGTGTGTGTCACACATACCATTGGACAGCGTGTGTGTCAAAATCTCCATTGGACAGCGTGTGTGTGTTACAAACCCCAATGGACAGCGTGTGTGTCACAAACACCCATGGACAGTGTGCGTGTCAGAAACACCATTGGACAGCATGTGTGTCAAAAGCCCATTGGACAGAGTGGGTGTGTCACAAAACCTACTGGACAGCGTGTGTGTCAAAAACCCCATTGGACAGTGTCTGTGTCACAAACCCCACTGGACAGTGTGTGTGTCACAAACCCCATTGGATAGTGTGTGTGTGTCACAAACCCTATTGGACAGTGTGTGTGTCACAAAACCCACTGGACAGCGTGTGTGACACAATACCCATTAGACAGTGTGTGTGTCACAATCCCCATTGGACAGCGTGCGTGTCACAAACCCCCGTGGACACTTTGTGTGTCACAAACCCCGTTGGACAGTGAGTGTGTCACAAACCCCACTGCACAGCGTGTGTGTCACAAACACCCATGGACAGTGTGCTTGTCACAAACCCCATTGGACATCGCTTGTGTCAGAAACCCCATTGGACAGTGTGTGTGTCACAAGCACCATTGGACAGAGAGTGTGTGTCACAAACCCCATTGGACAGAGTGTGTGTGTCGCAATCCCCATTGGACAGTGTGTATGTCACAAACGCCATTGGACAGCGTGTGTGTGTCACAATCCCCATTGGACAGAGTGTGTGTGTCACAATCCCCATTGGACAGTGTGTGTGTCACAAACCCAATTGGAGAGCGTGTGTGTGTCACAATCCCCACTAGACAGTGTGTGTGTCACAAACCCCATGGAATAGAGTGTGTGTCACGAACCCCATTGGACAGCGTGTGTGTCACAAGCACCATTGGACAGAGTGTGTGTGTCACAAACCCCATTGGAAAGTGTATGTTTCAACAAACCCCATTGGACAGCTTGTATGTTACAAACCCCAATATGGCAGCATGTGTGTCACAAACCCCCGTGGACACTGTGTGTGTCACGAATGCCATTGCACAGTGTCTGTGTCACAACCTCCCCTGGACAGTGTGCGTGTCACAGTCCCCAGTGGACAGAGTTTTTGTCACAAACCCCATTGGACAGTGTGTATGTCACAAACTCCATTTGACAGCGTGTGTGTCACAAGCACCATTGGACATAGTGTGTGTGTCAGAAACCCCATTGGAAAGTGCATGTGTCACAAACCCCATTGGATAGCGTCTGTGTGTCACGTACCCTATTGGACAGCGTGTGTGTCACAAACCCCATTGGACTGAGTGTGTGTCAGTCACAACCACCATTGGACAGAGTGTGAGTGTCACAAACCCCATTGGGTAGTGTGTGTGTCACAATCCCCATTAGAAATTGTGTGTGTTTTTCAAACCCCATTGGATAGATTGTGTGTGTCACAAACCCTATTGGACATCGTGTGTGTCACAATCAGCATTGGACAGCGTGTGTCTCACAAACCCCATTGGACAGATTGTGTGTCATAAACCCCTTTGGACAGCGTGTGTGTGTCACAAGCCCACTGGACAGAGTGTGTGTGTCACAAAACCCACTGGGCAGCGTGTGTGTCACGATCCCTATTGAACAGTGTGTGTGTCACAGGCACCATTGGACAGAGTGTGTGTGTCACAAACCCCATTGGACAGTGTGTGTGTCACAATCCCCATTGGACAGCGTGTGTGTCACAAACCCCATTGGACAGAGTTTGTGTCACAAAACCCATTGGACATCGTGTGTGTCAGAAAAACCATTGGACAGTGTGTGTCACAAATACAATTGGACAGCGTGTGTGTCACAAACCCTGTTGGACAGTGTGTGTGTCACAAACCCCACTGGACCGCATATGTGTCACGAACCACATTGGACAGCGTGTGTGTCACAAGACCCATTGGACAGAGTGTGTGTATCATAAACCCCGTTGGACAGCGTGTGTGTCACAATCGCCATTGGAGATCGTGTGTGTCACAAACCCCTTTGGACAGACTTTGTGTGTCACAAACCACATTGAACAGCGTATGTGTCATAAACCCCACTGGACAGCGTGTGTGTGTCACAATCCCCATTGGACAGTGTTTGTGTGTCAGAAACACTACTGGACAGCGTGTGTATCACAAAGCTCATTGGACAGTGTGTGTGTATCACAATCACCTTTGGACAGTGTGTGTGTTACAACACCCATTGGACAGAGTGTGTGTGTCACAAAACCCATTGGAAAGTGTATGTGTTACAAACCCCTTTGGATAGCGTGTGTGTGTCACAAACCCCATTGGACAGTTTGTGTGTCACAAGCCCCATTGGACAGCGTGTGTGTCACAAACCCCCGAAGACACTGTGTGTGTCACAAACCCCATTGGACAGTGTGTATTTCACAATCCCCACTGGACAGCGTGTGTGTCACAATCCCCACTGGGCAGTGTTTGTGTATCACAAACCCCATTGTACAGTGTGTGTATCACAAACCCCATTGCACTGCGTGTGTGTCACAAAACAGTTGGATAGCGTGTGTGTGTCACATACGCTCCTAGTCAGTGTGTGTGTCACAAACCGAATTGGTCAGCCTGTGTGTCACAAACCCCATTGGAAAGTGTGTGTCACCAACCCCATTGGATAGCGTGTGTGTGTCAAAAACCCCTTTAGAGAGTATTTGTGTCACAAACCCCGTTGGATAGCATGTGTGTGTCACAAACCCTATGGGACAGTGTGTATGTCACAGTCCCCATTGGACAGCGTCTGTGTCACAATCCCCATTGGACAGTGTGTGTGTCACAAAACCCATTGGACAGCGTGTGTGTCACAAAACCCATTAGAAAGTGTGTGTCTCACAAACCCCATTGGATAGCGTATGTGTGTAACAAACCCTATTGGACAGAGTTTGTGTGTCACAAACTCCATTGTACAGCGTGTGTGTCATAAACCCCACTGGATAGCGTGTGTGTGTCACAAAACCCATGGGATAGAGTGTGTGTCACGAACCCCATTGGACAGCGTGTGTGTGACACAGTCCCCATTGGACAGTGTGTGTGTCACAAAACCCATTGGATAGCATGTGTGTCACAAATCCCACCGGACCGCATATGTGTCACGAACCACACTGGACAGTGTGTGTGTCACAAGACCCTTTGGAGAGTGTGTGTGTCACAAACAGCATTGGACAGCGTGTGTGTGTCACAATCCACTTTGGACAGCATGTGTGTCACAAGCTCATTGGACAGAGTGTTTGTCACAAGCACCATTGGACAGAGTTTGTGTGTCACAAACCCCACTGGAAAGTGTATGTGTCACAAACCCCATTGGATAGCGTGTCTCTTTCACAAACCCTATTGGACAGCGTGTGTGCCACAAACACCATTGGACAGTGTGTGTGTCACAATCCCGATTGGACAGCGTGTGTGTGTCACAAACCCTCCTGGTCAGTGTGTGTGTCCCAAACACCATTGGACAGCGTGTGTGTCACAAATCCCATTGGACAGCGTGTGTGTGTCACAAACCCTATTTGACAGAGTGTGTGTCACAAACACCATTGGACAGTGTGTGTGTCACAAACCTCATTGGACAGCGTGTGTGTGTAACAATAGCTATTGGACAGTGTGTCTGTCACAAACCCCATTGGACAGCGTGTGTGTGTTACAATACGCATTGGACAGTGTGTGTCTCATAATCCCCAGTGGACAGCGTGTGTGTGTAGCAATACGCATTGGACAGTGTGTGTGTCAAAAAACCCATTGGACAGCGCATGTGTGTCACAATCCCCATTGGACAGCGTTTGTGTCACAAGCCCGTAGGACAGAGTGTGTATGTCACAAAACCCAGTGGACAGCGTGTGTGTCACGAACGCCATTGGACAGAGTGTGTGTCTGTATCACCATGGAACAGAGCGTGTGTGTCACAAACCGCATTGTAAAGTGTATGTGTCACAAACCCCATTGGATAGAGTGTGTTTGTCACAAACCCTATTGGACAGTGTGTCTGTCACAAAACGCACTGGACAGCGTGTGTGTTCACAAACCCCTTTAGAGAGTGTTGGTCTCACAAGACCCATTGTACAGAGTGTGTGTGTCACAAACCACATTGGACAGCGTGTGTGTCACAATCCCCATTGCACAGCTTGTGTGTCACAAATACCATTGAACAGCGTGTGTGTGTAACAATACCCGTTGGACAGTGTCTGTGTCACAATCCCCATTGGACAGCTTGTGTGTCACAAAGCCCATTGGACAGCGTGTGTGTCACAAATCCCCGTGGACACTGTGTGTGTCACAAACCCCATTGGACAGTGATTGTGTCACAAACCCCACTGGAGAGCGTGTGTGTCACAAACACCCATGGACAGTGTGCGTGTCATAAACCCCATTGGTCAGTGTGTGTGTCACAAACCCCATTGGACAGCGTGTGTGTTACAAACACCCATGGACAGTGTGCGTGTCACAAACCCCATTGGACATCGTTTGTGTCACAAACCCCTTCGGACAGAAAGTGTGTGTCACAATCCCCATTGGGCAGTGTATGTGTCACAAACCACATGGGACAGAGTGTGTGTCACGAACCCCATTGGACAGCGTGTGTGTCACAATCCCCATTGGACAGCTTGTGTGTCACAAACCCCATTGGACATCGTGTGTGTTACAAACACCCAAGGACAGTGTGTGTGTCACAAACCCCTTTGGACAGTGTGTGTGTCACAAACCGCATGAGACAGAGTGTGTGTCGCGAAACCCATTGGACAGCGTGTGAGTCAAAAGCGCCATTGGACAGAGTGTGTGTGTCACAAAACCCATTGGATAGTGTGTGTGTGTCACAAACCGAATTGGACAGTGTGTGTGTGTCACAAACCCCATTGGACAGCGTGTGTGTGTAACAATAGCTATTGGACAGTGTGTGTGTCACAATCCCCAGTGGACAGCGTGTGTGTCAAAACCCCAGGTGACAGTGTGTGTGTCACAAACCCCACTGGAAAGCGTGTGTGTGTCACAATACCCATTGGACAGCGTATGTGTCACAAGCCTATTGGACAGAGTGTGTGTGTCACAAAACCCAGTGGACAGCGTTTGTGTCAGGAACCCCATTGAACAGCATGTGTGTGAAACAATACCCATTGGACAGTGTGTGTGTCACAAACCCCATTGGACATCGTGTGTGTCACACACCCCTTTGGACAGCATGTGTGTGTCAAAATCCCCATTGGACAGCATGTGTGTGTCACAAACCCCATGGGACAGAGTGTTTGTCACAAACACTATTGGACAGCGTGTGTGTCACAAGCCCATTGGACAGAGCGTGTGTGTCACAAGCCCATTGGACAGAGTGTGTGTGTCACAAAACCCACTGGACAGCGTGTGTGTCACGAACCCCATTGGACAGAGTGTGTGTGTAACAAACCCCATTGGAAAGTGTATGTGCCACAAACCCCATAGGGCTGCGTGCGTGTGTCACAAACCCTATTGGACAGTGTGAGTGTCACAAAACCCACTGGACAGCGTGTGTGTTCACAAACCCAATTGGATAGCGTGTTTTTCACAAGACCCAATGGACAGAGTGTTGGTGTCACAAAGCCCATTGGACAGTGTGTGTGTCACAATCCCCATTGGACAGCGTGTGTGTCACAAACACCATTGGACACCGTGTGTGTCACAAATCCGATGGGACAGCATGTGTGTCACAAACGCCATTGGACAGCGTGTGTGTCACAAACCCCATTACAGCGTGAATGTGTCACAATCTCTATTGAACAGTGTGTGTGTCACAAACACCATTGGACAGTGTGTGTGTAAAAAACCCAATTGGTCAGCGTGTGTGTCACAAACCCCATTAGAAAGTATGCGTGTCACAAACCCTATTGGATAGCGTGTGTGTGTCACAAACCCCATTGGAAAGTGTGTGTGTTTCACAATCCCTATTGGACAGTGTGTGTGTCACAAAACCCGTTGGATAGCGTGTGTGTAACAAACCCCTTTAGAAAGAGTGTGTGTCACAAACCCCATTGGAGAGCATGTGTGTCACAAACCCCATTGGATAGCGTGTGTGTCAAAATCCCCATTGGACAGTGTGTGTGTCAGAAACTCCTCTGGACAGCGTGTGTAGTCACAAATACCCATGGACAGTGTTCGTGTCAAAAACCCCATTGGACAGAGTTTGTGTCACAAGCCCCATTGGAAAGTGTGTGTGTCACAAACACGATTGGACAGCGTGTGTGTGTCACAATCCCCATTGGACAGCGTGTGTGTCATAAACCGCATTGGATAGCGTTTGTGTGTCACAAACCCCATTATAAAGTGTGCGAGTCACAAACCCCATTGGACATTGTGTGTGTCGCAAACCCCATTGGACAGTGTGTGTGTCACAAACCCCATTGGACAGAGTTTGTGTTTAACAATACCCATTGGACAGCATTTGTGTGACAAACCCCTGTAGACACTGTGTGTTTCACGAACGCCATTGGACAGTGTGTGTGTCACCAACCCCCCTGGACAGTGTGTGTGTCACAATCCCCAGTGGACAGCGTGTTTGTCACAAAACCCACTGGACACCGTGTGTGTCACAAACACCATTGGACAGCGCGTGTGTGTAACAGTACCCATTGGACAGAGTGTGTGTCACAAACCCCATTGGACAGTGTGTATCTCACAAACTCCACTGGACAGCGTGTGTGTTCACAAACCCCATTGGACAGCGTGTTTTTCACAAGACCCATTGGCCAGAGTGTATTTGTCACAAACCCCATTGGATAGTGTGTGTGTCACCAGCCCCATTGGACAGCGTGTGTGTCACAAACACCATAGGAGTACGCGTTTTTGTAACAATAACCGTTGGAAAGCCTTTGTGTCACAAACCCCATTGGACAGCATGTGTGTCACAAACACCCATGTACAGTGTGAGTGTCACAAACCCCATTGGATAGCGTGTGTGTCACAAAGCACTTTGGACAGTGTGTGCGTCACAATCCCCATTGGACAACGTGTGTGTCACAAACACCATTCGACAGTGTGTGTGTCATGAAACCCATTGGACAGCGTGTGTGTTTCGAAATCCCCATTGGACAGTGTGTGCGTTTCACAAACCCAATTTGACATTGTGTGTGTCACAAACCCCTTCGGACAGCGTGTGTGTCACAAACAGCCATGGACAGTGTGCGTGTCACAAACCCAACTGGACATTGTCTGTGTCACAATCGCCTTTGGACAGCGTGTATCTTACAAACCCCATTGGACACCGTGTGAGTGTCACAATCACCATTGGATAGTGTGTGTGTCACAAACCCCATGGGACAGAGTGTGTGTCACGAACCCCATTGGACAGCGTGTGTGTCACAAGCGCCATTGGACAGAGTGTGTGTGTCACAAACCCATTGTAAAGTGTATGTGTCACAAACCACTTTGGCTAGCGTGTGTGTCTCACAAACCCTCCTGGTCAGTGTGTGTGTCACAAAACCAATTGGAGAGCATGCGTGTCACACACACCATTGGACAGTGTGTGTGTAACAAACCCCATTGGAAAGCGTATGTGTCACAAACCCTTTTGGATATTGTGTGTGTATGTCACAAACCCTATTAGAAAGTATGCGTGTGACAAACCCTTTTGGATAGCCTGTGTGTGTCACAAACCCCATTAGAAAGTATGCGTGTCACAAACCCCTCTAGAAAGTGTGTGTGTCACAAACACCATTGGACAGCGTGTGTGTGTCACAATCGCCATTGGACAGTGTGTGTGTCACAAAACCCATTGGATAGCATGTGTGTCACAAACCCCATTAAAAAGACTGTGTGTCAAAAACACCATTGCATAGCGTGTGTGATGTCATAAACCCTATTGAACAGTGTGTGTGTCACAAACCCCACTGGACAGCGTGTGTCATGAACACCATTGGACAGCTTGTGTGTACACAAGACCTATTGGCAAGAGTGTGTGTGTCTCAATCCCCATTGGACAGCGTGTGTGTCACAATCCCCATTGGACAGTGTGTGTGTCATAAACCCCATTGGACAGCGTGTGTATTTCACAATCCCCATTGGACAGCGTGTGTGTCACAAACCACATTGGACAGTGTGTTTGTGTCACAATACCCATAGGACAGTGTGTGTGTCAGAAACGCCACTGGAAAGCGTGTGTGTCACAAACACCCATGGACAGTGAGCGTGTCACAAATCCCATTGGACATCGTGTGTGTGTTACAATCCCCATTGGACTGTGAGTGTGTCACAAACCCCATGGGACAGAGTGTGTGTCACGAACCCCTTTGGACAGTGTGTGTGTCACAAACCCCATTGGACAGCGTGTGTGTGTCACAATCCCCATTGGACAGTGTCTGTGTTACAAAATCCATTCGATAGAGTGTGTTTGTCACAAACCCTCCTGGCCAGTGTGTGTGTCACAAAACTTATTGGACAGCATGCGTGTCATGAACACCATCGGGCAGTGTGTGTGTAACAAAGCCAATTGGTCAGCGTGTGTGTCACAAACCCCACTGGATAGCGTGTGTGTGTCACAAACCCCATTAGAAAGTGAGCGTGTCACAAACCCCATTGGAAAGTGTCTGTGTCACAAACACCATTGGACAGCGTGTGTGATGTCACAAACCCTCCTGGTCAGTGTGTGTGTCACAAACCCCACTGGACAGCGTGTGTGTCACGAACCCCATTGGACAGCTTGTGTACCACAAGACCTATTGGACAGAGTGTATGTGTCACAAACCCCATTGGACAGCGTGTGTGTCACAAAACCCATTGGAAAGTGTGTGTCACAAACCCCATTGGACAGCGTGTTTGTCAGAAACACCATTGGACAGCGTGTGTGTGTCACAATCCCCATTGGACAGTGTGTGTGTGTCACAATCCCCACTGGACAGTGTGTGTGTCACAAAACCCATTGGATAGCGTGTGTGTCACGAACCCCATTAGAAAGTGTTTGTGTCACAAACCCCATTGGATAGCGTATGTGTGTCACAAACCCTATTGGACAGAGTGTGCGTTTCACAAACCCCATTGGACAGCGTGTGTGTCACAAAACCCATTGGACAGCGTGTGTGTCACAAGCCCCATTGGACAGCGTGTGTGTCACAAACCCCTTTGGACACTCTGTGTGTCACAAACCCCATTGGATAGTGTGTGTGTCACAAACCCACCTGGACAGTGTGTGTGTCACAAACCCCATTGGACATCGTGTGTGTCACAAAGCACTTTGGACAATGTGTGCGTCACAGACGCCATTGGACAGCGTGCGTGTGTCACAATCCCTATTGGACAGTGTGTGTGTCACAAATATCATTGGACAGCGTATTTGTCACAAGCCCATTAAACAGAGTGTGTGTGTCACAAAACCCACTGGACAGCGTGTGTGTCACGAACCCCATTGGACAGCGTGTGTGTCACAAATACCATTGGACAGCGTGTGGGTGTAACAATACCCATTGGACACTGCGTGTGTCACAAACCCCATTGGACAGTGTGTGTGTCACAAACTCCACTGGACAGTGTGTGTGTCACAAACACCCATGGACAATGTGCGTGTCAGAAAACCCATTGGACATCACGTGGGTCGCAAACCCCTTTGGAAAGTGTGTGTTTCACAAATACCATTGGACAGCGTTTGTGTGTCACTATCCCCTTTGGACAGTGTGTCAGTCACAAACCCCATGGGACAACGTGTGTGTGTCACAATCCCCATTGGACAGCGTGTGTGTCAAAACGCCATTGGACAGTGTGTGTGTCACAAACCCCATTGGACAGCGTGTGTGTCACAAACCCCCGTGGACAGTGTGCGTGTCACAAACCCCATTGGACATCGTGTGTGTCACAAACCCCATTGGACAGTGTGTGTGTCAGAAACACCATCGGACAGCGTGTGTGTTTCACAATCTCCATTGGACAGTGTGTGTGTCACAAAACCCACTGGAAAGCGTGTGTGTCACAAACACCAGTGGACAGCGTGTGTGTCACAAACCCCATGGGACAGAGTGTGTGTCACGAACACCATTGGACAGCGTGTGTGTCACAAGCGCCATTGGACAGAGTGCGGTGTCACAAACCCCATTGGATAGTGTGTGTGTGTCACAAACCCTATTGGACAGTGTGTGTGTCACAAAACCCACTGGAGAGCGTGTGTTTCACAAACCCCCGTGGACAGTGTGTGTGTCACAAACCGCATGGGACAGAGTGTGTGTCGCGAACCCCATTGGACAGCGTGTGAGTCAAAAGCGCCATTGGACAGAGTGTGTGTGTCACAAACCCCTTTGGATAGTGTGTGTGTCACCAGCCCCATGGGACAGCGTATGTGTCACAAAACGCATTGGACAGTGCGTGTGTCACAAAAATCATTGGACAGCATGTGTGTTTCGAAATCTCCATTGGACAGAGTGTGTGTGTCACAAACCCCATTGGAGAGTGTATGTGTCACAAACCCCATTGGATAGCGTGTGTGTGTCACAAACCCTCCCGGTCAGTGTGTGTGTCACAAAACCCTTTGGACAGCATGCTTGTCACAAATACTATTGGAGAGTGTGTGTGTAACAAACCCCATTAGAAAGTATGCGTGTCACAAACCCAATTGGATAGCGTGTGTGTATCACAAACCCCATTGGAAAGCGTATGTGTCACAAACCCTTTTGGATAGTGTGTGTGTATGTCACAAACCCCATTATAAAGTATGCGTGTGACAAACCCTTTTGGATAGCCTCTGTGTGTCACAAACCCCATTAGAAAGTACGCGTGTCACAAACCCCTCTAGAAAGTGTGTGTGTCACAAACATCATTGGACAGCGTGTGTGTGTCACAATCGCCATTGGACAGTGTGTGTGTCACAAACCCCATTGGACAGCGTGTGTATTTCACAATCCCCATTGGACAGTGTTCGTGTGTAACAAACCCCATTAGACAGAGTGTGTGTCACAAGCCCCATTGGACAGAGTGTATGTGTCACAAACCCCATTGGACAGCGTGTGTGTCACAATCCCCATTGGACAGCGTGTGTGTCACAAACCACATTGGACAGTGTGTTTGTGTCACAATACCCATAGGACAGTGTGTGTGTCACAAACGCCACTGGAAAGCGTGTGTGTCACAAACACCCATGGACAGTGAGCGTGTCACAAATCCCATTGGACATCGTGTGTGTGTTACAATCCCCATTGGACTGTGAGTGTGTCACAAACCCCATGGGACAGAGTGTGTGTCACGAACCCCTTTGGACAGTGTGTGTGTCACAAACCCCATTGGACAGCGTGTGTGTGTCACAATCCCCATTGGACAGTGTCTGTGTTACAAAATCCATTCGATAGAGTGTGTTTGTCACAAACCCTCCTGGCCAGTGTGTGTGTCACAAAACTTATTGGACAGCATGCGTGTCATGAACACCATCGGGCAGTGTGTGTGTAACAAACCCAATTGGTCAGCGTGTGTGTCACAAACCCCACTGGATAGCGTGTGTGTGTCACAAACCCCATTAGAAAGTGAGCGTGTCACAAACCCCATTGGAAAGTGTCTGTGTCACAAACACCATTGGACAGCGTGTGTGATGTCACAAACCCTCCTGGTCAGTGTGTGTGTCACAAACCCTACTGGACAGCGTGTGTGTCACGAACCCCATTGGACAGCTTGTGTACCACAAGACCTATTGGACAGAGTGTATGTGTCACAAACCCCATTGGACAGCGTGTGTGTCACAAAACCCATTGGACAGTGTGTGTGTGTCACAATCCCCACTGGACAGTGTGTGTGTCACAAAACCCATTGGATAGCGTGTGTGTCACGAACCCCATTAGAAAGTGTTTGTGTCACAAACCCCATTGGATAGCGTATGTGTGTCACAAACCCTATTGGACAGAGTGTGCGTGTCACAAACCCCATTGGACAGCGTGTGTGTCACAAAACCCATTGGACAGCGTGTGTGTCACAAGCCCCATTGGACAGCGTGTGTGTCACAAACACCATTGGACAGAGTGTGTCTGTAACAATACCCATTGTACAGCGTGTGTGTCACAAACCTCTTTGGACACTGTGTGTGTCACAAACCCCATTGGACAGTGTGTGTGTCACAAACCCACCTGGACAGTGTGTGTGTCACAAACCCCATTGGACATCGTGTGTGTCACAAAGCACTTTGGACAATGTGTGCGTCACAGACGCCATTGGACAGCGTGCGTGTGTCACAATCCCTATTGGACAGTGTGTGTGTCACAAATATCATTGGACAGCGTATTTGTCACAAGCCCATTAAACAGAGTGTGTGTGTCACAAACTCCACTGGACAGTGTGTGTGTCACAAACACCCATGGACAATGTGCGTTTCAGAAAACCCATTGGACATAGCGTGGGTCGCAAACCCCTTTGGAAAGTGTGTGTTTCACAAATACCATTGGACAGCGTTTGTGTGTCACAATCCCCTTTGGACAGTGTGTCAGTCACAAACCCCATGGGACAACATGTGTGTGTCACAATCCCCATTGGACAGCGTGTGTGTCAAAACGCCATTGGACAGTGTGTGTGTCACAAACCCCATTGGACAGCGTGTGTGTCACAAACCCCCGTGGACAGTGTGCGTGTCACAAACCCCATTGGACATCGTGTGTGTCACAAACCCCATTGGACAGTGTGTGTGTCAGAAACACCATTGGACAGCGTGTGTGTTTCACAATCTCCATTGGACAGTGTGTGTGTCACAAAACCCACTGGAAAGCGTGTGTGTCACAAACACCAGTGGACAGCGTGTGTGTCACAAACCCCATGGGACAGAGTGTGTGTCACGAACCCCATTGGACAGCGTGTGTGTCACAAGCGCCATTGGACAGAGTGCGGTGTCACAAACCCCATTCGAAAGTGTATGTGTCACAAACCTCATTGGATAGTGTGTGTGTGTCACAAACCCTATTGGACAGTGTGTGTGTCACAAAACCCACTGGAGAGAGTGTGTGTCACAAACCCCCGTGGACAGTGTGTGTGTCACAAACACCAATGGACAGCGTGTGTGTCAAAACCCCATTGGACAGTGTGTGTGTCACAAACCCCACTGGACAGCGTGTGTGCCACAATCCTCATTGGACAGCGTGTGTGTTACAAACCCCATTGGACAGTGTGTGTGTGTCACAATACCCATTGTGCAGTTTGTGTGTCACAAGCCCCATTGGACAGAGTTTGTCTCACTAACCCCCGTGGACACTGTGTGTGTCACAAACCCCATTGGACAGTGTGTGTGTCAAAAACCCCACTCTAAAGCATGTGTTCAACGAACACCATAGGACAGAGTGTGTGTCACAAGACTCATTGGAGAGAGTGTGTGTGTAACAAAACCCATTGGATAGTGTGTGTGTCACAAAGCCAATTGGACAGCGTGTGTGTCATAAACCCCCATGGACACTGTGTGTGTCACGAATGCCATTTGACACTGTTTGTGTCACAAACCCCCCTGGACAGTGAGTGTGTCACAATCCCCAGTGGACAGTGTGTGTGTCAATACCCCATTGGACAGTGTGTGTGTCACAAACCCCATTGGACAGCGTTTGTGCGTCACGAACCCCATTGCACAGCATGTGTGTCACAAGCGCCATTGGACAGAGTGTATGTGTTACAAACACCATTGGACAGCGTGTGTCTGTAACAATACCCAATGGACAATGTGTGTGTCACAATCCCCGGTGGACAGCGTGTGTGTCGAAACCCCATTGGACAGTGTGTGTATCACAAAACCCACTGGACAGCGTGTGTGTCACAACCCCATTGGACAGCGTGTGTGTCACAAACCCCATTGTACAGCGTGTGTGTCACAGTCCCAATTGGACAGCGTGTGTGTCACAAACCCCATTGTACAGCTTGTGTGTCACAGTCCCCATTGGACACCGCGTGTGTCACAAACACCATTGGTCAGCGTGTGTGTGTCGCAATCTCCATTGGACAGAGTGTGTGTCACAAATACCACTGGACAGTGTGTGTGTTTAAATCCCCATTGGACAGCGTGTGTGTGTTACAAACCCCATTGGACAGCGTGTGTGTCACAAACCCCACTGGACAGCGTGTGTGTCACAAACCTCACTGGACAGCGTGTGTGTCACAAACACCCATGGACAGTGTGCGAGTCAGAAACACCATTGGAGAGCGTATGTGTCACAAGCCCATTGGACAGAGTGGGTGTGTCACAAAACCTACTAGACAGCGTGTGTGTCACAAACCCCATTGGACAGTGTGTGTGTCACAAACCCCACTGGAGATTTTTTGTGTCAGTTACCCCACTGGACAGCGTGTGTGTCACAAACACCCATGGACAGTTTGCGTATCACAAACCCCATTGGACATCGTGTGTGTCACCAACCCCATTGGAAATTGTACGTGTCACAACCCCCATTGGTTAGCGTGTGTGTGTCACAAACCCTCCTGGTCGGTGTGTGTGTCAAAAATCGCATTGGACAGCATGCATGTCACAAACACCATTGGACAGTGTGTATGTAACAAACCCAATTGGTCAGCGTGTGTGTCACAAACCCCTTTGGACAGCGTGTGTGTGTAACAATACCCAATGGACAGTGTGTGTGTCACAAACCCCATTAAACAGCGTGTGTGTCACAAACCCCCGTGGACACTGTGTGTGTTACGAACGCCAGTGGACAGTGTGTGTGTCACAAAACCCACTGGACAGTGTGTGTGTCACAAACCCCATTTGAAAGTGTGTGTGTCACAAACACCCATGTAGAGTGTGAGTGTCACAAACCCCATTGGACAGAGTGTGTGTCACAAACCCCTTTGGAAAGTGTATGTGTCACAAACCCCATTGGATAGCGTGTGTGTGTCACAAACCCTATTGGACAGTGTGTGTGTCACAAAACCCACTGGACAGTGTGTGTGTCACAAACCCCTTTGGACAGCGTGTGTGTCACAAAAACATTGGATATTGTGTGTGTGTCACAATCCCCATTGGACAGTGTGTGTGTCACAAAACCCATGGGACTGAGTGTGTGTCACGAACACCATTGGATAGTGTGGGTGTAACAAGCGACATTGGACAGAGTGTGTATCTCACAAACCCCATCGGAAAGTGTATGTGTCACAAAACCCATTTGATATTGTGTGTGTGTCACAATCCCCATTGGACAGTGTGTGTGTCACAAACCCCATGGGACTGAGTGTGTGTCACGAACCCCATTGGACAGCGTCTGCGTCACAAACCCCATTGGACAGCGACAGTTTTCACAAACACCATTGGACAGCGTGCTTTCACAATCCCCATTGGATTGTGTGTATGTGACAAACCCCATTGGACAACGTGTGTGTGTCACAATCACCATTGGAGACTGTGTGTTTCAGAAACACGACTGGAAAGCGTCTGTGTGTCAAAAACCCCATTGGAAAGTGTGTGTGTCACAACACCCACTGGAGAGCGTGTGTGTCACAAACCCCATTAGAAAGTTTGGGTGTCACAAACCCCACTGTACAGCATGTGTGTCACGAAAACCATTGGACAGCATGCGTGTCACAAACACCATTGTGCAGCGCGTGTGTTTCGCAATCTCCATTGGACAGCGTGTGTGTCACAAATCCCGTGGGACAGAGTGTGTGTCACGAAGCCCATTGTACAGCATGTGTGTCACAAGACCCATTGGACAGCGTGTGTGTCACAATCGCCATTGGATAGCGTGTGTCTCTCAAACCCCATTAAAAAGTGTGTGTGTGTTACAGACCCCATTGGACAGCGTGTGTGTCACAAACCCCCGTAGACACTGTGTGTCACAAACCCCATTGGACATCGTGTGTGTCATAAACCCCATTGGACATCGTGTGTGTCACAAATCCTTTTGGACAGTGTGTGTCTCACAAACCCCGCTGGACAGCGTGTGTGTCACAAACACCCATGGACAGTGTGCGTGTCACAAACCCCACAGGACATCATGTGTGTCACAAACCCCTTTGGAGAGTGTGTGTGTCACAAACCCCATTGCACAGCGAGTGTGTCTCACAATTCCCATGGGACAGTTTTTGTGTGTCACAAACCCCATCGGACAGCGTCTGTGTCACAAACCCCTTTGGCCAGTGTGTGTGTCACAAACCCCATTGGACAGAGTGTGTGTGTCACAAACGCCATTGGACAGCGTGTGTTTCATAAACCCCATTGGACAGCGTGTGTGTTTCACAAACCCCATTGGACAGAGTATGTGTGTCACAAACGCCATTGGACAGTGTGTGTGTCACAAACCCCATTGGACAGTGTGTGTGATGTCACAATCCGCATTTTACAGCGTGTGTGTCACAAGCCCTATTGGACAGCTTGTGTGTCACAAGCACCACAGGACAACGTGTGTGCGTAACAATACCCATTGGACAGTGTGTGTGTCACAAACCCCCGTAGACGCTGTGTGTTTCACAAACCCCTTTGGACAGTGTGTGTGTCACAAACCCCACTGGACATCTTGTGTGTCATAAACCCCATTGTACATCGTGCGTGTCACAAATCCTTTTGGACAGTGTGTGTTATCACAAACGCCGCTGGACAGCGTGTGTTTCACAAACACCCATGGACAGTGTGCGTGTCACAAACCCCATTGGACATCGTGTGTGTCACAAACCCCATTGGACAGCGTGTGTGTCACAAACACCGATGTACAGTGTGCGTGTCACAAACCCCATTTGACATCGTGTGTGTCACAAACCCCATTGGACAGCGTGTGTGTGTCACAAACCCTATAGGACAGTGTGTGTGTCAGAAAACCCACTTGACAGCGTATGTGTCACAATCCCCATTGGACAGCTTGTATGTAACAAACCCCATTGAACAGAGTTTGTGTCACAAACCCTATTGGACAGCGTGTGTGTCAAAAACACCATTGGACAGTGTGTGTTCCACAAACCCCATTGGACAACGTGTATGTCACAAATCCCATTGGAGAGCGAGTGTGTCACAATCCCCATTGGACAGCGTGTGTGTCACAAAACCCTTTGGATAGCGTGTTTGTGTCACAAACCCCACTGGACAGCGTGTGTTTTCCGAACCCCATTGGACAACTTGTGTGTCACAAGACTCATTGGACAGAGTGTGTCTCAAACCCCATTGGACAGCGTGTGTGTCACAATCCCGACTGGATAGTGTGTGTGTCACAAAACCCACTTGACAGCGTGTGTGTTCACGAACCCCATTGGACAGCGTGTGTGTCACAAACACCATTGGAGAGCGTGTGTGTGTAACAATACCCATTGGACAGTGTGTGTGTGACACAATCCCCTTTGGACAGTGTGTGTGTGTGTCACAAACCCCATTGGACAGTGTGTGTGTCACAAACGCCCGTAGACACTGTGTGTGTCACAAACCCCATAGGATATTGTGTGTGTCGCAAATCCTTTTGGACAGTGTGTGTCTCACAAACCCCGCTGGACAGCGTGTGTGTCACAAACACCCATGGACCGTGTGCGTGTCACAACCCCACTGGACATCATGTGTGTCACAAACCCCTTTGGAGAGTGTGTGTTTCACAAACCCCATTGGACAGCGTGTGTGTGTCACAATGCCCATTGGACAGTGTGTGTGTGTGTCAGAAACCCCATTGGACAGTGAGTGTGTCTCATAAACCACATTGGACAGCGTGTGTGTGTCACAATCCCCATCGGATACCATATGTGTGTCACAAACCCCCCTGGACAGTGTGTGTGTCACAAAACCCATTGGAAAGCGTGTGTGCGTCACAATACCCATTTTACAGCGTGTCTGTCACATACACCACTGGACAGTGTTTTGTCACAAACCTCACTGGAAAGCGTGTGTGTTTCACAATCCCCATTGGACAGAGTGTGTATGACAAACCCCAATGGACAGTGGGTGTTTCAATAACCCCCTGGACAGTGTGTATCTCAGAAACCACATTTGACCGCGCGTGGTTCACAAATACCACTGGACAGCGTGTGTATGTCACAAACCCGACTGGAAAGTGTGTGTGTCACAAAACCCATTGGTCATAGTGTGTGTGTCACAAACCCCATTGGACAGCGTGTGTGTCACAAACCCCCCTCGACAGTGTGTGTATCACAAACCCCATTGGAGAGCATGTGTGTCACAAATCCCATTGGAAACTGCGTGTGTTACAAACCCCATGGGACAGTGTGTGTGTCACAAGCCCCATTGGACAGAGTGTCTCTGTCACAAACACCGTGGGAAAGCGTAATTGTCACAATGCCCATACGATAGCGTGTGTGTGACACAAACCCTATTGGACAATGTGTGTGTCGCAAAACCCACTTGACAGCGTCTCTGTCATGAACCCCATTGCACAGCGTGTGTGTCACAAGCCCCTTTGGACAGAGTGCGTGTGTGACAAACCCCATTTGACAGCGTGTGTGTCACAAAACCCCCTGGACAGTGTGTGTGTCACAAACCCCATTTTTACAATGTGTTTGTGTCACAGTACCCATTGGACAATATGTGTCTCACAAACCCCACTGGACAGTGTGTGTGCCACAAACTCACCTGGACAGCATGTGTGTCACAAGTGCTATTGGACAGTGTGCGTGTCACAAACCCCATTGGACAGTGTGTCTGTCACAAACCACATGGGACAGAGTGTATGTCACAAGCCCCATTGGTCAGATTGTGTCTGTGACAATCCCCATTGGACAGAGTGTGTGTGACAAACCCCATTGGACAGTGTGTGTATCACAATCCCCATTGGACGGCGTGTGTGTCACAAACCCCCGTGGACACTGTGTGTGTCACAAACCCTATTGGACAGTGTGTGTGTCACAAACCCCACTGGACAGCGTGTGTGTCACAAACACCCATGGACAGTGTGCGTATCACAAACACCTTTGGACAGCGTGTGTGTCACAAGCCCACTGGACAGAGTGTGTCTGTCACAAAACCCACTGGACAGCGTGTGTGTCACAAACCCCATTGGATAGCGTGTGTGTCACAAGCCCCATTGGACAGCGTGTCTGTCACAAACACCATTGGACAGCGTGTGTGCGTAACAATACCCATTGGACAGTGTGTGTGTCAGAAACCCCGTTGGAGAGCGTGTGTGTCACAAACCCCCCTGGACACTGTGTGTGTCACAAACCCCATTGGACAGTGTTTTTGTCACAAACCCCACTGGACATCGTGCGAGTTACAAACCCTTTTGGACAGTGTGTGTGTCAGAAACCCCACTGGACAGCGTGTGTGTCACGAACCCCACTGGACAGCTTGTGTGTCACAAGACCCATTGGACAGAGTGTGTGTGTCACAAACTCCAATGGACAGCGTGTGTGTCACGAACACCATTGGACAGCTTGTGTGTCACAAGACCCATTGGACAGAGTGTTTGTGTCACAAACTCCGTTGGACAGCGTGTGTGTCACAATACCTATTGGACAGCGTGTGTGTCATAAACCCCATTGGACACCGTGTGTGTGTCAGAATCCCCATTGGACAGTGTGTGTGTGTCACAAACCCCATTGTACAGCGTCTGTGTCACAAACCCCTTTGGACAGTGTGTGTGTCATAAACCCCATTTGACAGCGTTTGCGTGTCACAATCCCCATTGGACAGTGTGTGTGTCACAAACCCCATGGGACAGAGTGTGTGTCACAAACACTATTGGACTGCGTGTGTGTGTCACAAGCCCATTGGACAGAGTGTGTTTGTAACAAAACCCACTGGACAGCATGTGTGTCACGAACCCCATTGGACAGCGTGTGTGTCACAAGCACAATTGGACAGAGTGTGTGTCATGAACCCCATTGGACAGCATGTGTGTCTCAAGCGCCATTGGACAGAGTATGTGTGTCACAAACCCCATTGGAAAGTGTGTGTGTCACAAACCCTATTGGACACTGTGTGTGTCACAAACCCCACTGGACAGCATGTGTGTCACGAACCCCATTGGACAGCGTGTGTGTCACAAACCCCACTGTACAGCGTCTGTGTCACAGTCCCCATTGGACAGCGTGTGTGTCACAAACACCATTGGACAGCATTGGTGTCACAAACACCATTGCACAGCGTGTGTGTGACGCAATCCCCATTGGACAGAGTGTGTGTCACAAACCCCAGTGGACACTGTGTGTGTCACAATCCTCATTAGAGAGAGTGTGTGTGTCCCAGTTCCCATTGGACAGTGTGTGTGTCAGAAAGCCCATTGGACAGCGTGTGTGTCACAAGCGCCATTGGACAGAGTGTGTGTGTCACAAACCCCATTGGAAAGCGTATGTGTCACAAAACCCATTAGATAGCGTGTGTGTGTCACAAACCCTCCTGGTCAGTGTGTGTGTCACAAAACCCATTGGACAGCATGAGTGTCACAAACACCATTTCACAATGTGTGTGTAACAAACCCAATTTTTCAGCGTGTGTGTCACAAACCTCATGGGACAGCGTGTGGGCGTCACAAACCCCATTGGAAACTGTGTGTGTCACAAACACCATTGGATAGAGTATGTGTGTCACAAACCTCATTGGACAGCGTGTCTGTGTCACAATACCCATTGGACAGTGGTTGTGTCATAAACCCCATGAACAGAGTGTGTGTCACAAACAATATTGGACATCGTGTGTGTGTCACAAGCCCATTGGACAGTGTCTGTGTCACAAACCCCATTGGACAGCGTTTGTGTCACAAACACAATTGGACAGCATGTGTGTGTCACAAAACCCCATTGTACAGAGTGTGTGCAAAAACTCCCATGGACACTGTGTGTGTCACGAATGCCATTGGACAGTGTGTGTGTCACAAACCCCCCTGGACAGTGTTTGTGTTACAATCCCCAGTGGACAGCGTGTGTGTCACAAACCCTTTGGACAGTGTGTGTGTCACAAAACCCATTGGACAGCGTGCGTGTCACAAACCATTTGGACAGCGTGTGTGTCACAAATCCCACTGGACAGCGTGTGTGTCACAAACAGCCATGGACATTGAGCGTGTCACAAACGTCATTGGACATCGTGTGTGTCACAAACCCCTTTGGAAAGTGTGTGTGTCACAAACCCCATTGGACAGCGTGTGTGTGTCACAAACACCATTGGACAGCATGTGTGTCACAAGCACCATTGGACAGCCTGTGTGTCACAAACACCATTAAACAGCGTGTGTGTGTCACAAACACCATTGGACAGCGTGTGTGTGTAAGAATACCCATTGGACAGTGTGTGTGTCACAAACCCCATTGGACAGCGTGTGTGTCACAAACCCTTGCATACACTGTATGTGTCAAAAACCCATTGGACAGTGTGCGTGTCACAAACCGCTCTGGACAGCGTGTGTGTCACAATCCCCATTGGACAGCGTGTGTGTCACAATCCCCATTGCACAGCGTGTGTGTCAGAAACCCCATTGGACAGTGTGTGTGTGTCAAAAACCCCATTAGACATCGTGTGTGTCACAAACCCTTTTGGACAGTGTGTGTATCAGAAACCCCACTGGACAGTGTGCGTGTCACATAACCCATTGGACATCGTGTGTGTCTCAAACCCCATTGGACAGAGTGTGTGTTTCACGAACCCCATTGGACAGCTTGTGTGTCACAATCCCCACTGTACAGTGTTTGTGTGTCACAAACCCCATTGGACAGCCTGTGTGTCTCAAACCCCATTGGACAGAGTGTGTGTGTCACAAACCCCATTGGAAAGTGTGTGTCACAAAACCCATTGGATAGCGTGTGTGTGTCCAAACTCTATTTGTCAGTGTGTGTGTCACAACCCCTATTGGACAGCGTGAGTGTGTAACAATAATCATTGGACTGTGTGTGTGTAACAATACCCATTGGACAGTGTGTGTGTCAGAAACCCCATTGGACAGCGTGTGTGTCATAAACCCCCGTGGACACTGTGTGTATCACAATCCCCATTGGACAGAGTTTGTGTCACAAACCCTATTGGACAGCGTGTGTGTATCACAAACCCTCCTGGTCAGTGTGTGTGTCACAAACCCCATTGGACAACGTGATTGTTACAAACCCCATTTGACTGAGTGTGTGTCACAAACACCTTTGGACAGTGTGTGTGTCACAAACCCCATTGGACAGCGTGTGTGTGTCACAAACCCTCCTGGTCAGTGTGTGTGTCACAAACCCCACTGGACAGCGTGTGTGTCACAAACCCCATTGGACAGCGTGTGTGTGTCACAAACCCCTTTGGAAAGTGTATGTGTCACAAACCCCATGGGACAGCGTGTGTGTGTCACAAACCCCATTGGAAAGTGTGTGTGTCAAAAACCCCATTGGATAGCGTGTGTGTGTCACAAAACCAATTATAAAGTGGGCGTGTCAAAAACCCCATTGGATATCCTGTGTGTGTCACAAACCCTAGTGTGTAGGTCACAATCCACATTGGACAGCGTATATGTCACAAACGCCATTGGACAGCGTCTGTGTCACAAACCCCATTGGACAGCATGTGTGCATGATCCCCATTGGACAGAGTGTGTGTACCAAGACCCATTGGACAGAGTGTGTGTGTCACAGACCCCATTGGACAGGGTGTGTGTCACAAACCCCATTGGACAGTGTGTGTGTCACAAACCCCATTGGACAGCGTGTGTGTGTAACAATACCCATTGGACTGTGTGTGTGTCACAAACCCCATTGGACAGCGTGTGTGTGTAACAATAAACATTGGAGAGTGTGTGTCACAAACCCCGCTGTACAGCGTGTGTACAACGATCCCCATTGGACAGAGTGTGTGTCACAAGACCCATTGGACAGAGTGTGTGTGTCACAAACCCCATTGGACAGCGTGTGTGTCACAAAACCCATTGGACTGTGTGTGTGTCACAATCCCCATTGGACAGCGTGTGTGTCATACACCCCCGTGGACACTGTGTGTGTCACGAATGCCATTGGACAGTGTGTGTGTCACAAACCCCACTGGACATTGTGTGTGTCACAATCCCCACTGGACGGTGTGTGTGTCAAAAACCCCAATGGACAGCGTGTGTGTGTCACAAACCCCATGGGACAGCGTGTAGTGTCAGAAACCCCATTGGACAGTGTGTGTCACAAATCCCATTGGACAGCTTGTGTGTGTCACAAACCCCATTGTACAGCGTGTGTGTGTCACAAACCCTCCTGCTCAGCGTTTGTTTCACAAACCCCATTGGAAGGTGTGGGTGTCACAAACCCCATTGGAAAGTGTGTGTGTCACAAACCCCATTGGATAGCGTGTGTGTGTCATAAAACCCATTAAAGAGTATGCGTTTCACAAAACACATTGGATTCCGTGGGTGTGTCACAAACCCCATTAGAAAGTGTGCCTGTCACAAACCCCATTTGAAAGTGTGTGTGTCACAAACCCCATTGGATAGCATGTGTGTGTCAAAAACCCCATTAGAAAGTTTGCGTTTCACAAACCCCATTGGATAGATTGTGCGTGTCACAAACCCTATTGGACAGTATGTATGTCACAGTCCCCATTGGACAGCGTGTGTGTCACAAACACCATTGGAAAGCGTGTGTGTGTCACAATCCCCTTTTGAATGTGTATGTGTTCACAAACCCCATTGGATAGCATTAGTGTGTCACAAACCCTTGTGGACACTGTTTGTGTCACAAACCCCATTAGACAGCGTGTGTGTCACAATCCCCATTGGACAGATCGTGTGTGTCACAAACCCCATTGGACATCGAGTGTAAAGAGTATGCGTTTCACAAAACACATTGGATTCTGTGTGTGTGTCACAAACTCCATTAGAAAGTGTGCGTGTCACAAAACCCATTTGAAAGTGTGCGTGTCACAAACCCAATTAGAAAGTGTGCGTGTCACAAACCCCATTGTATAGAATGTGCGTGTCACAAATCCCATTGGACAGCGTGTGTGTCACAAACCCCTTTGGACAGAGTGTGCGTGACAAACCCCATTGGACAGTGTGTGTGAATAACAGTACCCATTGGAAAGTGTGTGTGACAAACCCCATTGGACAGCATGTGTGTCACAAACCCACGTTGAAACCGTGTGCGTCACACGCCATTCGACAGTGTGTGTGTCACAAACCCCCCTGGACAGTGTGTGTATCACAATCCCCAGTGGACAGCGTGTGTGTCACAAACCCGCGTGGACAGTGTGTGTGTCCAAACCCCATTCGACAGTGTGTGTGTCACAAAACCCATTAGATAGCATGCGTGTCACAAACACAATTGGACGGTGTGTGTGTAACAAAACCAATTCGTCAGCGTGCGTGTCACAAACCCCATGGGACACCGTGTGTGTGTCACAAAACCCATTGTATAGCATGTGTGTGTCACGAACCCCATTGGACAGCTTGCGAGTCAAAAGACCCATTGGTCAGAGTGTGTGTGTCACAAACCCCATTGGACAGCGTGTGTGTGTCACATTCCCCATTGGACAGTGTGTGTGTCACAAAACCCATTAGATAGCATGCGTGGCACAAACACCATTGGACAGTGTGTGTGTAACAAAACCAATTCGTCAGCGTGTGTGTCACAAACGCCATGGGACAGCGTGTGTGTGTCACAAAGCCCATTTGAAAGTGTGTGTGTCACAGTCCCCATTGGAGAGTGTGTGTGTCACAAAACCCATTGGATAGCGTGTGTGTCACAATCCCAATTGGAAAGTGTGTGTGTCTCACAAACACCATTGGACAGCATGTGTGTCAGAAACCCCATTGGACAGAGTGTGTGTGTCACAAACCCCACTGGACAGTGTGTGTGCGTCGCAAACCCCATTGGAGAGTGCGTGTGTCACAAAACCCTTTGGATAGCATGCGTGTCACAAATACCATCGGACAGTGTGTGTGTAACAAAACCAATTTGTCAGCGTGTGTGTCACAGGCAACATTGGACAGTGTGTGTGTCACAAACCCCGTTGGAAAGTGTATGTGTCACAAACCCTATTGCGTAGCGTGTGTGTGTCACAATACCCATTGAACAGTGTGTGTGTCACAAACCCCATTGGACAGATTTTGTGTCACAAATCCCTTTGGACAGTGTGTGTGTCACAATCCTTATTGGACAGTGTGTGTGCAACAAACCCCATTGGACAGCCTGTGTGTGTCACAATACCCATGGGACAGCTTGTGTGTCACAAACCCCTTTGAACAGTGTTTGTGTCACAAAACCCATTGGACAGCGTGTGTGGTACAAACCCATTGGACAGAGTGTGTGTGTCACAAAACCCCGTGGACACTGTGTGTGTCACGAACGCCATTGGACAGTGTGTGTGTCACAAACCCCCCTGGACAGTGTGTGTGTCACAAACCCCATTGGACAGTGTGTGTGTCACAAACCCCATTGGATAGCGTGTGTGTGTCACAAACCCTATTGGGCAGTGTCTGTGTCACAAAACCCACTAGGCAGCGTGTATGTCACATACCCCATTGGACAGCGTGTGTGTCACAAACCCCAATATGACAGTGTGTGTGTATAACAAACCCCATTGGACAGTGTGTGTGTCACAAACCCCATTGGACAGCGTGTGTGTCAAAAGCCACATTGGACAGAGTATGTGAGTCACAAACCCATTGGACAGCGTGTGTGTGTCACAATGCCCATTGGACAGTGTGTGAGTCACAAACCCCATTGGACAGTGTGTGTGTCACAAACACCATGGGAAAGCGTGTGTGTTTCAAACACCATTGGACACTGTGTGTGTCAGAAACCCCATCGGACAGCGTCTGTGTGTCACAATCCCTCCTGGTCAGTGTGTGCGTCACAAAAACCATTGGAGAGCGAGTGTGTCAGAAACCCCATTGCACAGTGTGTGTCACAAATCCCATTGGACAGTGTGTGTGTCACAAACCCCTTTGGACAGTGTGTGTGTCACAAACCCCATTGGACAGCGTGTGTGCAACAAACCCCATTGGACAGCGTGTGTGTGTCACAATACCCATGGGACAGCTTGTGTGTCACAAGCCCTTTGGACAGAGTGTGTGTGTCACAAAAACTACTGGACAGCGTTTGTGTCACGAACCCCATTGGACAGCGTGTGTCACAAGCACCATTGGACAGAGTGTGTGTGTCAGAAACCCCATTGGAAAGTGTACATTTCACAGAGCCCATTGGATAGCGTGTGTGTGTCACAAGCCCTATTGGACAGTGTGTGTGAAACACAAAACCCACTGGACAGCGTCTGTGTCAAAAACCCCATTGGACAGCATGTGTGTCAAAAACCTCATTGGATAGCGTGTGTGAGTCACAAAACCCATTGTACAGCATGTGTTTCACAAGCCCATTGGACAGTGTGTGTGTGTCACAAAACCCCGTGGACAATGTGTGTATCACGAACACCATAGGACAGCGTGTGTGTCACAAAACCCACTGGACAGCGTGTATGTCACATACCACATTGGACAGCGTGTGTGTCACAAACCCCAATATGTCAGCGTGTGTGTGTAACAAACCCCTTTGGACAGTGTGTGTGTCACAAACCCCACTGGACAGTGTGTGTGTCACAAACCCCATTAGACAGCGTGTGTGTCACAAAACCCAGTGGACACTGTGTGTGTCACGAATGTCGTTGGACAGTGTGTGTGTCACAACCACCCCTGGACAGTGTGTGTGTCACAATGCCCAGTGGACAGAGTTTGTGTCACAAACCCAATTGGACAGTGTGTGTGTCCAAACCCCATTCGACACCATGTGTGTCACAAGCACCATTGGACATAGTGTGTGTGTCAGAAACCCCATTGGAAAGTGTATGTTTGACAAACCCCATTGGACAGCGTGTGTGTCAAAAGCCACATTGGACAGAGTTTGTGTCACAGACCCTATTGGACAGCGTGTGTGTCACAAACCCCATTGGACAGCGTCTGTGTCACAAACCCCTTTGGAAAGTGTATGTTTCACACAGCCCATTGGATAGCGTGTGTGTGTAACAAGCCCTATTGGACAGAGTGTGTGTCACAAAACACACTGGACAGCGTGTGTTCCAAAATCCCCATTGGACAGCATGTGTGTCAAAAACTTCATTGGATTGCGTGTGTGAGTTACAAACCCCATTGTACAGCGTGTTTGTCAGAAGCCCATTGGACAGAGTGTGTGTGTCACAAACCCCATTGGACAGCGTGTGTGACACAAGCCCTTTGGACAGAGTGTGTGTGTCACAAAATTCCGTGGACACTGCGTGTATCACGAACGCCATTGGACAGTGTGTGTGTCACAAACCCCATTGGACAGATTTTGTGTCAAAAACCCCATTGGACAGTGTGTGTGTCAAAAATCCCCGTGGACACGGTGTGTGTCACGAATGCCATTGGACAGTGTGTGTGTCACAACCTCCCCTGGACAGTGTGTGTGTCACAGTCCCCAGCGGACAGAGTTTGTGTCACAAACCCCATTGGACAGTGTGTGTGTCACACACCCCATTCGACAGCGTGTGTGTCACAAGCACAGAGTTTGTGTGTCAGAAACCCCATTGGAAAGTGTATGTGTCACAAACCCAATTGGATAATGTCTGTGTGTCACAAACCCTATTGGACAGTGTGTGTGTCACAAAACCCACTGGACAGCGTTTGTGTCACAAACCCCATTGGACAGCGTGTGTGTCAAAAGCCACATTGGACAGCGTATGTGTGTCACAAACCCATTGGACAGCCTGTGTGTTACAATCCCCATTGGACAGTGTGTGAGTCACAAACCCCATTGGAAAGTGTGAGTGTCACAAACCCTATTGGACAAAGTTTGTGTCATAAACCGCATTAAATAGCGTGTGTGTGTCACAAACCCCATTGCACAGCGTCTTTGTCACAATCCTCACTGGACAGCGTGTGTGTCGCAGAGCCCATTGGACATCGTGTGTGTCACAAACCCCATTGGACAGTGTGTGTGTCACAAACCCCATTAGACAGATTTTGTGTCACAAACCCCATTGGACAGCGTGTGTGTCACAAACCCCATTGGACAGTGTGTGTGTCACAAACCCCCCTGGACAGTGTGTGAGTCACAATCCCCATTGGACACCGTGTGTGTCTAAAACCCCCGTGGACACTGTGTGTGTCACAAAATCCCATTGGACAGAGTGTGTGTGTCACAAACCCCACTGGAAAGTGTATGTGTCAAAAACCCCATTGGATAGCGTGTCTATTTCACAAACCCTATGGGACAGCCTGTGTGCCACAAACACCATTGGACAGTGTGTGTGTCACAATCCCGATTGGACAGCGTGTGTGTGTCACAAACCCTATTTGACAGAGTGTGTGTCACAAACACCATTGGACACTGTCTGTGTAAAAAACGCAGTAGGTCAGCGTGTGTGTCACAAACTCCATGGGACAGCGTGTGTGTGTCACAAACCCCATTAGAAAGGGTGTGTGTCACAAACCCCATTGGATTGCGTGTGTTTGTCACAAACCGAATTGGACAGTGTGTGTGTTTCACAAACCCCATTGGACATCGTGTGTGTCACAATCCCCATTGGACAGTGTATGTGTCACAAACCCCATTGGACAGAGTGTTTGTCACAAACACTATTGGACAGCGTGTGTGTCACAAGCCCATTGGACAGAGTGTGTGTGTCAGAAAACCCACTGGACAGCGTGTCTGTCACGAATCCCATTGGACAGAGTGTGTGTCACAAGCACCATTGGACAGAGTGTGTGTGTAACAAACCCCATTGGAAAGTGTATGTGCCACAAACCCCATAGGACTGCGTGTGTGTATCACAAACCCTATTGGACAGTGTGAGTGTCACAAAACCCACTGGACAGCGTGTGTCATGAACCCCATTGGACAGCTTGTGTGTCACAAGACCTATTGAAAAGAGTGTGTGTGTCACAATCCCCATTGGACAGCGTGTGTGTCACAATCCCCATTGGACAGTGTGTGTGTCATAAACCCCATTGGACAGCGTGTGTATTTCACAATCCCCATTGGACAGTGTTCGTGTGTAACAAACCCCATTAGACAGAGTGTGTGTCACAAGCCCCATTGGACAGAGTGTATGAGTCACAAACCCCATTGGACAGCGTGTGTGTCACAATCCCCATTGGACAGCGTGTGTGTCACAAACCACATTGGACAGTGTGTTTGTGTCACAATACCCATTGGACAGTGTGTGTGTCACAAACACCACTGGAAAGCGTATGTGTCACAAACACCCATGGACAGTGAGCGTGTCACAAATCCCATTGGACATCGTGTGTGTGTCACAATCCCCATTGGACAGTGTGTGTGTTACAAAATCCATTCGATAGAGTGTGTTTGTCACAAACCCTCCTGGTCAGTGTGTGTGTCACAAAACTTATTGGACAGCATGCGTGTCATAAACACCATCGGGCAGTATGTGTGTAACAAACCCAATTGGTCAGCGTGTGTGTCACAATCCCCATTGGATAGCGTGTGTGTGTCACAAACCCCATTAGAAATTATGCGTGTCACAAACCGCATTGGATAGCATGTGTGTGTCACAAACCCCATTAGAAAGTGAGCGTGTCACAAACCCCATTGGAAAGTGTCTGTGTCACAAACACCATTGGACAGCGTGTGTGATGTCACAAACCCTATTGGACAGTGTGTGTGTCACAAACCCCATTGGACAGCGGTTGTGTCACAAACCCCATTAGAAAGTGTGTGTCACAAAGCCCATTGGACAGCGTGTGTGTCAGAAACACCATTGGACAGCGTGTGTGTGTCACAATCCCCATTGGACAGTGTGTGTGTGTCACAATCCCCACTGGACAGTGTGTGTGTCACAAAACCCATGGAACAGAGTGTTTGTCACAAACACTATTGGACAGCATGTGTGTCACAAGCCCATTGGACATAGTGTGTGTGTCACAAAACCCACTGGACTGCGTGTGTGTCACGAATCCCATTGGACAGCATGTGTGTCACAAGCACCATTGGAGAGAGAGTGGTGTCACAAACCCCATTGGAAAGTGTACGTGTCACAAACCCCATTGGATAGCGTGTGTGTGTCACAAACCCTATTGGACAGTGTGTGTGTCACAAAACCCACTGGACAGTGTGTGTGTCACAAACCCCATTGGACAGCGGGTGTGTCATAAGCCCCATTGGACAGAGTGTGTGTCACAAATCGCATTGGACAGCGTGTGTGTCAAAAACCCCAATGGACAGAATTTGAGTCACAAACCCCATGGGATAGAGTGTGTGTCACGAACTCAATTGGACAGCGTGTGTGTGACATAATCCCCATTAGACAGTGTGTGTGTTCACAAGACCCATTGGATAGCGTGTGTGTCACAAAACCCACTGGACTGCACATGTGTCGCGAACCACACTGGACAGCGTGAGTGTCACAAGACCCATTGGACAGAGTGTGTGTATCACAAACCTATTGGACAGCGTGTGTGTGTCACAAACCCCGTTGGACAGCTTGTGTGTCAAATGCCCCATTGGGCAGAGTGTATGTGTTCACAATCCCCATTGGACAGTGTTTGTGTCACAATCCCCATTGGACAGCGTGTGTGTCACAAACCCCATTGGACAGAGTTTGTGTCAGAAACCCCATTGGATAGCGTGTGTGTCAGAAACACCATTGGACAGTGTGTGTGTCACAAACCCTATTGACTGAGTGTGTGTGTCACAAACCCTATTGGACAGAGTGTGTGTCATAAACCCCATTGGATAGCGTGTGTGTGTCACAAACCCCATTGGACAGTGTGTGTGAGTCACAAACCCCATTGGACAGCTTGTGTGTCACAATCCCCAGTGGACAGATTGTGTGTCAAAACCCCAGTGGACAGTGTGTGTCCAAATCCACCTGGACAGTGTGGGCGTCACAAACCCATTTGGACAGTGTTTGTGTCACAAACACCACTGGATAGCGTGTGTGTGTCACAGTCCCCATTGGACAGCGTGTGTGTCACAAGCCTGTTGGACAGAGTGTGTGTGTCACAAAACCCAGTGGACAGCGTTTGTGTCACGAACCCCATTGGACAGCGTGTGTGTTACAAACACCCATGGACAGTGTGCGTGTCACAAACCCCTTTGGACATTGTGTGTGTCACAAACCCCTTCGGACAGAATGTGTGTGTCACAATCCCAATTGGGAAGCGTGTGTCACAAACCACATGGGACAGAGTGTGTTTCACGAGCCCCATTGGACAGCATGTGTGTCACAATCCCCTTTGAACAGCTTGTGTGTCACAAATACCATTGGACAGCGTGTGTGTGTAACAATACCCATTGGACAGTGTGTGTGTCACAAACCCCATGGGACAGAGTGTGTGTGACGAACCTCATTGGACCGCGTGTGTGTCAAAAGCGCCATTGGACAGAGTGTGTGTCACATATCCCCGTGGACACTGTGTGTGTCACAAACCCCATTGGACAGCGTGTGTGTCACAAACACCATTGGAAAGCGTGTGTGTGTCACAATCCCCTTTTGAATGTGTATGTGTTCACAAACCCCATTGGATAGCATTAGTGTGTCACAAACCCTTGTGGACACTGTTTGTGTCACAAACCCCATTAGACAGTGTGTGTGTCACAACCCCATCTGGACAGCGTGTGTGTCACAATCCCCATTGGACAGATCGTGTGTGTCACAAACCCCATTGGACATCGAGTGTAAAGAGTATGCGTTTCACAAAACACATTGGATTCTGTGTGTGTGTCACAAACTCCATTAGAAAGTGTGCGTGTCACAAAACCCATTTGAAAGTGTGCGTGTCACAAACCCAATTAGAAAGTGTGCGTGTCACAAACCCCATTGTATAGAATGTGCGTGTCACAAATCCCATTGGACAGCGTGTGTGTCACAAACCCCTTTGGACAGAGTGTGCGTGACAAACCCCATTGGACAGTGTGTGTGAATAACAGTACCCATTGGAAAGTGTGTGTGACAAACCCCATTGGACAGCATGTGTGTCACAAACCCACGTTGAAACCGTGTGCGTCACAAACGCCATTCGACAGTGTGTGTGTCACAAACCCCCCTGGACAGTGTGTGTATCACAATCCCCAGTGGACAGCGTGTGTGTCACAAACCCGCGTGGACAGTGTGTGTGTCCAAACCCCATTCGACAGTGTGTGTGTCACAAAACCCATTAGATAGCATGCGTGTCACAAACACAATTGGACGGTGTGTGTGTAACAAAACCAATTCGTCAGCGTGCGTGTCACAAACCCCATGGGACACCGTGTGTGTGTCACAAAACCCATTGTATAGCATGTGTGTGTCACGAACCCCATTGGACAGCTTGCGAGTCAAAAGACCCATTGGTCAGAGTGTGTGTGTCACAAACCCCATTGGACAGCGTGTGTGTGTCACATTCCCCATTGGACAGTGTGTGTGTCACAAAACCCATTAGATAGCATGCGTGGCACAAACACCATTGGACAGTGTGTGTGTAACAAAACCAATTCGTCAGCGTGTGTGTCACAAACGCCATGGGACAGCGTGTGTGTGTCACAAAGCCCATTTGAAAGTGTGTGTGTCACAGTCCCCATTGGAGAGTGTGTGTGTCACAAAACCCATTGGATAGCGTGTGTGTCACAATCCCAATTGGAAAGTGTGTGTGTCTCACAAACACCATTGGACAGCATGTGTGTCAGAAACCCCATTGGACAGAGTGTGTGTGTCACAAACCCCACTGGACAGTGTGTGTGCGTCGCAAACCCCATTGGAGAGTGCGTGTGTCACAAAACCCTTTGGATAGCATGCGTGTCACAAATACCATCGGACAGTGTGTGTGTAACAAAACCAATTTGTCAGCGTGTGTGTCACAGGCAACATTGGACAGTGTGTGTGTCACAAACCCCGTTGGAAAGTGTATGTGTCACAAACCCTATTGCGTAGCGTGTGTGTGTCACAATACCCATTGAACAGTGTGTGTGTCACAAACCCCATTGGACAGATTTTGTGTCACAAATCCCTTTGGACAGTGTGTGTGTCACAATCCTTATTGGACAGTGTGTGTGCAACAAACCCCATTGGACAGCCTGTGTGTGTCACAATACCCATGGGACAGCTTGTGTGTCACAAACCCCTTTGAACAGTGTTTGTGTCACAAAACCCATTGGACAGCGTGTGTGGTACAAACCCATTGGACAGAGTGTGTGTGTCACAAAACCCCGTGGACACTGTGTGTGTCACGAACGCCATTGGACAGTGTGTGTGTCACAAACCCCCCTGGACAGTGTGTGTGTCACAAACCCCATTGGACAGTGTGTGTGTCACAAACCCCATTGGATAGCGTGTGTGTGTCACAAACCCTATTGGGCAGTGTCTGTGTCACAAAACCCACTAGGCAGCGTGTATGTCACATACCCCATTGGACAGCGTGTGTGTCACAAACCCCAATATGACAGTGTGTGTGTATAACAAACCCCATTGGACAGTGTGTGTGTCACAAACCCCATTGGACAGCGTGTGTGTCAAAAGCCACATTGGACAGAGTATGTGAGTCACAAACCCATTGGACAGCGTGTGTGTGTCACAATGCCCATTGGACAGTGTGTGAGTCACAAACCCCATTGGACAGTGTGTGTGTCACAAACACCATGGGAAAGCGTGTGTGTTTCAAACACCATTGGACACTGTGTGTGTCAGAAACCCCATCGGACAGCGTCTGTGTGTCACAATCCCTCCTGGTCAGTGTGTGCGTCACAAAAACCATTGGAGAGCGAGTGTGTCAGAAACCCCATTGCACAGTGTGTGTCACAAATCCCATTGGACAGTGTGTGTGTCACAAACCCCTTTGGACAGTGTGTGTGTCACAAACCCCATTGGACAGCGTGTGTGCAACAAACCCCATTGGACAGCGTGTGT
The DNA here is from genome assembly GCA_032206185.1 of Columba guinea. NCBI lineage: Eukaryota > Metazoa > Chordata > Aves > Columbiformes > Columbidae > Columba > Columba guinea. The sequence goes on along the minus strand of JAVLUU010000041.1, from coordinate 1,248,263 downwards.
GTGTCACAATACCCATGGGACAGCTTGTGTGTCACAAGCCCTTTGGACAGAGTGTGTGTGTCACAAAAACTACTGGACAGCGTTTGTGTCACGAACCCCATTGGACAGCGTGTGTCACAAGCACCATTGGACAGAGTGTGTGTGTCAGAAACCCCATTGGAAAGTGTACATTTCACAGAGCCCATTGGATAGCGTGTGTGTGTCACAAGCCCTATTGGACAGTGTGTGTGAAACACAAAACCCACTGGACAGCGTCTGTGTCAAAAACCCCATTGGACAGCATGTGTGTCAAAAACCTCATTGGATAGCGTGTGTGAGTCACAAAACCCATTGTACAGCATGTGTTTCACAAGCCCATTGGACAGTGTGTGTGTGTCACAAAACCCCGTGGACAATGTGTGTATCACGAACACCATAGGACAGCGTGTGTGTCACAAAACCCACTGGACAGCGTGTATGTCACATACCACATTGGACAGCGTGTGTGTCACAAACCCCAATATGTCAGCGTGTGTGTGTAACAAACCCCTTTGGACAGTGTGTGTGTCACAAACCCCACTGGACAGTGTGTGTGTCACAAACCCCATTAGACAGCGTGTGTGTCACAAAACCCAGTGGACACTGTGTGTGTCACGAATGTCGTTGGACAGTGTGTGTGTCACAACCACCCCTGGACAGTGTGTGTGTCACAATGCCCAGTGGACAGAGTTTGTGTCACAAACCCAATTGGACAGTGTGTGTGTCCAAACCCCATTCGACACCATGTGTGTCACAAGCACCATTGGACATAGTGTGTGTGTCAGAAACCCCATTGGAAAGTGTATGTTTGACAAACCCCATTGGACAGCGTGTGTGTCAAAAGCCACATTGGACAGAGTTTGTGTCACAGACCCTATTGGACAGCGTGTGTGTCACAAACCCCATTGGACAGCGTCTGTGTCACAAACCCCTTTGGAAAGTGTATGTTTCACACAGCCCATTGGATAGCGTGTGTGTGTAACAAGCCCTATTGGACAGAGTGTGTGTCACAAAACACACTGGACAGCGTGTGTTCCAAAATCCCCATTGGACAGCATGTGTGTCAAAAACTTCATTGGATTGCGTGTGTGAGTTACAAACCCCATTGTACAGCGTGTTTGTCAGAAGCCCATTGGACAGAGTGTGTGTGTCACAAACCCCATTGGACAGCGTGTGTGACACAAGCCCTTTGGACAGAGTGTGTGTGTCACAAAATTCCGTGGACACTGCGTGTATCACGAACGCCATTGGACAGTGTGTGTGTCACAAACCCCATTGGACAGATTTTGTGTCAAAAACCCCATTGGACAGTGTGTGTGTCAAAAATCCCCGTGGACACGGTGTGTGTCACGAATGCCATTGGACAGTGTGTGTGTCACAACCTCCCCTGGACAGTGTGTGTGTCACAGTCCCCAGCGGACAGAGTTTGTGTCACAAACCCCATTGGACAGTGTGTGTGTCACACACCCCATTCGACAGCGTGTGTGTCACAAGCACAGAGTTTGTGTGTCAGAAACCCCATTGGAAAGTGTATGTGTCACAAACCCAATTGGATAATGTCTGTGTGTCACAAACCCTATTGGACAGTGTGTGTGTCACAAAACCCACTGGACAGCGTTTGTGTCACAAACCCCATTGGACAGCGTGTGTGTCAAAAGCCACATTGGACAGCGTATGTGTGTCACAAACCCATTGGACAGCCTGTGTGTTACAATCCCCATTGGACAGTGTGTGAGTCACAAACCCCATTGGAAAGTGTGAGTGTCACAAACCCTATTGGACAAAGTTTGTGTCATAAACCGCATTAAATAGCGTGTGTGTGTCACAAACCCCATTGCACAGCGTCTTTGACACAATCCTCACTGGACTGCGTGTGTGTCACAAATCCCATTGGGCAGAGTGTGTGTGTCACAAACCCCATTGGACAGCATGCGTGTCACAAACACCATTGGACAACGTTTGTGTGTCACAAACCCCATTGGACAGCGTGTGTGTCACAAACCCCATTGGACAGTGTGTGTGTCACAAACCCCCCTGGACAGTGTGTGAGTCACAATCCCCATTGGACACCGTGTGTGTCTAAAACCCCCGTGGACACTGTGTGTGTCACAAAATCCCATTGGACAGAGTGTGTGTGTCACAAACCCCACTGGAAAGTGTATGTGTCAAAAACCCCATTGGATAGCGTGTCTATTTCACAAACCCTATGGGACAGCCTGTGTGCCACAAACACCATTGGACAGTGTGTGTGTCACAATCCCGATTGGACAGCGTGTGTGTGTCACAAACCCTATTTGACAGAGTGTGTGTCACAAACACCATTGGACACTGTCTGTGTAAAAAACGCAGTAGGTCAGCGTGTGTGTCACAAACTCCATGGGACAGCGTGTGTGTGTCACAAACCCCATTAGAAAGGGTGTGTGTCACAAACCCCATTGGATTGCGTGTGTTTGTCACAAACCGAATTGGACAGTGTGTGTGTTTCACAAACCCCATTGGACATCGTGTGTGTCACAATCCCCATTGGACAGTGTATGTGTCACAAACCCCATTGGACAGAGTGTTTGTCACAAACACTATTGGACAGCGTGTGTGTCACAAGCCCATTGGACAGAGTGTGTGTGTCAGAAAACCCACTGGACAGCGTGTCTGTCACGAATCCCATTGGACAGAGTGTGTGTCACAAGCACCATTGGACAGAGTGTGTGTGTAACAAACCCCATTGGAAAGTGTATGTGCCACAAACCCCATAGGACTGCGTGTGTGTATCACAAACCCTATTGGACAGTGTGAGTGTCACAAAACCCACTGGACAGCGTGTGTCATGAACCCCATTGGACAGCTTGTGTGTCACAAGACCTATTGAAAAGAGTGTGTGTGTCACAATCCCCATTGGACAGCGTGTGTGTCACAATCCCCATTGGACAGTGTGTGTGTCATAAACCCCATTGGACAGCGTGTGTATTTCACAATCCCCATTGGACAGTGTTCGTGTGTAACAAACCCCATTAGACAGAGTGTGTGTCACAAGCCCCATTGGACAGAGTGTATGAGTCACAAACCCCATTGGACAGCGTGTGTGTCACAATCCCCATTGGACAGCGTGTGTGTCACAAACCACATTGGACAGTGTGTTTGTGTCACAATACCCATTGGACAGTGTGTGTGTCACAAACACCACTGGAAAGCGTATGTGTCACAAACACCCATGGACAGTGAGCGTGTCACAAATCCCATTGGACATCGTGTGTGTGTCACAATCCCCATTGGACAGTGTGTGTGTTACAAAATCCATTCGATAGAGTGTGTTTGTCACAAACCCTCCTGGTCAGTGTGTGTGTCACAAAACTTATTGGACAGCATGCGTGTCATAAACACCATCGGGCAGTATGTGTGTAACAAACCCAATTGGTCAGCGTGTGTGTCACAATCCCCATTGGATAGCGTGTGTGTGTCACAAACCCCATTAGAAATTATGCGTGTCACAAACCGCATTGGATAGCATGTGTGTGTCACAAACCCCATTAGAAAGTGAGCGTGTCACAAACCCCATTGGAAAGTGTCTGTGTCACAAACACCATTGGACAGCGTGTGTGATGTCACAAACCCTATTGGACAGTGTGTGTGTCACAAACCCCATTGGACAGCGGTTGTGTCACAAACCCCATTAGAAAGTGTGTGTCACAAAGCCCATTGGACAGCGTGTGTGTCAGAAACACCATTGGACAGCGTGTGTGTGTCACAATCCCCATTGGACAGTGTGTGTGTGTCACAATCCCCACTGGACAGTGTGTGTGTCACAAAACCCATGGAACAGAGTGTTTGTCACAAACACTATTGGACAGCATGTGTGTCACAAGCCCATTGGACATAGTGTGTGTGTCACAAAACCCACTGGACTGCGTGTGTGTCACGAATCCCATTGGACAGCATGTGTGTCACAAGCACCATTGGAGAGAGAGTGGTGTCACAAACCCCATTGGAAAGTGTACGTGTCACAAACCCCATTGGATAGCGTGTGTGTGTCACAAACCCTATTGGACAGTGTGTGTGTCACAAAACCCACTGGACAGTGTGTGTGTCACAAACCCCATTGGACAGCGGGTGTGTCATAAGCCCCATTGGACAGAGTGTGTGTCACAAATCGCATTGGACAGCGTGTGTGTCAAAAACCCCAATGGACAGAATTTGAGTCACAAACTCCATGGGATAGAGTGTGTGTCACGAACTCAATTGGACAGCGTGTGTGTGACATAATCCCCATTAGACAGTGTGTCTGTTCACAAGACCCATTGGATAGCGTGTGTGTCACAAAACCCACTGGACTGCACATGTGTCGCGAACCACACTGGACAGCGTGAGTGTCACAAGACCCATTGGACAGAGTGTGTGTATCACAAACCTATTGGACAGCGTGTGTGTGTCACAAACCCCGTTGGACAGCTTGTGTGTCAAATGCCCCATTGGGCAGAGTGTATGTGTTCACAATCCCCATTGGACAGTGTTTGTGTCACAATCCCCATTGGACAGCGTGTGTGTCACAAACCCCATTGGACAGAGTTTGTGTCAGAAACCCCATTGGATAGCGTGTGTGTCAGAAACACCATTGGACAGTGTGTGTGTCACAAACCCTATTGACTGAGTGTGTGTGTCACAAACCCTATTGGACAGAGTGTGTGTCATAAACCCCATTGGATAGCGTGTGTGTGTCACAAACCCCATTGGACAGTGTGTGTGAGTCACAAACCCCATTGGACAGCTTGTGTGTCACAATCCCCAGTGGACAGATTGTGTGTCAAAACCCCAGTGGACAGTGTGTGTCCAAATCCACCTGGACAGTGTGGGCGTCACAAACCCATTTGGACAGTGTTTGTGTCACAAACACCACTGGATAGCGTGTGTGTGTCACAGTCCCCATTGGACAGCGTGTGTGTCACAAGCCTGTTGGACAGAGTGTGTGTGTCACAAAACCCAGTGGACAGCGTTTGTGTCACGAACCCCATTGGACAGCGTGTGTGTTACAAACACCCATGGACAGTGTGCGTGTCACAAACCCCTTTGGACATTGTGTGTGTCACAAACCCCTTCGGACAGAATGTGTGTGTCACAATCCCAATTGGGAAGCGTGTGTCACAAACCACATGGGACAGAGTGTGTTTCACGAGCCCCATTGGACAGCATGTGTGTCACAATCCCCTTTGAACAGCTTGTGTGTCACAAATACCATTGGACAGCGTGTGTGTGTAACAATACCCATTGGACAGTGTGTGTGTCACAAACCCCATGGGACAGAGTGTGTGTGACGAACCTCATTGGACCGCGTGTGTGTCAAAAGCGCCATTGGACAGAGTGTGTGTCACATATCCCCGTGGACACTGTGTGTGTCACAAACCCCATTGGACAGTGTGTGTGTCACAAACCCCACTAGACAGCATGTGTGTCACAAACACCCATTTACAGTATGCGTGTCACAAACCCCATTGGACATAGTGTGTGTCATAAACGCCTTTGGACAGTGTGCGTGTCACAAACCCCATTGGACATAGTGTGTGTTACAAACACCAAAGGACAGTGTATGTGTCAAAAACCCCATTGGACAGTGTGTGTATCACAAACCCCATAGGACAGAGTGTGTGTGACGAACCTCATTGGACAGCGTGTGTGTCACAAACCCCATGGGACAGCGTGTGTGTGTCAAAAACCCCATTAGAAACTGTGTGTGTCACAAACCCCATTGGAGAGCGTGTGTGTGTCACAATCTCCATTAGACAGTGTGTGTGTCACAAAACCCATTGGATAGCGTGTGTGTCACGAACCCCATTAGAAAGTTTGTGTGTCACAAAGCCATTGGATAGCGTGTGTGTGTCCAAACCGTATTGGACAGTGTGTGTGTCAGAAACACCATTGGACAATTTGTGTGTCACAATCCCCATTGTAGAGTGTGTGTGTCACAAACCCCATTGGACTGCGTGTGTGTCACAAACCAGCTGGATAGCGTGTGTGTGTCACAAACCCTCCTGGTCAGTGTGTGTGTCACAAACAGCATTGGACAGTGTGTGTGTCACAAACCGAATTGGTCAGCGTGTGTGTCGCAAACCCCATTGGAAAGTGTGTGTCACCAACCCCATTGGATAGCATGTGTGTGTGAAAAACGCCATTAGAAAGTATGTGTGTCACAAACCCCATTGGATAGCATGTGTGTGTAAAACCCTATGGGACAGTGTGTATGTCACAATCCCCATTGGACAGCGTCTGTGTCACAATCCCCATTGGACAGTGTGTGTGTCACAAAACCCTTTGGAAAGTGTGTGTGTGTCACAAACCCCATGGGATACCGTGTGTGTGTCACGAACCCAATTGGAAACCGTGTGTGTGACACAATCCCCATTGGACAGTGTGTGTGTCACAAGCACCATTGGAGAGAGTGTGGTGTCACAAACCCCATTGGAAAGTGTCTGTGTCACAAACCCCATTGGATAGCGTTTCTCTTTCACAAACCCTATTGGACAGTGTGTGTGTCACAAATCCCATTGGAGAGAGTGTGTGTGAGAAACCCCATTGGACAGCGTGTGTGTCACAAATCCCATTGGACAGCGTGTGTGTCACAAATCCCATTGGACAGCGTGTGTGTGTCACAAACCCCATTTGACAGCGTGTGTGTGTAACAATAGCTATTGGACAGTGTGTCTGTCACAAAACCCAATGGACAGCGTGTGTGTGTAACAATACGCATTGGACAGTGTGTGTGTCACAATCCCCAGTGGACAGCGTGTGTGTCAAAACCCCAGTGGACAGTGTGTGTGGCACAAAACCCACTGGACAGCGTGTGTGTCACAGACACCATGGGACAGCGTGTGTGTGTAACAATACCCATTGGACAGTGTGTGTGTCACAAACCACATTGGACATCGTGTGCGTCACAAACCCCATTGGACATCGTGTGTGTCACAAACCCCACTGGACAGCGTGTGTGTGTCACAATCCCCATTGGACAGTGTATGTGTCACAAACCACATGGGACAGAGTGTTTGTCACAAGCACTATTGGACAGCGTGTGTGTCACAAGCCCATTGAACAGAGTGTGTGTGTCACAAAACCCACTGGACAGCGTGTGTGTCACGAACCCCATTGGACAGTGTGTGTGTCACAAACCCTATTGGACTGAGTGTGTGTGTCACAAACTCCATGGGACAGAGTGTGTGTCACGAACCCCATTGAACAGCGTGTGTCTCACAAGAACCATTGGACAGAATGTGTGAGTCACAAACCCCATTGGACAGCGTGTCTGTCACAATCCCCATTGGACAGCGTGTGTGTGTAACAATAGCTATTGGACAGTGTGTGTGTCACAAACCCCATTGAACAGAATGTGTGTGTCACAATCCCCATTGGACAGCGTGTGTGTCACAAGACCCATTGGACAGAGAGTTTGTGTCACAAAACCCAGTGGACAGCGTGTGTGTCACGAACCCCATTGGACAGCGTGTGTGCCTGAATCACCATGGGACAGAGTGTGTGTGTCACAAACCCCATTAGAAAGTGTATGTGTCAGAAACCCCATTGGATACCGTCCGTGTGTCACAAACCCTATTGGACAGTGTGTCTGTCACAAATCGCACTGGACAGCGTGTGTGTTCAAAAATCCCTTTGGACAGCGTGTGTGTTACAAGACCCATTGGAAGAGTGTGTGTGTAACAAACCGCATTGGACATCGTGTGTGAAACAATCCCCATTGGACAGCTTGTGTGTCACAAACACCATTGGACAGCGTGTGTGTGTAACAATACCCATTGGACAATGTGTGTGTCACAATCCCCATTGAACAGCGTGTGTGTCACAAATCCCCGTGGACACTGTGTGTGTCTCAAAACCCATTGGACAGTGTGCGTGTCACAAACCCCATTGGACAAAATGTGTGTAACAAACCCCTTTGGACATTGCGCATGTCACAAACCCCATTGGACATCGTGTGTGTTACAAACACGCAAGGACAGTGCGTGTGTCACAAACCCCATTGGACAGTGTGTGTGTCTCAAACCTCATGGGACAGAGTGTGTGTCACAAACCCCATTGGACAGTGTATGTGTCACAAACCCAATTGGATAGCGTGTGTGTGTCACAAACCCTCCTGGTCAGTGTGTGTGTCACAAAACCAATTGGGCAGCATGTGTGTCACAAACACCATTGAACACTGTGTGTGTAAAAAACCCAATTGTTCAGCGTGTGTGTCACAAACCCCATGGGACAGCGTGTGTGTGTCACAAACACCATTAGAAAGTGTGTGTCACAAACCCCATTGGAGAGCATGTGTTTGTCACAATCCCCTTTCGACAGAGTGTGTGTCACAAACACCATTGGACAGCTTGTGTGTGTCACAATCCTCATTAGAAAGTTTGTGTGTTACAAACCCCATTGGATAGAGTGTGTGTGTCACAAACCTTATTGGACAGTGTGTGTGTCACAATCCCCAGTGGACAACGTGTGTTTCAAAACCCCAAGGGACAGTGTGTGTGTCACAAACCCCATTGGACAGCGTGTGTGTCACCAACCCCTTTGGACAGTGTGTGTGTCACAAACCCCATTGGACAGTGTGTGTGTCACAATCCCCATTGGACAGCGTGTGTGTCACAAACCCCATTGGACAGTGTGCGTGTGTAACAATACCCATTAGACAGTGTGTGTGTCACAAACCCCATTGGACAGAGTGTGTGTCAGAAACACCATTGGACAGCGTTTGTGTCACAATCCTCAGTGGACAGCGTGTGTATCACAAAACCCACTGGACAGCCTGTGTGTCACAAACCCCCCTGGTCAGTGTGTGTGTCACAATCTCCAGTGGACAGCGTGTGTGTCAAAACCCCATTGGACACTGTGTGTGTCACATACCCCATTGGATAACGTGTGTGTGTCACAATCCGAATTGGACAGCGTGTGTGTCACAAGCCCCCGTGGACACCGTATGCGCCTACGAACGCCATTGGACAGTGTGTGTGTCACAAACCCCATTGGACAGCGTGTGTGTGTCACAATCCCCATTTGAAAACGTGTGTGTCAAAAACCCCCGTGGACACTGTATGTGTCACAAACCCCATTAGAAAGTGTGTGTGTCACAAACCCCATTGCATAGCATGTGTGTTTCACAATCCCCATTGGACAACGTGTGTGTCATCTAACCCCCGTGGACACTCTATGTGACACGAACGCCAATGGACAGTGTGTGTGTCACAAACCCCATTAGACAGCGTGTGTGTGATAGCAATAGCCTTTGGACCATGTGTGTGTCACAAACTCCATTGGACAGCGTGTGTGTGTAACAATACGCATTGGACAGTGTGTGTTTCAAAACCCTAGTGGACAGCATGTGTAGCACAAAACCCACTGGACAGCGTGTGTGTCACAAACACCCATGGACAGTATAAGTGTCACAAACCTCATTGGACAGCGTGTGTGGCACAAACCTCTTCGGACAATGTGTGTGTCACAAACCCCATTAGACAGCGTGTGTGTGTCAGGAACCCCATTGGACAGCATGTGAGTCTCAAGCGCCATTGGACACCGTTTGTGTCACAAACCCACTGGACAGCGTGTGTGTCACAAACCCCTTTGGACAGTGTGTGTGTCACAAGCCCCATTGGACACCGTGTGTGTCACAAACCCAGTTGGACAGAGTGTGTGTGTCACAAACCCCATTGGACAGAGTTTGTGTCACAAACCCCACTGGACAGCGTGTGTGCCACAATCCTCATTGGACAACGTGTGTTTCACAAACCCCATTGGACAGTGTGTGTGTGTCACAAACCCCATTGGACAGAGTTTGTCTCACCAACCCCCATGGACACTGTGTGTGTCACAAACCCCATTGGACAGTGGGTGTCTCACAATCTCCACTGGACAGCGTGTGTGTCACAAACACCCATGGACAGTGTGCGTGTCACAAACCCCATTGGACATCGTGTGTGTCACAAACCCCTTTGGACAGTGTGTGTAACAAACCCCATTGGACAGCGTGTGTGTCACAAACCCCATTCGATAGTGTGTGTATGTAAAAAACCCCATTAGAAAGTTTGTGTGTCACTAACCCCATTGGATAGCGTGTGTGTGTCACAAACCCTATTGGACAGAGTGTAGGTCACAGTCCCCACTGGACAGCGTCTGTGTCACAAACCCCATTGGCCAGCGTGTGTGTTCACAAACACCATTGGACAGTGTGTGTGTGTCACAATCCCCATTGGACAGAGTGTGTTTCACAAACCCCATTGGACACTGTGTGTGTCATAAAAGCCATTGAACAGCAAGCGTGTTACGAACACCATTGGACAGCGTGTGTATTTTACAATCCCCATTGGACAGCCTGTGTGTCAAAAACCCCTTTCGACCTTTTGTGTGTCACAATCCCCATTGGACATTGTGTGTGTATCCCAATTCTCATTGGACAGTGTGTGTTTCACAAACCCCAACGGACAGCGTGTGTGTCACGAGCCCCGTTGGACAGCGTGTGTGCCACAAGCCCCATTGGACATAGTGTGCGTGTCACAAAACCCATCGGACACCGTGTGTGTCACAACCCAATAGGACAGTGTGTGTGTCAAAAAACCCCCTGTACATTGTGTGTGTCACAAACCCCTTTGGAGAGTGTGTCTGTCACAAACCCTACTGTACAATGTCTGTGTCTCAAAACCAATTGGACAGCATGTGTGTCACAATCCCCACTGGACAGCGTGTCTTGTGTGTTTCACAAAACCCATTGGAAAGTGTGTGTGTCACAAACACCATTGTATAGTGTGTGTGTGTCACAAAAACCATTAGAAAGCTTGTGTGTCACAAACACAATAAGATAGCATGTCTGTGTTACAAACCCTATTGAACAGTGTGTGTGTCACAAACCCTACTGGACAGCATGTGTGTCACGAACCCCATTTGACAGCGTGTGTATCAGAAACCCCATTGGAAAGTGTGTTTGTCACAAACCCCATTGGCCTGAATGCGTGTCACAAAACACATTGGACAGCATGTGTGTCACAAATCCCATTGGACAGTGTGTGTGTTACAATCCCCCGTGTACAATGTCTGTGTCACAAACCCCATTGGACAGCGTGTGTGTCACAAACACCGTTGGACAGCGTGTGTATGTCATAAACCCCATTGGACAGAGTGGGTGTGACAAACCCATTGGATAGCGTGTGTGTGTCACAAACCCAATAGGACAGCGTGTGTGTCACAAACCCCACTGGACAGTGCGTTTGTAACAAACCCAATTGGTCAGCGTGTGTGTGTCGCAAAAGCCATTGGTCAGTGTGTGTGTCACAAACCTCCCTGGACAGCGTGTGTGTCACAATCCCAGTTGGACAGAGTTTTTTTCAGAAACCCCATTGGAGAGTGTGTGTGTCAAAAAGCCCATTAGACAGCGAGTGTGTCACAAACACCATTGGACAGCGTGTGTGTGTGACAAACCCCATTGGACAGCGTGTGTCTGTCACAATCCCCATTGGAGAATGTGTGTATCACGAACCCCACTGGACAGCATGTGTGTCACGAACCCCATTTGACTGCGTGTGTGTCACAAACACTATTGCACAGCACGCGAGTCACAAATACCATTGGATAGTGTGTGTGTGTCACAATCTCCATTGGACAGCGTGTGTGTCACAAATCCCATTGGACAGTGTGTGTGTCACAAGCCCCATTGGACAGAGTGTGTGTCACAAACCCCATGGGACAGCGTGTGTGTGTCACAAACGCCATTGAAAAGTGTGTGTCACAAACCCAATTGGATAGCATGTGTGTGTCAAAAACCCCTTTAGAAAGTATGTGTGTCACAAACCCCATTGGATAGAGTGTGTGTGTCACAAACCCCATTATAAAGTGTGAGTGTCACAAACCCAATTGGATAGCGTGTGTGTGTCACAAACCCCATTGTAAAGTGTGCGTCACAAACCCCATTGGATAGCATGTGTGTGTCAGAAACCCTATGGGACAGCCTGTAGGTCACAATCCCCTTTGGACAGCGTCTGTGTCACAAACCCCATTGGACAGAGTTTGTGTCACAAACACAATTGGACAGCATGTGTGTGTCACAAAACCCCATTGTACAGAGTGTGTGTCACAAACCCCCGTGGACACTGTGTGTGTCACGAATGCCATTGGACAGTGTGAGTGTCACAAACCCCCCTGGACAGTGTGTGTGTTACAATCCCCAGTGGACAGCGTGTGTGTCAAAACCCCATTGGACAGTGAGTGTGTCACAAAACCCAATGGACAGCGTGTGTGTCACAAACCCCATTGGACAGTGTCTGTGTCACAAACCCCTTTGGACAGTGGGTGTGTCACAAACCCCATTAGAAAATATGTGTGTCACTAACCCCATTGGATAGCGTGTGTGTGTCACAAACCCCATTGGATAGAGTGTGTGTGTCACAAACCCCATTAGAAAGTATCCGTGTCACAAACCCCATTGGATAGCGTGTGTGTGTGTGAGAAACCCTATTGGAAAGTGTGTGTGTCACAAAACCCACTGGATAGCGTGTGAGTCACAAACTCCATTGGACAGCGTGTGTGTCACAAACCTCATTGGACAGAGTTTGTGTCACAAACCCCCATGGACACTGTGTGTGTCACAATCCCCATTGGACAGCGTGTGTTTCACAAACCCCATTGCACAGGGTGTGTGTGTCACAAAACCCATTAGAAAGTGTGCGTGTCACAAACCCCATTGGATAGCATGTGTGTGTCACAAACACCATTGGACTGTGTGTGTGTCACAAAACCCACTGGACAGCGTGTGTGTTCACAAACCCCATTTAACAGTGTGTGTGTCACAAACCTCATTGGACATAGTTTGTGTCCAAACCCCCATGGACACTGTGTGTGTCACAAACCCCATTGGATAGCATGTGTGTGTCAAAAACACCATTGGACAGTGCGTGTGTGTCACAAACCCCATTAGACAGCGGGTGTGTCACAAAGCCCTTCGGACAGTGTGTGTCACAATCCCCATTGGATAGCGTGTGTGTCACAAGCCCAACTGGACAGTGTGTGTGTGTCACAAAACCAACTGGATAGCATGTGTTTCACAAACCCCATTGGACAGCGTGTGTGTCACAAGCCCCATTGTACAGAGTGTAATTGTCACAAAGCCCACTGGACAGCGTGTGTGTCACAAACCCCTTTGGACAGTGTGTGTGTCACAAACTCCATTGGACAGCGTGTGTGTGTCACAATCCCCATTGGACAGTGTGTGTGTCACAAAACCCATGGCACAGATTGTGTGTCACAAACACTATTGGTCAGCGTGTGTGTGTCACAAACCCCATTGGACAGCGTGTGTTGTTGCACAAACTCTATTGGACAGTGTGTGTGTCACAAAACCCACTGGACAGCGTGTGTGTCACAAACCTTATTGGATAGTGTGTGTGTCACGAGCCCCATTGGACAGCGTGTGTGTCACAAACCCCATTGGACAGCGTGTGTGTCACAAACCCCCGTGGACACTGTGTGTGTCACAAACCCCATTGCACAGTGTGTGTGTCACAATCCCCACTGGACAGCGTGTCTGTCACAAACACCCATGGACAGTGTGCGTGTCAATACCCCATTGGACATCGTGTGTGTCACAAACCCTTTTGGACAGTGTGTGTGTCACAAACCCCACTGGACAGCGTGTGTTTCACAAACACCCATGGACAGTGCGCGTCTCACAAACACCATTGGACATCCTGTGTGTCACAAACCCCTTTGGACAGTGTGTGTGTCACAAACCCCATTGAACAGCGTGTGTGTGTCACAGTCCCCATTGGACAGCGCGTGTGTCACAAACCCAATGGGACAGAGTGTGTGCCACGAACCCCATTGGACAGCGTGAGTGTCACAAGCGCCATTGGACAGAGTGTGTGTGTCGCAAACCCCATTGGAAGTGTATGTGTCACAAACCCCATTGGATAGCGTGTGTGTGTCACAATCCACATTGGACAGCGCGTGTGTCACAAACCCAATGGGACAGAGTGTGTGCCACGAACCCCATTGGACAGCGTGAGTGTCACAAGCGCCATTGGACAGAGTGTATGTGTCACAAACCCCATTGGATAGCGTGTGTGTGTCACAAACCCTCCTGGTCAGTGTGTGTCACAAAACCCATTGGACAGCATGCGTGTCACAAACACCATTGGACAGTGTGTGTGTAACAAACCCAATTGGTCAGCGTGTGTGTCACAAACCCCATGGGACAGCGTGTGTGCGTTACAAACCCCATTGGAAAGTGTGTGTTTCACAAACCCCACTAGAAAATATGCGTCTCACAAACCCTATTGGATAGTGTGTTTGTGTCACAAACCCCATTGGAAAGCGTGTGTGTCACAAACCCCATTGGACAGCGTGTGTGTCACAAAGCCCCGTGGACACTGTGTGTGTCACGAACGCCATTGGACAGTGTGTGTGTTACAAACCCCCCTGGACAGTCTGTGTGTCACAATCCCCATTGGACATCGTTTGTATCATAAACCCCTCTGGAAATTGTGTGTGTCACAAACACCATTGGACAGCGTGTGTGTGTCACAATCCCCATTGGACAGTGTGTGTGTCACAAAACCCATTGGATAGCATGTGTGTCACAAACCCCATTAGAAAGACTGTGTGTCAAAAACACCATTGGATAGCGTGTGTGATGTCACAAAACCTGTTGGACAGTGTGTGTGTCACAAACCCCATTGGACAGCGTGCGTGTCACAATCCCCATTAGAAAGTCTGTGTGTCAAAAATACCATTGGATAGCGTGTTTGATGTCAGAAACCCTGTTGGTCAGCGTGTGTGTCACAATCCCCATTTGACAGCGTGTGTGTCACAATCCCCATTGGACAGCGTGTGCGTCACAAACCACATTGGACAGTGTGTTTGTGTCACAAAACCCATTGGACATCGTGTGTGTGTTACAATCCTATTGGACAGTGCGTGTGTCACAAACCCCATGGGACAGAGTGTGTGTCACGAACCCCTTTGGACAGTGTGTGTGTCACAAAATCCATTGGATAGAGTGTGTGTCACAAACCCTCCTGTTCTGTGTATGTGTCACAAAACCCATTGGACAGCATGCGTGTCATAAACACCATCGGGCAGTGTGTGTGTAACAAACCCAACTGGTCAGCGTGTGTGTCACAAACCCCATTGGATAGCGTGTGTGTGTCACAATCCCCACTGGACAGTGTATCTGTCACAAAACCCATTGGATAGCGTGTGTGTCATGAATCCCATTAGAAAGTGTGTGTGTCACAAACCCCATTGGATAATGTATGTATGTCACAAACCCTATTGGACAGCATGTGTGTCATAAAACCCATTGGATACTGTGTGTGTGTCACAAACCCCATTATAAAGTGTGCGTGTCACAAACCCCATTGAATAGCATGTGTGTGTCACAAACCCCATTAGAAAGTGTGCGTGTCACAAACCCCATGGGAAAGTGTGTGTGTCACAAACACCATTGGACAGCGTGTGTGTGTCACAATACCCATTGGACAGTGTGTGTGTCACAAAACCCATTGGATAGCGTGTGTTTCACAAAACCCATTAGAAAGAGTGTGTGTCACAAACACCAAAGGATAGTGTGTATGATGTCACAAACCCTACTGGACAGTGTGTGTGTCACAAACCCCACTGGACAGCATGTGTGTCACCAACCCCATTGGTCAGCTTGTGTTTCACAAGACCTATTTGACAGAGTATGTGTGTGTCACAAACCCCACTGGACAGTGTGTGTGTCATAAACCCTATTGGACAGCATGTGTGTGTCACAAACCCCATTAGAAAGTATGCGTGTCACAAACCACATTGGATAGCGTGTGTGTGTCACAAACTCCACTGGACAGCATGTGCGCCACAAACCCCATTGGATAGCGTGTGTTTGTCAAAAACCCAATTAGAAAGCATGTGTGTCATATACCCTATTGGACAGTGTGTATGTCACAATCCCCATTGGACAGCGTCTGTGTCACAAACCCCATTGGACAGCGTGTGTGTCACAAACACCATTGGACAGAGTGTGCGTGTCACAAACCCCATTGGAAAGTGTGTGTGTTACAAACCCCATTGGAAAGAGTTTGTGTCACAAACTCCACTGGACAGAGTGTATGTGTAACAAACTCCATTGGAGAGCGTGTGTATTCACAATCCCCATTGGACAGCGTGTGTGTCACAAACCCCATGGGACAGCGTGTGTGTGCCACAAACGCCATTGAAAAGTTTGTGTCACAAACCCAATTGGATAGCATGCGTGTGTCAAAAACCCCTTTAGAAAGTATGTGTGTCACAAAACCCATTGGATAGAGTGTGTGTGTCACAAACCCCATTATAAAGTGTTCGTGTCACAAACCCAATTGGATAGCGTGTGTGTGTCACAAACCCCATTGGAAAGTGTGCGTCACAAACACCATTGGATAGCATGTGTGTGTCAGAAACCCTATGGGACAGCGTGTAGGTCACAATCCCCTTTGGACAGCGTCTGTGTCACAAACCCCATTGGACAGCGTTTGTGTCACAAACACAATTGGACAGCGTGTGTGTGTCACAAAACCCCATTGTACAGAGTGTGTGTCACAAACCCCCGTGGACACTGTGTGTGTCACGAATGCCATTGGACAGTGTGAGTGTCACAAACCCCCCTGGACAGTGTGTGTGTTACAATCCCCAGTGGACAGCGTGTGTGTCAAAACCCCATTGGACAGTGAGTGTGTCACAAAACCCAATGGACAGGGTTTGTGTCACAAACCCCATTGGATAGCGTCTGTGTCACAAACCCCTTTGGACAGTGTGTGTCTCACAAACCCCATTGGACAGCGTGTGTAGTCTTAAAACCCATTGGACACTGTGTGTGTGTCACAATCCCCATTGGACAGTGTGTGTGTGTCAAAAACCCTATTGGACAGCGTGTGTGTCACAAACCCCTTTGGACAGCATGTGTGTGTCACAAACCCCATTGGACAGCGTGTGTGTGTCACAAGCACCCTGGTCGTTGTGTGTATCACAAACCCCATTGGACAGCATGTGTGTGTCAAAAAACCCATTAGAAAGTATTTGTGTCACAAGCCCCTTTGGATAGCATGTGTATGTCATAAACCCTATTAGACATTGTGTATGTCAGAATCCCCATTGGACAGCGTCCGTGTAACAAACCCCACTGGACAGCGTGTGTGTCACAAACACCCATGGGCAGTGTGCTGTCACAAACCCCATTGGACAGCGTCTGTGTCACAAACCCCCATGGACATAGTGTATGTCACAAACCCCACTGGACAGTGTGTGTGTCACAAACTCCACTGGACAGCATGTGTGTGTCATAATCCCCATTGGACAGTGTGTGTGTCACAAAACCCATGGGACAGAGTGTGTGTCACAAACCCCATTGGACAGCGTGTGTGTGTAACAATACCCTTGGAAAGTGTGTGTGTGATAAACCCCACTGGATAGCGAGTGTGTTGCAAATCCCATTGGACAGCGTGTTGGTCACAAACACCATTGGACAGCGTGTGTGTGTAACAATACCCATTGGACACTGTGTGCGTCACAAACCCCAATGGACAGCGTCTGTGTCGCAAAAACCCATGGACAGTGTGCGTGTCAGAAACCCCATTGCACATCGTGCGTGTCACAAACCCTTTTGGACAGTGTGTGTGTCACAAACCTCATTGGACAGCGTGTGTGTGTCACAAACCATATTGAACAGTGTGTGTGTCACAAACCCCAGTGGACAGCGTGTGTGTCAAAACCCCATTGGACTGTGTGTGTGTGACAGAACCCACTGGACAGCGTGTGTGTCACAAACACCCATAGACAGTGTGAGTGTCTCAAGCCCCATTGGACAGCGTGTCTGTGTCACAAACCCTTTTGGACAGCGTGTATGTCACAAACACCCATTAGACAGTATACGTGTCACAAACCCCATTGGACATGGTGTGTGTCACAAATCTCTTCCGACAATGTGTGTGTCACAAACCCCATTGGATAGCGTGTGTGTGTCAAAAACCCCATTAGAAAGTATGTGTGTCACAAACCCCAATGGATAGCGTGTGTGTGTCACAAACCCTATTGGACAGTGTGTAGGTCACAATCCCCATTGGACATCATGTGTGTCACAAACCCCATTGTACATCGTGTGTGTCACAAACCCTTTTGAACAGCGTGTGTGTCACAAAAACCCATGGACAGTGTGAGTGTCACAAACTCCATTGTACATCGTGTGTTTCACAAACCCTTTTGGACAGTGTGTGTGTCACAAAACCCACTGGACAGCGTGTGTGTCACAAACACCCATGGAAAGTGTGTGTGTCAGAAACCCCATTGGACATCGTGTGTGTCACAAATCCCTTTGGGCAGTGTGTGTCACAAACCCCATTGGAAAGTGTATGTTTCACAAACCCCATTGGATAGCGTGTGTCTGTCACAAACCCTTTAGGACAGTGTTTGTCACAAAACCCACTGGACACCGTGTGTGTTCACAAACCCCATTGGACAGCGTGTTTGTCGCAATCCCCACTGGACAGCGCCTGTGTCACAAACCCCATTGCACAATTTGTGTGTCACAAACCCCATGGGACAACGTGTGTGTGTCACAAACCACATTGGACAGCATGTGTTTGTAACAATCCCCATTGGACAGTGTGTGTGTCACAAACACCTTTGGACAGCATGTGTTTGTAACAATACCCATTGGACAGTGTGTGTGTCACAAACACCATTGGACAGCATGTGTTTGTAACAATACCCATTGGACAGTGCATGTGTCACAAACCCCATTGGACAGCTTGTGTCACAAACTCCACTGGATAGAGTGTGTGTCACAAACCTCTTTGGACAGTGTGTGTGTCACAAACCCCATTATAAATGTGCGTGTCACAAACCCCATTTGATAGCGTGTGTGTGTCACAAGCCCTATTGGACAGTGTGTAGGTCACAATCCCCATTGGACAGCGTCTGTGTCACAAACCCCACTACACTGTGTGTTTGTCACAATCCCCATTGGACAGCGTGTGTGTCACAAAAACCATTGGACAGCGTGTGTGTGTAACAATACCCATTGGACATCGTGTGTGTCACAAACCCCTTTGGACAGCGTGTGTGTCACAAACCTCATTGGACAGCGTGTGTGTGTCACAATCCATATTGGACAGTGTGTGTGTCACAAACCGCATTGGACAGCGTCTGTGTCACAAACCCCCGTGGACACTGCGTGTGTCACAAACCCCATTGGACAGTGTGTGTGTCACAAACTCCACTGGACAGCCTGTATGTCACAAACACCCATGGACAATATGCGTGTCACAAACCCCATTGGACATCGTGTGTGTCACAAACCCCTTTGGACAGTGTGTGTGTCACAAAACCCATTGGACAGCGTGTGTGTGTCACAATCCCCATTGGACAGTGTGTGTGTCACAAACCCCATGGGACAAGGTGTGTGTGTCACAAAACCCATTGGAAACTGTGTGTCACAAACCCAATTGAATAGCGTGTGAGTGTCACAAACCCCATTATAAAGTGTACGTGTCACAAACCCCATTTGATAGCGTGTGTGTGTCACAAACCCTATTGGACAGTGTGTAGGTCACAATCCCCATAGGACAGCATCTGTGTCACAAACCCCATTGGACAGCGTCTGTGTCACAAACACCATTGGACAGCGTGTGTGTTTCACAGTCCCCATTAGACAGTGTGTGTGTCACAAACCCCAGTGGACAGCGTGTGTGTCAAAAACCATTGGACAGCGTGTGTGTCACAAATCCCATTGGACATTGTGTGTGTGTCACAATCCCCATTGGACAGTGTGTGTTTTACAAACACCATGGGAGAGAGTGTGTGTCACAAACACTATTGGGCAGCGTTTGTGTGTCACAAGACCATTGGACAGAGTGTGTGTGTCACAAAACACACTGGACAGCGTGTGTGTCACGAACCCCATTGAACAGCGTGAGTGTCACAAGCGACATTGGACAGACTGTGTGTGTCACAAAACCCATTGGACAGTTTGTATGTCACAAAACCCATTGGACAGCGTGTGTGTCAGAAACCCCTTTGGACAGGGTGAGTGTAACAAACCCCATTGGACAGCGTGTGTGTCACAAACCCATTGGAAAGTGTATGTGTCACGAACCCCATTGGACAGCATGTGTGTCACAAGACCCATTGGACTGAGTGTGTGTGCAACAAACCCCATTTGACAGCATGTGTGTCACAATCCCCATTGGACAGCGTGTGTGTCACAAACACCATTGGACAGATTGTGTGTGTCACAAACCCCACTGGACAGCGTGTGTGTCATAAACCCCATTGGACAGCGTGTGTGTGTCACAATTGCCATTGGACAGTGTGTGTGTGTCACAATCCCCATTGGACAGCGTGTGTGTGTCACAAACCCCATTGGACAGCATCTGTGTCACAAACCCCATTGCATAGAGTGTGTGTGTAACAAACCCTATTAGAAAGTGTGTCTGTCACAAACCCCTTGGATAGCGTGTGTGTGTCACAAACCCTGTGGGACAATGTGTGTGTCACAAAACCCACTGGACAACGTGTGTGTCATGAACCCCATTGGACAGCGTGTGTGTCACAAGACCCATTGGACAGAGTTTGTGTGTCACAAACCCCATTGGACAGGGTGTGTGTCACGAACCCCATTGGACAGCGTGTGTGTGTCACAATCCTCATTGGACAGTGTATGTGTCACTAAACCCATTGATAGCGTGTGTGTCACAAACCGCATTAGAAAGTATGTGTATCACAAACCCCATTGGATAG
Organism: Columba guinea; assembly: GCA_032206185.1. NCBI lineage: Eukaryota > Metazoa > Chordata > Aves > Columbiformes > Columbidae > Columba > Columba guinea. The sequence continues at coordinate 1,227,470 of JAVLUU010000041.1, read as the reverse complement.
CGTGTGTGTGTCACCAACCCTATTGGACAGTGTGTGTGTCACAAACCCCACTGGACAGTGTGTGTGTCACGAACCCCATTGGACAGCGTGTGTTTCACAAACCCTATTGGACACATTGTGTATGTCACAAACTCCACTGGACAGCTTGTGTGTCACAAACCGCATTGAATAGCGTGTGTGTGTCACAAACCGCATTGTACAGAGTGTTTGTCAGAAGCCCATTGGACAGAGTGTGTGTGTCACAAACCCCATTGTACAGCGTGTGTGTCACAAACCCCATTGTACAGCGTGTTTGTCACAATCCCCATTGTACAGCGTGTGTGTCACAAACCCCATTGGACAGATTGTGTGTGTCAAAAAAACCATTGGACAGCATGCGTGTCACAAACACCATTGGACAGCGTGTGTGTGTCACAATCCCCATTGCACAGCGTGTGTGTCACAAAACACATTTGAAAGCGTGTGTGTCACAATCCACATTAGACAGCGTGTGTGTCACAAACCCCATTGGACAGATTGTGTGTGTCACAAACCCCATTGGGCAGCGAGTGTTTCACAAACCCCTTTGGACAGAGTTTGTGTGTCACAATCCACATTGGAAAGTGTGTGTATCACAAAAACCATGGCACAGCGTGTGTGTCACAAATCCCATTGGGCAGAGTGTGTGTGTCACAAACCCCATTGGACAGCATGCGTGTCACAAACACCATTGGACAACGTTTGTGTGTCACAAACCCCATTGGACAGCGAGTGCGTCATAAACCCCATTGGACAGTGTGTGTGTCACAAAACCATTTGGACTGCGTGTGTGTGTCACAATCCCCATTAGACAGAGTGTGTGTGACAAACCCCCCTGTACAGTGTCTGTGTCACAATCCCCATTGGACAGCGTCTGTGTCACAAGCCCCATTGGACTGCGTGTGTGTGTCACAAACCCCATTAGACAGTGTGTGTGACAAACCCTATTCGACATCGTGAGTGTCACAAAACCCATTGTACAGTCTGTGTGTCAGAAACCCCCCTTTACAGTGTGTGTCTCACAGTCCCCATTGGACAGCGTGTGTGTGTCACAAACCCCACTGGACAGCGTGTCTGTCACAATCCCCTTTGGACAGAGTGTTTGTGTCACAAACCGCACTGGACTGCGTGTGTGTCACGACCACCATTGGACAGCGTGTGTGTCACAAACACCTCAGGACAGTGTGTTTGTCACATACCCCATTGGAAAGTGTGTGTGTTCACAAACACCATTGGACAGAGTGTTTGTGTCATAAACCCCATTGGATAGAGTGTGTGTGTCACAAACCCTAGTGGTCAGTGTGTGTGTCACAAACCCCACTATACAGCATGTGTGTCACGAACCACATTCGACATCGTGTGTGTCACAAACCCCATTGGACAGTGTGTATGTCAGAAACCCCCCTGTACATTGTGTGTCTCGCAATCCCCATTGGACAGAGTGTGTGTCACAAACCCTATTGGACAGTGTCTGTGTCACAATCCCCACTGAACAGCATGTGTGTCAGGAACCCCATTCAACATCGTTTCTGTCACAAACCCCTTTGGACAGTGTGTGTGTCACAAACCATATTGGACAGCGTGTGTGTCACAATCCCCGTTGGACCCTTTGTGTGTGACAAACCCCATCGGAAAGTGTATGTGTCACAAACCCCACTGGACAGCGTTTGTGTCACGAACCCCGTTGGACAGCGTGTTGACATAAGGCCCATTTGACAGTGTGTCTGTGTCGCAAACCCCATTGGACAGCATGCGTCTCACAAACACCATTGGACAGCGTTTGTGTGTCATAAACCCCTTTGGACAGCAAGTGTGTCACAATCCCCGTTGGGCAGCGTGTGTGTCACAAAACCCGTTGGACTGCGTGTGTGTGTCACAATTCCCATTAGACAGAGTGTGTGTGACAAACCCCCCTGTACAGTATGTGTGTCACAAACCCTATTGGACAGTGTGTGTGTCACAAACCCCACTGGACAGCATGTGTGTCACGAACCCCATTCGACATCGTGTGTGTCACAAACCCCTTTGGACAGTGTGTGTGTCACAAACCCCTCTGGACAGTGTGTGTGTCACATACCCCATTGGACAGAGTGTGTGTTGGAAACCCCATTGGACAGTTTGTGTGTATCACAATACCCGTAGGACAGAGTCTGTGTCACATACCCCTCTGGACAGCGTGTTTGTCACAAACACCCTTGGAGAGTCTCTATATAACAAATTCCATTGTACAGCGTGTGTGTCACTAACTCACCTGGACAGTGTGTGTGTTACAAACCCCACTGGACAGCGTCTGTGTCACAATTTCCATTGGACAGTGTGTCTGTTTCAAAACCCATTGGACTGCGTGTGTGTGTCAAAATCCCCATTAGACAGAGTGTGTGTGACAAACCCCCCTGTACAGTGTGTGTGTCGCAATAACCATTGGACAGTGTGTGTGTCACAAACCATATTGGAGAGTGTGTGTGTTACAAACCCCACTGGACTGCGTGTGTGTCATTAACCCCATTGGAGAGTGTGTGTGTCACAATCCCCTTTAAACAGAGTGTGTGTGTCACAAACCCCACTGCAATGCGTGTGTGTCACAAAGCCCATTGGAAAGTCTGTGTTTCACAAACCACATTGTACAGCATGTGTGTCACAATCCCCTCTGGAAAGAGTGTGTGTGTCACAAACCCCTTTGGACAGTGTGTGTGTCAAAAAACGCACTGGACATCGTGTGTGTCACAAGCCCCATTGGGCTGCCTATGTGTCACAAACACCCCTGGAGTGTCTCTGTGTAACAAATTCAATTGTACAGTGTGTGTGTCACAAACTCACCTGCACAGTGTGTGTGTCACAAACCCCATTGGACAGTGTGTGTGTCACAAACCCCATTGTAGAGTCTGAGTGTCACAAAACCCATTGGACTGAGTGTGTATAACAATCCCCATTAGACAGAGTGTGTGTGACAAACCCCCCTGTACAGTGTTTGTGTCACAATCCCCATTGGACAGTGTGTGTGTCACAAACCCTATTGGAGAGTTTGTGTGTCACAAACCGCACTGGACTGCATGTGTGTCACGAATCCCATTGGAAAGTGTGTGTGTCACAAACCCCATTGGATAGCGTGTGTGTGTAACAAACCCCATTGGACAGAGTGTGTGTGTCACAAACCTAATTGGAATATGTGTGTGTCACAAACCCCACTGGACAGCGTCTGTGTCACAAGCCCCATTGGACAGCATGTGTGTCACAAACCCCATTGGACAGTGTGTGTGTCACAAACCCCATTGGACAGAGTGTGTGTATCACAATACCCGTTGGACAGAGTGTGTGTCACAAACCCCTCTGGACAGCGTGTTTGTCACAAACCCCATTGGACAGTGTGTGTGTCAGAAAACCCACTGGACAGCGTGTGTGTCACAAAACCCATTGGACAGAGTGTGTGTGTCACAAACCTAATTGGAATATGTGTGTGTCACAAACCCCACTGGACAGCGTCTGTGTCACAAGCCCCATTGGACAGCATGTGTGTCACAAACCCCATTGGACAGTGTGTGTGTCACAAACCCCATTGGACAGTGTGTGTGTCACAGACCGCATTGGACAGAGTGTGTGTATCACAATACCCGTTGGACAAAGTGTGTGTCACAAACCCCTCTGGACAGCGTGTTTGTCACAAACCCCATTGGACAGTGTGTGTGTCACAAACCCTATTGGAGAGAGTATGTGTCACAAACCCCAATGAACTGCGTGTGTGTCATGAACCCCATTGGACAGTGTGTGTGTCACAAGCCTCAGTGGACAGCGTGTTTGTGTCACAATCCCCTTTGGACAGAGTGTGTGTGACAAACCCCCCTATACAGCATGAGTGTCACGAACCCCATTCGACTTCGTGTGTGTCACAAACCCCATTGGACAGCGTGTCACAATGCCCTTTAAACAAAGTGTGTGTGTCACAAACCCCACTGGAATGCGTATGTGTCACGAACCCCATTGGACAGCGTGTGTGTCACAAACCCCATTTGACAGGAAATGTGTCACAATCCCCATTGGAACTAGTGTGTGTGTCACAAACCCCTTTGGACAGTGTGTCTGTCACAAACCACCCTGTACAGTCTGTGTGTCACAAACCCCTCTGGACAGCGTGTCTGTCACAAACACTCCTGAAGGGTCTCTGTGTAACAAATTCAACTGTACAGCGTGTGTGTCACAAACCCCATTGGACAGCGTCCGTGTCACAAACCCCATTGGACAGTGTGTCTTTCCCAAAACCCTTTGGACTGCTTGTGTGTGTCACAATCCCCATTAGACAGAGTGTGTGTGACAAACCCCCCTGTACAGTGTTTGTGTCAAAATCCCCATTGGACAGTCTGTGTGTCACATAACCTATTGGAGAGTGTATGTCACAAACCCCACTGGACTGCGTGTGTGTCATGAACCCCAGTAGACAGCGTGTGTGTCACAATCCCCATTGGACAGAGTGTGTGTGACAAACCCTACGGAACAGTGTGTGTGTCACAAACCCCACGGGACAGTGTGTGTGTCCCAATCCCCATTGGACAGCGTGTGTGTCACAAACCCCATTGGACAGTGTGTGTGTCACAAACCCCCCTGTACAGTGTGTGTGTCACAAACCACATTGGACAGCATCCGTGTCAGAAACACCATTGGACAGCGTGTGTGTCACAAACCCTATTGGACAGCATGTGTCACAAACCCCATTGGACAGTGTGTGAGTCACAAACCCCATTGGAAAGTGTGTGTGTCACAAACCCCATTGGACAGTGTGTGTGTCACAAACCCCATTGGACAGTGTGTGAGTCACAAACCCCATTGGAAAGTGTGATTGTCACAAACGCCATTGGATAGCCTGTGTGTGTCACAAACCCCACTGGACAGCGTGTGTGTCACAATCCCCATTGGACAGCGTGTGTGTGTCACAATCCCCATTGGACAGCGTGTGTGATGTCACAAACCCTATTGGAAAGCGTGTGTGTCACAAACCCCACTGGACAGCGTGTGTCATGAACCCCATTGGACAGCGTGTGCGTCACAAACCCCATTGGACAGTGTGTGTGTCATAAACCCCATTGGACAGCGTGTGTACTTCACAATCCCCATTGGACAGTGTTCGTGTGTAACAAACCCCATTAGACAGAGTGTGTGTCACAAGCCCCATTGGACAGAGTGTATGTGTCACAAACCCCATTGGACAGCGTGTGTGTCACAATCCCCATTGGACAGCGTGTGTGTCTCAAACCACATTGGACAGTGTGTGTGTCACAAACTCCACTGGAAAGCGTGTGTGTCACAAACACCCATGGACAGTGTGCGTGTCCCAAACCCCATTGGACATCGTGTGTTTGTTACAATCCCCACTGGACAGTGTGTGTGTCACAAACCCCATGGGACACAGTGTGTGTCACGAACCCCTTTGGACAGTGTGTGTGTCACAAACCCCATTGGATACCGTGTGTGTCTGTCGAGGGTTAAGATTGCGGGGTGACAATAAAACCCTGGCAGATGTATTGTTAACCCCCTCTTCCCCCCCCACTCCCCCCTTCCTCTTTGCCCCTCCCTCTCCCCCCTTTCCACTAAGGAGAGGCGATTGGGAGGAAAGAAGGACTGAGAGAAGAGAGTTGGAAAAAATTAAAGATGTTTTACTAATGCTACTAATAAGAAGAGAGAAAATAATACAAAATATACAAAACCAATCTTGAAAGTCTCAGCAACTGCAGAGCCGGCACCCAAAGTCCTGGATTAGACTCTGCAGCCAATCGGAGCTGGATTCAGTCTCTCACTAGGCCTCAGTTCGCAGGGACGACTAGCAAGGTCCTCTTCTAATGTCGGCCATAAGCAGAAGGGAAAAAGGCAAAAAGGGAAAAGCTAACGAGATCCTCGTGATCTCCCACTTTTATATGAAGTATTCACGTGAATGGAATGTTATACACAGTTGGTCAGTTTCTTGCTCACTTGTTTCTCGTCGCCCCTCTCGCAAGATGTCCATCCGTGCTTATCAATAAGTTTGCATTCCATTGCTAGGTTTACCAAAACATGTGTCTGGTTCTCCAGGAAAATGCAGTTAATATGAAGGCTTTAGCTGACAGGAAAAATTCACTGAAAGAGAAACTTGTTTTTTAACAAAACCAGGACAGTGTCTCAAACCGCTTTGGACAGTGTGTCTGTCACAACCCCCATGGGACAGAGTGTGTGTCACAAACACCATTGGATAGCATGTGTGTCACAAACCCCTTTGGAAAATGTGTGTGTCACAAACCCCATTGGACAGCTTGTGTGTCACAAACACCCATGGACAGTGTGCGTGTTCACAATCCCCATTGGACATAGTGTGTGTGTCAAAATCCCCATTGGACAGTGTGTGTGTCACAAACCCCATGGGACTGAGTCTGTGTCACGAACCCCATTGGACAGCGTCTGTGTCACAAGCGCCATTGGACAGAGTGTGTGTGTCACAAAACCTTTTGGACAGTGTGTGTGTCACAAACCCCCGTGGACACTGTGTGTGTCACGAACGCCATTGGGCAGTGTGTGTGTCACAAACCCCCGTGGACAGTGTGTGTGTCACAATCCCCAGTGGACAGCGTGTGTGTCAATACCCCATTGGACGGTGCGTGTGTGACAAAACCCACTAGACAGCGTGTGTGTCACAAACACCCATGGAGAGTGTGAGTATCACAAGCCCCATTGGATAGCATGTGTGTCTCAAACCGCTTTGGACAGTGCTTGTGTCACAAACACCATTGGACAGCGTGTGTGTCACGAGCCCGATTGGACAGCGTGTGTGTCTCAAGCTCCATTGGACAGAGTGTGTGTGTCAAAAACCCCATTGGAAAGTGTATGTATCACAAACCCCATTCATTAGCGTGTGTGTTCACAAACCCCTTTGGACAGCTTGTTTTTAACAACTCCCATTGTACAGAGTATGTGAGTCACAAAACCCACTGGACAGCGTGTGTGTCACAAACACCCATGGACAGTGTGAGTGTCACAAACCCCATTGGACAGCGTGTTTGTCACAATCCCCATTGTACAGCGTGTGTGTCACAAACACCATTGGACAGCATGTGTGTGTAACAATACCCATTGGACAGTGTGTGTGTCACAAACCCCATTGTACAGTGTGTGTGTCTCAAACTCCACTGGACAGTTGTGTGTCACAAACACCCATGGACAATGTGCGTGTCAGAAACCCCATTGGACATCGTGTGTGTCACAAACCCCTTTGGACAATGTGTGTGTCACAAACCCCATGGGACAATGTGTGTGTGTCACAAACCCCATTGGAAAGTGTGTGTCACAAACCCCATTGAATAGCGTGTGTGTGTTTCAAAAACCCCATTAGAAAGTATGTGTGTCACAAACCCCATTGGATAGAGTGTGTATGTCACAAACCCCATTATAAAGTGTGCGTGTCACAAACCCCATTTGATAGCGTGTGTGTGTCACAAACCCTATTGGACAGTGTGTAGGTCACAATCCCCATTGGACAGCGTCTGTGTCACAAACCCCATTGGACAGCGTGTGTGTCAAAAACACCATTGGACAGCATGTCTGTGTCACAAATCCTGTTTGACAGTGTGTGTGTCACAAACCGCACTTGACAGCGTGTGTGTCACAAACTCCCATGGACAGTGTGCGTGTCACAAACCCTATTGTACATCGTGTGTGTCACAAACCCTTTTGCACAGTGTGCGTGTCACAAACCCCAATGGATATCGTGTGTGTCACAATCCTCTTCGGACAATGTGTGTGTCACAAACCCCATTGGTCAGCGTATGTGTGTCAAAATCCCCAATGGACAGTGTGTGTGTCACAAACCCCATGGGACAAGGGTGTGTCACGAACCCCATTAGACATCGTGTGTGTCACAAACCCCATTGGACAGCGTGTGTGTTACAAATCCAATGGGAAAGAGTGTGTGTCACGAACCCCATTGGACAGCGTGTGTGTTCACAAGCGCCATTGCACACACAGAGTGTGGTGTCACAAACCCCATTGGAAAGTGTATGTGTCTCAAACCCCATTGGATAGAGTGTGTGTGTCACAAACCCTATTGGACAGTGTGTGTGTCACAAAACCCACTGGAGAGCGTGTGTGTGTCACAAACACCCACGTACAGTGTGAGTGTCACAAACCCCAATGGATAGCGTGTGTGTCACAAACCACTTTGGACAGTGTGTGTGTCACAGACACCATTGGACAGTGTGCGTGTGTCACAATCCCTATTGGACAGTGTGTGTGTCACAAATATTATTGGACTGCGTATTTATCACAAGCTCATTGGACAGAGTGTGTCTGTCAAAAACCCCTATGAAAAGTGTGTGTGTCACCAACCCCATTGTACAGCGTGTGTGTCACAAGCACCATTGGACAGAGAGTGTGTGTCACAAACCCCATTGTAAAGTGTATGTTTCACAAAACCCATTGGATAGCGTGTGTCTGTCAAAAACCCCTTTGGACAGTGTGTGTGTCACAAAACCCACTGGACACCCTGTGTGTTCAGAATCCCCATTGGACAGCGTGTTTGTCACAATCCCCATTGGACAGCGTGTGTGTCACAAATACCATTGGACAGCGTAAGTGTTTCACAATACCCTTTGGAAAGTGTGTCAGTCACAAACCCCATGGGACAACGCGTGTGTGTCACAGTCCCCATTGGACAGCCTGTGTGTCACAAAACCGATTGGATAGCGTGTGTGTCACGAATCCCATTAGAAAGTGTGTGTATCACAAACCCCATTGGATAGTGTGTGTGTGTCACAAACCCTATTGGACAGCGTGTGTGTCATAAACCCCATTGGATACCGTGTCTGTGTCACAAACCCTATTATAAAGTGTGCGTGTTACAAACCCCATTGGACAGCGTGTGTGTCACAAACCCCATTGGACAGAGTTTGTGTTTAACAATACCCAGTGGACAGTGTGTGTATCACAATCCCCCTTGTACAGCGTGTGTGTCACAATCCCCATGGTACAGCGTCTTTGTGTCACAAACGCCATTGAAATGTGTGTGTCACAAACCCAATCGGATAGCATGTGTGTGTCAGAAACCCCATTAGAAAGTATGTGTGTCAAAAACCCCATTGGATAGCGTGTGTGTGTCACAAACCCCATTATAATGTGTGCGTGTCACAAACCCCATTGGATAGCGTGTGTGTGTCACAAACCCCATTGGATAGCGTGTGTGTGTCATAATCCCCATTGGACAGTGTCTGTGTCACAAAACCCACTGGACAGACTGTGTGTCATGAATCCCATTGGACAGCGTGTGTGTCACAAAACCCATTGGATAGCGCGGGTTTTACAAACCCCATTAGAAAGAGTGTGTGTCACAAACCCCATTGGATAGCGTGTGTGATGTCACAAACCCTATGGGACAGTGTGTGTGTCACAAACCCCACTGGACAGCGTGTGTGTCACAAACCCCATTGGACAACGTGTGTGTCAAAATACCCATTGGACAACGTGTGGGTCAAAAACACCATTGGACAGCGTGTGTGTGTCACAATCCCCATTGGACAGAGTGTGTGTCACAAACCCCATTGGACAGCATGTGTGTCACAAGCCCATTGGACAGAGTGTGTGTGTCACAAAACACATTGGACAGGGTGTGTGTCACAAACCCCATTGGACAGCGTGTGTGTGTCACAATCCCCATTGTACAGTGTCTGTGTCACAAACCCCATGGGGTAAGGTGTGTGTCACAAACCCCTTTGGACAGTGTGTGTGTCACAAACCCCATTGGACAGTGTGTGTGTGTCACAATTCCCATTTTACAGTGTGTGTGTCACAAACACCATTGGACAGCGTGTGTGTGTAACAATACCCATTGGACAGTGTGTGTGTCACAAAACCCATTGGACAGGGTGTGTGTCACAAACACCCATGGACAGTGTGCATGTCACAAACGCCATTTTACATCGTGTGTGTCACAAACCCCATTGGACATCGTGTGTGTCACAGTCACCCATGGACAGTGTGCGTGTCGCAAACCACATTGGACATCGTGTGTGTCACAAACCTCTTCGGACAATGTGTGTGTCACAAACCCCATTGGACAGCGTGTGTGTCACATTCCGCATTGGACATTGTGTGTGTCACTAACCCCATGGGACAGAGTGTGTGTCATGAACCCAGTTGGTCAGAGTGTGTGTCACAAACTCCATGGGACAGCATGTGTGTGTCACAAACCCCATTGGAAAGTGTGTGTGTCACAAACTCCATTAGAAAGTATGCGTGTCACATACCCCATTGGATAGCGTGTGTGTGTCACAAATCCCATTAAAAACTTTGCATGTCACAAACCCCATTGGAAAGTGTATGTGTCACAAGCCCCATTGGAGAGAGTTTGTCTCACCAACCCCCATGGACACTGTGTGTGTCACAAATCCCATTGGACAGTGGGTGTGTCACAAACTCCACTGAACAACGTGTGTGCCACAATACTCATTGGACAGCGTGTGTGTCACAAACCCCATTGGACAGTGTGTGTGTCTCACAATACCCATTTGGCAGTGTGTGTGTCACAAACCCCATTGGACAGTGGGTGTGTCACAAACTCCACTGGACAGCGTGTGTGTCACAAACATCCATAAACAGTGTGCGTGTCACAAATCCTATTGGGCAGCGTGTGTGTGTCACAATCCCCATTGGATAGTGTGTGTGTCACAAACCCCATTGGATAGCGTGTGTGTGTCACTGGCCCTTTTGGACAGTGTGTGTGTCACAAATACCATTGGACAGCGTGTGTGTGTAACAATACCCATTGGACAGCTTGTGTGTGTCACAAACCCCATTGGACAGTGTGTGTGTCACAAACCCAATTGGATAGCGTGTGTGTAACAAATACCCATGGACAATATGCTTGTCACAAACCCCTTTGGACAACGTCTGTGTCACAAACCCCCGAGGACAATGTGAGTGTCACAAACCCCACTTGACAGCGTGTGTGTCACAAACACCCATGGACATTGTGAGTGTCACAAACGCCATTGGACACTGTGTGTGTCACAAACCCCATTGGACAGTGGGTGTGTCACAAACTCCACTGGACAGCATGTGTGTCACAAACACCCATAAACAGTGTGCGTGTCACAAATCCTATTGGGCAGCGTGTGTGTGTCACAATCCCCATTGGATAGTGTGTGTGTCACAAACCCCATTGGACAGCGTGTGTGTGTCACAATCCCAATTGGACAGTGTGTGTGTCACAAAACCCATGGGACAGAGTGTGTGTCATGAACCAGACTGGGCAGCATGTGTCTCACAAGCGCCATTGGACAGAGTGTGTTTGTCACAAACCCCATTGGAAAGTGTGTGTGTCACAAACACCATTGGACAGCTTGTGCGTGTCACAATCACCATTAGACAGTGTGTGTGTCACAAAACCCATGGATAGCGTGTGTGATGTCACAAACCCTATTGGACAGTGTGTGTGTCGCAAACACCATTGGAGAGCGTGTCTGTGTCACAATCCCCATTAGACAGCTTGTGTGTCTCAAGACCTATTGGACAGAGTGTGTGTGTCACAATACCCATTGGACACCTTGTGGGTCACAAACCCCATTGGACATCGTGTGTGTCACAATCCCCATTGGACTCCGTGTGGGTCGCAAACCCCATTGGACAGCGTGTGTGTCACAAACCTCTTCGGATAATGTGTGTGTCACAAACCCCATTGGACAGCGTGTGTGTCACATTCCGCATTGGACAGTGTGTGTGTCACAAACCCCATTGGACAGCGTGTGAGTCACAAACGCCGTTGGACAGAGTGTGTGTGTCACAAACCCTATTGGAAAGTGTATGTGTCACAAACCCCATTGGATAGCCTGTGTGTCTCACAAACCCTCCTGGTAAAGTGTGTGTGTCACGAAACCCATTGAACAGCATGCGTGCCACAAACACTATTGGACAGTCTGTGTGTAACAAACCCAATTGGTCAGCGTGTGTGTCACAAACCCCATTGGATAGCGTGTGTGTGTTACAAACCCCATTGGAAAGAGTGTGTGTCACAAACACCATTGGACAGCGTGTGTGTGTCACAAACCCTATTTTACAGTGTGTGTGTCACAAACCCCATTGAACAGCATGTGTGTGTTTCACAATCCCCATTGGACAGTGTGTGTGTCACAAACCCCATGGGAATAAGTGTGTGCCACGAACGCCATTGGACAGCGTGTGTGTCACAAGCGCCATTGGACAGAGTGTGTGTGTCACTAACCCCATTGGAAAGTGTATGTGTCACAAACCCCATTGGATAGTGTGTGTGTGTCAAAAACCCCATTAGAAAGTATGTGTGTCACAAACCCCATTGGATAGCATGTGTGTGTCACAAACCCTATTGCACAGAGTGTAGGTCACAATCCCCATTGGACAGCATGCGTGTCACAAACATCATTGGACAGTGTGTGTGTAAAAAACCCCATTGGACAGCCTGTGTGTGTCACAAAACCCATTGGAAAGTTTGTGTCACAAACCCCATTGGATAGCATGTGTGTGTCACAAACCCTATTGGACAGTAAGTATGTCACAATCCCCGTTGGATAGCGTGTGTGTGTCACAAACCCTATTGGACAGCGTGTGTGGTTCACAATCCCCATTGGACACTGTGTGTGTGAGTCACAAAACCCATTGGATAGCGTGTGTGCAACAAACGCCCGTGGACACTGTGTGTGTCACGAACGCCATTGGACAATGTGTGTGTCACAAACCCCCCTGGACATTGTGTGTGTCAAATCCACATTGGACATTGTGTGTGTGACAAAACCCACTGGACAGCCTGTGTGTCACAAACACCCATGGACAGTGTGAGTGCCACAAGCCCCATTGGATAGCGTCTGTGTGTTACAAACCCTATTGGACAGTGTGTGTGTGTCACAATCCCCATTGGACAGTGTGTGTGTCACAAAACCCTTTGGATAGAGTGTGTGTGTTACAAACCCTATTGGACAGTATGTGATTCACAAAACCCACTGTACAGCGTGTGTGTCACAAACCCCCCCGGACAGCGTGTGTGTCACAAACACCCATGGACAGGATGCGTGTCACAAACCCCATTGGAAAGTTTGTTTGTCACAAACCCCACTGGACAGCATGTGTGTCACAAACACCCATGGATATTGTGCGTGTCACCAGCCCCATTGGACAGCGTGTGTGTCAAAAACGCCATTGGGCAGCGTGTGTGTGTAACAATACCCATTGGACAGTGTGTGTGTCACAAACCCCATTAGACAGCGTGTGTGTCACAAACACCCATGGACAGCGTGCGTGTCACAAACCCCATTATACATTGTGTTGTGTCACAAACCCTTTTGGACAGTGTGTGTGTTCACAAAACCCACTGGACAGCGTGTGTGTCACAATCACCCATGGACATTGTTCGTGTCACGAACCCCATTGGACAGCGTGTCTGTCACAAGCGCCATTGGACAGAGTGTGTGTGTCACAAACCCCATTGGAGAGCGTGTGTGTGGCACAAACCCTATTGGACAGTGTGTGTGTCACAAAACCCATTGGACAGCGTGTGTGTCACAAACCCTTTTGGACAGTGTGTATGTCACAATCCCCATTGGACAGCGTGTGTGTCACAAACCCCTGTGGAAACGGTGTGTGTCACAAACACTATTGGACAGTGTGTGTGTAACAAAGCCATTTGGTCACCGTGTGTGTCACAAACCCCATGGGACAGTGTGTGTGTCACAATCCCCATTGGACAGCGTGTGTGTCACAAACACCATTAGAAAGTGTGCGTGTCACAAACCCCATTGGAAAGTGTGTGTGTCACAAAATCCATTGGATAGTGTGTGTGTCACAAACCCCATTTGATAGCGTGTGTGTGTCAGAAACCCTACTGGACTGTGTGTAGGTCACAATCCCCATTGGTCAGCCTGTGTGTCACAAACCCCATGGGACAGTGTGTGTGTCACAGACCCCATGGGACAGCGTGTGTGTGTCACAAACCACATTGGAAAGTGTGTGTGTCTCAAACCCCATTGGACAGCGTGTCTGTGTCACAGTACCCTTTGGACAGCGTGTGTGTGTCACAAACCCTATTGGACAGCGTGTGTGTCACAAACACCCATGGATATTGTGCGTGTCACCAGCCCCATTGGACAGCGTGTGTGTCAAAAACGCCATTGGACAGCGTGTGTGTGTAACAATACCCATTGGACATTGTTCGTGTCACGAACCCCATTGGACAGCGTGTCTGTCACAAGCGCCATTGGACAGAGTGTGTGTGTCACAAACCCCATTGGAAAGTGTATGTGTCACAAACCCCATTGGATAGCGTGTGTGTGTCACAAACCCTTTTGGACAGTGTGTGTGTTCACAAAACCCACTGGACAGCGTGTGTGTCACAAACACCCATGGACATGGTTCGTGTCACGAACCCCATTGGACAGCGTGTCTGTCACAAGTGCCGTTGGACAGAGTGTGTGTGTCACAAACCCCATTGGAAAGTGTATGTGTCACAAAACCCATTGGATAGCGTGTGTGTGGCACAAACCCTATTGGACAGTGTGTGTGTCACAAAACCCACCGGACAGCGTGTGTGTCACAAACCCTTTTGGACAGTGTGTATGTCACAATCCCCATTGGACAGCGTGTGTGTCACAAACACCATTAGAAAGTGTGCGTGTCACAAACCCCATTGGAAAGTGTGTGTGTCACAAACCCCGGTGGATAGCGTGTGTGTCACAATCCCTATTGGACACTGTGTGTGTCACAAAACCCACTGGACACCGCGTGTGTCAAGAACCCCATTGGACAGCGTGTGTGTCACAAGCACCGTTGGACAGAGTGTGGTGTCACAATCCCCGTTGGACAATGCGTGTGTGTGTCACAAAACCCATTGGATAGCGTGTGTGTCACAAACCCCCGTGGAAACTGTGTGTGTCACGAAATCCATTGGACAGTGTGTGTGTCAAAAACCCCCCTGGACTGTGTGTGTCACAATCCCCAGTGGACAGCCTGTGTGTCAAAACCCCATTGGACTGTGTGTGTGTGACAAAACCCACTGAACAGCGTGTGTGTATCACAAACACCCATGGACAGTGTGAGTGTCTCAAGCCCCATTGGACAGCGTGTCTGTGTCACAATCCCCATTGAACAGTGTGTGTGTCACACACACCATTGGATAGCGTGAGTGTCACGAACTCCATTGGATAGTGTGTGTGTCACAAGCACCATTGGACAGAGTGTGTGCGCCACAAACCCCATTGGAAAGCGTATGTGTCACAAACCCCATTGGATAGAGTGTGTGTTCACAAAACCCATTGGACAGCGTGGTTTTCACAAGACCCATTGTACAGAGTGTGTCTGTCACAAAGCCCATTGGACAGAGTGTGTGTCACAATACCCATTGGACACCGTGTGTGTCACAAACCCCATTGGATAGCGTGTGTGTCACAATCCCCATTGGACTCCGTGTGGGTCACAAACCCCATTGGACAGAGTGTGTGTCACGAATTCCATTGGACAGCATATGTGTCACAAGCACCATTGGAAAGAGTCTGTGTGTCACAAACCCCATTGGAAAGTGTATGTGTCACAAACCCCATTGGACAGCGTGTGTGTGTCACAAACCCCATTGGACAGATTTTGTGTCACAAACCCCATTGGACAGCGTGTGTGTGTCACAAACCTCCTGTTCAGTGTGTGTGTCACAAACCCCATTGGACAGCATGTGTGTGTCACAATCCCCTTTGGACAGTGTGTGTGTCACAAACACCATTGGACAGCGCGTGTGACACAAGCCTATTAGACAGAGTGCGTGTGTCACAAAACCCAATGCACAGTGTGTGTGTCACGAATGCCATTGGACAGCGTGTGTGTCACAAGCACCATTGGACAGAGTGTGTGTGTCACAAACCCCATTGGAAAGTGTATGTGTCACAAACCCGATTGGATAGCGTGTGTGTGTCGCAAACACTATTGGACAGTGTGTGTGTCACAAAACCCACTGGACAGTGTGTGTGTCACAAACCCCATTGGACAGCGTTTGTGTCACAAACACCATTGGACAGCGTGTGTATCAAAAGCCACATTCGACAGAGTATATGTGTCACAAACCCCATTGGACACGTGAGTGTTACAATATCCATTGGTCAGAGTGTTTTCACAAACCGAATAGGACAGTGTGTTTGTCACAAACCCCATTTGACAGACTTTGTGTGACAAACCCCTTTGGACAGTGTGCGTGTCATAAATCCCATTGGAAAGTGTATGTGTCACAAACCGCATTGGATAGCGTGTGTGTTTCACAAACCCATTGGACTGCCTGTGTATCACAAGCCCATTGGACAGAGTGTGTGTGTCACAATACCCATTTGACAGTGTGTGTGTCACAAACCCGTTTCGAGAGAGTTTGTGTCACAAACCCCATTGGACAGCGGTTTTGTCACAAGCACTATTTTACAGAGTGTGTGTGTCACAAAACCCATTCGAAAGTGTATGTGTCACAAACCCCATTGGATAGCGTGTGTGTGTCAAAAACACTACTGGAGAGTGTGTGTGTAACAAACAACATTGGACAGCGTGTGTATCAAAATAAACATTGGACAGAGTGTGTGTGTCACAAACCCCATTGGACACTGTGTGTGTCACAAACCCCATTGGACAGAGTTTGTGTGACAAACCCCATTGGGCAGTGTGTGTGTCATAAACCCCATTGGAAAGTGTATGTGTCACAAACCGCATTGGATAGCGTGTGTGTGTCACAAACACCATTGGACAGCGTGTGTGTCACAAGCCTATTGGACAGAGTGCATGTGTCACAAAACCCACTCGGCAGCGTGTGTGTCACGAACCCCATTGGACAGCGTGTGTGTCACAAGCACCATTGGACACCGTGTGTGTCACAAACCCCTTTGGACAGCGTGTGTGTCACAAACCCCATTGGACAGCGCGTGTGTGTCACAAAGCCTATTTAAGAGTGTGTGTAGTCACAAAACCCACTGGAGAGCGTGTGTGTCACAAACCCCATTGGACAGCGTGTGTGTAACAAACCTCTTTGGACAGTGTATGTGTGTCACAAACCTCCTGGTCAGTGTCTGTGTCACAAACCCAATTGGACAGAGTGTGTGTCACAAACCCCTTGGGACAGCGTGTGTGTCACAAACCCCATTGGACAGCGTGTGTGTGTCACAATACCCATTGGTCAGCAAGTGTGTCACAAGACCATTGGACAGAGTGTGTGTGTCACAAAACCCACTGCACAGCGTGTGTGTGACAAACACTATTGCACAGTGTGTGTGTCACAAAACCAACTGGACAGTGTGTGTGTTACAAACCCCATTGGACAGCATGTGTATCAAAAGCCACATTCGACAGAGTGTATGTTTCACAAACCCCATTGGACACATGTGTGTCACAAAACCCATTGGACAGCGTGTGTGTCACAAACCCCATTGTACAGTGTGTCTGTCACAAATCCCTTTGGACAGAGTTCGTGTCACAAACCCCATTGGACAGCGTGTGTGTCACAAACCTCACAGGAAAGTATACGTGCAACAAACCGCATTGCATAGCGTGTGTGTGTCACAAACCCCATTGTACAGCGTGTTTGTCACAAGCCCTTTGGACAGAGTGTGTGTGTAACAAACCCCATTATACAGTGTGTCTGTCACAAACCCCGTTGGACAGAGTGTGTGTCACAAACCCCATTGTACAGCGTGTTTTTCACAAGCCCTTTGGACAGAGTGTGTGTGGCACAAATCCCATTGTACACCTTATTTGTAATAATCCCCGTTGCACAGCGTGTGTGTCACAAACCCCATTGGACAGAGTGTGTATGTCTAACCACATTGGATAGAGTGTGTGTCACAAACCCCATTGGACAGAGTGTGAGTGACAAACCCCATTTTACAGTGTATGTGTCACAAACCCCATTGGACAGCGAGTGTGACACAGACACCATTGGACAGAGTGTGTGTGTCACAAAACCCACTGCACAGTGTGTGTGTCACAAACCGCTTTGGACAGAGTTCGTGTCACAAACACCATTGGAAAGTGTATGTGTCACAAACCGCTTTGGATAGCGTGTGTGTGACACAAACCCCATTGTACAGCGTGTTTGTCACAAGCCCTTTGGACAGAGTGTGTGTGTCACAAACCCCGTTGGACAACGTGTATGTCAAAAACCCCTTTAGACAGTGTGTGTGTCACAAAGCACATTGTACAGCGTGTGTTTCACAAGCACCATTGGACAGAGTGTGTGTGTCACAAACCCCATTGGATAGAGTGTGTGTGACAAACCCCATTGGACAGCGTGTGTGTCATGAACCCCATTTGAAAACTTGTGTGTCACAAGCACCATTGGACAGAGTGTTTGTGTCACAAACATCATTGGAAAGTGTATGTGTCACGAACCTCATTGGACAGCGTGTGTGTCACAAACACCCATGTACCGCGTGCGTGTCACAAACCCCATTGGACATAGTGTGTGTCACAAACACCATTGGACAGCGTGTGTGTGTCACAATCCCCATTGGACAGTGTGTGAGTCACAAACCCAATGGGACAGAGTGTTTGTCACAAACACTATTGGACTCCGTGTGTGACAAGCCCATTGGACAGAGAGTGTGTGTCACAAAACCCACTGGACAGCGTGTGTGTCACAGTCCTATTTGGACAGCATATGTGTCACAAACCCCATTGGACAGCGTCTGTGTTTCAAACCCCATTGAACAGTGTGTGTGTCACAAACCGCATTGGACAGTGTCTATGTGTAACAATACCCATTGGACAGCGTGTGTGTCATAAACCACCGTGGACACTGTATGTGTCACGAATGCCATTGGACAGCGTGTGTGTCACAAGACCCATTGGAGAGAGTGTATGTGTCACAATACCCATTAGAAAGTGTGTGTGTCAATACCCCATTGGACATTGTGTGTGTCACAAAACTCACTGGACAGCGTGTGTGTCACAAACACCCATGGAGAGTGTGTGTGTCACAAACCCCATTGCACAGTGAGTGTGTGTCACAAACCCCATTGGAAAGTGTGTTTGTCACAAACCCCATTGGATAGCGTGGGTGTGTCACAAACCCTACTGGACTGTGTGTGTGTCAGAAGCCTCATTAGACAGCCTGTGTGTAGTCACAGTCGCCATTGGACAGTGTGTGTGTCACAAAACCCATTGTATAGCGTGTGTGTGTTACATTCCCTTTAGAAAGTGTGTGTGTCAAAAACCCCATTGGATAGTGTGTGTGTCACAAGTCCCATTGGACAGAGTGAATGTGTCACAAACCCCATTAGACAGTGTGTGTGTCACAATACCCATTGGAAAGCGTGTGTGTCACAGACCCCTTTGGACAGTGTGTGTGTCACAAACCCCATTGGACAGTGCGTGTGTCAGAAAAAACATTGGTCAGTGTGTATGACACAAAAACCATTGGACAGCGTGTGTTTCAAAACCCAATTGGACAGTGCGTATGTCACAAAACCCACTGGACAGCGTGTGTTTTACAAATCCCCCTGGTCAGTGTGTGTGTCACAATCCCCAGTGGACAGCGTGTGTGGCAAAACCCAATTGGACAGTGTTTGTATCACAAAACCCACTGGACAGCGTGTGTGTCACAATCCCCATTGGACAGCGTGTGTGTAACAAATCCCATTGGACAGCGTGTGTGTGTAACAATACCCATTGTACAGTGTGTGTGTCACAATCCCCATTGGATAGAGTGTGTGTCACAAACACCCCTGGACAGCGTGTGTGTCACAAACATCCATGGAAAGTGTGTGTGTCACAAATCCCATTGGACAGCGTGTGTGTGTGATAATCCCCATTGGACAGTGTGTGTGTCACAAACCCCATGGGACAGAGTGTGTGTCACGATCCCCATTGGACAGCGTGTCTGTAACAAACACCACTGGACAGAGTGTGAGTGTCACAAACCCCACTGGATAGTGTGTGTGTCACAAACCCCATTAGAAAGTGTGTGTGTCACAAACCCTATTGGACAGTGTGTGTGTCACAAACCCCATTGAACAGTGTGTGTGTCACAAACCGTATTGGACAGTGTGTGTGTCACAAAATACACTGGACAGCGTGTGTGTTCGCAGGACCCATTGGACAGAGTCTGTGTGTCACAAAGCCCGTTGGGCACCGTGTGTGTCACAATCCCCATTGGACAGCGTCTGTGTCACAAACACCATTGGACAGAGTGTGTTTCACAAACCCTTTTGGACAGTCTGTGTGTCACAAACCCATTTGGACAGCGTGTGTGTGTCACATTCCCCATTGGACAGTGTATGTTCACAAAACCCATTGGGTAGCGTGTGTGTCACAAAACCCATTGGATAGCGTGTGTGTCACAATCCCCATTGAACAGTGTGTGTGTCACAAAACGCATTGGATAGCGTGTGTGTCACAGTCCCTATTGGATAGAAGGTGTGTCACAAATCCCATTGGAAAGAGTTTGTGTCACAAACCCCATTGGACAGTGTGTGTGTCACAAAACGCATTGGATAGCGTGTGTGTCACAATCCCCATCGCACAGCGTGTGTGTCACAAGCGCCATTGGAAAGTGTGTGTGTCACAAACCCCATTGGAAAGTGTGTGTGTCATAACCCCCATTTTACAGCGTGTGTGTGTCAATATCCTCATTGGACTGTGTGCGTGTGTCACAAACCCAATTGGACATCGTGTGTATCACCAACCCCATTGGACAGCGTGTGTGTCACAAACCCCATTGGACAGAGTGTGTGTGTGACAAACCCCATTGGACATCTTGTGTGTCACAATCCCCATTGGACAGCGTGTGTGTCAGGAACCCCACTGGACAGCGTGTGTGTCACAAGCGCCATTGGAAAGTGTGTGTGTCATAACCCCCATTTCACAGGGTGTGTGTGTCACAACCCTCATTGGACAGTGTGTGTGTGTCACAAACCCCACTGGACATCGTGTGTATCACCATCCCCATTGGACAGCGTGAGTGTCATAAACCCCATTGGACAGCATGTCTGTCACAAACCCAATTGGACAGTGTGTATGTCACAATCCCCATTAGACAGCGTCTGTGTCACAAATCCCATTGGGCACCGTGTGTGTCACAAACAACATTGGACAGTCTGTGTGTCACAATACCCATTGGACAGTGTGCGTGTCACAAACCCTATCGGATAGCTTGTGTGTGTTACAAACCCCACTGGACAGCTTGTGTGTCACAAAACCAATTGGACAGAGTTTGTGTGTCACAAACCCCATTGGACAGCGTGTGTGTGTCACAATCTCCATTGGACAGTGTGTGTTTGTCACAAAACCCTTTAGACAGACTGTGTGTCACAAACACTATTGGATCAGATTTTATGTCACAAACCCATTGGACAGAGTGTGTGTGTCACAAAACCCACTTGACAGTGTATGTGTCATGAACCCCATTGGACAGTGTGTGTGTCACAAACACCCATGGACAGCGTGCGTGTCACAATCCCCATTGGACAGAGTGTGTGTCACAAACTCCTTTGGACAGTGTGTGTGTCACAAACCAAATTGGACAGCGTGTGTGTCACAAACCCCATCGGACACCGTGTGTGTGTCACAAAACCCATTGGACAGTGTGTGTGTCACAATCCCCTTTGGACAGAGTTTGTGTCACAAACCCCATTGGACAGCGTGTGTGTCAGAAACCCCACTGGACAGCGTGTGTGTAACAAACGCCATTGGATAGCGTGTCTGTGTCACAAACCCCATTGGAAAGTGTGAGTGTCACAAACCCCATTGGATAGTGTGTGTGTGTCACAAAACCTATTGGACTGCGTGTGTGTCACAATCCCCATTGGACAGTGTGTGTGTCACGAACCCCATTGGATAGCGTGTGTGTCACAAGCACCATTGGACAGAGTGTGTGTGTCACAAACCCCATTGTACAGCGTTTGTGTCACAAACCCCATTGGATAGTGTGTGTGTGTCACAAACCCTATTGGACTGCGTGTGTGTCACAATCCCCATTGGACAGTGTGTGTGTCACGAACCCCATTGGACAGCGTTTGTGTCACAAACCCCATTGGATAGTGTGTGTGTGTCACAAACCCTATTGGACAGTGTGTGTGTCACAAAATCCACGGGACAGCGTGTGTGTCACAAACCCCGTTGTACAGCATGTGTGTCACAAGCACCATTGGACAGAGTGTGTGTGTCACAAACCCCATTGGACAGCGTGTGTGTCAAAAGCCACATTATACAGAGTGTGTGTTTCACAAACCCCATTGGACAGCGTGTGTGTCACAAAAACCATTGGACAGAATTTGTGTGTCACAATACCCATTAGACAGTGTGTGTGGCACAAACACCATTGAACAGAGTTTGTGTCACAAACCCCATTGGACAGCGTGTGTGTCACAAACCGCATTGGATAGCGTGTGTGTGTCACAAACCCCATTGGACAGCGTGTGTGTCACAAACACCATTGGACAGCATGTGTGATTCACAATCACATTGGACAGCGTGTGTGTCACAAAACCCACTGGATAGCGTTTGTATCACAAACCCTATTTGAATGTGTGTGTGTCACAAAACTCATTGGATAGCGTGTGTTTCACAGACCCCATTGGACAGCGTGGGTGTCACAATCCACAATATGACAGCGTGTGTGTGTAACAATAACCATTGGACAGTGTGTGTGTCACAAACCCCATTGGACAGCGTGTGTGTCACAAAACCCGTGGACACTGTGTGTGTCACGAATGCCATTGGACAGTGTGTGTGTCACAACCCCCCCTGGACAGTGTGTGTGTCACAATCCCCAGTGGACAGAGTTTGTTTCACAAATCCCATTGGAAAGTGTGTGTGTCACAAACCCTATTGGACAGCGTGTGTGTCACAAGCACCATTGGAAATAGTGTGTGTGTCAGAAACCCCATTGGAAAGTGTATGTATACAAACCCCATTGGATAGTGTGTGTGTGTCACAAACCCCATTGGATAGTGTCTGTGTGTCACAAACCCTATTGGACAGAGTTTGTGTCACAAACCCCATTGGACAGTGTCTGTGTCACAAACCCCATTGGAAACTGTCTATGTCACAAGCCGCATTGGATAGCGTGTGAGTGTCACAAACCCCATTGTACAGCGTGTTTGTCACAAGAACTTTATACAGAGTGTGTGTGTCACAAACCACATTGTACATCGTCTATGTCACAATCCTCACTGGACAGCATGTGTGTCGCAGACCCCATCGGACAGAGTGTGTGTGACAAACCCCATTGGACAGCGTGTGTGTCACAAGCCCATTGGACAGAGTATGTGTCACAAACCCCACTGGACAGCGTGTGTGTCACAAACCACATTGGACAGTGTGTGTGTCACAAACCCCACTGGACAGCGTGCGTGTCACAAACCCCATTATATATCGTGTTTTTCACAAACCCCTTTAGATAGTGTGTTTGTCATAAACACCATTGGATAGCGTGTGTGTGTCACAAACCCCATTGTACAGAGTGTTTGTCACAAGGTCATTGGACAGCCTGTGTGGTACAAGCCCATTGGACAGAGTGTGTGTGTCACAAACCCCGTTGTACAGCGTCTTTGTCACAATCCTCACTGGACAGCGTGTGTGTCGCAGACCCCATTGGACAGTGTGTGTGTGACAAACCCTATTGGACAGAGTGTGTGTCACAAACAGCATTGGACAGCGTGTGTGTGTCACAAACCCCATTGGACAGCGTGTGTGTTACAATCTCCATTGGACAGCGTGTGTGTCACAAGCCCATTGGACAGAGTGTGTGTATCACAAACCCCCCCTGGACAGTGTGTGTGTCACAAACCCCATTGGAAGGTGTGCGTGTCACAAACCCCATTGGACATCGTGTGTGTCACAAAACCCTTTGGACAGTGTGTGTCACAAACCCCATTGGACAGAGTGTGTCACAAACCCCATGGGACAGAGTGTTTGTCACAAACACTATTATACAGCGTGTGTGTCACAAGCCCATTGGGCAGAGTGTGTGTGTCACAAAACCCACTGGACAGCGTGTGTGTCACGAACCCCATTGGACAGCGTGTGTATCACAAGCACCATTGGACAGAGTGGGTGTGTCACAAAGCCCATTTGAAAGTGTATGTGTCAGTAACCCCATTGGATAGATTGTATGTGTCACAAACCCCATAGGACAGTGTGTGTGTAACAAACGCCATTGTATAGCGTGTCTGTGTCACAAACCCCATTAGAAAGTGTGCGCGTCAAAAACCCCATTGGATAGCGTGTGTGTCACAATCCCCATTGGACAGCGTGTGTGTCACGAACCCCATTGGACAGCGTCTGTGTCACAAGAACCATTGGACAGAGTGTGTGCGACAGAAACCCCATTGGACAGCGTGTGTGTGTCACAAACCCTATTGGACAGTGTGTGTGTCAGAAAACCCACTGGATAGCGTGTGTGTTAAAAACCCCATTGGACAACATGTTTGTCACAAACCTTATTGGACAGCGCGTGTGAGTCACAAACCCCATTATACAGGGTTTTTCAGAAGCCCATTGGACAGAGTGTGTGTGTCACAAACCCCATTGTACAGCGTTTTTGTCACAATCCCCATTGGACAGTGTGTGTGTCACAAGCCCAATGTACAGAATGTGTGTGTCACAAAACCCCGTGGACACTGTGTGTAACACGAACGCCATCGTACAGTGTGTGTGTCACAAACACCATTGGACAGCGTGTGTGTGTCACAAACACCATTGGACAGCGTGTGTGTGTCACAATCCACATTGGACAGTGTGTGTGTCTCAAAACCCACTGGACAGCGTGTGTGTCACAAACCCCCCTGGACAGTGTGTGTGTCACAAACCCCATTGGACAATGTGTGTGTCACAAACCCCATTGGACATCGTGTGTGTCACTAACACCTTTGCACAGTGTGTGTGTCACCAACCCCTTTGGACAGTGTGTGTGTCACAAACCCCGTTGGATAGCGTGTGTGTGTCACAAAACCTATTGGACAGTGTGTGTGGCACAAGACCCACTGGACAGCGTGTATGTCACATACCCCATTGGATGGCGTGTCTTTCACAACCCCCATTGGACAGTGTGTGTGTCACAAACCCCATTGTACAGCATGTGTGTCTGTCAAAACATCCATTGGACAGTGTGTGTGTCAAAAGCCACATTGGACAGAGCGTGTTTGTCACAAACCCCATTGGACAGCCTGTGTGTCACAAACCATAATATGACTGCGTGTGTGTGTCACAATACCCATTGGACAGTGTGTGTGTCACAAACCCCATTGGACAGAGTTTGTGTCACAAACCCCATTGGACAGCGGGTGTGTCACAAACACCATTGGACAGAGTGTGTGTCACAAACCCCATTGGACAGCGTGTTTGTGTAACAATCCCTCCTGGTCAGTGTGTGTGTTCACAAAACCCATTGGACAGCGAGTGTGTCAGAATCTCCATTGGACAGTGTGTGTCACAAATCCCATTGGAAAGCGTGTGGGTCACAAACCCCATTGGACAGCGTGTGTGTGTCACAATACCCATGGGACAGCGTGTGTGTCACAAGCCCATTGGACAGCGTGTGTGTCAGAAGCACCATTGGACAGAGTGTGTGTGTCAGAAACCCCATTGCAAAGTGTATTTGTCACATACCCCATTGGATAGCGTGTGTGTGTCACAAACCCCTTTGGACAGTGTGTGTGTCACTAACCCCTTTAGACATTGTGTGTGTCACAAACAACCTTGGATAGTGTGTGTGTGTCACAAACCCTATTGGACAGTGTGTGTGTCACAAAACCCACTGGACAGGCGTGTATGTCACAAAACACAATATGAGAGCGTATGTGTATCACAATACCCATTGGACAGTGTGTGTGTGTCACAAACCCCATTATAAAGTGTGCGTGTCAAAACCCTATTGGATAGCGTGTGTGTATCACAAACCCCATTGGACAGTGTGTAGGTCACAATCCCCATTGGACAGCGTCTGTGTCACAAACCCAATTGGACAGCGTTTTTGTCACAAACACCATTGGACAGCATGTGTGTGTCCCAATCCCCTTTGGACAGTGTGTATGTCACAAAACCCATTGGATAGTGTGTGTGTCACAAACCCCATTTGAAAGTGTGTGTGTCATAAACCCCATTGGACAGCGTGTGTGTGTCACAATCCCCATTGAACAGTGTTTGTGTGTCTCAAACCCCATTGGACAGCGTGTGTGTCACAAACCCAATTGGACAGCGTTTTTGTCACAAACACCATTGGACAGCATGTGTGTGTCCCAATCCCCTTTGGACAGTGTGTGTGATGTCGCAATCCTCATTGGACAGCGTGTGTGTCACAAGCCCCATTGGACAGCGTGTGTGTCACAAGCACCATAGGACAGCGTGTGTGTATAACAATACCCATTGGACAGCGTGTGTGTCACAAACCCTTTTGGACAGTGTGTGCCTCACAAACCCCTTTGGACAGTGTGTGTTTCACAAACCCCATTGGACAGTGTGTATGATGTCACAATCCCCATTGGACATTTTTTGTGTATCACAAACCCCATTGGACAGAGTGTGTGTGTCACAAACGCCATTTGACAGCGTGTGCCTCATAAACCCCATTGGACAGTGTGTGTGTGTCACAATCCCCATTGGACAGTGTTTGTGTGTCACAAACCCCATTGGACAGCGTGTGTGTCACAAACCCCTTTGGACAGTATTTGTGTCAAAAACCCCATTGGACATCGTGTGTGTCACAAAACCCTTTGGACAGTGTGTGTCACAAACCCCATTGGACAGAGTGTGTCACAAACCCCATGGGACAGAGTGTTTGTCACAAACACTATTATACAGCGTGTGTGTCA
The DNA here is from genome assembly GCA_032206185.1 of Columba guinea. Lineage (NCBI taxonomy): Eukaryota > Metazoa > Chordata > Aves > Columbiformes > Columbidae > Columba > Columba guinea. Next base: position 1,200,660 of record JAVLUU010000041.1, on the reverse strand, counting down.
CAAGCCCATTGGGCAGAGTGTGTGTGTCACAAAACCCACTGGACAGCGTGTGTGTCACGAACCCCATTGGACAGCGTGTGTATCACAAGCACCATTGGACAGAGTGGGTGTGTCACAAAGCCCATTTGAAAGTGTATGTGTCAGTAACCCCATTGGATAGATTGTATGTGTCACAAACCCCATAGGACAGTGTGTGTGTAACAAACGCCATTGTATAGCGTGTCTGTGTCACAAACCCCATTAGAAAGTGTGCGCGTCAAAAACCCCATTGGATAGCGTGTGTGTCACAATCCCCATTGGACAGCGTGTGTGTCACGAACCCCATTGGACAGCGTCTGTGTCACAAGAACCATTGGACAGAGTGTGTGCGACAGAAACCCCATTGGACAGCGTGTGTGTGTCACAAACCCTATTGGACAGTGTGTGTGTCAGAAAACCCACTGGATAGCGTGTGTGTTAAAAACCCCATTGGACAACATGTTTGTCACAAACCTTATTGGACAGCGCGTGTGAGTCACAAACCCCATTATACAGGGTTTTTCAGAAGCCCATTGGACAGAGTGTGTGTGTCACAAACCCCATTGTACAGCGTTTTTGTCACAATCCCCATTGGACAGTGTGTGTGTCACAAGCCCAATGTACAGAATGTGTGTGTCACAA